>CM077081.1:30761634-31961634 GCA_039513925.1 Platanthera zijinensis
CAAGCATTGCAGATTTTGGAAAAAATCTTCTCGGAATCCACCGATCCTCTGTGGTGACGCTCTGTAAGCCTTATCAAAAACTTTTCTCGCTCTTTTGTAACCATCAAAGACATGCCCCCCCCCCCCCTCCACCTCCCACAGATCACACAATTCCGCAAACAGCAAGCTGCACGCTGCACGCTCCCTGCCTTGCTCCTAATCTCACTCCTAGTTCATCATTTGGACTCACAGTCTACGACCCAAGTCGATATCTCCACGATATCCCTTGTCGCCCTTCTTAGTTGTTGCCTCCTCCCTTTCCAGGTTTCCTCATCGGATAGTCATAATCCCCTTCAGTCCCTCCTCTAGCAGAAACCTTCATACTCCCATTCAGTCCCTTCTCTAATAGTAGCCTCCATACTCCCCTCCAGTCGCAGCCCTCATCCCTTTCCATGACCTCCTCCTCCTAGCCCACAAAGCATGACCTTCCAGCCTCCTCCATACCTCCAAACAGCAATTACTCCTCAGATCGCTGGATCTACGTCCCATGACAACATCCCCTTTATTCGTGAGTATCTCATTGTTGTATGGATCTTTATATTCATTATTGATACAGAGTGATCTGATTACATACTTATTTGGATCTCTTGATTTATAGTTTTTGCTTTAGAATTTGCTGTGAATTGCAGGACTTATCTGCTACTAGCTCTTGTTTTGGTCTTCCAAGCGGAGGAAAATCTAAGCTTGTTTGCCTAAATAAATATTGTGCGCTGTTTAAATTAATCACTTGTGATTTAATCCTTTACTGTTTGTTTGTGATTCATCTGTTGGATCGGATGTGAGTTGTATGTAGTAACTTACGTATAGGGCGGGGTAGGTTATTTCCTTGGCACATCGCATAGGGATGCCTATTAGAACTCTCACACACCTAACCTATCCTACATCACCATCATACCCAACGAAATCAGAATATCACAGTTTTAGGGTAATTAAATTGCATCCCATCAAGCCTACACATCATGTCATCATGCATCTGAATATCAATTGTTACAATGCCAATGACCTCACAAGCTTGATATCACAAATGGATAGTGCCAGTCTTCCTCACCAAGGAATTGAGATGAGATGCATTCAAGCAGACATGTGGTGAGCAACCAAAATCCAATATGCATCCATCAGTATCATTCATACTCTCAGTGATTGTGAGCAAACAATCATTATCAAGATTGTTTTCAATTGAAATCTTGAATTGTGAATAACTTCTTTTGGCATGATTCTGTCACAGGCTTCTTTTGCCGGGTATTAGATGGTGGAGGGGATACAAGGGGCAAGCCCTAGAATGGAGGTAGGGGGAAGTTAGAAGAAGCTTGCGGAAGAGGAAGAGGAAACCCTAGAGGAGGAAAGAGGGTTTGAGGAGAGGGAGAGAAATTAGAGAGAGAAAGAACTTTTATAAATTCATTTTTTTCTTTACATGTCAAGACCTCCTTATACAAGGCCCCCAATGGCACGGGCATAAATACTTGATACAACGAAACTATGTGAAATATTAAAACAAATAAAATAATACGACGTACATAACATGACTCGACGCCTACAATATTGAAACATCTAATACACTTGACTCAATACAACATGACTCGATACAATACGACTAAATATAAAAAGACTAACACAAAATAACCAGCAGTGTGGGATCAATAACACTCCACCCGTCCCTGAAATCGAGCTTGCTCTCAATCTCGAACTCCAATAGGATGATCGATCCCTCTGGCTCCTTGATTCGCGCCAAAACAGCGCCCGGTAGCACATTGTGGCGGCGTTAGCGGCGAGGAGTAGTCGGTGGCATTAGCGGCGGCGGCGGAAAAACAAGCAACGAAAGGAATGGGTCTGGATGGTCCCATAGAGCAGCAAGAAGCACAATTTAAAGGGCGACACTTTTCTTCTCGCATCTTCTCTGCAATTGGTGCTACTCCTGTCTTATCCCTGATACATTCATTCCTAATTTTATATCAGTCTCGTGTGTCCACACATCCACCTAAGCATTCTCATCTCCGCAACTCCCATTGTTTGCTCATGTACACAATTCACTGTCTAACAGTCAAAACCATAGAGCATCGCTGGTCTAATTGCAGTCATACAGTAAAACTTGTCTTTAAGTTTTAATGGTACTTTACAATCACATAAGATCCTTGACGCGCCTCACCACTTCAACCAACCTGCTTGGATTCTATGTGTCACATCTTTATCAATACCTCCATCTTTTTGAACTATCGATCCAAGATATTTAAAACACTCACTACGGGAAATATCTTGATAACTCAAGTTAATAACAAATCATGTCCTTCTTGCACTGTTAAATTTAAGCATATACTCCGTTTTTGCCCTGCTCAACCTAAAACACTTCTTTTCTTAAGTGCCTCGCCACGATTCAAGTTTTGCATTTACCCTTCCGGAAGCAACCAACGGTGGGGAATTGCGACCACTCTCCGAAAAGGTGCCGCTCACCAAGTGGAAGAAATGCGGAACGGAATACCGTAAGAAGATCTTTGTCAAATGGAAGAACTTAATTATAGCACACAGCACCTGGGTCGATCTGTTTAAGTTTCAAGAACTTTATCCAGATTTTCACATTTGGGACAAGCTGGTTGTTGAAGGGGGAAGGAATGTTATGAATCCTCTTAACGGCCGGTACGCGGGACAACAATATCGAAGGCGGAGGAAGCATGCGACATCAAGCGGGGCTGAACCAACCAGTTCAACCCCCTTAATTAGAGCAGATGGCGGTTGGGGGAGGGGGGTTGAACCCCTATTGGGAAGCCGATCGACACTCCTGGGCCCGAAGGGTATTAGCACCCCTAGGGCGTCATTGTGATGGAAAGGAAGACTTACAAGGTATTTCTCTCATCTTCCTCGCAAACCCTAGATATCTCTCTCTCCCAATTTCCTCTTCCGTTCGTAACAAACGGTGTGGAATCCAAAACATATTCATCTCCTTGCAATGATAACAAATCACATCGTAATGTAGATCGAACTTGTGATCCTCTCAACCCTTATTAAAATACTTTCCCCATCCTTTCACATATGCTCACCACATGGCAATAGTGCGATGATTTCCTCTAGCATCATTGTATCATTCTCATTCATAATATTCGACATTATATGACTACATGAAGATGGAAGCAAGATAAGAAGCAAAAAAAGTTGTCTTCTTCCTCCACCTTTGCACCAACAACAGTGCAACTGGCTCAAAGTTCATCGATCATTTGAAATGTTCTTGCAGGTCATCAACTTCTTGCATTTTCAGTCCATATAGCCATTTCTTTCATTCATTAATGACCAATCTCGTCTTGCTTAGATATTCTTTATGAAAGAGGAATATGAAGCAAGGTGATTGCTCAAAATCTTTTGAAAGTACCCTGGTTTGGTATAATAACTAAGCTATAGAAATCATACACACATGCAACACAAATAAAAAAACAAACAGCTAAACATGGGTAAAAGAAATTAAGGAACTAAGTTGAAGAGCAAAGAAGACATAAATATAGCGGTTCCTCAATTGGACACCTCTCACTTTCACAAATATGGGAATCTCTTCCTGTGTGAGTACACTTCTTCCACACAGAATGAACTCCTATACTTATCTCTACTTGTTTTCAACCGCTCCTCCTTCAAACCCTGCAGTGACTAGTCTTCCTCAACTAGATTGACGTTTGCACTGGGTATTTCAGAAACCGCCAGTGAACTGGTTTGCCCACAACCTTATCCTAGTAACATGTTGAAGGTTGGTATGGGTCGAAAGGCCATCCCGGCAAGTAGAGTTTTGAGAAGGTTTGTCAATCTTTTTGAAAGTAAGTTTCAGAAAACCCCACTATAGGTTTTAGCTTGTCCACAAAGTATGGTACTATGATGTAGAGAGAATTCTTTGAAGCTTTGAAACACATCAAATTTGGGGTATAGTATTTCTGAATAGCAACGTAAAAGTAGCAAATTACTAAATGAAGCCGTACCAAATGTAGATAAAATAATCAAGAAATGAAATTAGTAAATTCATATCTTGGATGAATGAAAAAAAGAAAAGTATAGAAGAATAAAAATAAGGTTGCAAAACCCTACCATGCGACAACTAATACCAATAACTACTGAATGGGAGGTCAAAGTTTGCATTGCATCTAGTAGACTATACAACAATCGTTGCTTCCCCTGCAAGTTCAATAATAAACATAATCATCAATTGCATCAAAAGTTTATATGAGCTTTGCACGGAACATCAAGTATAAATCTTCTTACTCATATAAGACAAATATTTGACACTTAAATAGGAGATAGCATAAGAAAATAGAACAAGATGAATCAAAAGATATCTGACTATGATTTGCAATAATTAAATCTACCTGAGTGAAAAGGTCAAACTCCTCCAAAACAAAAATGATCATCTTGTGAGCTAATCCGCACTCTCTATCACCATCAGACAACTTAAAAGGTCAGATACAAATGAAAATATGAAGATATAAAGAAACAGTAATAGAGGGCTGAAAAAAATTAAAACCATATGATAACATAAACTCACCTCAACATGTCTATCATGAACTGAGAGTTATCATCAAAAGAGGCCTACATAAGAATAATAACTGAATGACTCACCGAGTTGCCTTTCCAATAATACTTCTCTGGGAAAAAACATGGATGTGAAAAGCACCATTTTAGAGAAAAGTAACTTGTTCTCCATACACAACTGCCTGGCAATTTCCTTCAAACACAGAAACATGTTTAAAGGTGAGATAAAATGACAATATACTTGATAAGCAGTTTAATTTCTTCGGCATAAATAAAGCAATAATTTCCAACGGTTAATAAAACATAACTTTTGAGCCAGCACGTGGAGTAAGATAAGAGTTGAATAATCTAACCTTCACTGCACAATTATCATCACTATGCAATAAGCCACTTAACCTTGCCTAAAATCGTAAAATACATAAAACTAACAATCAAATTACTCATATAGCAAGAGCAAGAATATTGCGCATAAAAACAGGTAAAAGAATATCATACCACAGAAATGATTTCAGGAAGCTCGCTCTTTAGATCTTCAAGAACCAGATCTACAACCTGTACCAAAAATCAAAACCAAGAAAATCAAGAACACAGCGCTTGTTAATCACATCTATTTCAAACAGTTAGCATGTATTAGTTATACTTTTGTATTTCATTTATTTCTTAGGTGTTATGTATTTTCTCCTCATTCCCTTCACTCATATATAAACGAGTGAGACTCTTAGAAATCAAGACATGAAATCATTTTGACATTTCAACATGGTATCAGAGCCGCCATAGGGCGAACCCTCGCCTCCCTCTCCCGCACGTGCGTTCCAAATCCCTTGTCTCGCCCACAAGCCTTGCCTCCAGCAGTCACCACCACAAGCCTCCCTCACCTCCCGCTCAACTCCAGCAGGCCCCAACTCCCGCCGACATTCCCTTCTCATGCATTTTTGCGCGTGTTCCGCGCGTCATTCTTCGGCGTTGTTGGTAGATCCTTGTATAGACGCCGAAGATGAAGTTCTAGACAGATTTTCGGCGTCGTTATCACTTCCTTTTGTGGGGTAGATTCTTCATGAATCTTAGTTCTTCCATCTTCCTATCAGCAAACTCTAGTGGTGTCTTCCTTGCTTTTTTTCTTTCCTTTGATTTCTTGATTTCTATTTTTGTATCATCATGTTGAGGAACAATGAATCTCCTAGTATCTCTTCCATAGCCGGGGATTATTCATCCACCTTGATTTTTCGGCGTCTATCTGGACAAGTCATGATCACAATACACCACAAAATACTACTATATGCCTGGATGGGCCTAATTACCTCCCATGGGCTTGATCCATTACTCTTGCCCTAATGAGCAGGTGACTGTTTGGTTATGTTTGGGATACTACACCAGAGCCTGCATAGACTTCCCCGGATTGGTTGCAATGGGTGCCTGAGAACTCTCTGGTCATGTTCTAGCTTATGAAGCTCATGATGGAATCTATTGCTCGAAATCATATGTTTTTGAATACTGCAACAGATATTTGAAACAGAGCTAAGACCACTTATTTGTGTCGAGGGAATGCAACCCAAATTTTTCAGTTGCGATGGAAGAAAGATCTTTCCCCTGAGACAGGGTGATTGTCCTCCATCGGTCTACTATTTGGAGTTCACTCAGCTGTATCAAAAATATGATCACTTTAGTTCGCATAATCTTGTGTCCCCAAAGGATGAAACCTTCATTCAAGCTCGGGAAGTGCGCAACAAGGTCTTTGAATTTTTGCATGGACTGCATCGAGACTTTGATCATATCAGTATCCAGATCTTTGGGCGCTCCCCTACTTCATCTCCTCCAGAAGTGTACGTCTAAGAGGAATTTGATCGGCGAAACACTTAGCTACCTGACTCCGTTTCTGAGAGATCTGCCCTTATCTGCTCAATCTGGTTCTAGTAGTAGGGCTCCATGTGACTCCAGATTGAAGCTCATCGACAAAGATCATCTGAATTGTGACTATTGCAAAAGTCTCGTCACTCACGGGACACGTGTTTCCAGCTTCACGACTTTCCTCCATCGCAAGGTGGTTCGGCACCGAGAGGTGGTCACGACTATGGTCGCTCTTAGGGCCGGTCATCTTAGTCTAAGTTTGCACACCTTTCTGATTCTTCAGAGGAGTCCTTGTCCGATGTTGGCCCCGACACTGCAAATCTTCCAGTGGCTCTATCCGTTGATGAACTTCAGGAGTTCATTCGCTTGATGTAGGGGCAGTCTACTGAGCCGACTACCTCATCTTCATCGTATCTCCATCATGGACTACCAGGTGCTCCTGTTGCGTCCATCGGTCTTTCTACTCACTGGATCATTGATTCTAAAGCGTCAAATCATATGATCGGTTCCTCTACAGGTTATGTGTCCTATCTTCACTTGTCTAGTCGAGACAAGGTGAGTATTGTGGACAAGGTTGTTAGGATCGAGATCCTAGATGAGATTGTTTTGAGGTAGGATCGGATCTGATAGTAGGGTCGGATCGAGGATCGCTTTACAAAATCAAGATCGATTTACAAAATCTGGATCGTAGGATCGTAAGATCCTATGATCTGGATCGCGATCCTAACAACCTTGATTGTGGATGGATCCTTCTCTCTACTGTTGGGAGAGAATCCATCATTTGCTCCTCTCTCACTCTTTCATCTAGTTTGCATATCCCTAAGTTTACTTGCAACCTTCTCTCAATTAGTCATTTAACTAATTTTATCAACTGGTCTATGATTTTTCCCCACCTATTGTGTATTTCAGGACCTGGAGACGGAGATCTGATTGGCTCTGTTAGGTTGCGTGATGACATCTACGTGTTTGACTCTTTCAGCCCTGCTTCACCGCCGCATGCTTTTCATGTTGATCAGTCTTCTGTTTTGGACTAGTGGCAATACTGTCTTGGGCATCCCTCTATCCCTTCTATGAAACAATTATTCCTTACTATGTCTTCTTTGTTATTAGACAGTTTTCAATGTGATGTATGTGAACTAGGCAAATATCATCACACTTCTTTTAATCGTGTTTCTTCTCCTAGATCTACACCTTTTGATGTTATTCGTAATGATGTTTGGGGGACTTGCCTTGTTGCTTCAATTTTTGGGTATTTCTGGTTTATTACTTTTATTGATTATTTTTCCCGCAATACCTGGGTAAACTTAATGAAAGTTGAAAATGAAGTATTTTTGTTATTTCAGTGGTTTCGAAAAAATGAAAGCCACTCAATTCAATACCACCATTAAAATCTTTCGTACTAACAACGGTCGTAAGTACATTGATTCACTGTTTGACAGATATCTCGGGGACCTTGGTATTATCCACCAAAATTCTTGTGCCTACTCACCCGCTCAAAATGGTATAGCAGAAAGTAAGATTCGTCATCTTTTGGAGGTTGTCTAGCGTCCCATATTTCAGATGAACCATCCAAAATATTATTGAGAGGAATTTATTCTCATAACAACTAACCTCATTAATTGGATGCCTACACGAGTTCTCGAGAATAAATGCTTCTCCGCACTCTTAAAGTTTCTCCCATTAACCTTCATCCTCGTGTCTTTGGATGTATGTGTTTCGATCACATACATCAAAAAACTAAACTTGACTAATGCACCCTCCAATGTGTCTTCATTCCCCATCTCACAAATGCTTTGACCTTGTGACCAAGCGGATGTTTGTGACTATGGATGTCACATTTCGTGAATTTGAGAGCTACTATAGAACCTCACTTCAGAGGAGGGAGGGTCCTCTCTCGTGTTGGAAGTGAGCTCCTTATCTCTTCGAGAGAGTCCTCACCTATATCTTTACACATTCATTTATATACCAGCCTTCAATTACCATCCATGTTGCTACCAAGCTTGTTCATGTGCCCTAACGGCTGACCGCTTTCTACGGCCACCACTCCCACATAGAAGATGGTGTTGGCAGTATACCAGTCGAAGTAATAAATGAAACGGTGAATTACCACCGAGTATCGATCTCTAAAAGAATGTGGAGTAGAGGATTTATCGAGTTGAATCTCTAGTTATTAAGGTGGATGAACAGATCGTTGATTGGGGTTTGTTTATTATACTACGTGCATGAAATTAAATCCTAGACTAAAAGCGCTTTGGAAACCAAAATCTCATCACCACAAGATCAATCCAACATCGCAAATATCAACATATCACATTCAAGCCAAGCCATGAACAAGCACAAAATCATGAAAGTTAATGAGAACAAATCAACAAAACATGATTCAAACAATTGTTCACTACACACTTACACAGCCATTCATTCAAGTATGATGAGGAGAAACCAACAAATAAAGTCTAACTTGATAAAGAGATAGGAAAAATATACAAACAACGCTCGAGTCTTCTCCTCAGGTACCGAATACCGACGGAGCTCCTGAATACGTAGCTTTGATCCGACATGATCCTTGGTTGCGTCGAGGGTTGAAAGGGAGTTGTCACCACCACAGAAGTCTTTACACTTTCTCGATTGTCCGCGAAGTCCACATCTTTCCATTTTCCTCTTGCTTGGCAGATTTAGATGATGAAGAAATCTCTTCTTTGCTAGCTGGGGATGGTGGAAGCTAGGGGAATCCCTGCCTTGGAGAGGCGGAACAAGAATGAAAATGCAGGCTTATCCCTGAAAAGCCAGTTTGCTTCGTCAAAAGACGTATTTATAGGCATGCGGGAAAAGTGAATGTGCTCGATCGGTCACACAGTCGTGCGCTCGATCGTGCGCGAAGAATGGGAAAACTGGCACAGAAGTGAAATGATTCACGACCCTTATTTGATCGTGTGATTTAGTAATGCAAAGTCGTGTGTGGTCAAACCGCACCAATATTTTCAGGACAATGGTTTCATGAAGAGCTGGCAGCCAATATAACGTGCACGACGGTGCGTGTGTGAAAACACGCGACCGTTCGTGTGTGAAAACACACGGTCGTCCGTACGTGAAAACACATGATCGTTTGTGCGTGAAAACACACGGTCGTGCAAATTTCATATATGCAAACAACTCGAGCGAATTGAACATGCACGATCGTGCGAGAGCAAAATGGACGAGCAATTTTGGACTTGACATTTTTGGGAATATGGGCATGAATCCACACGATCATGCGGAAATGAACTCGCATGGTCATGTGTTTTATGGCAAAGTGTAAATCAAGTCGCCATCTCCTCGAAGCGACCACCGGCTACACAAGCGTGTGTAAATTATAACTAAGAAGACTAGAAAGAAGTATTAAGGCATAAATCAAAATGTTAGAAGGAGAGAAAATCTCATTTAAGCCCAAATCACGTGGAATTCGATCCATTCAAGCTCCATACATGTTCATGCGTCTTTAGAAAATCATGAATATATGAATGGAAAATAGATGAAGTAGAAGCAAAATGAATGAAAACATAAGCTAGAATGGTGTCTAAAATGCTATATGGAATTCACTATCAACGGCCAGGAGAAGTTGTATGCTCCTCCTTTGCAGGTTTACTCTCGAAAAGAGGTACAAACACGCAAGCCTCTCTCAGGATACCTGCGTTGACATCTTGTCTGACTTCACACTCCATTACACTACGAGAATGTACTTCTAACCAAAACTCATTGTCCCAGTTTGTATTTTATGCTTCTCTTACTGCTTCACATAAAGTTTTTGTTTCCACTTTGTCCTCTATTTCTATCTCATCATATGTTATGTGTCGTATTGTGTCGTTATTATGCGTCGTATTGTGCCGTATTATGTATCGTATTATGAGGTGTCAATCATGTTGTTGTATCTTTATTATCATTTCATTATGTTAGGTGAGAGTTAGGAGATTATTAGGTGAGTCATCATTACGTGTAGCCTATATAAAGGCATGTGGGGGTATGTATGAGATAAGCAAGAAAGATTCTATTTTCCTTTCTTTCATTGTGAGATCTTGGTGGCTCTCTCTACAACGTTAGGCGAGAGTCATCCTGCATTAGGCTAGTGCAGCCTCGTGTATCCGCTCCCTCTCCACTCATCCTCTCCTCTCTCCCTCCTCTCGCGCCCCTCCTGCCCACCGCACCACATATCCGCCACCATCTCCACCACCCACATCCCTACATCCGGCCCCACGAAGGACCATAACAACTTGGTATCAGAGGGTTCAATTCTTCCCCATCCGCTTATTCGACACCAACAGAGCCCTCCCCCATCCCCGTGCTCCCTTCCGGAGTCCTGTTGGGACTGATTTCTGCATCAGCGTCAGCCTGCTCCCTGTCCAGCAAAATCGACGCCGCAACCCTTCTCCGGCGCCAGCCTGCTCCCTGTCCAGCAATATCGACGCCAGCACTCTGCCCTGCAGCATCGTCCTGCAGCATCATCTCCAGCCGCAGCATCGTCTCCAGCCGCAACATCGTCTCCAGCCGCAACATCCTCAAGCGCCAGCCAGCATTCTGCCCTGCAGCATCGTCTACGGCCTCGTTGAGCTTCGTCGGGCATCATCGATCTCTGCTCCTACACGTCTGTCGCAGGCGACGGAACATCAAGCACTTTCCTCCGTCTTTTCCCAATCCGCACACGTCGTTGAGCCCCTCCTCTACATCACTGCCGCAGCACGCCACTTCATCGATCCCCACGCCCTGTCGCACTGCATCGAGCCCCGCACACGGCACGCCGCTCCTTTTTCTAAACTGCTGCCTTTTTTTTCTAAACTGCTGCCTCCTCCATCCTTCTGACTTCTGAACCACTCTCATACAAGTATTATTTTATCTTATTACAACTAAAGGCAATGGGCCCCACCCCCAATTCCATCCAGCATCCTCATTTTACTCTTTAAACAGCTCGGCCAGACCATTCCAAGCCTCATTTTTATTTATCAGTGGGCCCATCTCTTTGCTGGACGCCACCGCGGCTCTCGCGGCCACTCTCAGTCATCCGAATCGGCGCACTCCGACCGCCCGGTCACCCGCTCCTCTTCTCGCTCCTCTTCTCGCTCCTCTTCTCGCTCCTCATCCCGCACTATGGGAGACTCCTCTGAACAACTCAGTCAAATTATGCCCAAGCTACATGACCTCAAGACGCAACAAGCTGAGCACACTGCTCTCGCGGGACGTCATCGGAAGGCCATTGTTGCGCTCACCAAGCGCATCGATGATCTGTCAACCGCCCCGCCACATGATCATGCAAGCAGCAGTCAAACACAACCACTTCTCCGCAATGCCCCACCGCCCCTGACCGTCCACAAACCACCACCATCGATCCTCGCGCGCCCCGACGCTGAAATTGTGTCGTGCTATACCAGATTAGAGTTTCCAATCTATGATGGGAAAAGTGATCCCTTGAGCTGACTTACCAAGTGTGAAATATTCTTCGGCCACCAGCAAACTCCGACAGCAGATCAAATCCATCTCACATCTTTCCATATGCTCAACTTTGTTGTTTTATGGGCTTCTCAACTTCTCATCGACCGGCCGAATATAATTTGGGACGACTTCAAGCGGCTCTGCAACTTGCGTTTCAGACCTCCTTTTCGCAGTAACCCCCTCGGTGCACTCACAACTCTACGACAAACGGGTACCATAGACGAGTACATGGAACAATTTCAGCTCCTCTTAGCGCATGTCCCTCTTGCCCCGGATATGCAGGTCAACATTTTCACCGCAGGACTTCGCGAGCGACTGCGTCTGGATGTAGAGTTTGAGGCCCCTCCGTACTTAGTGACTGCTACGAGCCTGGCCCGGCTCTGTGAACGTCGTCTCCAGCTGTCCCAAGAGGCATATCCACCTGCTACCGACATTGTTCCACAGGACCGACGCGAGGGTCCTCCAACACCACAGGTCCGCCGCTTATCTCGGGCTGAGATGTTGCAACGCCGCGCGCAAGGATTGTGTTTCAATTGGGACGAGCAGTACACTCGTGGCCACAGGTGCACCCGGCTTTTCTACCTACACGTTGAGGACTCTGACGACGAGGGCATCGGATAAAGCTTGAGGTCAAGCTTTTTCGGAGGACGGGTGAGATGTTATGTGTCGTATTGTGTCGTTATTATGCGTCGTATTGTGTCGTTATTATGCGTCGTATTGTGTCGTTATTATGCGTCGTATTGTGTCGTATTATGTATCGTATTATGAGGTGTCAATCATGTTGTTGTATCTTTATTATCATTTCATTATGTTAGGTGAGAGTTAGGAGATTATTAGGTGAGTCAACATTACGTGTAGCATGTATAAAGGCATGTGGGGGTATGTATAAGATAAGCAAAAAAGTATTCTATTTTCCCTTCTTTCATTGTGAGATCTTGGTGGCTCTCTCCTCCGACGAGCAACCCCGTTTAGGCAGCCGCGGTCACGGCTCTGTAGTATCCCGCCACCATCTCCACCACCCACATCCCTACATCCGGCCACCAACGAAGGACCATAACATCATACTGGCAGGAAGTCTTTAAACCCCACAAGTGGCAAGTAGCCATGCTCGAAAAAATGCATGCACTTGAAAAAAATTGTGCATGGGATCTTGTGCCTCTTTCTCATATAAAAACTGTTGTTGGATGTAAGTGAGTGTTTGTTGTCAAACAAAACACCCGGGGAATTGTTGTGAGATACAAGGTAAGACTAGTCGTCAAAGGATATGCACATACTGTTGGGACCGATTATCATTAGACATTTACTCTTGTAGCAAAGATGAACATAAAAGGAGTACTTTTATCATGTGTTGCTTGCAGGGGATGGAACCTCAGTCAGCTATATGTAAAGAATGTGTTCCCCCATGGGGGCCTACCGACCTAGGAGAAGAAGTGTATATGTCTCAACCTCCTGGATTAATCTCTAAAGGATTTGAATGGTAGGTTGCAAGCTAAAAAAGGTTTTATACGGTCTTAAACAATCCCTCTAAGTCCTTCAACCATATTACTTTGATAATCAACATTTTATCAAATCTTCAGGTGTGATATAATTAAGATGAAGAATATTTACACTTCGTGGGACATTTTTATTCTGCTGCCACACGGAACCAAATTTTTTGAAGATCATATTTTACAACACGAATTGTTAATCCTTCGGCCCTCCATTTTCCTCATTGATTCCATTTTCATCTTGGATCTAGGAAAAAAGTTCATCTTTGTGAATTACATTTTGTTTTTCACTTATTTTCTGACATTTAGAGAATGAGTTGCTTGATCTATATACAATTTCATTTGTTTTCTCTTTTCCAATTAAATTGTGATTAGCAATCAAATTTGGCTTCTCTGAACTCCCTTTTGCATGAACTTTCTGATGCGGAGAAAACACGGGAACGAGCTTTGGGCGCATTATGGACTGTTTTGGCGATTTATCATATATGGCGTGCCCGGATCGACGATCCAACTCCGCGGATGCGTCCGGATTCGCGTTGCGAAACAATTTCATAAATAGCACTGTACTTTTCGACTTTTATTTCATGTAGTTTTGGCCCCGAGACCAACGGCCAATCATAGTCGTTGATTTCGGGTGCCCTAATTTAATTTCTTATAAATATAAGATTTAGGGTTGCCGTCATTCTGATTGCTGAATGTTTGGAGAATCTTCTTCCTTCATTCTGGTGATCTCCGTGGTGCCGACTTCGTGGATCCCCCTTGGTGATGACTCCATGTGTAAGTGTGTATCCATTGTTATTTTCCTCTCTCCTCCCTGTTTTTCCCTTTGCTGTGCAGCCACCGTTCTCCCCCATCACGCGGAACCATCTCCAAACAGCCACCCACTGTCGGATCTACTCTGATCCGGGCAATCCAGCCTAGATCCAGTCCCCCCCATCCCCCGATCCAGGCCTCACAACACCAACCAGCCATCCCCCTTACCCGTCCCGGCCTCCCCATCACCGGAACCCTTCTCCAAGCCCTCCAACGTTCAGATCTCTTTTATTGGCAGCAGCCCTAATATTTGTGTGGTGTATTTGTATTAGTATTTGGTTGTAAGACATGAATGTGGTGTGATTATTACATGTTTGTTTAGTATTTCAGTTTGTTATAGTTATTTGCTTCTGGACTAATCTCTAACTGCATGAAGAATTTATGCGTCGGGCGCATGCTTTGGCCCTCCACGCGGAGGAAAGCCTAAGCATGTTCTGCTTAATTAATTTATTTTGCCTTGTTGTGGAATTATCTGCGTAGGATGTTGTATTTACTATCCAATTGTGATCTAACCGTCGGACTTTTGCATAACATGTGGGGTTAGGTCGCAGATTTCCCGCCGCCTATAGATCCCTCCTGGATCACTTTCACTCTAGTTTTGTTTCCTCTAAAGAATCAATATCAGAGATCGTCTTTAAATTGATTAAGGCGACTTGGTTGCCTGCATATGTGATTTTGGTCTCTCCTTCCCAGTATTGCACAAAATGCATGACTTATTTACAATTGTAGGAAAAATTTTTCTATTGCCAAAATATATATCATTAAATCATGATTTTTTTATTACGTGGTATAGATAAACTTATCTAACATTGAGCACAAGCATCCTTGGACTACTTTTATAAATGAATACAAGAGAAAGAATTCATATCTCCCATAATTGTAAATTTTCAATTCATTTTCTCGACAATATAAGTACTCCTATGAAATAGAACGAGAGATCTGACTTCTATTAAGAAAATAAAGTGAGGTTATTTATATCAACACTTCCATCATGACAACTTGCAGCTTATAATTTCCCCTTTTTACATTTCTCAAAATACTACAAAATGAACCCAAAAATGTGTCAACATAACAGATGAAAAAGCATACTTATTCTTTAAAGGACATGCAAAAAACAACAAGCTAAATGTAGGAAAACAAATGTAGCAAAAAAAAGTCAATGGAATGTGAATGGCTTCTGCAACAATGGGGTTTCTTATGAATATGATGAATGAGGTTCATAAGTAAAATAACTATTTTCCTAACACAGTATGCCACCATAACGTTTATTAGCTTCCAAAGGTCAACTTGGATTTCATTTGGCACGGCGTTTGGACGCCGGCGTATGGAGCAAACGCCGCCGGACAGCGGAAAAACAAACGGGCACCTGCGGCGTTTGCACTGCAAATAACGGAAAAGGCTCCCCACCCCCCCCCCAACGCTACGTCTCCGGCCCCGCCTCCCCTGCCACTCCCTCCAGTTCAAGACCGCCGGTTCCAGCCCCGGCTGCCTAACCAAACGAAGCCTTAGAGTTGCTAGACCTTTTTAGCTATTCCAAATCAATTTTGAAGTAATTTATGCCGGCTGTGAAGCCATTCAGCCTTTCGAACTCAGAAAGTAAAAGAAGAACAAATTCAAATCAACATTGCGGCGTACCGCTCCCTTTCCACATCCGCGGGGACCAAGGAGAAGAACAGAGTTGTTGCAGGCCTCAGTAATGGTGTTAGAGATCAGGAACTTCAACTTGCTGAGATCAGGTAAAAAGCGAGCATGAATGGAAATATAAGATGGTTCGATCGATCGGGATAAGACTATGACGGACAGAGTCGAAAGACCTGTAGTTTCCGTTCGGAGAGGATTTGAAAGCAGAATAGACGAAAGAGGGATCGCAGAGCCTCCGCCGTAGAAGAGCTAGGGTTTTCTCCGACGCCATTTCGAGCGAACCTGGGGGAACTAATGGCGGGAAATGGAAGATGGTAAGAATGGGACGAGATAGAGCTAGGGTTCGCACGGAATTGGAATTTGATATTGGAATTGAATATTAATGAATATTTTGGAATTAAATATTGATGACGAATTTCAATTCCAATATTCGTCAAATAAAGAATATTGATGAATATTGTGAAATCGGAATTCCATTCTTTTCCCGGACGCGATTTTTTGTCTAGGCAAGATTTATTTCACCTAGTCGTGATTTTTTCTCATGGGTGGGATTTTTTCACGTGGCTGCGATTTTTTTTTCACTCGGGCGCGATTATGTCGCTTGGGCCCATTTTTGTCGCCCGGGCGTGATTTTTTCGGCTGGGGGCAAAAAAAAACGCGCCTGAGCAAAAATCGCTCCCGGGCGAAAAAAAAACGCGCCCGGGCGAAAAAAACGCGCCAGGGCGAAAAAATCGCGCCCGGCGAAAAAACGCGCCCCGGCAAAAAAACGCGTCCGGGCGAAAAAAACGCGCCCGGGCCAAAAAATCGCGCATGGGCGAAAAAAACGCGCCTGGGCGAAAAAATGCGCCCGGGCGCGAAAAAATTGCGCTCGGGCGCGAAAAAAAATTTCGCTCCCGGGCGAAAAAATGCGCCTGGGCGAAAAAATCGCGCCCAAGAAAAAAATTCGCGTACGTGCGAAAAATTCGCTCCCGGGCTTAAAAATGTATCTCGATCGGAATTGTCCAATTCTTATATAGATTGGAAAGAATTGTCTTTAGTTCAAAATGAATTCTACGGAATTCATTAAAATTTAAATTCCAACCTCAAGCGTGCAGACGAACGATGGAATTGGAATTAGACCTTCAATTCCAATTCTAGGGGCTCAATTCTGTGCAAACGAACGGACCCTAACAGTATTCGTGATTAGTGTAGCGAATTCCTTATTAATATACAAGTGAGAGGCACGGGATTTCACTCCTCCAACCAATCCTAAAATTACTGGTGATTGTGTTCCTCCTAGAGGTTACTGGATCAAATTGATAGCACTTCAATCAAAACATGAAAGAAAGTCAACCCGACTGAACGAGACCCGTGCACCATGTAAAAATTTTTCAAAATGGGTTGAAGACGAAACGAGGTGGCAGGAACACTCAAGCACAGTCAAAAACAAGTAAAAATCAGTAGCAACAACAGCACAAATGTCTCCAATTGAAATTAACTTCTTTATAGAGCGATGTATACATTACAAGACATGATTTACAATGTAACCAAGGGAACAGAAGTCTGCAACAAGAAGTTAACCGCGCGGACAGCAAGCTGTAACCGCACTAGTCGACAGACCGCTCGTCGAGTCCGTCAAGACCGCTAAAATCGTTTATCCGCGATTAGCCGCGCGGACTGCTGTTATTGAAATGCTAAAAGAACTTGAACAGAATCTGTTGATAGACTGGGCAAACTGTTCTGCTTATCCGCAATTAGGAGGAAGAGATCAAGTCGCGGAGACTGCGACCTGTTACTATTCGATGTCTGCTATCTGCAAATTGTTCCGCACCAAGCTTCCACTACTTATCTAGCCGTCTGATGTTAGCCACACAACCTGCACAAAAACAACTTATTTAATCGCAGCGATTATAAAACCGTAACTCCAAAAACAAAATGCAAGCTAGTTCTCATTGTTCACTGTTATTTATGACAAGTCAGAGACTCCTATTTATAGATGTGAGAAAGAGTGTTGTCACTACCCATAGCAATATGATAACCGCTCGATATACCTGTCCGCTGATATCGAATCTGGAAAACAAGAATCAGTCCACCACTTAAAGAAGACTATCCGCAAATACCGCGGACACCAATCTTCTCCGCAAGAACAACCAGATCGCCAAGCTTAGGGACACAACTTTAGGCTGTGTAAAACTCCGGCCCGCGACAACCATGCCGCCAATTTGCCGAATTTGGCGAGCTCAAGAAGCAGTCCGCAACACAGGCGATCTTGGTGAGCTAGGAAACAAAGCTGAACTTAGTCCCACAAGTCCAAATCCACAGCGACAAGATTCATGGTCTCCAAGTAACCGTGTCACCTGAGACTAAGACCGCGCCCAAGCTGAACAACACCAGCCCGCCACTTTGCAGACTGTTCCATCAGACAACGCGGCCTCCAAGCAAACAAGTCTGTGCAACTGTGCCGACCTCCACGATCTAACAACCAGACCACAAGCACAGAAACAAGCCGGGCACCCGCGAGCTCCGAAAGAGTCCGCCACAACCGCGGTTAGCCGTTAGCCAACTCTAGCCGCCCGGTTAACCAAGGATGTTTGCTGAGCCAGACAGCAAGAGATAACTGACACCTGCGAATTGCAGTCCGCCAAAGCTATCTGTCAGGCCGCGGCGGACTATGCGGTTTGAGTGGTCTGACCAGTCTAACCGCCCAACTACATTTTTACTCCCACTTCGACAATTTCAATACATCAAGCCACACTCACCCAGAGACCCGAAATCACCCTGAAAGAGGAGCCAAACCAAGTGCACCGCGCACAGACACGCGACGCCACCGGACGGGCGCGTGCGGCTCCCCCTGGCGTATATCCAATTTTCAACGGATGCGGTTTAAACCGAGCCCTTGCCAAACATTATAAAAACATGCGGTTGCATTTTTTAAAGCTTGAATGGGAAAAATAAGTCCGGCCAAACGAACCCTAAGATGATTTGACCAATTGGCATGGAAGGCAGGGCGGGGGATGGGGGCTGCCGCCATTAGGGTCACGAAGAGGGTGAGATTGACGGTTCAGTACCGCGGCCAATAGAGAGGCGGGATTGGGCTGCCAATAGGCGGAAAATTGGAGAAATAAAAAAAAAGAGTTATTTTAGATTTCAAGGGACTGCCACTAGCTAAAGCTGAGCTGCCTTTTAACAGTACTGCTGTATTAATTATTAAAGAGATAAGTAGCCAATAGGCGTGAAGCCAGTGGAGTTTCCAAATCAAGAAGGAGAATAAATAACAAGACAATTTGAATGTCAACTCCTTTAAACTTAAACCTATTAATTTCTGTCGGCCAGCTTCTTCTATATATTCTTAGAGAGAGAGAGAGAGTGGGGGGAGAGAGAGAGAGAAAAAAAAAAGTCAAAACAAACAGCCAGCTTGTCCAGCTTTCCTTTGGCTTTGGTGATTGATGAAGAAGCCGATGTCAAAAATAAGGCTTGCTATTATTCTTATTTCTTCTTCGTCGCTGCTGCTTCCAACCTTTTATCTCATCAGTTTTCTCCATCCCTTCTCCCTCTGTAAGCAGCTTAATTAATTAATGAATTAATCTTATAATATATTTTTAATTTTGTGCAAATACGATTCTTTATTATGTTTTTTTTTACAGCGAATTTTGAGCCATATGTGCGGTTGAATTTACAGATTCAGATGAAGCATAATCAAAGTAGCGGTGTTGTTCAAAGTGGTTAGTTTTTTTAATATAAATCAAACGATAGAGTTTTTATTTGAAAAGATGATTAAATTGTCATATATTTTACAAATATATATATACAAGTTATATAAATGAAGTGCCTTTTTTGATGTCATAAGTATCATTAATTGCATCATATCCCATTAATTTCCATGGAAGAAGAGAGAGATGGTGAGGGGGAGAGAGAGAGAAATATTTATTTTTTTTAATTTAATTTAGGATTAAGAGAGTATTTTTGCCTTGAGAAATATATATAAGATGTTTTTATATATAATATTAGGCTTCTTATCATATATTGAGGAGGGGTGTGGGCAACTCATTGGTTGCAAATTAATTTTGGAGTTGCACAAAGCTGAGCTCGGTAAATTGAGCTAAGTCAATGCTTTACCAAAAAGTTTGCTTGTGATATATTCAAGGTTGTCAGGATCGAGATCCTAGATGAGATCATTTCGAGGTAGGATCGGATTTGATAATAGGGTTGGATCGAGGATCGCTTTACAAAATTAGGATCGATTTACAAAATTTGGATCGTAGGATCGTAAGATCCTATGATCTGGATCGCGATCCTGATAACCTTGGATATACTATAGATCATATATATTTCAAGAATAAAAATAAAATAAAGAAAGAGAGATAAAGTGTATGAGAGGAGCACATATACAACTAATAATTAAAAAAAAAAGAGACCGCTTTATGATGTTTACTGATATATTAATTAACGCGTGTAGATAGTTTTTCTCAAAATATAAAATCTTAAAAATGATAAATATATATTACTAAAATTTCATATGGGTCTATTCGGATCCTTGGAATTGGGAATTGGAATTGGGGAATGAAATTTCTATTCTAGTATTCAAATGCATTGAATCACTACAAAATAGAAATTGATCCAATTTCATGGAATTTTTCTTTATACTTTGGCCAATTCTTAGGGATAAAGACAAATATTGTTTATTTTCGGTCTAAAGCCCTACCCCGATATTTCCCCAGGTCATGCAAGCTCCCAATCTCGTCGTCGTTTGATCTCATCGTCATCGCCTGATCTCGCCGTCGTCGCCCGATTTTACCGTCGTAACTCGCTATTCTTCCTCCCCTAACTTCTTTTTCTTCTTCCCCCCCCCCCAATTTATCGGGAATGGGATTTAGCACTTAATTGGGACATGACAATGTTCTCTAATCGGCACACAATCTACCCAGTCACAGTGCCAGTTCGTTCGCTCCCGCATCTACAACTTTAAAAATATCAACGCTGGTTTCTCCACCTTTCGATAGGGGAAATGCCCATCATCCGGAAGCGATAGCAACTCGGCGGCGCTCGACGTGCAGACGCCTAATCCCACAACCATGATAAAAATGAGGAATTATTCCAGATTAATTCCAATTCTAGAAAACCTTTAAACAATTGAACAATCCTATTGGAATTCAGACAAATTCCAATTTCAGCAATAATTTGAATTCCAATTCTGAAATTGCAATTCCTACGATCCGAACAGAACCCAACAGACGAATAACATCGTTCCCTATTAATTGTTAGCTAGTTAGTTTGATTAAAATTCAAAGTTATAATTAAAATCATTAACAGTAATCTTATGTGTCTAGCATTTAATTTTAATAATATTTAAAATGGGATATATAAATAAGTATTTTTCAATGACCGTAGAAAAAATAATTAATGTTAAATTTTATATATTTGATACGAAAGCATGCCCTTAAAAAGTTTAGATCGTTAGACAAGAAATATCAGAAATGGCTAGATATTCTTGTTTAGTGCTATGCATTTAAAAAACTTCAAATAAATAATAAAGTCAACGAAAATTTCAATTATGATGGTTTGTTTTTATAAATGCACAAAAAAAGAAAAGAAAACCATTTATTTAGAATATATTTTTTATTTAAGAGCGACATATTTTTAAAGAAAATAATAATATCTTATGTTAAAATCGTCCTAAATGAAAATGATCGGCATAATTCTACCACAAAATGTCAACTATGATTAGTCGTAGGTAAAAAGTCCAATCGGGTCAGCTCGGGCCGGGTCTGATTAGGCCCAAACTTTTTTATCTATCGGGCCGGGTCGGACTCGGGCTCCCCCAGAAAAAGGGAGCCTAGTAAGGCCCTTCAGGCCGGCCCGGGCCGGCCCGAAATTCCTGGCGGGATTAAATCCTGCTTGAAAAATCAGGCGGGATTTAATCCCGCCTATAATCAGGTGTCAGGCGGGATTTCACCTAGCCCGGGTGTCGGGCTCGGGCAAGCCCGGTGCCCGGGCCTTGCCTGGCCCGGCCCGGCCCGGGCACCTGGCTAAAATGGGGGTCCGGTAAGGCCCCCAAGCCCGAGCTAGGCCCGGTCCGGGCCTAGCCGGGCTTTTCCCGGGCCGGGGCCGGGCAGGCTTTCCGGGCCCGATTTTTTTGAACACGACTATGATAGCGGTATAATATAGATTTTAAATTTTCAAATGAATTTTCGGTGTATTTTCCATGCAGGTTCCCAAGTTGTCAAAGAATTAATAAAACAGAGGAGAGAAAATTAGGGGAAAAAAACTGGATATATATTATATAATACCGGGTTAATTTTGAGTAACTGTCATTAATTCCCATAAATATCAGTTATCTTGAATTATATATATGATAAGGGCAATTTTGTCATCACAATAAAATTAGGTTTTTAATTCTGGACAAATTTTTGAAAGACAAATTGATTTTTTATTTACATGATCATTTCTCGCAAGCCGTTGTGCAAAAATTAAGGTTGCGTTTGGTGCAGCTTATCACAGCTTATTTGTTCCGATGAAGTTGGATAAAAATGTCATTGTTATACTTAGTATCACAAATATTACAAAAGAGAAACTAATTTGAGGCATAAGATTTTGATGTGACAATGACATTTTTATCCAATCTCACCGGAACAAATAAGTCACAATAAGCCACGACAAACGCAGCCAAAAGCTCTGTAATCGGTATGGTTTGATGGTGGTGGTCATTAGGGGGACCTAGCAGAATTTTTCAGCAGAGGCGTGCAATAAAAAATATAAAAAAAACTAATGCAGACTATAGACAACGGTTTATGTAAATATCGTTGACTATGCTCGAATAGACAATGATTTTATATCAACCGTTGTTTATTTTAGGGTTTAGGGTAGAATAGACAACGATTTATATAAAAATCGCTATCTATTTGAGCATAGACAACGGTTTTTACATAAACCGCTTTATATTCCCATATTTTTTTAAAAAAAACATGGCGCTCAGCATCAAAGACGGGTGAATAGGCTTTAAAATTAAACTTTTTTGTATTTTAAAACATATAATATACATACTTTATACTTAATATAATTTTTTATAGTGTGAGCGGCCGCCCAAGCTGGGCCTTTAATAGGTCCGCCTATGACGGTTAAGAATATGAGGGATTAAATTGTCATTCGTTAACATCCACCTAAGGAACTTCATTCACTTTTATGTTCAAACGGATAATGTTAGATGTTTCTTAATGAATGACGGTTTAACCCATATGTTTATGACCGCCACCACCACGCCAAACATAGCCTAAATCAAAGAATTTGAAGATTAGGGTCTAGTTTGGCAGGGCGGTCAGGATTACCCGGATTTCTTCCGCACCGCACCACCGCCACAGCAATTCCCGCGGTGTGGAAGAAATCCACGAGAATCCCGCGGTGGCTAGCGGTGGGGTGTGCGGTGCCCCACCGTCCGAACGCAGCCCCGCCAAACAGGCGGAAACCGTGGCCGGGCAATTTTGTCCGAGCGACCGGTACGGATCCGTTCCGCCAAACAAAGCCTAACACTGCAGAATCATTCGATTGAAGATTGTTATAGTGTTGTGATGTGGCTTCTGTTGGAAGCCACCTGCCAATGTTTTGGTGATGGGGCCGCACTTATACAATCCTGAAGTTAAGGATTTATTGAGGTACTTCTAACATATATTTATATCCGAGTGGTGTTCATTAATATTTGGTTGGGTTATAAAATTATGTATTATTTTACAGGTAAATAATGAGAGAAGATTTTTGTAGTTTCAAAAGTTAGATAGACATGCTGTTCGGATCTCTAAAATTGAAATTGGGGAAATAAAATTACAATTTTAGTTTTAAGAGGTTAGTAATTCCCGCGGAATTGAAATTAGTTCAATTCCATGGAATTGTCATTGTCGCCCGACTCTGAAACAATGAGAAAAAAAATGATTCCAAATCAATTTCAATTCCAATTATAAAAAGTCATTGTGAAGTGTCGAACAATTATATTGAATTTCAGATCAATTCCAATCCAATTCCCACATTAGATGAATTCCAATTTGTATGATTGGAGAAGGCGCAAGTTGTAAGGTCCGGTTCATGCTGTCGTAATCACTTGATCGATGAAAATAAGGCTCCGTTTGGGGCGACTTATTTTCACCGGTCAAGTGGTAACAACCGCATGAACCGGATCATAATTAGGGTCCGGTTCATGCGGTCGTAACCGCTTGACCGGTGAAAATCAAACTGACTCAAAGGCTCTGTTTGGCGCAACGTTTTTAAAGCGGCACGCCGCTGATTCTACCACCGCCGCGTCAAACAATAATATGGCTGGCAGCAGTGGCTGACGCCACCGCTAAAATTAGCGAGTCACCGCTATTTCCGAGTCGCGGAATTTTTCCACGACTCGGAAATAGCATCAACGTTGCTGTTTTTTATATAAAAAAAAATTTAATATTAAAAAAATTTATATATTATAAGTTATTATATTAAAATATTATAAATTATTATATTATATTAATATATTATAACTTATTATATTATATTAAATTAATATTAAATGTTATACTGTAACTTATAAGTTATTAAATTAATATAATTATATAACTTATATATTATTATGAATATAATATTATTTATAAAATAAAATTATTAACAGCACTGCAAACGCTATTCTTCTAAACAGATTCACAGATTTTGTCATCATTCTACAAAACAGCAGATTATTCCACCACTGCTTCTCACCACTACTTCTCCAGTCGCTGTAGCCGCGCCAAACAGAGTCTTAGTCACCCAAACAGAACCTAAATCACATAAATTAATTAAAATCATTAAATTAATAATAAATATATAAATTAAACAAACCGGGCCTCCATTGCAATTTTGCAGGTGCCAAGCCTTCTACTGCGGCAACAAACACCACAGCTTTTTGCGACACGTCGCACGAAAGATACGACACGTGCTTCCTTCAAGGCGACATCAGAATCATAAGCAACGCTTCGAAGCTTCTCCTAATTATCTCGTCAGCTTCCCCCGCCGCAACGCCAAACGCCACCTGGAAAATAAAACCCTTCCCCCGCAAATGGGAAGCTCCCGTCATGGCGAGAACCAAACAGCTCTCCATAATCACGTCAGAAACCCCCGCCGCTCCCTGCACCATCAACCACACCGCGCCGGCCGTCGTCTTCTCCACCGGCGGCTTCTCCGGCAACTTCTATCACGACATAACCGACATCCTCATCCCGTTATACGTCACCTCGCACCGCTTTCACGGCGACGTCAAGTTCCTCGTCAGCGACTTCAACGCCAAGTTCGTCGCCAAGTACCGGCCAGTGCTCGCAAGGCTTTCGGGGAGTGACGTCATCAACTTGGACGGAGATAACGGCGTGCATTGCTTCCGTGAAGTCCACGTGGGTATGAACCTGCCATTCATATGCATTCGGCTCTCATTTTGCTAAAACGTAGGAAATTATACTCATATTCCATTCATGGTAACCTGCTTATACAAACATAAATGAGCCACTTTTTACTAAAAAAATATTATGTAAATCGGGGGTGTATTTAAGGAAATTTTTTTAGGTCAGTAGCCTGATCATGAGCATGGTCCGGAGAGCCAATGAGAAGCCTCAAAATGCGTGGGCCCTGCGCAAAAGTGTATTGCACAAGCCATAAATGCACGGTCCCCACCTCCTTTGCAGACTTCTCATTGGTGCAGAACCATGAGCATTGTCAGGCTCCTGACCTAACTATTACTCGTATTTAAGAGGGTTGGGGGTGAGGGTGGGCAGCCAGGCCCGCCCAAGAATTTTGCAAAAAAAAAAATGGCGGATTTGAATTCCTCTCCTCGAGACAATGAATTTTATTTACTTATACGTCAAAAACGGTGGCCGGATAAGCGAGAAATGACTCTGATAAAATGATGGCGTTACAAAAAAATTGGCTTAATAGCGTGGGTTGCCGGAACCGTATAAAATGCGATTAAATATAGGTTAGTCTGCAGCATATATGGATCTTCACGATGTACATGACACATTTGGAATGTATACTATACTTCATATATAGTGTATACCAGACTATTGTATTCTTAAGTGTAGTGTACGATACTTTTATAGTGTATACGACACTTTAAAGTATATATTAAAGTGTCTTATTTCACATGTATGCATTATACATATAATGTATGTCGAAACGTCCTATAAATATACACGATGATGATATGTTCATAATGTATACATCTATGCCACTTCTATAGCGATAAGCCATAGAATATACGATGAAGCGTCGTGCAAGCATGCATGAAACTATATACGTCACTCAGTGGCGGACGCAAAAATTTTGTTATGTGTGGGCGGAGTACAAAATAATTCAAAAAAATGAATCAACAAATGTATACATATAAACATATATAACAATTAACTAATCTACATATAATTTTTTTACAATGATATAATGACAAACTTATTTGTTAGAATTGAAAAAGCAAACAACAACAACACTCAAACCTTTATACCACTAAAAAAATATAAACAACAATATAACAAAAAATTTGTTTATACAATAAATTTAAAAATAGCATTGCAAAAAGTAAAAAACAATAAATTTGGTTGCCGGCTGGTTTTGAACCAATGACCATTTCATCAAAAAATACAATCTTCACAAACTATGTCAAGAATTATATGTGCATTATTTTTTTTCAATATAATATATTATTTAGTAACTTATCAGTCATGGTAAATAACATGTCTTCTATTTTTGAAAATATTCTTTTTATAATTCAGTGTGGGTGGCCGCCCACACTAGCCCCTATGTGGGTCCGCCCTTGACGACACTTGTTGGGTGTGGCCCGCCATCCAGGTGTTGGATGGGATGCCTCCCGGGCGCACCCGGGTTCGCTCCTGGCATGGTTGCAGGGGAACTCCATGGTACGGTTTAGTGCAAGGGAGACGGGTTGGCTCCGGGCATGAGTACAGGGGAGTTCCGGGCACGGTTTAAGTGCGAGGGAGCCATGCGAACAGTTTGACCAGTCCTGCTAAAATAATATAAAGAAATTGGTAGCGCCCTTCCTAACACTCCGGGGTTTTGGGAGAGTTGGTAGGCGTCATTCCTAACAAGTGGTATCAGAGCCGAGGGGGAGGTCATGGGTTCGATCCCCCCGGATGGCGTTCCAGGGGGAGTTTGTTGGGTGTGGCCCGCCATCCAGGTGTTGGATGGGGTGCCTCCCGGGCGCACCCGGGTTGGCTCCTGACATGGTTGCAGGGGAACTCCATGGTACGGTTTAGTGCAAGGGAGTCGGGTTGGCTCCGGGCATGAGTACAGGGGAGTTTCGGGCACGATTTAAGTGCGAGGGAGCCATGCGAACAGTTTGATCGGTCCGATCCTGCTAAAATAATATAAAGGAATTGGTAGCGCTCTTCCTAACACTCCGAAGTTTTGGGAGAGTTGGTAGGCGTCATTCCTAACAGACACTCAACAATGTGTATAATAATATATATGTTGAAGGCTTGAAGCTTTATATGTGACACATGAACTACACGATATATGTTAGCACGTCATGTCTGATAACAATAAATATATCACTTTACATGTAGTGTATGAACAACTTTTATGACACTTGAAATCATATGCGACGTTTCGCACGGATTAGGATTCTCTCTATTTGGAGTTTAAATGAAGGCCCCTTTCATCATGTGGATGTATTCTCGCTGTGAATTTTTTTTATTGAAAGGGAAATAAACAACGATGGATTAATGAACCGTCGGATGAATCAAAAATAGATTCGCACCATTTACTCCAAATGAAGGGGATCTTATCCCTAAATATGACTCTTCACATTTGAGTTTACATAGTGCTTTATGAGTGTGCCCAAGATTTCAAAAGATTTTTCATCATTGCATAAATGACATGACGCTTTCATGAAATGTAGAGTTTTGATACATTGCAATTCAAATTAGGTTTTTTTGGCACTTGACATGTACAAATTATTTCATTTTGGTACTTTTCACTTCAAATTTTTAAAATTGGCAATTTGCACTCCCAAAATACAGATTTTTGGCACTTTGCACCATAAAGCTCAAATTTAATGAGTATTTAGGTTTAGACATCACTCAAAATGCTCATTTCTACACTCTGCAAATAACAAAAAAAGATAATTTATGATGCAAATTGCAAAAATGAGCATTTTGGACGGTGCTCTGATCTTTATAATGCCCCTAAAATTTGAGCTTTGAGGTGCAAAATGTCAAAATAGGATTATTCAGGGTTTACAAAATGCCAAAAACCCTCAAATTATTAAATTTGGCAAAATGCAAAGATTGACATTAGTGCTTCATTTTGTCAAATTTTTGACAATTGAGATAAATTTTGCCAAATTTAACAATTTAAGAAGTACTTTGCCAAAACCTGAAATTGGAGGATATATCTTCCCAATTACCCATTGCATTAATTTTCATGTGCAGGACTTATCAACAACAAGGAGTTCGGCATTGACACAACCAAACCACCTCCAGGAATATCCATGAATGGCTTCAGACAGTTCCTCAGATCATCCTTCTCCCTCAGCAGAAACAGAGTCGCCAGAAACAGAGGCCGCAGAAAGCCCAGACTTTTGATACAGTTAAGGAAGGGATCCCGCGAGCTGGTGAACAGCGGGGAGGTGATCTCCATGTCCAAAAGATTGGGATTCAAAGTAATTGTCGCCGGATCAGAGGACACAAAGAACCTGACCAGCTTCTCCGCGGCCGTGAACTCCGTCGACGCTCTGCTCGGCGTCCACGGCGCCGGGCTGTCGAACATGGTGTTTCTCCCCGACGGAGCCGCCGTGGTGCAGATCATACCGTGGGGCGGATTGAAGTGGGCTTGCCGGTTTTCTTTTGGCGATCCGGCGGCCGGAATGGGGCTGAAATACTTTGAGTATGAGATAAAGGAGGAAGAGAGCAGTTTGATTGAGCAGTACCCGAGGAATCACTCTGTTTTCACTAATCCGGCTGAGATACACAAGCAGGGGTGGAATATGCTCTGGTATGTGTTTCTGGAGAAGCAGAGGGTGAAGGTTGACTTGAGGAGACTGAGGGCAGTGTTGGCTGAAGTGCTGCGGTGGATTCAAACAGGAGAAGAGAAGAACTTGCATTTTATGATCCAATGATTTTTTTTCTTTCTTTTTTTCTATATTTTTCTTGTAACATAATAATTAATGAACACAAATTACATATATTTGGAAGTAAGCTTTAGGCTCTATTTGTTTGGGCGTTTTGATACTCTGTTTTGGGCAAACGTCGCCGAAAGGAGGGTAAACAAATGAACCTCCGGCGGCGTTTGCTTCGTTTCCACCCGCCCGCCTTGAGAAACGCCCCAAAAAGCTCCATTTGGAGCAGCCACCTCCCCCCTCCGGTTCGAACACTCCGTTTCCACCCGCCGGATCGATCCGCCACCGCCAAACCAAATGAAGCCTTAAGCTGGACAAAAATTAATGGATTTTTTTTTGGCTTAATTAAGTATGTTTGTTTTAGAATAAATGTATTGTTGTATTTTATATTGTTTGAAATAATTACTAGAGTAATCAGGCTCCCTTGTTTCGCACGATGGGCACGGTGGGCAAGGTGGGCACGGTGGTGGTGGGCATGAATGAACAGGGGTTAAATTTTCATTTGTTAATGCCCATTGAAGAAACTTCATCCACTTTTATGTTCAAATGTATGATGTTTGTTAGGTGATTTTTAAGGAATGACGTTTTAACCCATGCGTTTATTGTTAATGTATATTTGGATAATTAACGGGTTCGGAGGCTTAACGGGTCGTGTCGGATACACGGATATCCAATACCCGTAGATACTCCTAGGGTTTGCTTTATTTACCTACCTAGGGGCAACGGATAGAGGATTCCACTTTGATACTCATCCGGATGCTTCGAGCGACTTAACATTTACCACCATCATCATTGTGCCAAAAAGACCCTAAAAGTATCAAATATATAGGAATTCGGAGTATGATAGAGTTAGATTTATGTGATTTACTGTAATATTGGCCAAGTCCATGAGCAGCAGTAATCCGTTTTTTCATGACTACGGCTCTGTTTGGGACAGCTCTGACGGATTGAAAAGCTGCTGTTCGGATAGAGCTTTTTTAAAATAGATCTCTAGGGAGCAGTTTTGAAAAGCTGCAGAGTGTTTGGGTGTTCTGTGCAGAAGTGCGCTCGGAATCGCCGGAGAAAGGTCGTCAGGGGCTCGGAATCGCCGGAGGAAGGCCGTCCGGGGCTCGGAATCGCCGGAGGAAGGCCGTCCGGCCTCTGAGCATGTTCCAACTGAAGAAACCATTAGATTTTGAAAACCTGTGAGAGAGAAAGCTATTTTGCGGAAGCTGAAGCTGGGGGGGGGAGATTTCTGAAGAGCTGCAAAACAGCTCCAGATTTCTAAAATGCTATTCACAAGGAGCTGTCCCAAACAGTTAAAAAATAGCTCTGGCGGCTGGAATAGAGATTCTCCAACCGCCAGACCTGCGCCAAACAGACCCTACATCAAACAAGAAGAAGGGCGGTTACAAAAGTAGGCAGTTTATTCTCTTAATCTAGCTGCATGTTGGTTTCCCATGGTGTGCATAAATAATTGAGACTGGTCGAATCAAGTCTAATGTGGGTCACCCGGTTTTTCCGCGATCTGGAGAAATTGGACCGTCTTAACTCGAATATTGGACAGGGAGCATAAACAGTCAAAGTAAACAGCAACAAATGACAATATATTTTTTCGACGTGAAAAACCCGGAAAGGGTTAAAAACCACGTGGCTGGATCTGTGCCGATCCAAAATCCATTAGTTCCTTTGAGTTAACAGAGATTGAGATTTGATCTCGGAGGGCGACAAGACGTTTCTCCGTTACAATTGCGAATTACAAAGATGAGGAAATGAAACTTAGTTCTCAGAGTCTAGATGAAAGTGCTATGGGCTTGGAAATTCGACTGAGCCCACGAAATCTCGATGGAAGCATTCCGGCTTGAAAATTTGGCTAAGTCCACGGAACCATACTGGAAACGTTTCGACTGGAAAAATCTCTAAGTCCACGGAGCCTTGGGGAGAATGCCTCGTTGAAGCGGAGTCATGATGGGAGCTCTCTCGCGGAGGCGGATGTCATGACTTGACGCTTATTGGAACCTTAACACAAAAATAAGAAGCGAATTCCTTAGCAGAAAATCAGTTTAAGTTCACGATATCACAAGAAAATCTCGGAGTTCTCTCTTTGTCTCTAGAGTTGTTTGTCTTCAAATTAAGGCTTAGGGGTCTATTTATAGTTTTCTGGAGGGATAAATTGCTAATTGCGTCGGGCAAAATTTCTGTTGGCGAATGCGTCGCTCCATTTCGATCACCCGAATCACCAATTTTAACAAAATGACGAAAGTGATCCTTGGACTGCTCGGGGAGGGTTCCCAGAGGCAACGACGGTCGGTGGAGTCCAGAGGCGCCAGCGGTGGTCGGGCCGCCGGCACGCGCGGGGGGCGTGCTCGGGCGCGATCGCGCGGGCTGGCCGCGTGCGGCCCCGCGTGCAAGCCGCACACGTGCGCAGGTCGCGCGCGCGAGCCTCGTGCTGGCTGTTCGCGCGTGCTGGTTACCGCGCGAAGGCCGTGCGCGCCTGCGCGGCCTAGTCGGGCGCGTGCACGTGTTCAACCTTTTTCTCGGGTGCTTCCGGGACTTGGGGGAGCACAGTTTTATGCTCGTGATTTGGCCGGTTGGGTTTACGCATCTTTGGTCCGAGTCTTTTTGGTTTGACATAGAAATTTTAGGGGGAATTCCATCAAGGTCGAACCAGTCCGGTTATTTTTAGAATGAAACAAATCAAACTGCTACTCGTTTCTCATGTAATCCAACCCAATCCTCTTCGCATTTTGTACTCTTCTCTCTCACGCTCTCTTTAGGAAATAGCAGCTAGGGCACTCTTTCTCTGACGTACCGTCTCTTCTCCTCAACATGAAATCCTTCTCGTTATCGCTGCCGCCAGAGCTTCTTACAGATTAGAGAAGAAAGTGAGTAATAGCCTTCTACATTTACATTTTCTGAAGTTCTCAACTAATTCGTACTTTGTCGAATGCCCATTGCCATTGATTCTATTAAGGCTCTATTTTTTGGGCGTTTCGCTGCTCCGTTTTGGGCAAAAGTCATCGGAAGGAGGGTAAACAAATGAACCTCCGGCGGCGTTTGCTCCGTTTTCACCCGCCCGCCTCGAGAAACGCCCCAAAAAGCTCCGTTTGGAGCAGCCACCTTCCCCCTCCGATTCGAACACTCCGTTTCCACCCGCCGGATCGACCTGCCACCGCCAAACCAAATGAAGCCTAAGTTTATTCATATGAAATTTTTAGGCTTGTTCATTTGCAATGTTTTAACAGCTTAAGGGTCTGTTTGGGATACCGTTTTAGCTCCATTTCATTTAAACTGGGCCGGTGAACAGCTGTTTGGTTGGTATCCTTTTAAACCGACCATCTGAAAAAGGCAAAACCCTCGCCCTTTTATGCTGTAGGAAGGAGCACAAGGCGCGTCGTCTGCAACCCGCCTTTCCGCGTCTTTTCTCTTCCTTCGCGGGAAACCTCAATCGGCTTTTCTCATCCGCAACCACCCTCGTTCGCCCTGATCTTCCCCCTTCGCCCATCCGCAACCACCACAGTTCGGCTTTTCTGGCTTTTCTGGCCTCCTTTAGCGCCGGTCTTCCTCCATCTCGGTGAAACTAACACTAATTTTCTAAACCCTAGCGGCGTTCTTCCTCTAGAGCCGACGTTCCTCAACAGTGGTAGGCTTCTATAGGCGATCTTCCTCTTCTCCAGTCCAGGCCTTGGTATGATAACAATCTGAAATGTTTTTCTAGCAAATTTTCTCCAGTCCAGGCCTTACTATTTTTAACAAAACTAAAATGTTCGCTCCTAGTTTTTTTCCTCAAACTATTCGGCTTCCATAGGCGATCTTTCCTCAAATTTTTTTTCTCAGATTTGGTGCAATCGCTCCCTGTTTTTTCATTTACAGTTTTATAGCAGATTCATTTTCAATTTTGGTCCATGAGATTTGTGCTAGTTTTTTCATTTACAATTTGATAGCATCTTTAGTTTTTTTCATATTCAGATTTGGTTGAAAATTTGCTAGAATCAAAATGGTGGTTATATTTTGTATAGCTTGTCATTGATGTCTTATGGTGTAGGGTTGTTGTTATTATTTATAGCCTCATCTTTCATATAAAGAAACTTCTTAATGCATTGTTGTTAGTTAACAATTTAAGGAATTGGATTCTATGGGGTAAGGAAGATATCTTGAGGTGGATGAATTAGTTCTTAGGCAATTCTAACATATACATGCTAATGCTATAGCCAGTGAAGGTTGTATTATAGCTTAGCTGAAGTTAACTGAAGAGGAAAAGTTTCTTGACTTATATAAATGATGATTGTCATCAACATTAACCTTATAATGAGTCCTTGTTTTTTTATTTATTCATATTTAATGTTATCTGAAGTGTAAGAATTATTTTTGGCAACATTTTCAATCCATGATATTTTTCTATAAATGACGATTTAATACAAAATGTGGAGAAAAATAACTATTATTATAAAAGCATAAGTTGGCTCAGGAGATAAGTGTTCCATGAAATTGTAGAAGCAAATCTACATACATCGCTAATGCATTATTTAGGTATTTGATCTCTATACATCGCTAATAGTTAACTGTTATTAGCTATTAGCTGCTATTATGTAATAACTCGTATTGCTAATAGAAAACTGTGATGGTGTATGTTAATGCTTCATATTAATGTTATTGTTTGTGTAGCTGTGATGCTCGGAGTGTTAATGATTGATGAGTAATGTTAATGCGTGTTTCTTTAAGTTTTGAAATCTTTAATATGTAGTTAAGGCTTGGAATGTTTATGCTGCTTAAGGCTTGAAATAATTTTGGATGGTGAGCTAAAATATTAATGCAATCGCTCCCAGTTAATGCTTCCAGTTAAGACAGGGAATGTTACTGCTTCTTATGTATGATTGATGAGTAATGTTAATGATTGATGAGTATTTATGTATGGAATGTTGATGCGAGTACATGTCTTATTTAAGGTTTTAACTAAACAGTTAATGCTTCCTATTATCACAGATGACTTCTGAAAATGATGCAGAGCGCTTTGACTCCGATTTGAGTTCTCTGAATGAAAAACGCCGGAGAATAGCTTATTACATCATGATGGTGAACACAAGTGTTTGTATTAGTCTCAATCACATCACTTATTATCAAGACAAGACCCCACGCATGACATCATCTAACACATGAGATAAATGGGTTGGAGAACTATTGGATGGTCATCCTATCCGATTCCATGATAACTTCAGAATGTCGAAGGAGATTTTTGTAGATCTACTTCAACAAGTAGTCGGATCTCATGGTCTACAAGGGTCAAGGAGTACAACTGCAAGAGAAGTACTTGCGATCACAATAAATATTATGGCGCATAATATGACAATGAGGGATTGCAGTGAGCGTTTTCAACATTCGACAGAAACAATAAGTCATTACTTTTCATGCTGTTTGGCAGCTTTAATAAGGTTATCACAGGACCTTATTGCGCCAGTAGACGGACAGTTTTGAAATATCCCTGCAAAGATTCTAAATGATGATCGATATATGCCCTACTTCAGAGATTGCATTGGAGTAATCGACGGTACACATGTTGATGGCCGCATCCTAGTAGACAAACAAGTTCCCTACATTGGACGTACCGGTTATACCTCTCAGAATATTATGGTTGTATGTGATTTCGATATGACATTACCTTTGTCATGGCTGGTTGGGAGGGTTCAACACATGACAGCCGTATTTTCCATAGTGCAATTACTGATCGGCGTTGGAATTTCCCTCATCCACCACCAGGTAACGTGTAATAAACTACTTTTGATTATTTACAATCGTACTTTACAGTTTATTAATATAACTTTGAACTCACAGGAAAATACTATTTGGTGGATGCTGGTTACCCATTACAGTTAGGATATATTAAACCATACCCAGAAACAAGATATCATTTGCCAGACTTTGCACGCGGCCGACGTCCGATACAAGGACGAAAGGAAATATTCAACCAGGCGCACTCGTCGTTGCGGGGGTGTGATAGAACGAACTTTTGGAGTGTGGAAGAAGAAATGGCGTATTCTTCGTGATATGTCGCAGTATGCCTTCAAAAAATAACGGAATATTGTGATCTCAACAATGACACTGCATAATTTTATACGCAGATATCATTCTAATGTTGACAGTCATTTCTATCAATGTGATAATGACGAGAGCTTCGTATATCCTCATGCGCGCATGATTAGACAAGGTGTGCAAATGACAAGCAACTCAAGGAGGGAGGACAATGAAGTTGGTCGCGGTGGAAGGAGCGGATCAAGTCAAATGTCGGCATTGTGTGACTCCATTGCCGAACAACTTTATGGCGCCGTCGAAAATTGAGTTTGAACATGTTGCATTTTATTTAATTTGTATCTGTTTTATTTTTAATGTTTGGCATTCTAACCGCCACCGGATTAGTGTTTTCCCAAACACATAAAATATTTCTCAGTTTTAAACCAGACTGCAAACGGAGGTTATCCAAACACAAACTCAGTTTTGAAAATACAGTTTTGAAAATACAGTTTAGAATCTTCCTTTTGAACTGCTCCCTTTTAAAACGGCACCGGTATCCCAAACAGACCCTAAGGCTCTGTTTGGTTGGGTTGTTGCTGATGGAAAGCTGCTGATGAGAAGCTGCTGATGGAGAAAGTGCTGATTCTGGAAAACAGAGTTTTGTTAAAAAACTGTTTGGATGAAATGGAGTTTTGAAAACAGAGTTTTGAATAAGTTGTTTGGAATTAATTTTTTTTTTTCCAAAAAAAATCAACAGGCTAAATAAACACACAATACAAGAAATCCAGGTACACCCGCAATGTCGAGCTATGCTCTCGATTCATACAACTGATCCGCTATAGTATCACGTAGCGCGATCATCTCCTCTACTCCACCTGCAGTGTCAGAGCAGGTTTCTTGTCGCCCTTGTGAGGCCACCCTATCAGCTTGACCCTCCTGCTTGCACTCATTGAAATCTATATCATTGCGGGAAGAGTGTCGACGAATGAAATTATGTAAAGTCATTGTGACCATCACAATATCTGCCTGCTTCGCAAAGCTATAGCTCGGCATGTCCCGCAGTATGGCCCATTTCTTCTTCCAAACGCCGAACGATCGTTCTATCACGCTCCTTAGCGATGAGTGAGCATGATTGAACATCTCTCGACGTCCCTCTGCTCGACGACCACCGCGTGCAAAGTCTTTTGTTTTGCTATAGCTCGGCATGTCCCCACCGTCTTTTGTTTTGCCCATCTTTATAAGGCAACACATAGAAATGAAAACAATATTAAAAAACATTACAAAAATATATCTTAACATATACACACACACACAAATATACACACTCACACATAAACACATAAACACACAGTGTCAGAGTAATCTTCTACGCATAAACACACATACACACTCACACATATACACATAAACACACACACATATATATATACACACTCACACATAAACATATATATATACACACTCACACATACACCCATATACAAATATATACACACACACATACTCATATACACACATATATACACACACAAATATATATATACACACACACACATATATATACACACTCACACATAAACACATATATACACACTCACACATACACACACATACACACACATACAAATATATACACACACACATACTCATACACACACACACACACACATATACACACATAAAAATACATACACACACACACATATATATATATACACACTCACACATAAACACATATACACACTCACACATATATACACACTCACACATACACACACATATAAATATATATACACACACATACTCATATACACACACACACACACATATATACACACACACACATATATATATATACACACACACACATATATATACACACTCACACATAAACACATATATACACACTCACACATACACACACATACAAATATATATACACACACATACAAATATATATACACACACATACTCATATACACACACACACACACACACATACACACACACAAATACATACACATACACACATATATATACACACTCACACATAAACACATATACACACTCACACATATATACACACTCACACATACACACACATACAAATATATACACACACACACATACTCATATACACACATACACACACATATATATGTAGAGGCTCCGCTCAAGATAATCCACTAAGGCTAATAAAATGTGGAACGACCTTATATAGTATCTCCAGTGTAGAGCCGTTACACCCTAGTGACACGAAACCCAATAGGTCGTTCCGAGTCGGTCCTGACACGCACGGACATATAACCAAATACCCTAACAATCTCCTCCTATGTCCGTGGTGAGACCGGCGTCGGAAAAAGGGGTGGTGTGTGTAATGTTCAACTAGAATTCGACTCAATACACAACCGTGTCCATAACATCTGTCATAGTAAATTGGACTTAAAGAAACAGAAGTTTGTATGCACGCATAAGAATAAAACATAAACTCAGCAGCATCACATCATAGTCAAAAGTACAATTAGAGAATCAGGTACCAAAACACCTAGTGTCCCATGACCAACTGAAGAGCAACAAAGGAAAAATTAGTCCAAACAATAGATGAAAAAAGAGAGAGCTAAACAATGCTCTAAAGCCAAAGACAAAAAAGACCAAACAAACACTCTAGTAGTCATCGCCCAACAGGTCATCATCCTCAGGATCCCAGACTGCAAATGCTCCTCCACCAGTAACAGCTCCTGTAATTTCCAACAGAGAACTTCATTCAGAATGAATTCAACCATGGAAAATGTACAAAGTATCTAGTTCTACTTATAAGAACGTAGTACTGAAAAGTTAAGCTATAAGGGCAAGTATGTAGAGTATTTTAGGTTCTACCTCAGAAACTGTTATCTGTTTCCAAGATAAACAATTTCCAGACTTCTGGACACCGCAGCTGTATCTGTGTTCCTATGTGGAATGTCACGGTTACTGTTCTTCTAAAGTTGATTGAAACTCATCAAATGTGGAATGGAACCAATAAACAGAAGAAGAGCCAAATCTAGTCAGATTGTGTTATCAAAAGTGGAATAACACTCTCCTCCTAGATAAGGAAGACGAAACCAGATAAAGTTGTTAACATCAAAAGTAGAATGAAACAACTTACCAGATTCGTACTCAGTAACCCCGAACATCAGCGGAGCACAACACGCTTGCTATGACAAAGAAAAGTGGAAAAATCAAAACATTTGGACTAAGGCGGAACTGAATCGCCTAACCTTGAGACTAAGGCAGAACTCAGATCGCCTTGAGTCCCATTTCCCCCACTGTTTTGATTGATCGGTCTTTAGGCATTCCTTTCGTCAGTGGATCAGTCAGATATCCTTCGATCGCACATCGATCAAAGTGATATTGCCTTGTCCTTTTAGATAATTCAGTAGAGCGTGTCTTAGTCGCACATGTCGCCTCTTAGTATTAAAAAGGACATTCTTCACGACTTGGACTGCTGCTTGATTAACACAGTACATGCTCAAAGAATTGACTTGAACTCTAGACAAGGGAATGTCTAGAATCAAATTTCTGATCCAATCTGCCTCCTCACATGCTGAAGCTAAGACAAACAACTCGGCTTCCATAGACGACAAAGCTATACAAGTCTGTCTTTTGGATTTCCAAGTGACTGCAGCGCCACCCAAAGTGAAAATAAATCCACTGGTGGACTTGCTGTTCCCAACTTCTGAACACCAGGAGGCATCAGAGCATCCTTTAAACGTAGGAGGGTAACCAGTATAGCACAGAGCGTGATCTTTAGTACCTTTTAGATACCTCATCAGCCGATCTAAGGCATCCCAATGCTCTTTGCCTGGACTACTGGTAAAACGACTCAGCATGCCAATCGAGAAGGCAATGTCTGGTCTTGTGCAACTTGTGGCATACATGAGACTACCAATGATCTTTGAGTACTTCACTTGATTAACGCTGGTCCCTTCATTCAGACTCAACTTGACAGTTGGATCAATTGGTGTTTCAACAGGCCTATAATCTTTATAACCCCAGGTAGAGAGTGTTGGATTTAATGTGCAACGTAGGGATGAAATTTAAAAAAAAAAATTCAAATCACAAAAACCGATAACACAGAAACGGATCGTGTTCTCTCATGACAATGGCGAGATAAAATTCTACGTCGCTTAAAATTAGCATTCACAAAATTGATCTAAACCATCACATGTAGATTAGGGGTTGTACCTCTAGAAATAGATATTTCTAGGTGAAGAGTGGAGATCTCAGATATTGCTTTGGATAGAACTGAAGAGACAAAGAAACGAAGCGGCGTTGATCACCTCTAGGTTCACCTTGAACCCAAAACAGCCCAACGACCTCTACTTTGAAGAGAAGAGGAAGAAGATCAAGCTTTAGACAGCGTTCCTATTGCCGGGTAACTCCAGGTGGCCGAACTGCACCAAGACACCGGCGAAAAAATCGAGAAAACCGGAGAGAGGGATGCTCTATATTTCCGTCCAGGAGAGAGCCCACTTTTTATTCTCTCCTATTCCTTCAACGTGATCAAGGGAGAGAGGAATCCTATTGGTTTAAGGAATTTCTATAATTAGAATTTATTTCAGTTTTAATTACAAAAACCTGATTCTTTAATTAGGTCTTTATAAATTCTGAAACCGAAATTCATTAATTAGAAACTTAATTTCAGCCCTTAAGAAAAACTGATTTCTTAATTGGGTTTTATCAAACCCCCAAAAGGAAACTGAAATTCCTTAATTAGGAATCCTAGAGAATTCTCAATTAGTGGGCTAAATAAAATATTGTGCAAAAGATTATTTACACAAATGCCACCACCATCTATCCTTCCCTTTCCAATCTTATTAATTAATGTGATTGTATGCAACGCTACGCGCTACATATATTATTTAGTCGAGTTATCGATTCTATAATGGATTTAATCATTATATCAATAACGCCCAAATAGAATCACAAAATAATAACTGTCTAAACGTGTCGCTTAACAACGACTGTTATTCGCACTCAATTAAGTATTTTGAATCATATAACTATGAAAATAAATACACACTTTGAGTCGAATGCGGCTGTTTCTATTCATTTGGTGTGACCTTTACTGAGTGACTGAGTCGTCTAGTCAATAATATATCTATATATATCATGGGCTATAAGAGGCGTTATCACTGCATTATAGCTGACCAGACAACACAGTAAATAGGTAACACAATAATATATGACCCGTGTCCATCCCAGTCGCATGATATCATAAATGTTCTGCAGAATAGGTTAGTGTCATTCCCGCATCACATTCATCTTTCTTGGCTTCTTAAGCACAATGTATTTATAACTACTTTAGTTATATTGCATGTCATACAATCTTGCTTTGCCAAGGGGCCCAGTAATATCATAGCTCGATGTAACTCGAGGGACAATTTGATACTGTCGATATGTAAACCCAACCCGCACAGGTCACACAATAAGTTGTAGTGTATATTCCATCAATAGATGATATTCAACTGCTACTACATTGTACACCCTGTGAAGATAGGTTCACAAATCTCATATCTTCATTCAATAAGACACGTTGAGACTATCGATGACACTAAACACAATCCATACGATATCTCAACATAAGATTGGGTCTAACTCAATATGTATAGTTTCAACCTATATACATACTCATATGTTTAAGCGATAACTATTATCAACATTTGTAGAACTACAATGTACTTTAACCCATATGACAATCCAATGCGGTGGTCAATGTCCCACCTTGACCACCATAATCGTGAGTATGTTAAACTAAGATCATGTGATGGAACTCAAGTGTTCTACTGTTCAAGACCAAGAGCATCTTCTCGAACTATCATGAGACATCATTATATGATCTAGGGACAGAATAAATTAATTATTCGCAAAAACATGAACTAAATAATTTGAGGACAACTTTCAAAAACACAAATCCTTCAATCTCCCACTTGTTTTTAAAGTTTCTAATAAAGAAATATAAAACATAAAGTCGAATCCTTTGACATTAAACATCAAGTCACTCTCCATGGTCTTGTAACCCCATGGACTCGAAATGAATTTCTCCTTTGGCTTGAGACAAAGGCTTGGTGAAGGGATCAGCTGTGTTGTTATATGTGTCGATCCATAAAAGTGCAATCTTGCCTTCTTCAATGAAGTCGTGTGTGACAAAATACTTCCGGTCCATGTATTTTGTCTTGTGATGTGACTTCGGCTCCTTGATTTGTGAAATGGAAGCACTATTATCACAAAACAATCTCAAGGGCTCTCCACTAGATACAACTACTCCCAATTCCTCAAGGAATTTCTTTATCCAGACTGCCTCTTTGCTTGCCTCTGCGGCCGCCATGACTTCCGCTGCGGTGGTCGAATCAGCAATAGTGGATTGTTTCCAACTACGCCAACTCACAGCTCCACCATTCAGAAGAAAAACGAACCCAGATTGAGATCTTCTATCGTCCGGATCTGTCATAAAGCTAGCATCTGTGTAACCTTCTACTCGGAGCTCTTTATGTCCACCAAATACAAGAAACTTATTCTTAGTCCTTTTTAGGTACCTAAGAATATTCTTGACCGCTGTCCAATGATTCGAACCAGGTGAAGCTTGATGTCGACTCGTCATGCTAAGAGCATATGCGACATCCGGTCTCGTACAGATCATGACATACATGATGGAACCTATGGCGGAAGCATAGGGCACATTCATCATATATTCAATGTCTATATGTGATGAGGCACATTGAGACTTGCCTAGCTGAGTAGACATCTTCATTGGCACATTCCCTTTTTTCCATTTGGAACCTTTCTAAGATTTTGTCAATATAGATACTTTGACTTAGGCCAATGAGTCTACGCGATCTGTCTCTATATATCTTTATTCCTAAGATATATTGAGCTTCACCCATGTCCTTCATTGAAAATATTATTTTCAACGAATTTCTTGTTTGTTCCATTATAGATAAATTGTTTCCCATTAGTAAGATGTCGTCAACATATAGGATTAGAAAAACAACGTGACTCCCACTCTCCTTCTTGTATACACAAGGCTCTTCCTTGCTTTGAACGAACTTGAGGGTTTTAACATCTTCATCAAAGCGTTTATTCCAACTCCTTGATGCTTGCTTCAACCCATAAATGGCTCTTTGAAGCTTGCATACTTTGCCATTATTCTGAGGATCTTCAAAACCTTGAGGTTGCTTCATAAATACATCCTCATCTAACTTTCCATTTAAAAAGGCTGTTTTGACATCCAGTTGCCAAATTTCATAATCATGAAATGCGGCAATAGCCAACATGATCCGAATTGTTTTAAACATCACAACGGGCGAGAAAGTTTCATCATAGTCAATCCCTTGGACCTGACTAAAACCTTTCGCTACAAGTCTTGCCTTGTAGGTTGTCATGTTGCCATTCATGTCCATCTTCCTCTTGAAGATCCATTTACAAGGAATGGATTTCTTTCCATCAGGAAGGTCAACCAAGTTCCATACTTGATTGTCGTACATGGATTGCATTTCGGATTTCATGGCTTCAAGCCATGCTACGGAATCCTTTCTTTTTATTGCTTCTTCATAGGTCAATGGGTCTTCTATGTCTAGAATAAGTACCTCATGAAGACCCATATAGATATCAGGCTTCTTCCTTTCTCTGATTGACCTCCTAAGTTCCTTTGGTTTGTCTGACTCAATTTGAGATTCTTGAATCTTCTCCACCATTTCTGGTGGGGTAAGATCATGCTCAACACGAGTAAGACTAACATGCGGTGGTAAAGTAAGAGTCTCCTCCACAATCATTTGCGAAGGTGGAATACTCATGCTCCCACTGACTAAAGGAACTCCTTGTGACTCTTGGTGATCATGTTGAACATCAATGTTCATCTCATGATCTCTCCCTTGTAGGTTTTCTTGAGTTTCCTCAAGTGTCACCCTACGGTCACTGCTTTTGATTCTTTCAAGAAACTCTTTCTCTAAGAATGTAGCACCCTTCTTAACGAATATAGTATTCGTTGACTTGTGCCAAAAGCTATACTCTTTTGTTTCTCTAGGGTATCCAATGAAGAAACACTTATTGGCTTTGGGGTCGAGTTTAGATGATAGCATACGCTTGACATATGCCTCACAACCCCAAATCTTAAAGAAGGATGTGATGGGTGGTTTCCCAACCCATATTTCATGTGGAGTTTTTTCTACGGCCTTAGTTGGAACGAAGTTCAGAGTGTAAGCCGCGGTTAAAAGTGCATGACCCCAAAAATATAAAGGTAGATCGGTTTGACACATCATGGGTCTAACCATGTCTAGCAGTGTCCGGTTTCTCCTTTCGGAGACTCCATTCCACTGCGGTGTCCCAGGAGGAGTTAGTTGTGGTACAATACCACACTCCTTTAGGTAAGTACTGAACTCATTGCTCAAGTACTCACCTCCACGATCAGTTCTCAAAACTTTGATTCTCTTATCTAGTTGATTTTCCACTTCATTTTTATATTCCTTGAACTTGGCAAGGGATTCACTTTTATGTTTCATAAGATAAACATAGCCATAACGACTATAATCGTCCGTAAAAGTGATGAAGTATCTAAAACCATCTCTAGCACACACACTCATTGGACCACATACATCAGAGTGTATCAATTCCAATAAGTTGTTTGCCCTTGCACCTTTCTTTTTAAATGGTGTCTTGGTCATTTTGCCAGTTAGGCATGATTCACATGTCCCAATTGCATCAGGATCAAAAGAATCTAAAAGATTAGCTTGATGCAATTTCCTTATGCGTTTTTCATTAATGTGACCAAGACGGTGGTGCCATAAGAGAGTCTCACTTATGTGAGATATTTTGAGTCGTTTGTTATTAATGTTTAAAACCTGTTTATCTTCAACTATATTAAGCAAATACAATCCATTAGAAATGAAAGCACTTGCATAAAATAAACCATCCTTCTCAATTTCCATTTGGGAATTCTTAATGACAAAACAAAAACCTTCTGCATCCAAACATGATACAGAAATAATGTTTCTTAAAATCGAAGGGACATGATAAACATTAAACAAAGTTAAATATAAACCACTAGGTAAGGGAAGTTCCAAGGTGCCCACTGCAACTGCGGAGATACTAGCACTGTTTCCAACCTTCAACACCACCTCTCCTTTGGAGAGAGATCTCCTATCCTTTAGTGACTGCACATTAGAGATTAAGTGAGCACATGATCCAGTATCAATTACTCAATCAAGGATAGTAGTGGTTAGGTTTAAACTTAACTCAATAAGAAAAATACCTTTAGGACGCTTCCTTTCGATTTTGCCTTCATCCAAGTCCTTGTACTTGGGGCAGTTCATTTTGAAGTGTCCCTTCTCGTGGCAATGGTAGCATTCAATGAGAGAATTAGGAGAATTCTTCACATTGCCACCCTTGGAGGTACTCCCTTGAGTTCCTCCCCTTTTGCCCTTGAGATGAGGGTTTCCTTTCGAGGTCTGGCATTTAGTCTTGTCCATTTTCTTGAACATCTTCTTGCTTTCAGACGCAACGGCTAAGACAATTGTCACAACCCGTATTTTCTCCGAATTAAGAATTATCAGAGTAAGAGAAAACACGCGTCGTGATGCCACGTCAAGCAGGGGATAACTGCTGACGTTCAGGCAAAACCAACTACAATCTTTATGCAAGAAAATCATGTGCTTAATGAATAGAAAATCAGTTATGATTAGAGTCTGTATCCCTCGGCTCCGTGGATCATCTAGTCCACAAAAGAAAAACTATATTAATACGCTGCGGAAAAATACTTTACTTAGATTCGACACCCTAAAGAGCGCATCAGGGTCCCCAGAGAACCACTCATGCTATGTAAGACTCTACATTAAATTTATGTAATATGTAAGAAAATGGTCTTTATACGTGATTTGGAAAAATAATGATTTCGCTTATAAAACATGCTGATCATGAGCTTTATTTATAATAACAATTATAGTTTAAAAATAACTAGCAACCTAGCATAAAACCTTCTCAGAGCAAGTAGACTATCTCCAGAAAATGGTAGCAGCAATAGTATATATATCTAGTACAAGGTAAAAACTACCAGTGGGCGCCAACAACCTGACACGAACCCACTAGCACAAATATATGTCTGTAAGAAAGTACTGAAAACAAACTCACTAACAAGGTAAACGGAACTCCAAAGTCCGGAAGTCCACCAACAACACCACCTCCAACTAGCCACCAGACTGGCTACAGCTCAGAACCTGGGGTATTCCAAAAGAAAACAGAATACCTCAGCAAGCTAAACAAAGAAAAACTGCATGAAAGAGTCAACCAAAGGACAAAGTAACAAAAAAACATGCAGTAGAAAGAGTCACAACTGTCCAAAACAGGACCACAAGAAATGCACCACGTGCAAAGAAACAGCAACGACCCAGCCCAGGAACCACATCCTACAGGGCCTACTAGGCTGCCAAGAGCCAGAATGTTGCAAACTACCAAAGAAGAAACTTCTAACACCCTAAACTGTGGGAAGTGATAGTAGCAAAAACCACAACGAGGAACCGGATCGAAGGCAAACGCAGTCCCCCAATCCACCATGTCCAAGTCAAAAGCTTGAGGGTCAACACGTGAAAACACAAGGGACCTTCCACCCGACATGCCCAGCCCGTACCTGGAGCAAGAAAAACATGGGTGGCCTTGGCTATATCACTCAACTCCACCCCCATAAAGAGCTACAACGACCACTACTAACCACGACCCACGATTTGGCCTTTAAGAAAATAATGAAAACGGCCGACAAGGAAAACCCAGAAATACAACTGGAAATCCACTCGGAAACGAAATACAAGGTAAAGGAAGAGTGTTGAAATAAACCAACACGACTAGGCGTTGAGTGAAACCCACTCAGTGCCTACCTAAACTTTGGCGTTGAGTGAGCTAGCCTCACTCGCCGCCAAAATAATACCACTACCCACAAGCCCACTAAAGAATACGGAGCTCGACGACAGTCGAACGACCAAGGCAGAAGATCCAGAACTCGAGTAGTTGCCTGCCACTTGAGTATCTAAACTCCCGCACTCGAAACCATCTAAATTCGCCTAGCAAAAGAAAATATACAAAGCGCACGATCAGTGGTCGTGCGCACTCATCGGCTGATGATCGTGCGAAGCGAACCTGGAAAACCTGACAGAAAACCTAGCAACTGCGCACGATCAGTGTCGCACGACCACTGGTCGTGCGCACTGTTGCCAGCGCTCGTGCGATTTTCCGAGACAGAACTTTGGAAACTGAAAGACAGCCGCGCACGAGCAGAGGCACACGACCAGTGGTCGTGCGCCCTAACGGTTGATGACCGTGCGCGGTCAACCTGTACCGTTTGGAATTTCCCGAACGACACCGGAACGCGCACACGACTCACGCCACTGCAGTAGCAGCAGACAACTATCAACGTCGCGCACCACTACCATACGAACTATGCCTAATCATTCGAGTAATACCATAACGAAAAAAATCGGCAACCACACCCCCCCTCCTAACTCTCCCTCTCGGCTACACCCGAACCAGAGCAACAATCAAAATAAAGGAAAACAACGGCTCCACGCCGACAATTTGGATTCCAATCATCACAAAATAGGGGGGGTTCAGTAGGAAGAACTAAGCCATATAGTTAGCAAGAAAATGAGAACAACAAGGCCTCTAACCTGGGCTAACCGGGATTTCAATTTCATCAAGAAAATTCAAAAAAAGAAAACTTGGCAAGGGCAAGAATACCACTTGCCTCAATCACAGCGAAGCTTTGGACTGCTTTCCTCCTCTTCGCACGGATCAAAACGGCCGCAACACCTAAAACGAACACTCGGCCATTAATGGCGGAAAACTTCCAAAACCGAAAATTCCAATCCTCCCAAAACTCCACGAAAATCGAATTTTTTACCGTAGGAATGAAGGTCTTGACGAGAGCAATCCGAATCCACTCTCGGAATCGAATTCCGTCCACAAACGCTCCGGGAATCGGCGTCCGAAGGCAAGGGGTAGGCGGTTTCTCCGTTTCCTCGTACAGGACCGGCGGTTTCAAGCGGGGAAGAAGATGAGCGGCTCTTTCATACTATATATATATATATATATAATTATATAATTATATAATTAATTACAAAATTACATAAAGCACCACATCGACGCGAAAACCGAACTACCTCGGAATTCGACGAAATTCGCACCGTAGCTAAATACCCACGCTACGAACACAACGGCGAAGTCGAAATAAATTTTCGACGAACAGAACTCAAGTTATACCCAAATAAAGCCAAACACCAACATCCCCCCGAGAGGCCACACCGGGTCACCCAAAACGACTCGGCTTGCTAGGGAGATCTTGCCAACAGGCTACAGAATAGAGCACTCAGTTCTAAGGAGCTAAACCACACTCCACAAATGGCACAAGCCACGGAAACGCGTCATCGTAACGCCAAACGAGAATAAAAATAATCGCTGAAAAAAACGGAGCGTTACAACAGCATTCCCCTTTGTCTTGCCCATGTCAACCTCAGCTGTTTTGAGGGCATTGTGGAGTTCATTTATGGGCATATTCTTCTCACGCATATGATAGTGCATGATAAAGTCCTTAAATGAGTAAGGAAGTGACCCCAAAATGATGTCCTCAGCAATGTCTTCAGGAATTGGAGAATTTAGTTTCTCCAATTTCTCCAAATAACCCTGCACCTTAAGGAAGTGCACCGAGACAGATTCACCCTCCATCATCTTGCACCTTGTGAGTGCGATGGTGGTCTTATAGCGCTCTTTACGAGCACTATCGGTGAACATCTTTTCCAACTGTGCTACAATTTCCTTTGCAGGGGTATCGAGAAATTTCCTTTGCAGCTGATCGCCAATGCTGGCCAAGATCAGAGTCTGCACGACACGCTGATTGTCATTCCACCTTTTCTGTTCCTCCTTCTCAGCATCAGTTGGCTTGCCAATCTCTCTCTTTTGGGCATTCTTCCTCCAAAATAGGTAAGAGATTCTCCAAGCGCAACACAATGTTAAGCTTGAGGATCCAGTCAGAAAAGTTCGACCCGTCATTCGCAAGTGGGCTTTTATCGATCATTGAACGCAGAAAGTTCGGTAGTGTAGACATAGCCCTTTTTTTAAAACAGTTATGAGAGCAAGTTAGAGTTCATGCTTGAAATATTTTGAAAGAAAATATTTGATGGATTAGAGAGATCCATATTTGATTTTATTTATATATTTATTTTTTAAAATAGTAAATAAGATCCTTTTCAAACTAATGGAATCATCCAATAGGTTGTCCAGGTAGGTACCAAACACCAATCATAACCTTTTAAAAAAAAACTTAAAACCTTTATGATTCTTGAAGATAATCTCAAAATAAACCTTTATGATTTATTGTGAAGACACTATTTTAAGAAATAACATTTTCCCAAAAGACCAAGCCTAGATCTTGAAAATTTGATTTAAAAAACTCATCATATAAGGAAACTTGTGCGAGTGATATTTCCACAGAATGAGCAAGAAGTGCCACACACGACTTGCCCACTTGTGGCCTAATATCAATTTGCACAAGTGCCATCATGTCTAGTGATTGAATTCACACTCATGTTCATCCAATAGCACTAGCTTAGATGGACACGATGAGGAGGAAAAACACTCTTAAATTTTTTTTTTTATTTAAATTAATTTCTTTTTATACGATGATAAGAGGAAAAAAATGCAACAATAGAAAAACCTAACACATGACATTCTAACTATTACATCCATTCACAACAATACATTCCAGAAGTTCTAAATGTAAAGTAAAAGAAATTGAGATGCGCTCCAATAAAATTAAACGAAAAAAAACAAATCTCGCAAAGTTCAATCTTATTTGGATTAATCCATGTCACAAGATTTCATGATTCACCTTGATTATTTTAAATCCAACAAAATAATCTTTTAATAATATCAGACAAGGTGAATTAATAAAACTTGAATCAAATCTTAGGACATGATTAATTCAAAACCAATTGTGCGCATGACCTTGCACAAAATTGAAACGACTATATTGCCATGAGAGAACGAACCTCACTCTGATACCACTGTTGGATTTAATGTGCAACGTAGGGATGAAATTTAAAAAAAAATTCAAATCACAAAAACCGATAACACAGAAACGGATCGTGTTCCTCTCATGACAATGGCGAGATAAAATTCTACGTCGCTTAAAATTAGCATTCACAAAATTGATCTAAACCATCACATGTAGATTAGGGGTTGTACCTCTAGAAATAGATATTTCTAGGTGAAGAGCGGAGATCTCAGATATTACTTTGGATAGAACTGAAGAGACAAAGAAACGAAGCGGCGTTGATCACCTCTAGGTTCACCTTGAACCCAAAACAGCCCAACGACCTCTACTTTGAAGAGAAGAGGAAGAAGATCAAGCTTTAAACAACGTTCCTATTGCCGGGTAACTCCAGGTGGCCGAACTGCACCAAGACACCGGCGTAAAAATCGGGAAAACCGGAGAGAGGGCTGCTCTATATTTCCATCCAGGAGAGAGCCCACTTTTTATTCTCTCCTATTCCTTCAACGTGATCAAGGGAGAGAGAGAATCCTATTGGTTTAAGGAATTTCTATAATTAGAATTTATTTCAGTTTTAATTACAAAAACCTGATTCTTTAATTAGGTCTTTATAAATTCTGAAACCGAAATTCATTAATTAGAAACTTAATTTCAGCCCTTAAGAAAAACTGATTTCTTAATTGGGTTTTATCAAACCCCCAAAAGGAAACTGAAATTCCTTAATTAGGAATCCTAGAGAATTCTCAATTAGTGGGCTAAATAAAATATTGTGCAAAAGATTATTTACACAAATGCCACCACCATCTATCCTTCCCTTTCCAATCTTATTAATTAATGTGATTGTATGCAACGCTACGCGCTACATATATTATTTAGTCGAGTTATCGATTCTATAATGGATTTAATCATTATATCAATAACGCCCAAATAGAATCACAAAATAATAACTGTCTAAACGTGTCGCTTAACAACGACTGTTATTCGCACTCAATTAAGTATTTTGAATCATATAACTATGAAAATAAATACACACTTTGAGTCGAATGCGGCTGTTTCTATTCATTTGGTGTGACCTTTACTGAGTGACTGAGTCGTCTAGTCAATAATATATCTATATATATCATGGGCTATAAGAGGCGTTATCACTGCATTATAGCTGACCAGACAACACAGTAAATAGGTAACACAAAAATATATGACCCGTGTCCATCCCAGTCGCATGATATCATAAATGTTCTGCAGAATAGGTTAGTGTCATTCCCGCATCACATTCATCTTTCTTGGCTTCTTAAGCACAATGTATTTATAACTACTTTAGTTATATTGCATGTCATACAATCTTGCTTTGCCAAGGGGCCCAGTAATATCATAGCTCGATGTAACTCGAGGGACAATTTGATACTGTCGATATGTAAACCCAACCCGCACAGGTCACACAACAAGTTGTAGTGTATATTCCATCAATAGATGATATTCAACTGCTACTACATTGTACACCCTGTGAAGATAGGTTCACAAATCTCATATCTTCATTCAATAAGACACGTTGAGACTATCGATGACACTAAACACAATCCATACGATATCTCAACATAAGATTGGGTCTAACTCAATATGTATAGTTTCAACCTATATACATACTCATATGTTTAAGCGATAACTATTATCAACATTTGTAGAACTACAATGTACTTTAACCCATATGACAATCCAATGCGGTGGTCAATGTCCCACCTTGACCACCATAATCGTGAGTATGTTAAACTAAGATCATGTGATGGAACTCAAGTGTTCTACTGTTCAAGACCAAGAGCATCTTCTCGAACTATCATGAGACATCACTATATGATCTAGGGACAGAATAAATTAATTATTCGCAAAAACATGAACTAAATAATTTGAGGACAACTTTCAAAAACACAAATCCTTCAGAGAGGATATGCTCAATGTAATGAGCTTGACTTAGAGTGACACGTCCCTTGTCTACTCTAACTTTCATACCTAATAGGGTATATACGGGACCAAGGTCCTTCATGTCAAAAGCTTTCGCGAGAGCGGATTTAGTATCACTCACTGCGGCAAGGTCTGACCCCAGAATCAACATGTCATCCACATACAGGCATATGATGACTGTTTGATTTGACATCGAGCGGTAGTAGAGACACTTGTCTGAGAGACTGGACTGAAATCCAATGCTCTTTACCACTTGATCAAATTTAATGTGCCACATCTTAGGTACTTGTTTAAGCCTATAGATCGATTTATCAAGCTTGCACACTTTATCTTTTAGATCTTTAAGTACATAACCTTCAGGTTGTGACATGTAGATCTTTTCATCAAGCTCTCCATTTAAGAAGGCTGTTGTAACGCCCCCGATTTTCCAGTGATTTATTTAATTTCTTATTTGACGTATTATGACGTCAGAGCGTTATGTTAGCGCGTGTTGGTCATGTGACGTTGTTAGAGCGTGCTCTTAGCTCTTTAGGTTTTCCTGCGTGGCTTGGTGATGCCTGGTAGCAAGATTCCCTAGCGAGCCGGAGTCTGTTGGTGACTCGGTGGAGCCTCTTGGGGAATGCTTGTGTTTTAGTTTCAGGAGGAATTTGCCCGAGTTTTGTTCGTCAGATTTTGATACCGACTTTGTCGTTAGCGCGTTTTGCGTTCGTTAGGTTTGACCGGCCAAATTTTGGGATTTGCGTCGGGAGTGGAAAATTTTATATTAGGGAATTAGATCGGCTAATTTTAGACTTGCTCGTCAAGTTTCGTCGCGTTCCGAGCATTTTTGGAGGCTCGGCGCGCGATTGAAGTTTTGTATGTTTTCGCGTACGCCGTTAACTTTAGAAATTTTTATCTCAAAAACGGTGCGTCGGAATTCGACTTCGCCGTTGGATTCGTAGTGTCGTCATTCGCCTACGGTGCGAATTTCGTTCGATTCGACGCGCGTTTGGCCCTCCGTAACGATATAATGTTATATCATTATTATTAATAATTACTTTTAATATAAATATTATTATTACACACATATATATATAAAGAATATAAAGAATATAAAAAAAAGAAAAAAAAGAAAAAGGGGGAGAGGGAATCGGTGAGAATTTTACCATTCTCACCGAATCAGCCCCCCCTGCCTTTCCGCCGAACCAGCAGCCCCCCTTGCCTTTCCCGCCGAACCAGCAGCCCCCCTTTTGTTATATGTATATAATAAAATACTAATTATCATTATTAGTAATAATTATAATATTATTATTAAGTATATATATATATATATATATATATATATATATATATATATATATATATATATATATATATATATATAAAGCCCCTTTCTTCCCCCGAACCAACAGCCCCCCCTCCTGTGCGAGAGAAAACGAGGGCAGAATCCTCTCGTTCGCGAACCTTCTGGCGACCGCCACCGCCGATCCGGTGGACGGAATCTCGATCTGATCGCGGCGTTGGAAAGCTCTCGACGAGAGCTTCGAGATCGCGGTAAGCTTTTCCCGTTTCGGTGACCGTTTCGCCATAGATTTTTCGGCCCTAACCCCGGTTGTTCGTTTTTTCGTAGATCTCGTCTCCGCGTGCCCCCTTTTGGACGGATCTACGTGGTGGAGTATTTTGGGTGGACGTTTTCAAGAACGATTTGAGGCAAGTGGATTTCTCCCCTCTTGCGTGCCTCCATGGGTTGTATTTCGCCTTATTAACTCTCCTTGTCGTAGAATACCAGAGTAGTATAGGTGAGATTAGAAATATTCCTAGGTTAGGGCTTGTAGTTGGCCTAAACTAGGAGGATATCAGAATTTATTTTAAGTTGAATTCGGCGGGTAGGGGAAATAATTCGGCGGGTAGGGGGAAATAATTCGGCGGGTAGTGAGAAATAATTCGGCGGGTATCGCCGAATTTAGGTTAAGTCTATTTCGATGGGTTTTGGTTGTAGAACTTGGTAGTTTCTAAGTGGCGTTGTCGGCTAGTTTTGGTGCCGAATCGTGGATCCTTAGCATGCGGTAGTTGGGTTTCTGAGGGAGTATGGTACCAGGGGAGTTCGAGTCGTGGCCACCATCATTCCCTCCTTTGGACATTTTGGGTTCCTGTAAGAGGTTGGAACTCTATGTGTGTGGACCCTGTGGCGGCCCCTTTAGTACTCTTGAGACACCTGGACCTGGTTATTCGGCTGTGACTGTTCTTAGTCTCCGACACAGGTTTGGGATTTGTGCCAGTGCTAACGATTTACAAGTTTAGGACTGTTAGTTCCTTTCATACTGTTCATTTGACGCATATTGGTTCTCTTACTGCCTCTGCAGGCTTGAGCGGAATTTGGTACGTTTTAGTACTTGTTGCATTTCTATCACCTTTCTGATTGTTACTCTTATATTCTGTCTTTTTTTTTGGATTCTTAGCTGAGGTTTTCAGCATTTCTCTTGCAGGGTTGGTAACCCTTTTCTTTCTGCTCTTTTCATTCGATTATTATCTGATGTTTCTTTGCCACTTGTTTTATTATTTCTTGCTGAGGTGTTCTTCTTTTGAATGCCTCAGGTTCAGGTTTGTAGCCGGCTGAGCGGCTAATTTCAGGAGTTTCCTTGTGGACTGCGTGGTGGCAGTGTTTTCCTCACCTGTTGAGGTAGGTCTTTAGCTTTGTAGTAGTACAGACATACATGCTCGCCAGCGAGTTCGTGTCAGGTTGTTGACGCTCGTTGGTGATTTTTTCTTGGTGATACTAAGTCTTTGCTTAGCTGGTAGTTTACCTGTTATGTGGTAGTTTCACTTGCTCTCTGGGAATGTTTTATGCTAGGTTGCTAGTTACCTTAAAACTTATAAGAACTACTATACGTATTGCATGATCAGCATGTTTTACAAAAGCTCAATCATTATTTTCCAAATGCGTAAAAAGATTGTTTTCTTTATAAATATTATAAATTAAAATCTAGGGTCTTGCTTAGTGTAAGTTGTCCTCTTAGGACACTTATGCGCTCTTTTAGAATGTTAAACTTAAATGAAGTATTTTTCCGCTACGTATAGAAATAGTTTTCAAACCGTGGACTATCTGATCCACTGAGCCAAGGGATACAGCCAATTAATTTAAAATCAGTTTTCTATTCATTTTAACTTATGATTTGAAGGATTAGAGTGTTGCCTGAGCGTCAGCAGTTATCCCCTGCTTGGCGTGGCATCACAGCTCGTAGTTATCTCGTGCTCTGATTGATTCATAAATGAGAAAAATGCGGGTTGTGACAGCTGTCTTTACATCCATCTGATGAACTATAAAGTTCTCGATAGAAGCTAAGACAAGAAGAATCCTAATAGTGGATAGGTGACATACAAGTGAATAGACGTCAAAATAGTCAATTCCCCCTGTTGTTTATAACCCTTAGCTACTAGACGTGCTTTATACCTAGCTATAGACCCATCACTGTGCAACTTCTTCTTTAGTACCCACTTGCATACTAGGACTTTAGCTCCTTTCGGCAGGTCAACTAGAAGCCAAGTGTTATTTTGTAGCAACGAGTTCATCTCTTCATCGATGGCTTCTGGCCACATTAACGCATCTCTAGATCGCATTGCTTCCTGATAGGAAAATGGATCATCCTCTAAGTGGTAAGTAACGAAATTCTCACCAAAATCCTTAGGGATTCTGTCTCTTGTAGATACTCTAAGAGAAATAGGTTCCACCTCTATAGATAGGGGAGCAGTGCCAGAGGGGCCAGCTTCAGGTTCTACAGTAGATTCTGAAACCATGTCAGTAGACCCGGAGACGGTCAAGTTGATCTTTGATAAATTTATGTTCAAAGAAAATAGCATCTCTAGACTCTATCACTGAATTAGTGGATAGATCCAAAAACCGATCAGCTGCACTATCTTCTGCACTACCTAGATAAACGCAGGTCGTTGTTCTAGGTCCCACCTTAGGTCTCTTAAGGTCTTGTATTCTTACATAAGCAATACAACCCCAAGTCATTAGAGTGTCATATCTACAAGGATGCCCATGCCACAACTCATACGGAGTAGAGTTGAGCTTTGAATGAGGCACTCTATTTAGAATGTTATTTGCAGTTAGGACTGCTTCCCCCCAAAAAGAATTAGGCATGCCAGCTGTGAGGAGCATAGAATTCAACATTTCTGTTAAAGTTCTATTTTTACGCTCAGCAATACCATTCGACTGGGGCGAGTAAGGAGATGTGGTTTCTAGGATTATACCCTCAGAGGCACAAAAGTCCTTAAACCCAGCTGTAGTGTACTCTCCTCCTCGATCACTTCTAAGTCTCTTAATTTTTAGATTTAATTGATTTTCTACCCGAGATTTGCATATCTTAAATGTCTCGAATGTCACGTCTTTCGATTTCAATAGGTAAACATGACAATATCTGGAAAAATCGTCGATAAATGTAATTAGATATTTCCTTCCCCCTCTTGTGGCGTGACTACGGAAATCATAGAGGTCGGAATGTATCAACTCCAGAAGTTGTGTGCTCCTAGAAACGGTCTTGAAAGGGTTTCTAGTGATCTTAGTCTGGGCACAAACCTCACACCTATCAAATCGAATAGACAGATCTATTGGAATGTTTTGACTTTTAGCTAAATCTCGCATTTTCTTATAGTAAATATGTCCAAGTCTATTGTGTAATAACTTCGGATCAATCAGAGTTGAGCTCACTTGGTTTATGCACTCGTTATCTAGGCTAAGTCTATACATACCATTGATCAGGTATGCACAACCAAAGTAGTGAGAATTAATAGATAAAGTCATTCTACCGTTCATGGTTGTGAAGGACATTCCAGCTTTATCAAGCAAACTCATAGAAATTAAATTCTTGGTTAAATTAGGAACTACTTTAACATATTGTAAAATTAAAATTTTACCTGAAGAGAGGACTAGCTCTGCAGTCCCAGCATGAGCAACATCTGTCGCTACTCCATTGCAGTTCTCGACTCTATCCTTGACCACTGAGACCTTTGAAAGAAGACCCCTGTCATTTGTGACGTGACAGGTAGCACCACTGTCCAGCCACCACTCAGACGACGCACTGCGGTGACTACTCCCAATCATAGCCACGAAGGATTTTGGATCAGAGTTATCGACCACCATGTTCGCCACATTTTGTGGGGCTTCCTCTTTTTTGTCTTTTCGGACCCTTGCATTTAGCGGCCCAGTGACCCCATTTGCCGCAGTTGTGGCACTTGCCCTTCTTCCTTTTGAGAGAAAGCTTTTTGACCGCCAACGGTGCGTGGGTATCACCCTTAGGTGCCGGGGGCTTCCGAGAAGGCTTACTAGGACGTGAAACGAAATTGACAGCCTGTGAGGGCTACACAACCTTCTCCAAGCTTTTCCCAGCAATGTTTTGGTCCTCAATATGGATGAACCTTTTGAGTTCATCCAAACTGATCTTATCTTTCAGTCGATGCATATCAGTCTTGAAAAAGAGCCACTCAGGAAGCAGCTTACTCAGAATCATGTACACAAATAGGCTGTCGTCCATCTTTGAATGATCATCATCTAGCTTCTGACGCAGGTTGACCAGCTCCAAGAGTTGAGAAGTGATAGGCACGTTCGCCTTGAATATGAAGTTGAAGAACTTCTCTCCAATGAGCGACTTTGACAATCCTTCCTCCTTCTGAAAATGCGCGTTCAGTCGATCCCATATTTCTTTTGTTGGTTTGTAGGTGTGATAGGTCAACGCGAGAGGCGGGTTCAGGGAATTCAACAGGTAATCCCTGCAGAAATCCTCATCCTTGTTCCACTGGTACTCGTCCACGTCCTCGATGGAGCAAGCGAAATCGCTCTGAACAGTATAGAAGATCTAACGTTCCTTCATTCCTAGTTGGACTTGAATTTTCCAACTGAGAAAGTCGGAGGCGTCGAACGATTGCATTTTTATGATTCGAGTGCGCTTTTCTTCGACATATTCTAGATTTAAACATAAATAAAATGCTAGAACGAGATCACCTGAAATGCGTGAAGACGAGTCCAAAACTTCGGATCCAATCAAGAAATAATTTTGTTCTCCCTCTCCGGCTGTGCGCAGTCGCCGAGAGCAAGATCCACACAACAGAAGCTCCACAGAAGAACGCCTTCCTAAATCAATAGAGATACACAGAGCTCCAACGTCGATAAGGCGTTAACAAGAACTTTTGCAATCAAGCAAAGAGTTTCTCCTCCACTGATTTTTAGATAATAGGAAAGGTTCCAAACAACAGATCTGAACTGTATTCCTTTTATCAACAGCTCTAGAATTCAACAACACCAAGAGAGAATAGAGCGTGAGCACTAGATCTGGAAATCCACTAGTGCAGCAAGGTTGACCAAAGCAGCTCCCTTCTACTGGATCTACATGCAGCAACTGCAAGAACACAGAAAGGGGACTGGATCCTCCTCTACCGGCGATAGCGGTGAACAGATCCGGCGGCGACTCTCTAGCGATAGGCTTAGAAGGGCGGAACTCCTCCCGATCTATTCTGATCAGCAGCGTAGCAACGACAGCAGTAAAAGGATTCACACAGTTCTGAATCTGGATGATGGAAAAAATCAGATCTGGAAAAACTTCTCTTTGAAAGAGGAAGTTGTCTACCTAAATCACCTAGAGAGGGGTGAATAGGTGAGATGTGCGTCTATTTGCGGAATAAAAATTTAAGAACCAGCATAGCACAATACTAAGCAATCACAGACGACAAAAGATTTATAGTGGTTCCCCAACCTTGGGTACGTCCACTTTCCTCACCAATCTAGTAAACCACTAGACTTGGCTACTCCACTATCTCGGATCAAAACGATCCTACACCTCGGAACAACGTTCCTACAAAACTCGATCCCAAAATGGATCTACACTCGGAAGATTAAAACTTCCTACAAATCTCGGAGAGAATTTCTCCTACAATAAAGATGTTTGAAATATAACTCAAATAATACAAACAGTGAATTCTCAGATCTGAATAGATCGGCCTTGATCTTCCTCTTTGTTGTTGTGGCTTTTTTAGAAAGATCGAAGAAGAACACGGCAACCCTAGATCTGAAAACTTCTTTGACTTCTCCCGATCGGATATAGAAGATGATGAGAAGCAAAACTCTGATCACGATCAGAAGAAGAAAGCTTAGATCTGAATCAGGAATCAGAAACTCAGCACGAGCACGATGAAGATCAACGGCGGCGGCGGCGGCTTCAGTGATTCAGACTTTTCCGAGAGGTAACGATGTCGACGGCGGCGGCTTGTAGATCTCGAAAAACTTATATTCTCTGATAAATCCTTTTCTTTTTCTTGTTAGGTTAGGTCTAATCACGTATCCCTTTTATAGGAGACTGATAACGGTCATGATCATAATTAACGATGATACGTGGACCAATCAGAAAAGAGGAATTCAAAAATTACTTTGGAATTCTGGTCTTAGTGATTTTCAGGAAAAATCAGAGTCATATACACGAGAGGACATGATATACTCGAGTATATGTCTATCTGCTACTCGAGTAACTAGAAGTGAAGTATACTCGAGTGAATGAGTTTCAACATACTCGAGTATCTGGGTTCAACTACTCGAGTGACAGAAGAGATCTACTCGAGTATAAAGAAGTAGGTTACTCGAGTATATCTACTTAGAGGAATTCTCAGGATAAAAGGATGGTGTTACTCGAGTAGATAGAAAGGCGGTACTCGAGTACTTGGAAGACAGTTTACTCGAGTATAACAGAGGGAGTCAACTACTCGAGTATCTGAGCTATTACTCGAGTGTAGAGAGTCTACTCGAGTATATAGACTTAGAGAAATTCCTTTATATTTCCAGTCCAGGCTTACTCGAGTATAAATAAAGCATCTACTCGAGTAACTCGAGGACTACTCGAGTAAGAGAGTTAACCTACTCGAGTAACAAGTAACCTACTCGAGTATACCAAAGGAGTACTCGAGTATGTATACTTAGGATAATTTCCAGATAACAACAGAATCCTTTACTCGAGTATATAACTTAGACCTACTCGAGTATCAAACCATTTACTCGAGTATATATAAATTTACTCACTCGAGTATATGAAGATCTACTCGAGTATACACTTATATACTTAAGTAAAAGGGGTTTTTCTCGAGTATGCTTAAGTCAACTACTCGAGTACTAAGTCACCTACTCGAGTATATGGAGTATATTACTCGAGTATGTGGACTTAGTAGAATTCTTGGAAGTAGGTCTTCTATCCTTCTTTGTCTATGAGTCCAAGTGCATCTAGATGAAGTGTATCCCAATAGAGAGACTATACGTGAGTCAACACCTTGGATCACATAATGAGGGATTACATTGTATGGTCCTGTGTTTGATGACCACTATAGACTGACATTGGTCTACACTTGGCAATAGAGTCCTGCGCACAAGTAACTTAAACACAATATATCAAATACAACTTAATTCATCTTAGTTCCGGGTCTGACTTCCCACAAATCTGAGGTATTGTGGAGACAAATCCCAACAATCTCCCCCTATTTGTAGAAGTCAGCACTCTCTTCACTAAGGTGAATTACTTAAAGTAAAGTAGAACAAGGATAGCATAAATGACAAAGTATAAATCATTGAAAAATACTGAGCATGAAAATAAATAAACTAATATAGCCATAATCAGAATTATATATAATCTAGAAATGTTTTTAAAACAGAATATCAATTTCCACAAGATCATCTTTCAGGGATGGGCATCCCTGTTCCGTCTTCTCTCACTTGATGCTGCCTCTCAAAGTATGAGAAGGGTTTAGGAAAGTATGTCTTTGGCCTAGGAGGAGCCTTCGGGTTGTTGAATCTCCATTGCTTGTCATGGAGTCTGATCTTTATCTGTGAATTCTCATAGGCTTTCCATTCTGAGTGACCGTAGTACTTATCTTTGTGTTCTCCATGGTCAACAACCAACCTCAGGGTATCAAAAATAAGAGATTTGGAGAATGGGCTCCAAATTTCTGCATGAACTACATCTGGTCTGGCTCCAGGTCTGGCTTCAGGAACGGGAGCAGGCTCTCTTCTCGGGGCTGATCGGCTAGCAGAAGCGCCGTCACCATACTTTCTTTTCTTACTAGGACCACCCTGATCAGATGGTTTTTTGGAGGAGGAGGCACCATGATCAGTGTGTCCTTTAGAGCTACCTGGCATATCATCTGTCCAAACATCAGCATAGGAGAGAGGAGGGTCTGACATGTCCCCAGCAGGTCTGGGAGAGAATGTAGGCCCTGTCTCTGGAGGATAGATCTGAGCATCTGATGGAGGAGCTTCTGCAAGAGGGTTCAGGCCTTGGGAGATCACAGTAGGGTCCAATTGGAAATCTGGGAAGTTCTGATTATGTACCCATACTGCTGTATCATATATATAAAACTTTACCGACTGAATCTGAGCCAGAGTGTCAGCTTTTATTTCTTTTAACTTGACGTCCAGGGCAGCTTCAGACTTTTCAGCAAACTGGGCGGAGAGTTTTTCAACTTGTTCTTTTACAATTTTCTCCCCCTTGCTGATATCTACATTTAACTGAGCAATAGCCTCGTCTCTGAAGGTTCCAACTTCATTGCAAACTTTGATTACATTGGTTTCTGCATTCTTGTCGGCTTGGATCTGATTATTAGCAACTGTTACAGCCTGATCTCTGAGTTCACCGATACTGGTGATAGTATGGTCTAAAGCTTTTCCATCAATCCGAAATAGTTTACGGAGCTCATCTGTATTTGCTTGAATCTCGGCAAAGCCTCTACTCATCTCTGTTTCCAGAGTAGAGACCTTGTCCTGGACAGTTTTGAGAGAGTCATCAAAATACCTTCGCTGTTCTGTGAGCATGAGCTCAATCTTGCTGAGAATGTCAGAAGAGGAGGAAGAGGAGGGAGCAGAGGGTATTACAACAGCAGGAGCAGGGGCTAGAGCAGGAGCAATCCATGGAGGAATCTCTTTAATGACGACAGAGGTTACAGCTCTCTTTGTTGGGGGGAAATCTATTGAGTCTTCTGCATCAATGAAGGAGGGGAGAGAGAAGTCCAGGTTCCTCAGAGGTGGTTCTACATGTTCCGGAGACATGTCCTCGTCACTGGAGACTTGGAGTTCTTCATGCAGCTCTTCATCTTCAACTGGGGAGTGAGCAGGGGATTGAGAGGGAACTCTTACTGGAGATGGAGGTACGTGATCTTCTTGGATGAAAGGTTCATCTGATTTCAGTTCCTCAATCAACTTAGCTATATCTTCTTCAGCGGACAGGAGGTCCTCTTGAATCTGAACATCGGAGCTGATCTCTGCTGGTGGAGGAGAAGACTGAACTGCAGGAGAGGGGATTGGATCTTTGAGCTGAAGGGACTGGACTGGTGAATCTGCATGTTGTGGCTGAGGGCTGGCTGAGGCAGGCTCCCCCTCAACTACTGCACCCGAGGTGTCAGCAGTTTGATGGAGAGGAGGAGATGGGGTCCTGTCAGCCGGGGCATCGAGGCCTATTTGCTCGGCAGAGGCCTTGGATGCTTGAGCAGTATTCTGCAGCTTAAGCTCCCAACGATGAATTGATGAGATGGACAGTTTCTTCATATGGTGGAGTTGAGTTCCTTTATCAAAGCTGAACACCTCGGAGTCAATCTCCCAGAGAATGAGGGAGATGATCCTTGCATAATTTGGACTTTTGATGCTTTCCCGAATTTTATCCAAGATCATCATTCCGAACTGAAACTTCTTCCTGCAGGCTATGGCTTGCATAACGTCGAATAAATTTTGGGATATATCTCTTATGGAGTATGTCTTGCACCACAGGACTTTGGCGATGACATCAACTAGAAACTTGCCTTCTGAATTGAACAATGACCGATTCAAGGTTTCACCTCCACCTTCAGGATCTCGACCACAGAATAGGGAAGTACGGTCGGCATCTTCCTTTTCTAGGTCGTCTTCTTCGTCAACCACGGGCATCCGAAGCAGAGTGGCGACTGAAGTTTTATCCAACCGAATCTCAAGTCCTTTTACCTTTGATTTCAGAATTGTGCCATTACGTCTAACCTTCAGATTTCTGTAAAATTCTTCAACATCAGGAAACAGGAGACGGCAGGGTTCTTGAAGAACGAAGGACAATCCGGCGGTGTCCAAGAGAATCAGTAAATTTTTGAAGTCATCCGAAATATCTGCAATACCATCTGTCACGAGTTCGGAGCCGATTCCAATCTTTGAAGGAGGAGCCATCGTCCAGAGGAGGCGAGCAGCGATGATCGAGAAGAAGGAGTTCGTCTGCTCTGGAATTCGAAACGCCGGCTCCACCGAAAGATTGAAGTGTGGAAAAAGATTTTCGGTTTTCTTTCTATTTATATATAACCCTAATTAGGTTTAGAGAGAGATTAAAAAAAATTTAAGTCATACCTGAAGGGGCGCCAACAGTCTCGGTGTGCAAAAAGAAAAAAAAATAGAATTTTCAAAGTGCAGGAAATCCATATACTCGAGTATATGTCGGCATACACGAGTAAGTGGAAATTTGACATACACGAGTGACAATCGACCTACTCGAGTGAGGTAAGAACATACTCGAGTGGATTTGGACATACACGAGTAAGTGGTAATATACTCGAGTGAATGTCCAAGTACTCGTGTAGATGATCATAAGTACTCGAGTATGTACTTGAGGTACTCGAGTATATTTCGAAGTACTCGAGTATGTCAAATGATGTACTCGAGTATATTTCGAAGTACTCGAGTATGTCAAATGATGTACTCGAGTATGTGTCCTTTGAAAAAAAAAATATTTTTCTTAAAAAAAAGTTTTACCTCCACCGAGTTCTTCACTTTTGAGCCTATGGATGAGTCCATCATCACTATTCGTCTTTTTTGAGCATCCCAAGTTCCGTTTTGAAGAACGAGAACTTGGTCTCGTCCAGCGGTTTTGTGAAAATGTCTGCAACTTGTCTGTCTGTGGAGACATATTATAGATCTATGTCCCCATTCTCCACATGCTCTCGAATGAAGTGATATCGAAGCTCGATGTGCTTTGTCCGGCTGTGGGAGACTGGGTTGTTGGCGATCGCGATTGCACTGGACGAGTCGCAAAACAAGGGAATGTTCTGGAACTCCATGTTGTAATCGTCAAACTGATGCTTGATCCATAGAAGCTGTGCACAACAGCTGCCTGCAGAGATATACTCTGATTCAGCCGTTGAGATGGCTACACAGTTCTGCTTCTTGCTACTCCAGGAGATAAGTCTCCTTCCGAGGAATTGGCATGTCCCGGAAGTGCTTTTCCTGTCGTCTTTGCTACCTGCAAAATCAGCATCTGAAAAACCAATTAGTTCACTATCATTACTTCTTGGGTACCATAAGCCAAGATTTGGTGTACCCTTAAGGTATCTTAAGATCCGCTTTGCAGCGGCGTAATGAGATTCTTTAGAGTTCACTTGAAATCTAGCACATACGCATGTTGAGAACATTTTATCCGGTCTACTGGCGGTTAGGTAAAGCAAGGACCCAATTATGCTTCTGTACTTGGTTTCATCAAAAGGTTTCCCTTTCTCATCCTTGTCCAGAGACATAGCTGAGGCCATTGGAGTCCTCATAGAGGTTGCATTCTCCATTCCGAATTTCTTAAGTAGCTCTTTGGTGAACTTCGTCTGTGAGATGAAAATCCCATCTTCAGATTGTTTCACCTGAAGCCCTAAGAAATACTTCAGCTCTCTCATACTGCTCATTTCAAACTTCTCTTGCATAAGTTTAGAAAACTTCTTGCAGAGGTTGTTATCCGTAGAGCCAAAAATAATGTCGTCGACATAGATCTGCACTAGCAAAATCTTGCCTTTTATTTCCCTAAGAAATAATGTCTTGTCTATCTTTCCTCTTGTGAACTTGTTCTCAAGAAGGAAGCTAGACAGTGTCTCATACCGAGCTCGAGGAGCTTGTTTAAGACTATATAGCGCTTTCTGTAATAAATATACATAATTAGGATGGGTTGAATCAACAAAACCTGGCGGTTGCTCTACGTACACTTCTTCCTTTATGTCACCATTCAGGAAGGCGGACTTTACGTCCATCTGATAGACGGTAAAGCCCTTAAGTGCAGCATACACAAGGAATAACCTGATAGCCTCCAGTCTTGCTACTGGAGCATATGTCTGATCGAAGTCGATTCCCTCTTCTTGACGGTAGCCCTTTGCAACGAGTCTGGCTTTGTTCTTTATGATTGTTCCATCTTCATCCATCTTGTTCCGATAGACCCATTTTGTTCCAATGACATTTTTGCTCTTGGGTCTAGGAACAAGTGTCCAAACATTGCAGCGTTTGAACTGATTCAGTTCTTCTTCCATGGCTAGAATCCAGGATGCATCCGAGTTGGCTTCCTCGAACTTCTTTGGTTCAACCTGTGAGAGAAAGCTCAAGTATAAATTCTCATTAGTTGTACCTCTCCGAGTTCTGACACCATCCCGGGGATCTCCTATGATTTGGTCCACGGGGTGATCCTTCAGATGTCTGAGCTCTAGAGTTCTTGCATCTGGATTGTCTTCAATCACTGGAGTGATTTCACCATTTGGAGTGATTTCATCATCTGGATCATCTACCTCTCCAATAGGGATTGGGGTGGTGATATTTATGAATTTATCACCTCCATCTTCAATAGGTTCATCCAAGCTTGTCTCTTTTAACTTTGTACCTGCAGCTTTAATGAACACACTAGAGGAGTTGCTTTGCAGCAAGCTCGTCTCATCAAATACAACATGTATAGATTCTTCTACAACCAGAGTTTTTCTATTAAATATTCTATATGCCTTACTATGGCTACTATACCCTACAAAAATACCTTCAAAGCTTTCTCACTGAACTTGGTAGTGTGATACTTGCCGTTGTTAAGTACGAAGCACTTACAGCCAAAGATTCTAAAATAGGAAATGGTCGGTTTCCTGCCTTTTAAAAGTTCGTACGGTGTCTTATCGTGGTCTTTGTTTATGAGCGCTCTATTTTGCACGTGGCATGCAGTGTTAACGACTTCAGCCCAGAAGTATTCCGGAAGTGAGGCATCACTTAACATGGTTCTGCAGGCCTCTGTGAGGGTTCTGTTCCTTCTCTCAGCCACTCCATTTTGCTGTGGAGTGCGAGGAGAGGAGAACTCATGAAAGATACCTAAGCTTTCACAAAATTCTGTAATGGCCCCAGATTTGAATTCTGTTCCATTGTCACTTCTGATTTTGACTACTGAACAGTTATATTCATTCTGGATTTGTCTAACAAAATTAGTAAAGATATCGAAGGTATCTGACTTGTGTTTCAGAAAGAATACACATGCAAATCATGAGTAATCATCAACAATAACCAACGTATAATCCTTACCTCCCAAACTTCTAACTTGCAGTGGACCAACAAGTCCATGTGCAGTAGATGTAAACATCTATTAGAATCTTTGCCTATAATGCTTTTAAAATTACTCCTTGTTTGCTTGCCTTTTACGCATGCAGGACAAGGTCTTTCCTTAACGCACTTGACATTCGGGGCATCACGTACTAGGTTTTTAGAGAATAATTTATTGATAGTTTTGAAATTAATATGTGCTAATCTCTTGTGTCATTGGTCACCAAGAGATGCACTATCTTTTGCCAAGAAGCATACTGGTGTAGATGAATCGATACAAATGAAATTTAAGCAAAATATGTTTCTGCTTCGAGTACCTGATAAAATCGTTTCCATATTGGTAAGGGATTTTATCAGGCACTTATCAGCATGGAATTCTACTATGTACCCTTTGTCGCATAGTTGGCTTATGCTTATGAGATTGTGTTCCAATCCTTCAACATAAGCTACATCCGAAAAGGATACATTACCGTTAGTAATCATACCGTAGCCTTTAGTGATTCCACGGTCTGAGCCTCCAAAGATGACCTTTGGTCCGTTCAATACTGGTGAGTAGTTTTGAAGTAGGCTTCTAGTCCCGGTCATATGCCGAGAGCATCCACTGTCCAAGTACCAGATTGGCATTTTAGCGGTCTTTGGACATACCTGCAATCATAATCACTTAGCCTTAAGAACCCAAACGAGTTTGGGTCCTTGGTCTCGAGTTAGAATACTCCCCTTACGATGATTAGCCTCATGAGTGGTCATTCTCATGTTGCTAACTTGAGGAGTTGCAGCATATTTGGGATTGAACCAGCAATCGATGGCAAAGTGGCCAACTCTACCACAGCACCAACAGTCAAATTTGTTGTATCTTTGCCTCATCTTCTCCTGCTTGACTACCTCGAGAGGATGTCCAACAGGGGCAGTATTTTTAGATGTGGAGGCTTCATGATGATGGCACGTGCATGAAGTCTTTTCCATCTTCGGCTTTTCTACAACAACTTTCACTTTGGGTGCCTTCTTAATATTATGACCATGAACATAAGGTCCATAGCTCTGAAGTTGAATCTCCTCATAAGGTTACTTGAAAACGCTCTCACCAAAGTTGCGAAGGCGAGTCCAACCTTGGTATCTTGTCTTAGGCTTCTCAGGGATAGGCCTATTAAAGTGACCATAGGTGGATTCGTAGTCAAGATCGTTCGTAGGAAAGATGACTTTCTTGAACGCGACTGGCTCCAAGGGAGCTTTCCCTTTCTCTTCGGCAGAGGCCTTCTTGGCCGCCTTATTTCTCCTCTTGGCCTTATTTCTCCTAGAAGATTTACTAGGAGCTCCTTTGTGGCCTAGACCGGCACCACTTGCCTTAGCTGAGAATTCAGCAATCATAGGAAGCACAGTCTTAGGCTTCGAGAAGCTTTCTACAAGCTTCTTCTCAGCCAAGAGTTGTTCTTCCAATTCCTTGATGATTTTCTCTTTAAGGTCAAGGTGCCCGAGAGCCTTGTTGTATTCTTCGATAGATTTATCGAAGTCTTCCTTGAGAGAGTCAGTCTTAGAGACTTCTTCTCTAAGGTTGCTCTCTGAAGCTTTTAGAGATTTTATCTCCCTAGCTTGAGTTTTCACGACTTGGCGACATTTGTCGTAAGCCTTGAGTAACTCCTGATATTGTATCATGAGTTCTGATTCATCCTCAGAGGGATAGCCCTCTTGTTCATTGTCATCATCAGAGTCAGAAAGAGGGGTGTGAGATTTTACCTCCCTAGTGAACTGGGGGCCTTGTTCATCGTCCGTTAGAGCCATTAGCCCAAAGTAAGCTTCTTCCTCTCCGGCACTCGACTCGGATGAGTCAGAGTCACTGAGAGTTTTGCTCTTCTTAGCTAACAAACTCTTTTCTGTCCTCTTCCTGTTGTAGGACTTCTTGTCTTCTTTCTTGTCGCCCTCTTTCTTCTTATGGGGGCAATCCGCAATGACGTGACCTGGCTTGTTGCAGCAATAACAAACAATATCAGTGGAATAATATTTATTCGGTTTTGAGCCATACCTGTCGTGGCTGCTTGAGCTCTTTTTCTGACGATTACCATCATTGCGTGATCTTCTATATGAGGCATCCTTGCCTTTCTATTGCTTCTTTTTGTTCAAGAATTTCTTGAACTGCCTTGAGAGTAGAGAAAACTCTCCTTCAGATAGCTCCGAGCCAGAAGAGCTTGGTTCAGACGAATCTTCATCATCAGCTGGGGCAGGAGAGCTAGCCTTAATCTTCCTTGAGCTGTCTGCCTTCAGAGCAACAGACTTCTCTTTGGATCCGGACCTGCTCATCTCTTCTTCAGCTTTTCTAGAATTGATTTGAAGCTCATAGGACATTAACTTTCCGAACAGATTTTGCGGGTCCGTCTCGGCTAACCTTCCGAACTCCCGAATGGCGCATACCTTGTTATCCCATTCCTTGGTTAGAGATCTTAGGAATTTATCATTCAGTTCTCCGTTGGTGAAGACTCGGCCATAAACTCTTAGGCCGTTCACTATCTTGAAAAAGTTCTCGAACGTGTCAGCTATGGCTTCCTTGTGACCTTGCCGGAAGGCTTCATACTTTTGATTCAGAAGAGATCTCCGATCATCCCTCACTTCTTCAGTACCTTCCATCAGAGTCACCAGGGATTGCCACATCTCCTTGGCAGATTTGCAATGGATGAGATTCTACAGCATTGAGTCATCGACTGCACTTGCTATTATATTTTTGGCTTTCTTATCGAGGGAGACAAGTGCAATCTCGTCTTTATCCAAGTCCATCAGCTTCTTAGGAACTTGTTTGGATGAGTCTATAGTAGAGGCAACCATAGGAACATGCGGACCTTCTTCAACAATCATGAAGATCCGAGGATCCACAGCTTCCATGAAGAACCTAACTCTTTCCTTCCACATAGGAAAATTATTCTTGGTGCAAATGGGAAGCTTGGCAAAATCTTTAGTCTTACTCATGCTTGATATTTCTCAAAAGACAACTCGGGTGGGATCAGATCAAGGTGTTAACCTCTTAACGATCAACCTGGCTCTGATACCAATTGAAAGAGGAAGTTGTCTACCTAAATCACCTAGAGGGGGGTGAATAGGTGAGATGTGCGTCTATTTGCGGAATAAAAATTTAAGGAACCAGCACAGCACAATACCAAGCAATCACAGACGACAAAAGATTTATAGTGGTTCCCCAACCTTGGGTACGTCCACTTTTCTCACCAATCTAGTAAACCACTAGACTTGGCTACTCCACTATCTCGGATCAAAACGATCCTACACCTCGGAACAACGTTCCTACAAAACTCGATCCCAAAATGGATCTACACTCGGAAGATTAAAACTTCCTACAAATCTCGGAGAGAATTTCTCCTACAATAAAGATGTTTGAAATATAACTCAAATAATACAAACAGTGAATTCTCAGATCTGAATAGATCGGCCTTGATCTTCCTCTTTGTTGTTGTGGCTTTTTCAGAAAGATCGAAGAAGAACACGGCAACCCTAGATCTGAAAACTTCTTTGACTTCTCCCGATCGGATGTAGAAGATGATGAGAAGCAAAACTCTGATCACGATCAGAAGAAGAAAGCTTAGATCTGAATCAGGAATCAGAAACTCAGCATGAGCACGATGAAGATCAACGGCGGCGGCGGCGGCTTCAGTGATTCAGACTTTTCCGAGAGGTAACGATGTCGACGGCGACGGCTTGTAGATCTCGAAAAACTTATATTCTCTGATAAATCCTTTTCTTTTTCTTGTTAGGTTAGGTCTAATCACGTATCCCTTTTATAGGAGACTGATAACGGTCATGATCATAATTAACGATGATACGTGGACCAATCAGAAAAGAGGAATTCAAAAATTACTTTGGAATTCTGGTCTTAGCGATTTTCAGGAAAAATCAGAGTCATATACACGAGAGGACATGATATACTCGAGTATATGTCTATCTGCTACTCGAGTAACTAGAAGTGAAGCATACTCGAGTGAATGAGTTTCAATATACTCGAGTATCTGGGTTCAACTACTCGAGTGACAGAAGAGATCTACTCGAGTATAAAGAAGTAGGTTACTCGAGTATATCTACTTAGAGGAATTCTCAGGATAAAAGGATGGTGTTACTCGAGTAGATAGAAAGGAGGTACTCGAGTACTTGGAAGACAGTTTACTCGAATATAACAGAGAGAGTCAACTACTCGAGTATCTGAGCTATTACTCGAGTGTAGAGAGTCTACTCGAGTATATAGACTTAGAGAAATTCCTTTATATTTCCAGTCCAGGCTTACTCGAGTATAAATAAAGCATCTACTCGAGTAACTCGAGGACTACTCGAGTAAGAGAGTTAACCTACTCGAGTAACAAGTAACCTACTCGAGTATACCAAAGGAGTACTCGAGTATGTATACTTAGGATAATTTCCAGATAACAACAGAATCCTTTACTCGAGTATATAACTTAGACCTACTCGAGTATCAAACCATTTACTCGAGTATATATAAATTTACTCACTCGAGTATATGAAGATCTACTCGAGTATACACTTATATACTTAAGTAAAAGGGATTTTTCTCGAGTATGCTTAAGTCAACTACTCGAGTACTAAGTCACCTACTCGAGTATATGGAGTATATTACTCGAGTATGTGGACTTAGTAGAATTCTTGGAAATAGGTCTTCTATCCTTCTTTGTCCATGAGTCCAAGTGCATCTAGATGAAGTGTATCCCAATAGAGAGACTATACGTGAGTCAACACCTTGGATCACACAATGAGGGATTACATTGTATGGTCCTGTGTTTGATGACCACTATAGACTGACATTGGTCTACACTTGGCAATAGAGTCCTGCGCACAAGTAACTTAAACACAATATCAAATACAACTTAATTCATCTTAGTTCCGGGTCTGACTTCCCACAAATCTGAGGTATTGTGGAGACAAATCCCAACGCTCTTCCCAATCAAAAAGCCGGCCACAGAGAGGATATGCAGAAGTGAATCTCAACCCCGTAAAGACAGCCGGATCGGAGATGGTCGGATCTGCACCGGAGGCGGCCAGATCTAAGAGCAGCGGCCGGATCACAACCGGAGGCGGCTGGATCTAAGAGCAGCGGCCGGATTTGAGCACAGGAGGTAGATCGCCGGATCTAGCAGCTTCCCTTCCGATTCACTCCGGTGCACGACATAGAGACGATGTGTGTGACTCTCCTTTCTGACCTCTGCGGAAAACGCAGAGATCCAGTCGGCGCCGAGAATAGGGTAAGAAGCTCGATCTTCTCTCTTGCGATCCAGAGGCGAGCGAGAACAACCCGAGCGAGACGAATCGCTGGAGATTACTATCGGAAGCGGCGCTGGCGGAAACGTGCGGAGCGGCGAACGGGAGCGGGAGAGCGAAAACCTAGAAAACTATCTTGAGAATGTAGAGGCTCCGCTCAAGATAATCCACTAAGGCTCATCAAATGTGGAATGACCTTATATAGTATCTCCAGCGTAGAGCCGTTACACCCTAGTGACACGAAACCCAATAGGTCGTTCCGAGTCGGTCCTGACACGCGCAGACATATAACCAAATACCCTAACAATATACACACACAAATATATATATATACACACACACACATATATATACACACTCACACATAAACACATATATACACACTCACACATATATACACACTCACACATACACACACATACAAATATATACACACACACATACTCATACACACACACACACACATACACACACACAAATACATACACACACACACATATATATACACACTCACACATAAACACATATACACACTCACACATATATACACACTCACACATACACACACATACAAATATATACACACACACATACTTATATACACACACACACAAATATATACACACTCACACATAAACACATATATACACACTCACACACAAATATACAAACACATTCAACACACACACACACATACACATATACAAGCACACACACAATCAGTTTGTTAAACAAGCAAAGTTAATAGGTCCAGTTCACACAAGAACAATCACACACACACACACATAGGTGGCGTTTGAGTCCAGCTCCGCTCGAGAACAACCCTAATCGGGATTGGGTTGTGCATCGAGGAGGAAGGTGGAAGCTGGAGATGAGGGAAGGACTAACAAGCATCCTAAACCCTAAAGAAACCCGAAATTTGCATAGGAGATGAAGGAAGAAGGGGTATACCTCAATGGAAGAGTTAACGGTGGGAGAGGCGGAGCGATTCGTGGACGGGAAATGCGTCGTTGGTCGCCGGCCTTCTTCATGGACGGGAAGCACCAGAGATTCGCCAGTCGTCGGTAGCGATCGGTGGTCGGCGTCGTCGATTGGGGAAGACTGGTGGTCGGCGTCGTCGATCGGGAGTTACGCCGCTCGCTAGGTTATCGAGAGGAAGGAAAACTGCAGCTGAACGGGGAAAAGAATCGCGGATGATGTATAATAGGAATTCACGGATGTTTGTATCCGCCGTTCCTACAATAAGCTGCGCCAAACGGCGCTTATTCACAAAAGTGTGATGCGTTGGAAACGCACCGGAGGGCATAAGCCGCGCCAAACCCCACCTAAGGGTCTGTTTGGGGCAGCTCTGGCGGTTGGAAAATCTCTATTCCAACCGCCAGAGCTGCTTTCAGTCTGTTTGGGACAGCTCCCTGTGAAGAGCTTTTCAAAAATCTGGAGCTGTTTTGCAGCTTTTCAGAAATCTCTCCCTCCCCAGCTTCTGCTCCCGCAAAATAGCTTTCTCTCTCACATGTTTTGGAAATCTAATGGTTTCTTCAGTTGGAACATGCTCAGAGGCCGGACGGCCTTCCTCCGGCGATTTCGAGCCCCGGACGGCTTTCCTCCGACAATTCCAAGCCCCCGACGTCCTTCCTCCGGCGATTCCGAGCGCACTTCTGCACAGAACACCCAAACAGTATGCAACTTTTCAAAACTGCTCCCCAGAGATCTATTTTAAAACAGCTCTATCCGAATAGCAGCTTTTCAATCCGTCAGAGCTGTCCCAAACAGACCCTAAGGGTCTGTTTGGGACAGCGGCTGCGGATCAGAAATCTGATTTCTGATCTGCAACCGCTGTTTTCCAGTGTTTGGGTATACAGCGGATGAGAAAGCGGGATCTCAGAAATCACGGTTTAGGGCTTTTTTTAACCGCGGCTTGGCATTCGCGTCTGGCGCTCCAAATCGCGCTGCCTGCGATCCCGCTGCTTCCCGATTTCTCCCCGATCCTGCAAGAACGACGACGAACCCTCTCTTCTCGCGATCCTGCGTCAGGCGAGCTCCAAACGACGGTGCTCCTCCCCGTCGACGCTGCCGTGCACGCCGTTCTTCTCCGCCGATTCAAGCCCGCCGTGCTTCTCCGCCGATTCTTCAAGCCCTAGCTTGAAGAAGCCGATCCTGCGTCTATCCTGCGTCGATTCTTCAAGCCCCAGCTTCTCCGTGGATCCTGCGTCCGCCGAGCTCACAGATCCAAACGACGGTGCTCCTCCCCGTCGTCGCTGCCGTGCACGCCGTTCTTCTCCGCCGATTCAAGCCCGCCGAGCTTCTTCTCGCGATCCTTCTTCTGTCACCCACGGTAATCCTTTTGATTTTTTGGTTATAGATCTTTCCAGATCGTTCTTCCGATAGATTACAGCAGTTTTTGATTTCATTCTGGTTTATGTTTGTGTGGTTGTAAGTGTTCGTATGTGATGAATGAGTGTGTGTGTGTGTTTGTATGGATGTGTGTGTGTGTGTGTGTGTTTGTATGTGATGAATGAGTGTGTGTGTGTTTGTATGGATGAGTGTGTTTGTGTCTTTTTTTGTTGGTATGAATGAGTGTGTGTGTGTGTGTGTGTGTTTGTATAAATGAGTGTGTTTGTGTATTTTTTTGGTTTGTATGAATGAGTGTGTGTGTGTGTGTTTGTATGTATGAGTTTGTGTGTTTGTATGGATGAGTTGGTTTGTATGGATGAGTGTGTGTGTGTGTGTGTGTGTGTGTGTGTGTGTGTTTGTATGGATGTGTGTGTGTGTGTGTGTGTTTGTATAAATGATTGTGTTTGTGTATTTTTTTGGTTTGCATGAATGAGTGTGTGTGTGTGTTTGTATGGATGAGTGTGTGTGTGTTTGTATGAATGAGTGTGTGTGTGTGTGTTTGTATGGATGAGTTTGTGTGTTTGTATGGATGAGTTGGTTTGTATGGATGAGTGTGTGTGTGTGTGTGTGTGTGTGTGTGTGTGTGTTTGTATGGATGTGTGTGTGTGTGTGTGTGTTTGTATAAATGATTGTGTTTGTGTATTTTTTTGGTTTGCATGAATGAGTGTGTGTGTGTGTTTGTATGGATGAGTGTGTTTGTGTCTTTTTTTGTTGGTATGAATGAGTGTGTGTGTGTGTGTTTGTATAAATGAGTGTGTTTGTGTATTTTTTTGGTTTGTATGAATGAGTGTGTGTGTGTGTGTTTGTATGTATGAGTTTGTGTGTTTGTATGGATGTGTGTGTTTGTATGGATGAGTGTGTGTGTGTGTGTGTGTGTGTGTGTGTGTGTGTGTGTGTGTGTGTGTGTGTTTGTATGGATGTGTGTGTGTGTGTGTGTGTGTTTGTATAAATGATTGTGTTTGTGTATTTTTTTGGTTTGCATGAATGAGTGTGTGTGTGTGTTTGTATGGATGAGTGTGTGTGTGTTTGTATGAATGAGTGTGTGTGTGTGCGTTTGTATGGATGAGTTTGTGTGTTTGTATGGATGAGTTGGTTTGTATGGATGAGTGTGTGTGTGTGTGTGTGTGTGTGTGTGTGTGTTTGTATGGATGTGTGTGTGTGTGTGTTTGTATAAATGATTGTGTTTGTGTATTTTTTTGGTTGAATGAGTGTGTGTGTGTGTTTGTATGGATGAGTGTGTGTGTGCTTGTATGTATGGATGAGTTGGTTTGTATGGATGAGTGTGTGTGTGTGTGTGTGTGTGTGTGTGTGTGTGTGTGTGTTTGTATGGATGTGTGTGTGTGTGTTTGTATAAATGATTGTGTTTGTGTATTTTTTTGGTGTGTTTGTATGAATGTGTGTGTGTGTTTGTGTTAATAATTGGGGGGGGGGGGGAATTGTTGTATGTGTGTGTGTATATGTGTGTTTGTGTATGTGTGAATGTGTGTGTGTGTGTGTTTTTGAGGATGAATGTTGTGTGTGTGTTCTTGCTTATGTGTGTGTGTGTTTATGTTTTTAAGAATGTATGGTTATATGTGTGTTTGTGTGTGTGAATAAGGATGTGTGTGTGAATGTGTGTGTTGGGTGTATGTGTGTGTGTAAGTTTTATGTGTGTGTGTATTTGTGAATGAGGGTGTGTGTGTGTATTTGTGAATGAGTGTGTGTTTGTATGGATGAGTGTGAGCGTGTGTGTGTGTGTGTGTTTGTATGGTTTTATTTCTGTGTTTGTTTATTTATCTCATGATTTGTACTCATTATTATAATTGCGGTCATAGGGTATAACATAATGGTAAAGGATGGAGGAGTAGTAGCGAGTTGGGAGACAGCTGAAGTGATGATATTTTGTGATCTCTGCATTAAAGAGATTGGTTTAGGGAATCGGCCCACCACCCACTTTAGCAAAGACGGGTGGAAAAATTTGATTGCGGGGTTTAAGGAACGAACAGGGAAAAGCTATGATCGTTCACAAATGAAAAATAAATGGGATCATTTGAAGAAAGATTGGAAGTTATGGAAGGAGCTCAAACATGGCGAGACCGGTTTAGGTTGGGATCCGGAGAAAAGAACTATTGCCGCATCAGAAGATTGGTGGGCAGAGAAGATCAAGGTTAGACCAAATTAGTGTTTGATTTCATAAAATTGGTTTTTGATGTCTGACTCTTTCTAATATTGGTATATTTGTTGGACCAGGTTGTTCCAGCGGCAAAAAAATTTCGAGCCGGTGGAATTGCACCAGACTTGGAGGAGAAACTGAACAACATGTTCAGTTTGGTTGTCGCAACTGGAGAAGACTCCTGGGCTCCTTCAATTGGGAGCTTGCCACCCGACGTGGACATGATTCAATTGGCAGATAATGATGTGGCAGATAACATCGAATGTAGCCCAGAAGATGTAGGAGGTGCTTCCACGCCTTCTGGGAATGCGTCTTCCTCGGCTGTTAAAAGAAGAAAGATCGGGAAGAGCATGGGAATTGCAATGTCTTTGATGTCTGAGTTGCATCAGTCAACTCTAGCTGTGAAGCCTCCACCAGTAGTCACTATCAAGGAGGTGGTGGAGTTGATTTCAAACCTTCCAGAGATAATGGAAAACCTGGATGTATACTACTTTGCACTCGAGCGCATGAGGGACAAGTCCACTAGGGAGATTTTCATGAGTATTCCAGAAGGCATGCATGCTTGGTGGATTAAGAAGGCCTACGAGAAGAGGGCGGAGTGATAGGATTCTATTTTAGATTTTGCGTTTTGCATTGCGAACACTATGATGTTTTTTGTTTAGATTGTGATGTTTGTACCGCATGATGACTCTTATATGTTTTTTATGTATCGTACTTGGAATTGTAGTACATGTTTTTTCATTATCTTTATATGCCTCTAAACTTTGTTCCGTAATGCTTTAAATGCAGACACTATCATGGATACGTATGACTTATCTTCTGAAGATTCTGGGGATTCAACAAGTATCTCGCCGGAGCGAACGCAATATATAGAGTATTGCCGTACAGTTATGTCATCGATAGAGGTGATGGATTACCTTGTTCGAGACACACGCCCATGCATGACATCCACTCAAACAGGTGCGAAATGGATAAAAGAATTACTAGATGGACATCCAGATAGAATTCATGATGCATTTAGGATGTCTAAACGCATTTTCATAGATTTACTTCATAAACTGGAAGTAGATCATGAACTTCAAGGATCACTTCGGACGTCTTCAAGAGAGATCCTAGGGATTACATTGTATATTCTAGCACAAGGAGGTTCCATTAGATTAGCGAAAGAACGGTTCCAACACTCGACAGAAACAATTAGTAGGTATTTTGCTAAAGGCCTTAAATCTCTTCTGCTACTGTCAATTGATGTTATACAGCCTATTGACCGTCAGTTCAGAGATATTCCAACCTCAATAAGGTATGACCCTCGTTACATGTCATTCTTCAAGGATTGCGTTGGTGCTATAGATGGTACACATGTGGATGCGAGGATACCGGTAGTAGATCAAGTACGATACATAGGACGTCACGGCACGACTACGCAAAATGTAATGACAGTATGTGATTTTAACATGTGTTTTACATTTGCCCTGGCTGGATGGGAGGGATCTGCTCATGATAGTCGCATATTCGCACGCGCTTTGGCAGACGATAGATTACAGTTTCCGCATCCCCCACAAGGTATACTAGTGAATATGTTTAGATTTAATATAATTTATTGTATGTTCGAATATTGACCTGTTTAGCAAACAAAAAAATGCAGGTAAATATTACTTAGTGGATGCTGGATACCTATTGAAGACGGGTTATTTGAAGCCGTATCCAGAAACAAGATATCACTTGCCAGACTTTGTCCGTGGGACTCGGCCTGTTCAAGGCAGGCACGAACATTTCAATAAGGCTCATTCATCTCTTCGCAGTGTGATCGAACGAACGTTTGGAGTGTGGAAAAAAAGTGGCATATTTTGAGCAAAATGCCACAGTACAGCTTCAAGAAACAGCGTTCCATAGTGCTAGCAACAATGGCCTTACATAACTTCATCCGGAGACATCCGTCTCGCTGGGATCCTGAGTTTAATGCTTGTGATGCTGGTGAGTCTTCGTTCGTTCCCTCAGAGGATGGAGACCATGCGACAGAGAATGATCTTGAAGGGGAAATGTGGGATGCTGCTGGAGCAGAACAGATGTCTACTGTGCGAGATAGCATTGCCGAAGAAATATACAGTGCGCGCAGGTCAACATTTGATTTATGATTTAGTAAATGTTTAGGGGCTTTAAAATAAAAAATTTTTGATTCATATTCATTTTTTTTCTACCAGGTGATCAAAAGGATTGAAAGACGCAGTCGCGGGATTCAACAAGACTTTTTTTGCTATGGTGTAGAACTATGTACAAGACTACTGTAATCAGTAATTTTTAAATATTTATGTGTGTGAGTTTTTAAAAACCCAGCTTCCAAAAGCCGTTCCACCAAACAACAAAAATAGAAAATCACTCTTTAAAGAGCACTTCTGCACAAATCACCCAAACAGACTGCAGCTTTTCAAAACTGCTCCCCAGAGAGCTATTTTAAAACAGCTCTATCCGGACAGCAGCTTTTCAATCCGCCAGAGCTGTCCCAAACAGACCCTAAGTCTGTTTGGATCAGCCCTGCGGTCCGAAAAACTCTATACCAGCTGCTTCCAGCAGCCATAGCGTAGTACGGAATTTGCCGAGAGCCCAGATTCAGCGCTCTAAAATCGCGCCCTAGAAAATATTTCCGATCCCGCGCCCTTCTTCTCCCCAATCCCGCGTCCCTTCTTCTCCCTGATCGGCCTTCTTCTCCCGATCTCGACAGCGGTGGTTATTACCGATCGGCCTTCTTCTCTCTACGAAACGAGGGTTGTCTTCCCGATTAGCCTCGGCGACAGCAAGTTCTCCTCTCCGGCTCGTGCACTAGCTTCCGTCGCCCCGCCTTCGCGCGAACTGGTAGGAAATCCAGCTTGAACGAGTAGTCCAGTGGGTTGGACGCCTCCAACCAGAAGGTATCCTCAAGTAATTTTTCCCCTTGCGCAATTTTTTCTCCTTTGATTCCGGCTCACTCTTCCTCGTCCCTCTGCTAGATCGGCGGTAATTTTTCCCCTCGTGGCCTTCTCCCACGCCTGTTCTTTCTTCCCTGAAGGTATCCTTCTTCTTCCCTGTTTTTGATATGGTTTTTATTTGTTGATCTGCCATGTTTAGCAGCAATAGGATTTGATTTGTGATGTTGATCCGTGATGTTTAACAGCAATTAGGATTTGGTTTGTTTCCCTATTTTTTTGTATGCTTTTGATTTTAGCCAATTGTGAAAAAACATCCGTAAAGATGCATTGGTTGTGGTGTTCTCTATTAGGATAAGGCCATGATGCTAGCTCATTTTTCTCTAAGAGGTATTGGTTGTGTGTTATGAAATTATCCGCGATCTCTCGTCACTGTGGAGCGTGCAACGGAATAACAATAGCGACAAAAAATAAGTGAAATGAATGCAGAAATACAACAAGCACACACAATCGCAGACGATATAGAAATTTACGTGGTTCCGAGAGAAGCTCTTACATCCACGAGGAGAGCACCGGAGAACGATCCGCTATAATCAGAGAGTTTAAAAGTACATGGAGGAGAGCAATAAAATGATAAAACCTTGAGCGCCAAGGTTCCCCAATCAGCCCTTGAACTCGTCAGCGTCCAAGACACCACCGACTCTCAGTTCAGAAAAATAGCCACGCGAAGGGGGAATCCCAAAGAACAAACTGCCCGTGTACTGGAGTGGTGAACACCTCCTTGTCGAGAAGCTTTCCTCCTCCGACTGAAATTCGCGCAGTCCGACTCCATCGAACTGAAAAACATCTCATGGCGAACAACAAAAAAGAAACTGCCGGAGGTGTCGCCCCTCCTCCGCACGCCGAAGACTCCGCTCCTCTTTCTGCGCGCCGAAGACGCTGCTCGATATCGCGACACGATCCCGCCTCCTGTTCGTCCACTTTTTGCCGCTTGCCCTCTTCACGGGATTGTTCAAACCCTAATGAACCGGGTATGCCACTTATATATATTTTTGTATATAAGGAAGCATGATTGAACAACCCGGTTTTGGCTGAAAGAGGCGACAACAATCAACAATCTCTACCTTGACGCCTCTTTCGATTTGAGCTCCACCTTAAGCTTGGATCTTCTCCCAAAAGAAACACCCCCTCTCCCTGGGGTCACCGCGATTAGCTAACATAAATGTGAGCCAAGTCAAGACAGTGCTTGAACTTGGCTCCTGTCAGGGGCTTTGACAACATATCAACAACGTTGTCCTCCATAGGCACCTTCAGTATCTGAATCTCGCCGCCTCCAACGAACTCCTTCAGCTTGTGATAGTGCACATCAATGTGTTTTGTCCTTGCACGATAGATTGGGTCCTTTCCTTTGCAAGACAAATTGTACTCCGACTGTCACAGTGTAGCTTCACTGATTCCTGAGTGAGTTCCTTGATGAGCCCCCTATGCCAAATAGTTTATTTAGCAGCCTCCACCGCAACAATATACTCTGCCTCAGTCGTGGACAGAGCTATTATATCCTGAAGAGTAGCTTTCTAACTGATAGGACCTTTACCTGGAAGAAATATGTAGCATGGAGTAGATCTTCTTCTGTCGAGATTGCCTGCGTAATCAGAATCAACGAAGCCCTCTAAAGTTCCAGCAACTTTGCCCCTTTTGAAAAGTAAGCCAACGTCTGGCGTTCCGTTCAAATACCACAGAATCCACTTGGCTGCTTCCCAGTGTCGTTTCCCTGGATTTGCCATGTATCTGCTGACAACACTAACTGCCTGAGCAATATCTGGTCTCGTGCATATCATCGCGTACATCAAGCATCCTACCGCACCGACGTACGATACTCTGAGCATCTTCTGGCATTCCTCCTCTATACTTGGACACCGTTGTGATGACAATCTAAACTGATTTCTCAAAGGAGTCGTACCAGCTTTAGATTCCACTATATTGAACTTTTCCAGTACCTTCTGAATGCAGCCAGTCTGAGAAAGCCACAACATGCCTCGCTTTCTGTCCCGCTTGATCTCTATCCCAAAGATCTTCTGAGCATGATCAAGATCTTTCATCTCAAATTTAGCATTCAATTTCTGCTTAAGTATCTGAATTTTTCAGGCTAACTTGCAAGCAATTAACATGTCATCGACGTAGATCATCAGAATCAAAATATTACCATCAACAAGAATCTGTAGCAGACGCAACTATCGTACTGGCTCCTGCTGTAACTGTGTGATGTCATGAAATGTCGAATCTCTTGTACCACATCCTCGGAGCCTGTATAAAGAGATCTCTTCAGATTGCACACCTTTTTATCATCGCCGAGTCGAATACACCCCTCAGGCTGCAGAATATAGATCTCCTCCTCTAGGCTGCCGTAAAGAAAAAGTCTTCGCGTTCATCTGCTCCATCTCCATGTCCCACATAACTACCATGACGAGTAACACTCGAATGGAACAATGCTTCACTATAGGTGAGAAGATTTCATCGAAGTCGACTCCCTTCTTCTGTGCGAACCCCTTTGCTACGAATCTGACCTTGTATCTTCACTGATCCTTCCCTGATGTGGACTCCTTTTTGAACATCCATTTTGAACTGATTGCCTTAGCCTTTTAGGCAGACCAACCAAGTTCCAAGTGTTGTTCTTTTGAAGAGATTCCATCTCTTCCATCATAGCAACTTTCCACTGAGAACTGTCTCTGCTCTCTATAGTTTTTTGATAAGAACCGAAATTTGAGGAGATCACCTGAAAAGCGTATGCTACAGTGTCCTGTAGTCTGAGAGGCAGTCTGATCTCTTTCCTCGCCGTTCCTCTGGCAATCGAGTACGGCTCTGCTTCAGCATGTTGCACAGTGTCTGACTCTTCAGAGTCAGATGTCTCGTCACGTTCATCAGCTTTGTTGCTTCCATCCAGCTCCATTTCCACTGGTGAGTCTGAAGCCTTCTCTACCTCTTTAGTATGCGACTGAGACATCTTTAGCATAGAAGCCTTATCAAAGACGACGTCGCATTTCAGCTCGACCTTCTTGTTTTCAGGATTCCACAGCTTGAACCCTTTGGTGCCGGCCTTCTGGCCCAGATAGATACACTTCTTGGACTTAACATCCAGCTTTATCCTTTCTGAATTCTGCAACAAAGTGTAGACAGAGCATACAAAAATATGAATATCAGAAAAATAAACCGGTTTACCTGACCATATTTCTTGTGGAGACTTCAGATCCAGTGACATTGATGGAGACCGATTCACTAGATAGCAAGCTGTATTGATGGCTTCAGCCCAGAAAGACTTACTTAGATCGACAAACAGTCGCATGTACCGAGCTCTTTCCAGCAACGTTCTGTTCATCCTTTCTGCAACACCATTCTGCTGCGGGGTACCAAGAATGGTGAGATGTCGAGTGATACCTTGCTGATTGCAGTATGTCTTAAACTCTGCTGAGATGTATTCGCCCAGATAGATACACCTCTTGGACTTAGCATCTAGCTTTATCCTTTCTGAATCCTGCAACAAAGTGTAGACAGAACATCCAAAAATATGAATATTAGAATAATCAATCGGTTTACCTGACCATATTTCTTGTGGAGACTTCAGATCTTGTGACATTGATGGAGACCGATTCACTAGATAACAGACTGTACTGATGGCTTCGGCCCAAAAAGACTTACGTAGATCGACAAACAGTCGCATGCATCAAGCTCTTTCCAGCAACGTTTTGTTCATTCTTTCTGCAACACCATTCTGCTGCACGGTACCAGGAATGGTGAGATGTCGAGTGATAACTTCCTGATTGCAGTGTGTCTTAAACTCTGCCGAGGTGTATTCGCCGTCATTATCAGATATGAGATATTTCACCTTCTGCTCAATTTGCTTTTCAACTTTGGTCTTCCAGATCTTGAACCTCTTGAATATTTCAGACTTGTGCTTGAGAAAGTAGATTCAGACCTTTTTTGAGAAATCGTTGATGAAGGTCACAAAATACCTGACTCCTCCAAGTGATTTCTCTGGGGCTGACCCCCAAACATCTGAATGTATGCACTCCAGAATATGCTTGCTGCATTTGTCGATGTCACAAATTTTACCTTGCACTGTTTCCCGAGTATACACGTCTCGCAGAAATCAAGCTTGCACGTTTTACCTCCTTCCAGCAGCCCCTTTTTATGCAGCTTCAGCGGCCCTCTCTCGCTCATGTGGCCAAGCCTGACATGCCACAACAGAGAGGAATCCTCATTTGTCGACGTAGAAACTGCCACATCTCCAGCTATAGTGGTCCCAATAAGCCTGTAAAAAGTACCAGAACTTCATCACAACCAGAGCGCCTTTCTTGACCTTCACATAACTACCATCACCAACCTAGGAATAACCGGCCGCCTCCAAAACGCCTAAAAAATTCAGGCTCTTTCTTATATCGGGCACATATCTGACATCCGTAAGTGTTCTGATCGTTCCGTCGAACATCTTGATTCTGATACTTTCAATCCTCAACGTTCTGCACTCTGAATTATTACCCATCAGAACACGCCCACCATCACATTGCTTGAAGCTATGAAATCATTCTATGTTCGTGCACATGTGATATGAGCATTCAATATCCATGATCCATGCATCTATGGTGTCGAGACTGGGTGAAACATGAAGATCGTCAACATCGTTTTCATTATCAGATGCCACCGCAACCTGCTGTGGCTCTTGCGTCCTCTCCTTGAGCTTCTTCTTCAGGCAGTTATTTTTCCAGTGTCCCTCTTCCTTGCAGTAATGACAAATGTTGTTTTTGCCCCTGGACTTAGACTTGGGCTTGTTTTACTTCTTGCCTTTGTCTCTAGATCTGCCCCTGACCGGGTTGTTGCTCTTCACAAGTACACCCTCACCAGTTCTAGAACCTGATTTTCTTCTCGTTTGACTCGATTATAGCGTGGTCATCACCTCTTCCATCTTCAGGTTGTCCTTTCCATAAAGGATCGTTGTGATCAGATGATCAAATGACTTTGGCAATGAGGACAGCAAAAGAAGAGCCTGGTCTTCTTCTTCAACCTTCACATCCATTCTGCGCAACTGAGAGATGAGCTTGTTGAGCACGTTCGTGTGCTCCAACAACTGAGTACTCTTAGACATCCTCAAGCTATATAACTGTTTATTGACGTAGAGTTTGTTCGCGAGCGACTTGGACATATAAAACTCCTCCAATTTCTTTCACAGATCTGCTGTAGTCTCAGCATCGACTACATTGTACATCACTTCGTCTGCTAGGCACAACTGAATTGTGCTAATGACCTTCAAGTCCAATTCTTCTCATTCGTCTCCATCTTTCCCGGACTACTCCTTGCCAAGAAGTGACTTAAGGAGATTTTACTGAACGAGGACTGGCTGGATCCGTTTCTGCCACAGATCAAAATCGATCTTGCCATCGTACTTCGGAATTTCGAATTTTGCTGCCGTCGCGTTGCTTAGGGTTTTCCGAGAACCAGAACCTGTCTCTGATACCAATTGTTATGAAATTATCCGCGATCTCTCGTCACTGCGGAGTGCGCAACGAAATAACAATAGCGACAAAAAAATAAGAGAAATGAATGCAGAAATACAACAAGCATACGCAATCACAGACAACACAAAAATTTACGTGGTTCAGAGAGAAGCTCCTACATCAACGGGAAAAGCATCGGAGAACGATCCACTATAATCAGAGAGTTTGAAGGCACATGAAGGTGAGCAATCAAATGATAAAACCCGGAGTGCCAAGGTTCTTGATGCAACCCGCGTCGCTTTGTTTATTTTATTATTGCGCCTGTTATTTTTGTAGTGCATGTCTTGGCGCGTTTCACTTCTTTATGTTGTGTTGAGTTGTACGCGCATGTTATTAGAGCTTTTGGATAATTTTGTATCGCGCACATTGTTTGGGCAAATTTTGTTTGGCTCGTTGGTGTGACCGGCCAACGAGACCCTAAATGCGAATGTCCGTTAATTAGGAGATAGGTTAGTTTAGGGAAAGCTTTAAAAATTTCCTATTTTAATTAAATACTTATGCTTTAAAATCAGCCCACTTCTAAGCCCATTTCTCATAAAAGAAGAGATCCCTATGCTATTTTAAAAATCTGCCAATAGCCAAACCCATCAAACCCTACACTTATTATAAAAGCAAATTCCCCCTGTTAGCTAGGAGCTGGAAATAGAACTGAATCGAGTATTTACTCTCGGTTTGGTTCCCGTCCAGTGCCGCCAAAGCCTAAAGCCGCTACTCTTCTGCTCTTCCTGCTCGACGGTAATCCCGACACGCATTCCCTCCTTCACCTACCAGTGCTGCCGGCGCCAAAGTCTTCTTAGGTCACCAACGACCCTTCTCGAAGCCGTCACACCTTCCATCGCCTGCTCTTCCCGACAGGAACCTCCAGAAGCTCTCTGCCGTCTCCAGTGCACAACTCCTCTGACGAAATTACCTCCAGGACCCTCCTGCATGCCATCTCCAGCCGACGACGAACTCGTCTGTGCTTCCCTAGGCTCCGACAACCGCCATTCAGCCACTGCCGCTTCTCCTGGGTATACCTCTCAATTTCCCTCGCTTGAGAACCATTAGTAGATGTTTTATGATAATATTTAAAACAAATAGGTAATTACGTTCGCGAGCGACACCTCGACCATTTTATTCGTTAGAAATAGCATGCAAAATCCTCTCGCGCCATAATTATTTAAAGAGATCGCAATTTTTAGATTTAAAACGACAGCCTTAGGTTTTAGATCACATCAGTTTGGTGTGGCTACTGAGATATCTAACTCCTATCGTGGGATAGCCGAGCGACGGTCGAGATGCATTCATGAGACATGTAACATAATCATCCCCAACAACTGAGATGCATTCATGAGATATGAGGTGTGTAGATTCTGTTGAGGTATATTTATATAATTGGTAACGCAGGTCATTATCGGATTTGATTAGGATCTGATAGGAATCCAATAACCCGTCGGAGATTTAGGATAACACCTTTAAATACTCCTGCTGGGGAAACTTGGATGCTTCGAGCACTCTAACATATTCATGAGCTATTGATGATATTAGAGCATACATATTGGGTGGATTACTTTTGGTTAGGCGCGATTATTTCCTGTTGGTATAAAAGTAAAAGCTTAGGTCATTTTTGGGGGGATGCTCTTTCTTTTCCAGATCCAGATAGTGTGCAGACTTTGTAGGGTTTTCTCTCCTTGCTCCTTGTGGAATATCTCAAAGCTATACAAAGACAGACAACAATAATCAACACTTTTGGCGCGCAAATGCATACTCGCCTCGCGGGTGCTAGATATGTCCAACGATCGGTAAATTGTTCATGAAGTTTAGGAGCTGCAGAATGGAAAAATGATAGAAAAACAACATAAATAATCTATATTAGATGCATCTACTCGTAATTAGTGCATTAACTTTACAGTGACAAATTTATAAAAAAAACACTCAATGCCAAGATAGACAAACATCATCCCCATTCAATCAAATCCACGCCAAGATAGATAAACAACGTTAGCTTTCCTTCAAATCCACGCCAAGATAGATAAACAATGTCGACATTCCTTCAAATCGGCGCGCGTGGGATTCCTATCAGTTTCTTGCTTCTATAGTCAACGACGGACTCACCCAGCGATTCGGCGGTGCAGCTCCGTTGTGTAGCTTTCTGCATCTTCTCCTGCGCTAGGGCGTCCCAAATTTTGCCATTTTCTCTCTGCTATTACTGATCCTGATTTAACTCAGTGTATTGATCACCGTCAGCGAAGGGAAGCTTCAATTGCATTCATTCTCGAGCACTTTTAGAGTGTTAGCCTAGATTTATCTCGTCATCACCGTCAGCGTTGGTAAATAGTTATGATCTTTTTTTTTTTCATTTTCTTTCAATTTCATTTCATTTGTGCATGTACGTAACAATGGGCTTTAATACTATTGTTTTCATCTCCGATTCCCTGATTTCTTTGATTATATTGTGCTATGTGAGTACACTGCTAAACAATGTTGAAGCTCTCAAACGCCAAATCTTTCCATATCAGCTGCCCTGCTCGTAAAACAGACCTGAAAATCATTATGCAACGGAACATAATTTTTTGTTTTGGTCCAAAATGGACCTGAAAACCATGCTGCAAACGAACTTAAGTTTTCGTTTTGCCCCAAAACATAAATACATAATTTTTTCGTTTCGGATAAAAACAAAAACCTTTTAATGAAAACACTCCAAGCGAACGGAGCCTTATAGAACCTAAATTTTTTTTTTGGAAGTTAGAAAACTTTTTCTTAAACAACTTGTTTTCAAGTTTGACAATGATACTTATAAATAACAACTAAATAAAGAGAATTTTTATTGGTCCAAAAGGTGAATAATATAAGGGTATGCCCCTATTTATAGAAAACAAGGGATAGAGAGAGAAAACAAGAGAGAATTCACAACGCCAGCCACATGCGACTAGACAGATAGATAAAAAACAATCCGTGCGGGCTCTGCGGTTAGACAAGCTAACCGCACGGTTACATAACTTGAGATATCAATATGTTTGCTCTGGTTTCTATCTGTCTGGACGCAACTGACTACTTCAGGGAGTTGCAGTTAGACTGATTCTAACCGCTTGACCGCAAGTGAGATAGCACCTGGAAACCGCCTGACCTTAACAACGGTCAAGCCTTTACTGATCACCAAAAGGCACAGTTGCGGTTATCATATAGGGCTACTAGGGGCGGTTAGGCAGGTACTAACCGCTAGACCGCAACTGTGACTATCCTCAGCTATCCGCCCAACTCGACTCTAACAGAACAACAAAAAGACCTTGACAACCTTCAGACCGCACCGCCACTGACCACTAGACCGCACTGCGGTTAACCATTGCTGTTCGCCAGACCGCACTGTAGTAATCCAATGCGGTTACAGAGGACAACTGCCAAACCGCCAGACAAGGTTGCCAAAATGGCAGATCGCCAGAACCACAGTTCTATCATCCAAGCGGTAACACAACTAAACTACTCGAGAGGCAGTCCGCTAGAACTAGACTGCAAGACCGCCAGTCCTGTCCGCCAGACTGCCAGACCTGTCCGCTACTCCTGTCCACCAAACCGTCAGGGCTCCATATTTTCCGACACTCCCCCTCAAGCTGGAGCATATATGTCAACCATGCTCAGTTTGTCACAGATATCCGAAAAAGATGATACTGATTTGGTAAAAACATCAGCCATCTCTTTGTCGGAAGTGACAAACGGAATGCAGATTTGATTCTTCAATACCTCTTCTCTGATAAAATGACAGTTTACTTTAATATGCTTCGTCCTCCCACGAAACACTGGATTCTTCAAAATATATATAGCTGCCTTGTTGTCACAAAAAATTGGCAGAGGATGATCATAGACTTCTTTCAAATCAAACATCAGTGCTCGTAACCATTTCAGCTCCCAAGTAGTCAAAGTCATGCTTCTGTATTCAGCTTCAGCACTCGACCTGAAGACAACTGACTATTTCTTGATCTTTCAGCTGACCAGATTTTCTCTTACAAATATGTAAAAGCCAGATGTAGACTTTCTATCCGCCTTGTCATCAACATAGTTGACATCAGAATAGGCTTCAACCCTTAAATGATTATTCTTCTGAAATTAAAGTTCTTTTCCCGGAGACATTTTCACATATTGCAAGATCTTTAGAGCTGATTGAAGATGATATTCCTTGGACGCTTGCATGAACTGGCTCACCCTTTCTACCGCATAACAAATATCTGGTCTCGTGACTGTCAGATAAATGAGTATTCCAACCAACCGTCTGTACCTGGTGACATTTGAAAGAAGGGGTGAATCCTCATTCCAACACTTGTTATCACCAACAACCATTGGACACCGAACAGTTTTATCCCCAAGAAGACGAGCCTCTTTAATGATCACCAAAAGGCACAGTTGCGGTTATCATACAGGGCTACTAGAGGCGGTTAGGCAGGTACTAATTGCCAGATCGCAACTGTGACTATCCTCAGCTATCTGCCAAACTTGGCTCTAACAGAACAACAGTAAGACCTTGACAACCTTCAGACCGCACCGCCACTGACCACCAGACCGCACTGCGGTTAATCTTTGTTGTTCGCCAGATCGCACTGTAGTAATTCGGTGCGGTTACAGAGAACAACTGCCAAACCGCCAGACAAGGTCGCCAGTCTGCGCGGGCTGTGCGGTAACACAACCAAACTACCAGAGAGGCAGTCCGCCAAAACTAGACCGTCAGACCGCCAATCTGTCCGTCACTCCTGTCCGCCAGACCGCCAATCTGTCCGTCACTCCTGTCCGCCAGACCGCCAATCTGTCCGCTACTCCTGTCCGCTAGACCGCTAGGACTCCATATTTTCTAACAATACTGTCCCCATGAGCTTAGTTCCTTAGATATATACAAATTATTTTTGGTTTAATTTTACAAAATGACGTTTAAGATTTCCTCACTTTGGAGTTCTCATGATCGCCTTCTAATCAAAGGGTTATTTTAGTTGGAATTTTTGATAAGAGGAATTTCTTTTAAGCAGAAGGCGACCTATAATGCAATTAACCTTGTTAGTGTTTTGTAAACGAAAAATCAGTTTTTTTCTGTTTTTTTTTATCTTTTTCCATTAGCACTATTTTTGTGTTTAATATTGAAATAGGTTACATACTTTATTTCCAGAATTATTTATAATGTTACTGTGATTTTTTTTGTATATATTCTTTTGTTAGTTGGATTTATACCTGCTATCATGTTGACACTAGCCCAATTAATCACTCAAAAATTAAAATAGTAATAATCTTAAGTGACTGCTAACTATAGCTGAAATATTTGCCATACTGTATCAAAAATTAAAGCAGGAGATTTATAACAAGGTTGTCATTTTTTTCTTAGATGAATTTTAAGTTACTTTTTTTAGTTCACAAAATTTTCAAGCAAATAATTTCTGTAAAGATTAAGAGGAAGTAGTATTGATGACTTATTGTTCAAAATTGTTGTTTATTATCATCTTCAGTTGGTGTTTTTTTTAAATTAAATCATTTCATCTTTATAAATTTGCTTCCATTCGTTTTGTGAAATGTGTTATAGTTTACTATTAAACTTCACCACAGGTTGGATTGGAGATAGGTGATTCCAAGTCATCTCATGTTATTGGTTATCAAGCGTGGTTAGATGTATGCTGTTAAAAAGAACATCTATTGTGCTATTTCCATTTACTTTGCATTAGATGTGTATTGTATGTATATTGGTTTGGTTAACTTAAGATTATGTTAGTGGCGAAGCCCGCAAAGGGTTTTGAGGTTACACCCCGAGTAAAGTTCCACGATCCAAGGTCTGGATGCCATTGTGTTCCCTGGACAGTCCCTTTCACGTGGAATATGCGTAGGTCAGTGCTTTCTAACATTAATGTGTAGATATAAGGTTGCGAGTAGTGTGTCTTAGCTCATGTTCAGGATGCTAAAGTATTTTTTGGAAGAGATCTATATTCCTTTGGTGTTTCTTGGGGGAGCAGTGTGTGGTAGTATGATGACACTTTCACAGGGCATGATCCGGTCATCTTGTTTTGACTGACTGGCATATTGCAAGTGCTGACATAGGAAAGAATTATCTCGGATTATTAATATAAAATTCATGTCTAATTAAATTCTTTTCCTTCATGATAATTTTATTTTGTGATAAACAATGATTGCATTACCCTTTCTAATTTTTTTTGATAATTGTGCACCTTTATCTCCAATAAAATAGTTATAAATTGTTTTATTATTCCACTACTATTTTCAAATTCATTTTTAAATGACGTGCTAGAAGTGAGTCAGAGACTTACCAACCTGCATATATTTTTGGCATACCACATGGACACCACAAGAGTAAAAGGAAAGAAAAGTTGCCATTCACCAAGCATTTTGAATAATATTTTGTGAATATGCAAACACGTTCAGTCTTTGTCTTATGATTAGATGAGTTGTAAAAACTTGTACATATGTAACTGAAAATGTATAATTTTTGTTATGCAAACTCTGCGTAAGAAGTAATGTTGAATATAATAAAGCTTTTGGTTCTAATAGGTCCTACTTTAAATTTAATTGTGTATTTTAGTGAGTTTTGTTCTTTTTAAAAATCGTTCATTAGCCCCTCATACCCTCGGCCCCTTGTAGCAAAAAACAAGTTTACCGGATTGAGAATGTGACACATTTGGTATAGGAGAACAATATAGGAATATCATTAATTATCAAAACTGTAACAACTGTAAAGTCAACCATACAAATGGCCAACATAGTGTCAACCATCAGAATCCTACGAATAATAAATTTAATACTGATAAAATCTTTCCGCAATGGTTGAAGTTGGGTTAAGATTTGAAGTTTTTGAGTAAGAAAAATAATGATATGTACGTGGAAAAACCAATAACATTTCCATCAAGTACTTCTGCTAGAGAATTGAATCAGTTCAAAAATCTATAAGATCTACGAACCCATGTATGAATGTCGTGGAAATTGGTGAAGCCTCATTACTTTATGTTAAACTCTCCCACTATGAATCTTGTTATTTCAGCCAAGGATTGGTGGTTGAAATTGACATTACAATACCAATCAAAGTGAAAGAGATCCATTGAACTTTACATGACCTCTTGGGTAGTATTATCTTTGGATAGTGTGTTGTATGCTCGAGATGTTTGAAAAAACTTGGCAATTCTTTACTTTCTATTAGTGGTAATAATATTTTCCTTGAGTGATATCATTTTTCTAAGTGTGGACCTAAGTTTGTTAGTAAATGATGTTTGAATGTGTGATATGGTTTATCTATATATATCTCTTATTTTAAGTTTAGTCTTATGTAATATTTGACACGACAAAGTTATGCCCTGAGAATTTCTAAACTTTGAATAATGATGTGTATGGACATGCTTCATATAAGTTAAAAAGGCAGGCCAGTGCACAAAGCATCTCCGCCCAGCGAGGGTCCGAGGAACAAACAAACAAGAATATTTGAAGCAGGACTGTTGGGGATCATAGTCCACGGGTGGGCCGATCCGCATCGGGTCCCAATTAGGTTTACATTCCCAAGAGTGGAGATTAGGGTTGTCATATGGACGATCCAAGCCCGTTGTCGTGTTTAGAGCTTCGACATGATATTTTCTATATGTTGGTTTTTTTGTGGCATGTTATTTTGTGTTTTAGAGTTTATTGTGGCGCACTTTTGAAGTGATCCCTTTTGTTGACTGATATTGCCACACTTTCAATGTTCATAAACGAAAGATAATATGAGTCATCACAATGCCTACCCATTCCAATTAAGTTTCTCGTAGATAAGTTTTGCATCACAAAGTGATCTAGAGCAAAGGTTAGTGCACAGTTGAATTTTTTAAAGCTTATTGATGGAGAGAAGATTGCATGTAAAATTAGGGATTTTCAACACATGGTTTATTTTCATTCCATTGAGAAGACTTATTCTTACAATATTCTTTGCAGAGATGACATCTCCATTTTATTCTTACGAGTAACTCACTCTTTCCCTCCACCGTTTATTCCAATTATTTGTCATCAAAAGTTGTGTGCTCTGTAGTATCAAAATATATTATTCAGGGTCTCTGAAAATCAAGCTTACCAACCATGTTTGCTTTTTGTTGACGGGTTGATTTGTTATCTATGACATTTTTGGCTCAAGATTCAAATGATGCATCAATCACATGTATTGTGCTTGCGTCAAACCAGGTATAAGGTCGTACTGAACTTAATCTGCGTGGACCTTGCAATTTTTTGCCCGACTGATGATCCTTTTTTTTCCGTCTTGTTCCCTTTACACAATTTTGTATGCTAATCTGGCGGATATCTTATGATTTATAGTACTGATCATTGTTGTGCCAACACCTTATTGCAATGTCCACAAATTGTTCTGCCTTTTTCCAATACTTTCTGTCTACTGCATCCTTGTTACTTTTGTAGTTTTTTTTATTGAAACGTAACTGCTTCCACGGAGGGCATCCAGACACCCACGATCTGCTTTTGTTGCTCATCCTCTGCCACAAGATGATATGCATTGTTCAAACTCAAAATTGGTTTGTGCTCAAATTTTGAAATTTGATGGTTTCAAGGCTATCACCGAGCACTTAAGGAAGTCATAAAGCTATTTTATCTCACCTGTCATCATGAGTTGTTTATGGACATGGCAAATGCATCCATCATATACACATTTTAGAAGAGGTGAGATGGATTGTATCACAACCCATAAAACCTTGAGTTTTGTGAAGTATGAAGATTTTGACATCCTTTCTTGTTGCAAAAGTGTTATTACCTGTCTTGTATCATAGTCTTTTAATGCGCTTCTCTTCCCTATTCTTTGTTAAAAATCAACCCCGATCTCTCATATTGTTCTTGCGTAATTGCGTATCGCACAATGCCCTTGACATCTTTGTGCACAACACTCTTTATCAATCTTTGTGCATCAATGCATTACTCATGTCATTAACCCATTATTCGTAATTTTCATGGAGGGACTTACTAACATAGATTTGTTCTGGACTATCCACATGTATGTAGGGACATGACATCTGTAACATCCGAAATTTACACGCCGTCTCTCGTGTTTTTAAGATCTGAACGCAAATGATTATGATCAGGGTTGCCGGCGAATCGAGGTATTTATCCCTTGTATGGTTAAGTTTACGCGTCAATCAGTATCTTGAATTATGCTATTTAATAAGAAGTCATATCGACGCGATTTCAAGGTGCATGATATCACCACGGATGACAGCCAGATCCGGATTCTCTCACAAAATCAGCAATAAACCTAAACTGCAGCATCCGTCCCTTTTTATAACAAGTGGGGGTGGTTGGGCATCGTGCGTGAATGACTATGATTGGTTGTTACGTCCGAGGCCCAAAAACAAATCCAAAAAAATAAAATAAAATACATAAATAAGAGTGCGACGAGCCGGGCACGCTTGCGGTCTCGGGTCGTCGATCCGATCATTGTCTCCTGCGTGAATATACAAAAGTGGGCCCCACCGATTGACGACCTGTTGTCTGATATCGATCTCCATCACACAATGCCACAACCGCTAATCATATTAGTTGTCAATTCTATCATCTTTTTATGCGCTAAACTTCTGTCACATTGAGCGATGCTTGGTATCGAGGATGCTTAAAACCCATGGAATGACTACATTGATATTCCTTGAGATACCTGATGTTGTATAAGTTGGGAGATGATTATTTCCGAGATTGTGTTCCTCGAAGAATTACGAGTCATTAGTTTGAGCTGATAGGCCATGCACAGGGACTACTCCGTGAGATGCAGACCATGAAAGCATTTAGAACGAAGAGATCGATCAAAATGAATAATTTTCATCTCATTTAGTACATGCACTAAGGGTGGGAGTGAACATAGCAGATCAATTATAGATATTTATTGATTGTAAAATTTTCTTCATGGTAAATTAGATTGACAGTAGATACGACCTGTATTTAAGGGGAGGGGGATATAGAAGTACCCTGTGGGTTTTAATATTCCTTGGCAAGGATGAGATAGTGGAGAAGCTATAGAGGCTATTATATATGCAATGGAGACTGTATCTATGGAGGGGGTGATGGGATGATGAGGAATTTATAGGTAAAGTATTGTGCCGTCATTATCTTCCTTGGTAAATATTGCATCTTTATGCAATTGAGTAGGAGGGATGTGGATCAGCCATGATAAATATTGAGACTCTAAGATCATTTTATGAGCTCCTACATTTCTACTCAGCAATCTATTTTCTATTTCCTCAAAAGTGTCTTGACTTCATAATTGCTCATAGCACTACTTATCCACTCTATTCCTATTGATTAATGCATTGTTATTTATGTTGTTTTATTAGTGGTGAAGAAAAGTTATAAAAGTCACTTTGTTATGTGTGTTTTCTCTTTCTTCTCTAAACCCTAAATCCCTCCTCTCTCTTTCTCTCTCTCCCCCTCCTCTTTTCCTCTCTCCCCCGTAGCCGCCTTTTTCCGAACCCCCAACAACTGGTCCGACCTGCCGCTCCGCTCGCCGCCGACCGCCGGTTGATTCCGCGATCCAAGCCCGCACGTCCGCGCCGTGCCTTTTAAGCGTCGTCCAGTCCGTTGCCGCCCGTCCACGCCCGTCCAACCTACGCCGCGCCACCGCTGCCGCTCGTCCTTTCGTGGCCATGACCCCGAACACCCGCTCCACCGTCGAGGCCCATCGGAGGACGCTAATGAGGCCCTCCTACGCCGTGTCAGTACTCAGGAGTCCATCGTGGCCTCCTTGCAGACCCCTTGATCGCCATCCACGCAAAGCTTGATGCGTTGCAACCTCCGGTTGCCTCCTTCGCCAGCGGATCCGCGTGCCCGGCCCCGACACGTCAATCCTCGGGGCGCCACCACTTTCGCACATCGGGGACGCCACACCTTTTTTCCCCCGGCCGCCCGACCCTTACATTGGACCTCCCCACCTTCGTCGGGTAGACCCGATTGGGTGGATCGCCAAGGCAGAACATGAGAACAGTACTTTGATCTCCACCTCACACCCGACTCACCCGAGTAGGACAAGGTCTCTACCGCCGTCGTGGGACTTGACGGCTCCGCCCTCCACTTGGACCGATGGCTCCGCCAAACCAACCCGACCATCTCTTGGTCCGAAATCAAGCAGGAAATGATTCGTCGCTACGACATCCGTTTTTCCGGCTCCGCCATCAAAAGACTGTGTGGAGTACGGCAATCCGGTGCGCTGGATGACTACATCGATGAGTTCGTGGCCCTCGTCACCCATGTTCCTGGCCTACCACCAGATCACTATCTTGGCTTCTTCATGCAGGGCCTTCGGCCCAACATCCGGTCTCGGCTCCGCACCCACCACCTCCGGACGGTTTCCGAGGCCCTCGAAATGGCCCACCTTGTGGAAGCGGATTTGTCACCTCGCCCCCCACCGATTCCAGGCCGGCCCTCGCCAGGCGGCCGACCATGGAGGACTACTACCCTGGATCCCCAAGCCCCTCAACGCCCTCAGGCCGCAAGGCCAAGTCGTCCTGCTCCGCCTCAACGGTTCGCCAACCGCGAGTTCGACGATCTTCGCCACAAAGAGCTGTGTTTCCGCTGCCGTCAACCCTATTCTCCTACCCACGTTTGCGCGGTCAAGGAGTTTCATGCCATCATCAGCGATTTCGAGCCCGAGATAATTAACTGTGGCGGTCTTTGAAGACCTTGAGATCACGATAGACGACACCACAGAGGCCGCCACTGATGCGGGCCTTCACCATTTGGAGCTTCCGGGCTTTTCTGTGGGCGGCATTTCAGGCCCCCAATCCATGAAGTTGGCGGGCAAGTTGGGAGACCGCCACATTGTCATCATGGTGAACAGCAAGGCGAGTCATAATTTTATTTCATCTCATCTGGCCCAGCTGCTACGTCTTCCAATGGAACATTCTCCAGATTTCACTGTCAGTCTAGGCGATGGTCGTCGCCGCTCGATCCAGGGCCGTTGTCCGTCCGTCTCCCTTTCAGTGCGCCCATACTCGGTGATGACGGACTTTTACGTCTTCGGCCTTGGCGGGATCGACGCCATTTTGGGAGTTGCGTGGCTTTGCACGCTGGACGACGTATGAGTCAACTGGGGGGACTATGGTGATGCGTTTCCTCTAAAACGATCGAGAGTGTTTTCTTGTGGGAGACGCCGTGCTACTTCGCTCCCCCGTCTCCGTCCGCGCGATTCAGCGAACTGCGGACATCGATTTTTCGTCTTGGCTCTGGCCCATCTTGGGTGCCACGCCACCAGCCTCAGCACCACCTCCGGACCTTCAGGCCCTCCTATCCGAGTTTGCGGATTTTTTTGCTGCACCATCCGGGTTGCCACCAACTCGGCCGCACGATCATGCCATACCTCTTCAACCCGGTGTGTCAGCAGTCTCGGTCCGATCATACCGCTACGGGCACGTGCAAAAGGACGAGATCAAGAGACTGGTACGCGATGTTGTTGGGAGGTCTCATCCGCCCCAGTGCCAGTCCCTTTTCCAGCCCGGTACAGCTGGTCAGAAAAAAAGACAGCAATTGGCGCTTCTGCGTGGACTATCGGGAACTCAACAAAGCCACCGTCCCAGACAATTATCCGATTCCAATGATTCAGGAGCTTTTGGATGAGCTCTATGACCCGATCGTCTTCACCAAGCTGGACCTTCGTGCCGGCTACCACCTGATTCGTGTACGACCGGCCGCCGTTGCCAAGATGGCTTTCCGGACCCATGACGACCACTATGAATTCCTGATTTTGCCTTTCGGTCTGACCAATGCACCGACCACTTTCCAGGCCACGATGAACGACAATTTTCGCCTGGTATTTCGTCAACACGTACTTGTTTTTTTGATGACATATTGGTCTACAGTTCTTTTTAGCAGGAACACCTCCAACACGTCCGCCAGACATTGGTTACTCTACGAAGCCACCCCCTAAAGCTCCACTCAACAAAGTGTTCCTTTGGGGTTCCAGAGGTGTACTATCTGGGACACACCATCTCTGTTGCGGGAGCTGCCATGGACAACGACAAGATCGAGGCCGTCCTTCGGTGGCTGTCGCCATCCACTCTCCGCGATGTATGGGGATTCTTGGAACTGACCGGGTACTACCGCCAGTTCATCCAAGGGTACGACACGTTGGCCCGACCCCTCACCCAGCTACTGAAGAAGTCGGCCGAAGGCCCTTTAGAGTGCACGGCGGCGGCCTCCGCCGCTTTTATCGCTCTACAACAGGCCTTAGTTCGTGCCCCGATGCTAGCCATGTCGGATTTCTCCTAGCCCTTCATCGTGGAGTGCGACGTGTCGAACATCGACGTGGAAGTCGTATTGATTCAGGCCGGCCGCCCTGTGACCTATTTCAGCCGCGCCTTTTCGGACACGATCCGCAGTCGCTCCGCTTACGAGAACGAGCTCATAGGCCTCGTCCTCGCTGTTCAGCATTGGTGACCTTACCTTCTGGGTCGACGGTTCGTGGTCCGCACCGACCACCATAGCCTTCGCTACCTCCTACAACAGAAGATTGATACGCCTGCTCAACAAGTATGGGTGGCCAAGCTACTAGGCTATGACTTCAGCATCGAGTTTCGGTTAGGGAAGTCAAATCGCGCGGCCGACGCCCTCTCGCGCAACCCTACACTCGCAGCTATCTACCGCACGGTCTAGGAGGATGCAGATACCCTTCAACGGGAAGTAGAAGCCGACCCGTCGCTCAACGGGATACGGATAACACTCCTCGCAGACGCCACATCCCACCCACCATACTCTTTGGTTGACGACCGCCTACTCTTCAAGGGTCGCCTCGTACTCGCCCCCTCCTCCCCGAGCATTCCTCTGTTGTTGGCCGAGTTTCATGCTTCACCCACGAGGGGACACGCCGGGGCTTACCAGACATACTGACGGCTGACCGCCTCATTCTATTGGCCTCACATGTTCCGACGGGTCAAGGCCTTTGTGGCCGCCTGCCTCACCTGCCAGAAGGCCAAGTACAAGGCCATGTTTTCGGGTGGTCTACTTCAGCCCCTCCTGATCCCCGAGTGCATTTGGGACGACGTCGCCATGGATTTTATAGAGTATGCTCATTTCATTCCCCTCCTCCACCCATACACGGCTGCCACAGTCGCCGACAGCTTCATCCAGGGGGTCATGTGCCTCCACGGGCTTCCTCGGTCGATCATGAGCGACCGCGATCATTTCTTCCTGAGTACTTTTTGGACCACACTGTTCCGCTTATAGGGTACCCATCTCCGCATGAGCATGACATACCATCTGCAGACAGACGGCCAATCAGAGGTCCTCAATCGGTGTCTGGAGACATACCTCCACTGCTTCACGGGGGAACAACCTCGCAGTTGGGCCAAGTGGCTCGGGTGGGCCGAATACTCATATAATACCGCCTACCATTAGGAGGCTGGTGCTACACCATTTGAGGCCGTTTACGCCCGCCTTCCTCCGTCTATTGTGCGCCACCTTCCAGGGGAATGCAGGGTGGAGAGCTTGACCACCGCCCTCCGTGACAGGGACACCATTATGGATAATTTGAAGCACCACTTACGTTGGGCTCAACAGAAGATGGTTCCTTCACCAACAGGAAAAGCCAGGACCTCTCCTTCGAGGTAGGAGAGAAGGTTTTCGTCGAACTCCACCCCTGCCGACAGCTCTCGGTGGCCTGCCGACCTTGTCCGAAATTGGCACTTCGTTTCTTTGGGCCTTTCGAGGTCCTCGCCCGTATAGGGGCGGTCGCCTACCGCCTTCGCCTTCCAGGCGGGAGCCGCATTCATCCGATTTTTCATGTCTCACAACTTCGACACGTAGTGGGCGAACACACCCCCACAGATCACATTCTGGTCGACCTCGCAGGAGAGACACCGTACTACCCCGCCTCGGTCCTCGATCAGAGATGCCGTACGCTAGGGGATCGTACATCGGAGGAGGTCCTCGTGGGTTGGACCGGCCGACCCGACTTGGACGCGACATGGCTGCCCCGGGATGATTTTCGCCGCCAGTTTCCCGACTACTGCCTTGAGGACAAGACACATTTTTCAGATGACGGCATTGTTACGGAGCTACACGATGACGAGCCTCCTTGGAAATTTACACACGCCAGACGCGTATATCAGGTGGCCCCACAATTACCGCAGAAGATAATTAGTGACTTATTGGTTGCTTCTTTTGCTTGAGACATTTTATTTGTTGCTTTATTTGCTTGTGTCATTTTAAGTATTTTTGTAGTTCCTAATTTCTAAATTTCCTTTTGTATTCGCTCCTCATCGCTATAAGAGGGTGTGTAAGCCCTGTATTTTTTTTCATCCTGGAATGAATGTGTGTTTTCCCTTTCTTTTCTAAACCCTAAATCCCTCCTCTCTTTCTCTCTCTCTCTCCCTCTCCTCCTCTCTTCCCCGTAGCCGTCTTTTTCCGAACCCCCAACAGATGCAGACCATGAAAGCATTTAGAACGAAGAAATCGATCAAAATGAATAATTTTCATCTCATTTAGTACATGCACTTAAGGGTGGGAGTGAACATAGGAGATCAACTACAGATATTGATTGATTGTAAAATTTTGTTCATGGTAAATTAGATTGACAGCAGATACGACCTGTATTAAGGGGAGGGGGATACAGAAGTACCCTGTGGGTTTTAATATTCCTTGGCAAGGATGAGATAGTGGAGAAGCTATAGAGGCTATTATATATGCAATGGGGACTGTATCTATGGACGGGGTGATGGGATGACGAGGAATTTATAGGTAAGTTTTGTGCCGTCATTATCTTCCTTGGTAAATATTGCATCTTTATGCAACTGAGTGGGAGGGATGTGGATCAGCCATGATAAATATTGAGACTCTATGATCATTTTATGAGCTCCTACAATTCTACTCTCCAATCTATTTTCTATTTCCTCAGAAGAGTCTTGACTTCATAATTGCTCGTAGCACTACTTATCCACTCTATTCCTATTGATTAATGCATTGGTATTTATGTTGTTTTATTAGTGGTGAAGAAAAATTATAAAAGTCACTTTGTTATTTTGGGTAAGGAAGTTGAAGTTAAGCTGATGCTGATGCATTGTTCGCACATAGAATTTTACATTAGGAATGTGGCTGTATTTCCATTCCGTAGTCCTAATGAGAGTCGCTTATGCCAGATATTGTAGGTGCTATATGAATTGTGTTATTTAACTGTAGCTTCGGGTGGGTTGCTTGATTTTATTTTCATAGATAAGCGGATGTTATAAGGATTTACTGTGTTTTCTTGGGACTTTGTTGGAGATGTGTGTTATGGGCTTCATACCCTGTTATTGTTTTAGGATTTTATTTTATCATTTAGTGTTATCGTTCAATGTTGTTATCTCTTAATTTTTAAGTAAGTCCAAGTGTTTATTTAAGGGACCCCTTGTGTCTTGCATTGGTATCAAAGAAATATTTTCTATTTTCTTGTATTGTGTATGAGGTTTTGATAGCTCTCTTCTCCTGAACACGCCCCACCAGGGAGCCGTGGTTCCGGCTCCAAAGTATCCCCTCCGCCTCCGGCCACTACTCCGGCGAGCACATAACAATGTGAAATTTAGTATGTTGGTTTTGTAGAAAGATTTTGTAGTACTTTCTTAATTATGTCAATAAAATACATGCATTAGTTTTGGCCACCCACAGTGGTTAAAATTAACTGAATTAGAAGTTCAAACAATTGATCTTTTCTTTGTGTTATTACACTTTTTATGGTATCTGCTATTTTTGATGACAATATATTTATTATTCTAGCTATACTTTTGAAGAAGAGACTGAAGCGCTTCAGATGCATGCTAAAAGGAACAAATAAGGCCTACAATTTCACATATAAATTAAATCGTTAAGTTGGTTCAAAGATCGAAAATCGGATTGAATTCATTTCAAAACTTGATCAAACAGAACAATGCGATCTATGAGCTAAAAATTGTTAGATATATTTTTCGTTCAGATTTTGATCCAAGGATCAAATCGATTAGGATTGAGATTTATTGCATGTTACCCTTGGTCCCTTAGATTGACTCAGATTGCTGAAATAGCACTTAGTAGCATTGATGATGCAATGTATTTATTCTCTTTTGTGAAAGGCTGAAAAAAGCAGAAAATATTCTCAATACAACAATACAATTTGAAATTTTGAATGGTTCACGCGCACACTGATTCCTTCTGGTTCTTTTACTGGTCTGAACATATTTGATTTTCATTCATGAGCTGCTGAATTGCATCTAATAATGCTGAACAATTTTTTAGGCACTTACATTTCATAATTGAGTGCAGGGCATCTAGAAAGCATCAAACACCATGGCGAAGCACCATCCTGACCTCATCATGTGCCGGAAGCAACCCGGAATTGCGATCGGGCGGCTCTGCGAGAAGTGCGACGGCAAGTGCGTCATCTGTGACTCCTATGTTCGCCCGTGCACGCTCGTCCGAGTCTGCGACGAGTGCAACTACGGCTCCTTCCAGGGCCGCTGCGTCATCTGCGGCGGCGTCGGCATTTCGGACGCGTATTACTGCAAGGAGTGCACGCAGCAGGAGAAAGACAGGGACGGCTGCCCCAAGATCGTCAATCTCGGGAGCGCCAAGACCGATCTCTTCTACGAGCGCAAGAAATATGGGTTCAGGAAAAGATGAACACAATCTTCTTATCATTTTTATGGGCAGCTATTGATTCCATAATTCGGATTAGCTTAATGAACTCCTTAGTAGTCTTATACTATATAGAAAGGAAATGTCATTTGGATATCTCATACTTCCTAAAATACCCCTTGTTCTATTTTTATATATATCAACAAAAAAAGGGCGGTTTGGTATTTTATATCAAGAAGGGCATTTTGATGTTTATTGTCTCATTTATTCCCTTCGAATTGGCATGGTTGTGATGTCGAAGGGGTAATCTTATACTATATTGTGGCATGGTTTTACCTTAATACGGCCCCTACTACCCTACACTCGGACTGTTGTAGAATTTGTGTAATGTAGGGCATAGTAAGCCCATGCAAACCGTAGCAGTTTCACCCGCCTGTAAGGGCATAGTTTGCCCATGCAAACCGTAGCAGTATCACCCGCCTGTAACCCTTGTTGCGGCGTATGGTACCAATTGCCGTTCTCGCTGTATTTTGGCGATATGGATATTTTGTCGCCATTCCACCTTATCTTTAGTCATTATCTCACTAATGCTTAAGTTCTTTCATTCCAAGTACATCACTAATGCCAAATATTTCATATCTTTCATTTCAAAATTATATTTATACTCACACACACGAGTGATAGTGCACGGGGGGCCTCCTGTGCCCCACAAAACAGTATTTGAGCTGTGGCGGCGGGCTTCACCCGATGGTGGTGGCGGGCTTCGCCCACCCCCCGGCAATAATGGCGGGCTTCCCCCGCCTCCGGCGGTGGCGATGGGCTGAGCCCGTCCCCCGGCGGTGGCGATGGGCTTAGCCCGTCCCCCGGCTGTGGCAACGGGCTTCTCCCGCCCCAACTATTCCTAATATTACATTTATAGTAAAATATAAAATTTTGCATTAATAAAATAATTTCTATTAATAAAATAGTAAAAATGTAAATTTTTTAAAAAATCTAAAACTATATTAATGTCAGTTATTTCTTACTGGCATCTACTGGCAGCTGGAAGTGGGAGAGTGAGAAGAGAGAGAAGAGAGAATGAAATGGCGCAGGGTGGTATATTTAATATTTTTGAACAACTTGGGGTTTTTTTGTTCTGTTTTTTTATGGGGTTGTCCCTATGACTAGCCGTTAGATGTGTCTCAGAATTTTAACAACCGTTGGATGTACGCCACTCCTATATAACTATACCATACGAGAATCCAAATCACGCACTCCACCGCGCATGCAAACCAAATAATCCCGCGGCGCTCCCAAACCCTCGCGAACTCTGTCGCGCACAGCAACCAACCGCCGCCGACGAACTCCACGGCTCGCCCCGCCTTCTTCTTCCCTCCAGCCGCTGCTCTGGAGAAAACCGATCAGATCGACAGTGAGAATACCTTCTTCTCCCCCTCGATCTCTTATATCTTCTCTCTCGAATACTACTTCGTCTTAAGATCTAGGTTTATCAATCTAGGTCAATAAACAGTTTTAGATTTCGTTCTTAAACTTCAGTTTCGGGCATTTCCTTTTCAAAATCGATTCAACTACACCTCTAGGATTTCGTATTTCATTTGGATTTTGGCTTTCCAGGCTTTCCCGATTTACAGATTATTAAGATCCAGGTTTAACAATCTCGATCTATAAAACGTTTTAGATTTTGCGATTTCAAATCCCCATTTCTCATTTCATACTATATTTTTATTTCAATATCAATTCCCCGTTTTAAAAACCGTTACTGTCAAAGTCTGATTTCATATTTAATTTCAAACACTGATATCCAGGTTCCACTTACTCATTACGCTTTTGATTTCCTTTAAAAAAAGATTTCGATTTCGATTTATAAGTTCTTACAGATTTACATTTCATTACATATTTTTTTGGGTTAAACATTACTTTAAAAATTACATTTTGGAATCTCCATTTCTGAGATCCTGTTTGGTTTCGAATTTAGGGAAATGAACTAAATCACACAAGTTCTCATGAAATACATGCTTCCCAACAGATCAACACAAATATTCCTATAGGCCAATCCTGTACAGCAAAATGAAACAAACGACAATTAATTTCTTTTAACTCCAAGTTCAAGAATTCCATTCAAATTTTGATTTCAAGAACCCAGTTTCTCAATTCGTTTTTGATTCCTTTAAAAATACGCAGATTTAGATCGCGTTTTAGAATTTCTTTCAAATTCCCTTGACTATTTTACCTTTTGAGCGATTAATTGGGCTAGTGTCAACATGATTGCAAGTATAAATGGAACTAACAGAAGAATATATACAAAAAAGTCACAGCGACATTATAAATAATTATGGAAATAAAGTATGTATCCTATTTCAATATTTCACTAAAAAATAGTACTAAATAAATGAAAAAAAAAGAATAAAAAATTTGATTTTTTGTTTACGAAACACTAATAAGGTTAATTGTATTATAAGTCGCCTGCTGCTAAAAAAAATCCCTCTTGTCAAAAATTCGAACTAAAATAACCCTTTGATTAGAAGACGATCAGGAGAACTTGTAAATGAGTAAAGCTTAAAAGTCATTATCTAAGGAACTAAGCTCATGAGGACAGTATCATTGTTAAACTTGAAAACAAGTTACTTAAGAAAAAGTTTTCTAATTTCCAACAAAAATTCAAGGTTCTATAAGGCTCCGTTCGTTTAGGGTGTTTTCATTGGAAGGTTTTTGTTTTGGTCCAAATTGAATAAATCATTATTTTAGCAGTGTGAGAGCTTCAATATTGTTTAGCAGTGTTCTCACATACACAATATAATCAATGAAATCGAAGATGAAAACAATAGTATTAAAGCCCATTGTTACGTACATGCACAAATTAAATGAAATTGAAAAAAACTAAAAAAAAAACTTTTTAAAAAGATCATAACTGTTTACCTACGCTGACGGTGATGACGAGATAAATCTAGGCTAACATTCTAATAGTGCTCGGGAATGACTGTAATAGCAACATCCCTTTGTTAATGGTGATTAATACAAAGAGCTAAACAAGGATCAGTAATAGCGCGAGGGAGAGAGCAGTCGGTTGGGAGTGCGCTTAAAGGAAATGGTATATTCGGAGCCATTGTATTTTGAGGTTTTTAGGGTTGCTTTTTTGATGCATCTGTGGTCGCATCCGGACGAGTTATGCTTGTTTTGTGTGCGTGTGTGTTTTCTTTTAAAGTACTTTTGTTATCACCATATGTGTGTTGTAGCGGTACATGTGTTGTCAACATTGTATCACACTTTTAAAGTTCTTTTGTTATTGTCATGTGTGTTGTAGTTGTACGTGTGTTGTCGTCGTTGTATCACACTTTTCATTTTTGTGTTAAGGCTTGTTTGTTCGACCGGCCAACTTGACCATTAATAAATAAGTCTGGTAGTCTAAGGTGTTAGGATTCAGGCACGATAATATTTTTTTTGCATGAAATGACAATCAATTCTAGATTAATTAATTCAAATTTATCTGGAATTGAAGTGGGAAATTTTAAAATTTAAACCTCTTGAGCTTCCAAAACCCCCACTTAAATTCTTAATTTTGAAACCTATTTTAAATATATCCCGAAGCTTCCAAACCCGCACCCCTCCTTGAATTCTTGATATTGAAACCTATTTTTAATGTAATTGTAACCCCCCTCCGGTGCCACAACTATTTGAACCCTCCTATTAAAAGCCATCCCGTGGGTCTTTGAAGGGGGCTGGGAAAAAACAAAAATCGTGAGAGACAGTTGTCTTCTCTCATGGTTTCATCCAACAAGTGTTCACCCGACCCCTATCGCCCGCCATCTTCCTTCCCTCTTCCGGCACCTCTGGCTTGGGATCAACCAAGACCGGTCGACCCTCCCGCCTCCAGTTTTTTCGGGGCCGCCGACCCCCCAAGCGGCGCCCGACGTACCCCCGTTTCTTCTTCCGAAGGTCGGTCGACCACGACCCTAACTCCCGATCTTCCTCCGACTCTTCCCTGCCGCATTACCATTTTTTCCGGCGAGTACGACGCATGGGACTCCAGTAGCCAGCTCCGCTCTTCTCACGCCAGCCATCCGATCCGCCTTCCCCTCTCCTGTCCTTACCCACAGTTTTCACCCAGCTACCCTCCGTCCCGTCCCACTGCCGTTACAACACTCCATTCTCACCCACAACCCGACCATCCGTTTCCAATTCCGAGCCGCCTTTCTGGTCCAGCCATCTGTCCCAGCCACGTGGAAACTCCACCGCCCACGGAAATCTCCGCAGGTATACCACTCTGCTCCCCGCTGTTACCACTTACTCATGCAATTAATTTAAGTGATCATAAAGTTGGCGCTTGCATTACTTTCAGCTTCTACTATCATTATTTCCTCCAAAATACACGTCTTTACCGCTTGTTAGAGCTGTCCGCTTGCGGGTCAATTAATCCCGCGCTTGAAATATTACGGAGGGAATCGTCTTGAGTAGACAACTAACTAACGAGATCCCCACTCTCTCAGAAAGGCCATTACCAGGGAATTTAGCTCGGTTAGAGTGTTAATTGGTTGCCTTAGTCACCAATTGCATCATTTTTGGCGTGCTATTAGTCAAACTTGATGTGCTTTTAACACTATCCTTATTTTTTAGTCTACACTTAAAAAGTTACGCATAGAATCAAAGAAATACGCTCGCAACATTAATAAACTAATCTGATCAAAAGAAAAAGAAAAAAAAATTTGTTTATTCTCTTAATTTAGCCGCATGTTTGTTTCTATTGGTGTTCATAAATAATTGAAACTGGTCGAACCAGGTCGAACTAGGTCGAACCAGTCCAACTGAAGCGATTTTTGGAAGGAACGTATTGGTTCGGTTTGATTTCATAGGTCCAGTTTGTTTTTAGAATGAAACAAATCGAACCGCTACTTGTTTCTCATGTAATCCGGAAAAGCTATCTTGGCTATTCGCATAAATCCCGATCCTCTTCGCATTTTGTGCTCCTCTCTCGTGCTCTCTTTAGGAAATTGCAACTTGGGCACTTCTTCTCCGACGTACTCTCTTCTCCTCGGTGTCGAACCCTTCTCCTTGCTGCTATCGCCGGAGCTTCTTACAGATCAGAGAAGAAAAGTGAGTAATAGCCCTCATCATTTACATTTTCCAAAGTTCACAACTAATTCGTACTCTATCGAATGCCTATTTCCATTGGTTGTAGGTTTGAAATTTCTCTGGGTTTACTCTACTTCGTGGAAATTCATAGAAAGAGATGGGAGAATCTAAGTTTAAGTTTATTCATATGAAATTAGTTAACCCCAATAAATTGATGTTGGGTTGGGTGATCATTCTGGATATTTTTGGCTCGTTCGTTTGTAATGTTTTGGCAGCTTAGTTTTCCTTTTTGAGTTTTTGAAAACCAAATATTAGCATTTATTTCATTTGCTCTGTTTTGATCTGTTTTGGTTTTGACCCCAAACCACGCTATTTTCCTTCCTTCGGAAAAGAGAGACCTAGGTCCGTTTTCATGGGTTTTCAAAAAGGTTGCTCCCCTTCTTCTTTAACGCATCACGGGAAACCCCCTCCTGCCTCACGTGAAACCCTCTCCCGGTGATTCGGCGGCGCAACATCTAGGAATCTGCGCCTTTTACAGCCAGCGATAGAGTTTCTTGCTTCTATAGTCAGCGACGGACTCACCCAGCGATTCAGCGGTGCAGCTCCGTTGTGTCGCTTTCTGCATCTTCTCCTATGCTAGGACGTCTCAAATTCTATCATTTTTTCTCTGCTATTACTAATCCTGATTTAGCTCAGTGTATTGAGCACTGTTAGTGATAGCCATTCTCGAGCATTGTTAGTGTTAGCCTAGATTTATCTCGTCACCACTGTTAGCATCGGTAAACAGTTATGATCTTTTTTTTTTCTTTCAATTTCATTTAATTTGTGCATGTACGTAACAATGAGCTTTAATACTTTTGTTTTCATCTTTCATTCCCTGATTTCTTTGGTTATATTGTGCATGTGAGTACACTGCTAAACAATGTTGAAGCTCTCACGCGCCAAATCTTTTCATATCAGCTGCCCTGCTCGTAAAACAGACCTAAAAATTATTCTGCAATCGAACATAAGTTTTTGTTTTGGCCCAAAACGTACCTGAAAATCATGATGCAAACGAACATAAGTTTTTGTTTTGCCCCAAAAAGAAAACAAATGATTTTTTCAATTTGGACCAAAACGAAAACCTTTTAATGAAAACTCTCCAAACGAACGGAGCCTTATAGAACCTTGAATTTTTGTTGGAAGTTAGAAAACTTTTTCTTAAACAACTTGTTTTCAAGTTTGACAGTGATACTGTCCCCATGAGCTTAGTTCCTTAAGTATACAAATTATTTGTGGTTTAATTTTACAGAATGACGTTTAAGCTTTACTCACTTTGGAGTTCTCATGATCGCCTTCTAATCAAATGGTTATTTTAGTTGAAATTTTTGACAAGAGGGTTTTTTTTAGCAGCAGACGACTTATAATGCAATTAACCTTATTAGTGTTTTGTAAACGAAAAATCAGATTTTTTTTATTCTGTTTTTTTTCCATCAGTACTATTTTTGAGTGTAATATTGAAATAGGATTCATACTTTATTTCAAGAATTATTTATAATGTTACTGTGACTTTTTTGTATATATTCTTTTGTTAGTTGCATTTATACCTGCAATCTTGTTGACACTAGCTCAATTAGTCACTCAAAAGGTAAAATAGTAATAATCTTAAGTGACTGCTAACTATAACTGAAATATATGGCATACTGTATCAAAAATTAAAGCAGGAGATTTATAAGAAGTTTGTCATTTTATTCTTAGATGAATTTTGAGTTACTTTTCTAAGTTCACAAAATTTTCAAGCAAATAATTTCTGTTAAGATTAAAAGGAAGTAGTATTGATGACTTATTGTTCAAAATTGTTGTTGATTATCATCTTCAGTTGGTGTTTTTTTTAAAAATTAAATCATTTCATCTTTATAAATTTGCTTCCATTCGTTTTGCGAGACGTGTTATAGTTTACTAACCACAGGTTGGATTGGAGATAGGTGATTCCATGCCATCTCATGTTATTGGTTATCAAGCGTGGTTAGATGTATGCTGTTAAAAAGAACATCTATTGTGCTATTTCCATTTATTTTGGATTAGATGTGTATTGTATGTATATTGATTTGGTTAACTTAAGATTATGTTAACGGCGAAGCCCGCAAAGGGTTGTGAGGTTACACCCCGGGTAAAGTTCCATGATCCAAGGTCTGGATGCCATTGTGTTCCTGGACAATCCCTTTCACGTGGAATATGCCTAGGTCAGTGCTGACGGCGCACCATGACCGACACATGTATATTCCCGCAGGAGGCGGTGATCCGCTGCCCGGGCGGACGATCTTATACCGTGGTTGTGTCCGGATGATCGATTCGAGTTAGATTCATATAGGACTTTTTATATTTTGAGATGTATTTAGCCCCCGATCGGTCCAGACATTTTGTGCCGTCCGATTCGGGTGGTTTGATTTCAGTTTGCAGTTATGAACTTTTTTATTTTATATTAGGGTTATAGAAACAACGGCTGGCGGTTCGGGCATCGTGAGTTTTGAGAACATCCCGACTTCCTCGGTCAAGCGGTGCGACGCCGCCCTTCTTCCTTCCTTCCGGTGTGACGCTGGCAAGCTCCCCCTTCTCTCCGATCTGCCTCGCTTCTGCCAGGACCCAAGCCCTCCTCCGCTTCCTCCTCTCCCCATCCCGAGCCCGTGCCTGCTTCTCGCAGGATTCCATCCAGCAACATCATTCCTCCCTCGTACCAGCCACTTGTTCATCTTCTTCCACGACTGGGAGCCGCTCGTCTTCATCCCCTGGACGAAAACAACTAACCAGCGACGTGTATCGTTGTTACCGCTTGATCCCTTTCCCGTCGTTCTCCATCCCGTCAGAATCCGCCTTCTTCTCCTTCGACGGGACTCTGCCCTTTAATCGTTGCCTTGTCATTCAACAACAGCCTCTGCAAATCCCGGCGAGTTCTCCTTGCTTTCCCGTCGACCACCAGGCACCGGTTCACAGCAAAACCTATTTTTTCTTCCGTCCATCACCATCTATCCACTTGCTGAAATAATCGATCATCACCAAAATGAACCATTGCTGCCTACTTTTCATCGGGAAAGGACACACCAAATCCATTCCCCATACCGCAAATGGCCACGAGACAAAAATGGACCTTAGTCGCTGCGCTGGCTGTACTTGGAGGGGGGCAAAAGCCTCTGACACTTTATGCAGTCGCCCATAATGATCAGGCTTCTCCAGGACAGCTCTCAAGGGGTGATCGATGACCACTTTGATGGAATGAGCTTGGAAGTCGGGGCGTAGCCTTCATGCCGAGACTATTTGGGCTAAATCTTTCTATAGAATCGGATACTGCGTCTCTGCACTCTTAAGCACATGGTTGACGTAGTGGAGCGGGAACTGCTCTTGTCTTTTTCCCGGAGTAGGACTGAGCTAATAGCGTCTTTGCCGACCCGAGGTACAAATAATGGTTTTCCGACTGTTGAGGACTTTGGAGGAGCAAGGATGCCGTCAATTGACGCTTTAGCTCTTCGAACACTTGATCACATTCCACCGTCCGCTCGAACTTATTCCCCCTGTAGGGTCCTGAAGAACGAGACACTTATCTCCTGAGCGCGAAATAAAGCGGTTAAGCCCGACCACTCTTCCTGCCAGCTGCTGAACTTTTTTTGGGCTCTTTGGGGGTTACATCTCTAACACGACCTTTACCATGTCCGAATTTGGCTCTAAGCCCCGGGGAGTTAGTATGTGACCCAAAAACTTCCTTTTACTAGTGTCGAAGACACACTTGGCCGGATTGAGTCTCATGTTGAACTTACGAAGAGTGGCGAAGGTTTCTTCCAAGTCTCTGAGATGATCCTGCATTCCGCGTCTCTTTACGAGAGGTCGTCGACATAGACTTCCAAATTGCGACCCCTTTGCTTCTTGAAAACTTGGTCTATCATTCTTTGGTATGTTGCTATGACGTTCTTCAATCCAAATAGCAGGACTCGATAACAGTAGCAGCCTTCTGTTATGTGTCATATTATGAGTCGGTCATGTTATCATGTTGTTGTATCTTTATTATCATGCTAGGTGTCTAATGTTATTATTATATGGGAGCCTCGAGCCCCGGGTCTAGTTTTAGGGTCATCATGAGTGTTTCGTCTTATTATGAGTTGTAGCCTATATAAAGGCATGAGTTCACTGTTTGAAGGTAAGCAAGAAAGTATTCTAATTTCCCTTCTTTCATTGTGAGATCTTGGTGGCTCTCTCCTCCGACGAGCAACCCCGCTTAGGCAGCCGCGGTCACGGCTCCATAGTATCCCCGTCATCATCTCCACCACCATCATCTCTACATCCGGCCACCTCCGATCATCCGTCGACCTCTCCTCCAGGCAACATTAGAAGACCCATAACAATTTGGTATCAGAGGCTCGATTCTCTTTCGCCACCATCATTTCCCCTCTGTCAAAGCCTCCAACAGCCCCTTCCCCGCATCAAGCATCATCATCCACAACAAGGCCACAGCTTCTGCAACATCCCCACTCCATCGCCGCCAGATATCGTAAAAAAAAAAAAAAAAAAAAAAGCAAAATCGGTCGCCGCAGTTCCGTCGAAATCGACGTCTGTAAACCCGCCGCCGTTCCAGTCCAGTCCCAGCGCGTCTGCACACCAGCGTCGCCACCGGCCGCCGGCGTCTGCAAACCCGCTTCCGTCCCGCCAGGAATCCCGTCAATCTCCTAAGCTCATCATCGTGCCGCGCTCCCGCATCGTCGAGCAAGGCTTCTTCATCGTCGACCCGCACCTCTTCATCGTCAACCACCGCACCTCTTCATCGTCCTCTGCATCTTCGGCTTTGACGAGACCTACGCTGACCTCCGACCTCCTCACCTCCAGCTGCCAGCTCCGTCGCAATCGATCCCGCTCGCACGACATCTGCGCCGTTTCTCGTTTCCGTCGAGCCCCGATATCCTCGAGCCCCATACCCGTTTCATTTTCTCAAGCCCTGCGCCAGTAAAATCCCGCAAAAAAAAATAAATAAAATAAAATCCCACATAGTCTGGTTTTCCTCCCTTCACCGCTCACCGTGGACCCCACCTGCACTCTCTCCCATACTTTTTCACCATACCAGCTCATTTCACGCCACCCTATGTCTGCTGCCTATTTACACAAGTCCAGCAACCAATCAGTCATTTAATTGATTACTATTTTAGTAATTAATTAAGCTTAATTTTATATTTATCATGAAATCATCTTCAACCCCGCCTTATGATTTCGAGGCTACTCGACTCACTCACGAGATACATCGTCTCGGCGCCGTCATCATGGCCCTCTACCAAGACATACTCGCTAACGCTCCGGCTCAACTCGCCCCGGTCACCTCACCGCATCTTTTGACGGCACTTGCCCCGCCGGCCACTGCTCCACCGACCCCTGCTCTGTCAGTTCCTCCCTCTATCTCGCTGCCTCCTCTACCGACCTTGGGCCAGCCGACTCCTTTTTTGCCAACTCCGACGGATCCGTTCTTGTTGTCAACCGTCGTTCCTCCGGCCTTTGTGTTATTACGGCTCATTGCCGCTCCAACAGCTCCATCAGCCACCTTCCGACCGCTATTCGTTGTTTTGACAGCACCACTGCTCCTCGCCAAAGCTCCTGACGACGCGACACATTACCAGACGCTATTCTGGAGAGAGATCAAGATACCAGATGATGCGGTCCTCCACGTGGAGTTCGAGCTTGAGGGCAAGCTCGGTTTCAAGGAGGGACGAGATGTTATGTGTCATATTATGAGTCGGTCATGTTATCATGTTGTTGTATCTTTATTATCATGCTAGGTGTCTAATGTTATTATTATATGGGAGCCTCGAGCCCCGGGTCTAGTTTTAGGGTCATCATGAGTGTTTCGTCTTATTATGAGTTGTAGCCTATATAAAGGCATGAGTTCACTGTTTGAAGGTAAGCAAGAAAGTATTCTAATTTCCCTTCTTTCATTGTGAGATCTTGGTGGCTCTCTCCTCCGACGAGCAACCCCGCTTAGGCAGCCGCGGTCACGGCTCCATAGTATCCCCGTCATCATCTCCACCACCATCATCTCTACATCCGGCCACCTCCGATCATCCGTCGACCTCTCCTCCAGGCAACATTAGAAGACCCATAACACCTTCATTTGTGATGAATACAGTATGGGGGACATCTGACTTGTGCATACAAATCTAATGGTACCCTTAAAAGCCGTCTAGAAAGCTTATCACCGAGAATCCTTCTGTGGAGTTGACCAAGGAGTCAATCCGAGGCAAAAGATAACAATCCTTGGGGCACACTTTGTTCAAACGGGTGGAGTCGACTCATATTCTCCACTTTCCATTGGTCTTTCACACTATAACCACATTCGGAATCCACTCCGTATACCGGACTTCCTAGATGAATCCTGCTTCGAGCAACTTGGAAATTTCTTCTCGAATAGGCTCAACATTAGTAGTAGCTACTGCTCACTTCTTTTGTTTTACAGGTTTGAAATCGAGACTAATGTTGAGGTGATGGCAGGCGACATTCGGGCTTATTCCCAGCATGTCGGAGGGTGACCATGAGAAGACGTCGATGTTCTTTAACATGCACTATATGAGTTGGGCTTTGCTCTCCTCGTCTAGCTCCGCATTGACAGATTCCACCCTTCTTCCGTCTCCCCCTAGGGACGGACACTTCCTGAACCTCCTGAGCGGGCTCTAGATGGGCGCCGGTTGCCCGGGACTCGAAATGCTCCTGAGCACCTGCACTAAACTCGCAATCGCCCCCAAGTTCTCGTCCTCTTGGGGGAGTGCTTGTCAACATTCTCTTTGAGAGCCTAGGGCAGACTCTGCCACTATAACCGCGCGTTGGGCGGTTTCTCCGGTTGCTTGTAATATGAAGGTCATGTGTTCGAACTGGTGGTGCGGATTTTGTCACCTAAGTTCTTCCACGCACTAACGCACCTTGGGTGCCCGACAGAGAGGGCACACAAAAAAACTGACTGATTGCTAGCCCTGCGGACGGTTAGGCGAATAAGGAGCACGAAAAGGATGCGACACTGAAAGCGGTGAACACCGGATTTGACCCGCTGCGGTGAATGCCTTTCTTGCGACGAACATCTTGATTAATTGTAAAAAGGTTACATGTGAATACTTAGTGTCCACACCTACAACTGTGTAGGTTCCGTCCTTCATTCGCTCCCCCCTTCGCGCGCCCCTGACCCCCTATTTATATTTGGAGGGTAGGCCGCCCAAACAGTTACCGAATCGTCAGGCATTTAATGCCCTATTTAACGCAGCATTAAATACGCAACCGCCTGAGGTATATGAAGAGTTTGGTGGCGGATGATTGAGGGAAGAGACCGCATATGCGGCTGCTGGATTGGAGAGTCCGCCGGGGCTCTTGGGGAGAAAAATCCGCGACCTTGTCAAAACTACCCTCGTCTAGCTCCGCATTGATAGATTCCACCCTTCTTCCGCCTCCCCTTGGGGACGGACACTTCCTGAACCTCCTGAGCGGGCTCTAGATGGGCCCCGGCTGCCCGGGACTCAAAATGCTCCTGAGCACCCCACTAAACTCGCACTCGCCCCCGAGTTCTCATCCTCTTGGGGGAGTGCTTGTCAACATTCTCTTTGAGAGCCTAGGGCAGACTCTGCCACTGTAACCGCGCGTTGGGCAGTTTCTCCGGTTGCTTGTAATATGAAGGTCATGTGTTCGAACTGGTGGTGCGGATTTTGTCACCTAAGTTCTTCCACGCACTAACGCACCTTGGGTGCCCGACGGAGAGGGCAAAAAATAAATCTGACTGACTGCTAGCCCTGCGGACGGTTAGGCGAATAAGGAACACGAAAAGGATGCGACACTGAAAGCGGTGAACACCGGATTTGACCCGCTGCGGCGAATGCCTTTCTTGCGACGAACATCTTGATTAATTGTAAAAAGGTTACATGTGAATACTTAGTGTTCGCACCTACAACTGTGTAGGTTCCGTCCTTCGTTCGCTCCCCCCTTCGTGCGCCCCTGACCCCCTATTTATATTGGAGGGTAGGCCGCCCGAACGGTTACCGAATCGTCGGGCATTTAATGCCTATTTAACGCAGCATTAAATACGCAACCGCCTGAGGTATATGAAGAGTTGGGTGGCGGATGATTGAGGGAAGAGACCGCATATGCGGCTGCTGGATTGGAGAGTCCGCCGGGGCTCCTGGGGAGAAAAAGCTGCGACCTTGCCAAAATTACCCATGGGCGAGCTCTCCTGGGTGATGCACGTCCTGCCGATCACCCGTTGTTGTGCCCGCGACTTTCTGAAGAGAGCCTGCGGATGCCTAGAGCATCCGCCCGCCTGATGCTGTCCGCCGCAGGATTTGGGTTAACATGACCAATGTGGTAATCATCCGTCCTTCTGATAATATTATCATTATCATAAATAATATACCCTCTCCCTCAAATAGATGAACAAATTGATCAAATGTACTCGGAGAATTCCATGCTCCCAACAAGCCTTGGAAAATCATGAACAGGAGCAACAAATGACAATCGATGAAACTTATAATGAGGAAATCGTTTTCACCCTTGACAATGGAAGGGAATCGTTTTCACCGCCCAACACGTGCGCTCAAACGAAGTTCCAGAACACCATTTCGAAACAAAGTTCTAGCCTGGCATGTCGTTTCGAAACAGAGTTCCCAGAACGCTGTTTCGAAACAGACTTCCCAGAACGCCGTTTTGAAACGGACTTCCCAGAATGCTGTTTCGAAACGGACTTCCCAGAACGCTGTTTCGAAACGGACTTCCCAGAACGCTGTTTCGAAACGGACTTCCCAGAACGCTGTTTCAAAACGGACTTCCCAGAACGCCGTTTTGAAACGGAGGCTTCGTTTGGCGCAGCGTTTGGAGCTCTCCGTTTGGGGCAAACGCCACCACACGGCTGGTAACCAAATGACCAGCGGAGACGTTCGCTCCATTTGCACACGCTGCGCCATGGGAAATGGAGGAAAATAGCCGGCGAACGCAATTCTTTTGCCAAGTTCCTGTTCAACGGAGGGATTACAACCGCGGCCTCCCCCCTCTCCTCTCGCTGCCGGAGCAAAATGCCAAGCCAAACGAAGTCGGACCTCCCTGGACGCCGTTTCGAAACGGAGTTCCCGGGACGCCGTTTCGAAACGGAGTTCCCGGGACGCCGTTTCGAAACGGAGTTCCCGGGGCGCCGTTTCGAAACGGAGTTCCCGGGGCGCCGTTTCGAAACGGAGTTCCCGGGGCGCCGTTTCGAAACGGAGTTCCCGGGGCGCCGTTTCGAAACGGAGTTCCCGGGGCGCCGTTTCGAAACGGAGTTCCCGGGGCGCCGTTTCGAAACGGAGTTCCCAGGGCGCCGTTTCGAAACGGAGTTCCCGGGGCGCCGTTTCGAAACGGAGTTCCCGGGTGCCGTTTCGAAACGGAGTTCCCGGGACGCCGTTTCGAAACGGAGTTCCCCGGGCGCCGTTTCGAAACGGAGTTCCCCGGGCGCCGTTTCGAAACGGAGTTCCCCGGGCGCCGTTTCGAAACGGAGTTCCCCGGGCGCCGTTTCGAAACGGAGTTCCCCGGGCGCCGTTTCGAAACGGAGTTCCCCGGGCGCCGTTTCGAAACGGAGTTCCCCGGTCGCAATGATTCAAAATCCCGACCACCTCCTCGCACGGTGGCAAGCGGAATCCAGACCTCAGCGACGTCTCGCACAATGTCATCCAACCCGTTTGGGGATTCTGCACCTGCTCCTCATTGCACGGTATCTTTATTTCTAGTCCATTCAGAGCATGATTTCAACACACTAGTTCTCGATTTAACCAAGGCAGTCCACGCAGGATTTCAATAATTCAATTTTAATTAATGGATTCAGCACTCGGATTCCACTCTAAATCTCTCCCAAGAAATAATGTTCACAAATAGCTCACATAATTAAATTGACATTAATAGAACGTACTCAAATGATAATTTTGTGGGAAGACCCATAACATAGCAGTTAAATTTTAGTGCTTGACTAAGGACACCACAATCATCCAAGAAGTCTTTTCGGTGGATCTTGCAAAATCAAATTTTAATTCAAACATGGAGTACTTGGGCATCATCTACTTAGCTACCACAAATATTGCTACTTGGGCTCTTTATACCTGGCCTTCCAAATATAGTTGCCTCAAAGCACTTCTGTTTTCGTCCACAATGACAGTAATAGTTCATTTCAACAGACTTTATGAAGAAGGAATGATAGGGTCATTGAAGGGCAATAATATTTCGAATTTAAGGCTATGTTTCTACTGCCATGACTCTTTTGCTTACAATTCCATTAGTCGAGATTGTGAGCAGTTGGCGGGAGTGGTGACATGTTTCTCTCTTAACAACCATTTCAAGGGTATTTTACAAAAGATGATGAACATGTGCCTACTTTGAAGAATAATGATCATAAAGCAATCGATGTTTAAGAAGTGGAAGAGAAGCATGCAAATTAACTGCTCCTATTTTTCCTTAAATATATCATAGATTGTCGTGGTTCGCTCAAGACTAGAAAACATCTATGTCTGGGGGTGTGATGAGGGTGACTTTTACTGTATTTTTGTCATCCGTTTCTTATTGTTTCCACCCATGTGAGTTCTTATTGTCTCCCCCCAATTCACACGAAAAATGCCTACCTTCAAAGACAACCCACCTATGTAGTCCAGAAATACCATTCATATCGAATAAAAGCTGAAACTAGGCCTGAGATAATTTCCTTGAGAAAGAAAATTCAAAATTCTCTAAGGGTCCGTTCGGCGCGCATGAATTGGCTTTCTGGAATTGACTTTGGACAGAAAATCAATATCTGCAGGAATTGGTTTTGTACAGAAAATCAATTATGCTGTTCGGCTGCAGGATGGAATTCAGTGAATAGAATTGATATCCATATATAAAAGCTGTTCGGCTGCACGATGGAATTGGTTTTCTATTTCAGATGTCGCGGCCTTCTTTCTCTCTCCCCTGGGATTGTCGCCGTGTCTACCCGCTGCGACCTCTCTTCTAACCGCGTGTGCTTGTCCCGCAGCAGGCGCTTTGTCTAACCGCGCGCTCTTCTAGTCGCTGCGGCCTCCCCAGGCTCCATGGGCTCCTCCCTTGACTCTACCGGACAGGCGGCTACTCCTCCTGCTGACCGCCCGACTTCTCTTCCAGACTTCCGAGATGAGCTGCGGATCACAACTATCTCATTATCTGGGAAGAAGAATTTTGTTCCATGGGTCCACTCGGTTCGGCGTGTTCTTCAGGCCAAGGGCCTTGTGCTCCATCTTACTAACGAACCTCCTTCCCCTACTACTGATGACTGGCTACGGAATGACGGCCGCGTCCAAACATGGCTCCTTAATTCACTGGAGGGCGAGCCATACCAAATGGTCATGTACCATGAGACCGCCAAAGCTATGTGGGAGGAGCTTCACTCCTTGTACTCTGGAAAGGATAGTCTTCAGCACCTCTATGATATTATTACCGACCTTCAGACTCTTGATGCTGGCGGGGCTGCTGACATGACCTCATTTGTTGCTCGTGCCAAGACTCTTGCAGAGGCCTGGATCCAACATTAGACTTCTACCACCGACCTTGCTGCTCAGCACGCACAAAAGGAGGCTGTCTGCATTGCCATGATGATGGCTCGTGTCCCGCCTCACCTTCAGAGCATCCGGGCTCAGGTGTTGGCCTCGGCCTCTGCTCCCTCCCTCTCTGATGTCTGTTCTATGCTTCTTCGAGTATCACCACCCCTAGAGTCTCCGACACCCTCTTCTCCGACCCTTCTTCAACAGACCCTTCCTCCCTTGCTTCCCCCACCAACCTCTGCGCGCGGTGGACGTTCCAGTTCTTGCGGCAAGGGGCGTGGGGGTCGGGGCCTCCCCAAGTTTTCCTATTGCGGCCGAGATGGCCACACTGATGCCGTCTGCTACAAGAAACATGGCTATCCTCCTCGCCCAACTACGGCTGCTACCACTGATGGCTCCTCCTCCACTGGTACCGACCTTGAGGCCGTTCGCCTCCAGCTACAACAACTCCAGGGGCTTCTTAGCCCTCCCTCTGCTTTTGTTGCCTCCATCTCTACCGTAGACATTACTTGTCTTTCCTCAAGTCCACGTTGGATCTTGGACGGTGCTTCTCATCACATCACCTCGATACGGCCACTCAAGTACTCGGATGCTCCTCATCCGCAATCTATCACTGTCGCTAATGGGGCGACTGTTCCGGTCTCCGGTTGCGCCGACATCTCTCTTGCTCCCTCCCTCTCTCTTCGCTCGACTCTTTATGTTCCTGACTCTCCATTTAATTTGCTTTCTGTTGGTCGCCTCACTCATGATATGGATTGCTCTGTCACATTTACTCCCTCTACTTTTTTGATACAGGATCGGCGGACGCGGACTACCATTGGTAGGGGTCGACTGCAGAACGGGCTCTACCTTCTTGATGCCTCTCCTCCTATCCTCTCCCCCGTCTCCGCTGTTGATTGACATCGCCGTCTTGGGTATGCCCCTCTACCTGTTCTCCAAAAGGCGCTGCCTGATGTATCTTTTCCTGCTTTCAAATGTGATTCGTGTATTTACGGCAAACAGCCGCGTACTTTTTTTCCTGCTCATTGTACTAGGAGCTCTGCTCCGTTTGATTTACTGCACTCCAATGTTTGGGGTCCCTTCAAAGTTACAAGTATCTCTGGCTATCGATATTTTATAACTTTCATTGATGATTATTCTCGCACAACATGGCTTTACCTACTTCGTGATCGCTCCGAGCTCCCTCACATATTTCGCGATTTTATACACGAAACGCGAACGCAATTCTCCACAACTATCAAAACATTGCGCACCGATAGCGCTCGTGAATACATCAGGCATGACTTTGCTAATATATGTGCAGAATTTTGTATTATACATCAAACCTCCTGTGCCTACACCCCCCAACAAAATGGTGTTGACGAACGAAAGAACTGCCACCTCCTCGACGTTGCCCGCTCTCTCATGCTTCAAATGCATGTTCCAAAAATTTACTGGAACTTTGCAGTCTCCACTGCGTGTTTTCTCATCAACCGCCTTCCCTCCTCGGTTCTCAACTCTGCCACTCCTTTCAACCTCTTATTCCCCTCTACTCCGGCCTTCCCTATTACACCAAGGGTGTTTGGCTGCACTTGCTTTGTTCACCTCCTGGGTCCTTCCTCGGATAAGTTGGATCCTCGTGCAGCTAAAACTATTTTCGTCGGCTATTCTCGTACTCAGAAGGGCTACCTATGTTACTCTCCGGTAAGCCGTAAAGTCATCATCTCCGCCGATGTTACGTTTTGGGAAGATCAACCTTTCTTTTCCCTATCTCTCGCTCCTTCCTCCCCGCCGACATATCCACCAATGCTTATACCTCGACCCGTCCTCCCTACTACTACGCCTGTGTTACTACGTCCTTCAAATCCTGCTCCTGCTCCTACTTCAACTCCTGCTCCTGCTTCTGCTCCTGCTCCTGCTTCTGCTCCTGCGCCCTCCAAGCCACCGGTAATCTGGACTTATACTCGCCGCCTTCCTCCTTCTTCCGCTACCCCTCTACAGTCGGCCTCATCATCGGCTACTCCGTGCCCTGCTGATCAGGTATCTCCCTCCACCAATCATCCTCTGGCAAATTATGTCTCCATGCATCGCCTCTCTCCCCAACTGCACACCTTTGCAACTTCTATTTCCTCCATTTCGGTTCCTAACACTGTGCAGGAAGCGCTACAACATCCTGGATGGAAGGCTGTCATGGAGGAGGAAATGGCTGCTCTCTGGGCTAACCAGACCTGGACTCTCACACCTCTTCCCCCGGGTCAGAAACCTGTTGGGTGTAAGTGGGTCTTCGTCGTCAAACATGCCGCTGATGAGACGATTGATCGGTTGAAAGCTCGGCTGGTCGCCCGGGGCTTCACCCAACAACAAGGGATGGACTATGAGGAAACCTTCTCTCCGGTGGCCAAACTCAACACCGTTCGGGTTCTTATCTCGGTGGCTGTCCATCGCCGGTGACCCTTACTGCAACTGGATATTAAGAATGCCTTTTTGAATGGCGACCTGCAGGAAACTGTTTATATGCAACAACCTCCTGGGTTTGAGACCACGGGGGACTCTCAGGTTTGTCGCCTTAAGAAAGCTCTGTATGGCCTCAAACAATCACTGCGGGCATGGTTCGACAGGTTCAGTAAGGCTCTTCGGGAGGTTTGTTTTTCTCGCAGCACGGCAGACTTCTCGATGTTCACTCGTCACCGAACAACAGGGACGGTTCTTCTGTTAGTGTATGTTGACGACATCATCATTACGGGAGATGACGAAAAGGGAATACAGGAGGTAAAACAACATCTCGGTACAGTTTTTCAAACAAAGGATCTGGGACCCCTCTGGTATTTTTTGGGTCTTGAAGTTGCTAGACGACCAGATGGTCTCGTCCTTTCTCAGCGGAAGTATTGTCTCGACCTTCTTCATGATGCGGGTTACTCTGGTTGTAAGCCAATCAATACCCCAATGGATGTGAATCACAAGTTATGTGCTCAGGCTTTCGACTCAGATCTATTACTCGAGAATCCTGAATACTATCGCCGTCTAGTTGAAAAATTGATCTACCTCACGGTAACTAGACCAGATATCTCTTTCGCTGTGGGTATTGTTAGCCGGTATATCAGTATATGCATTCCCCGCGAAGATCTCACCTTCATGCTGTTGAATGTATTCTCAGATACCTCAAAACGGCCCCTGTCAAGGATTGGTCTACAAGACCTCATCTTCAGCTCCTACATTGATAGCTTACTCAGATGCTGATTACGCTGGTTCTCTTGATGATCGACGTCAGCCAGTGGGTTTTGCACATATTTTGGAGGACATTTGATTACGTGGCGGAGCAAGAAACAAGCTGTTGTGGCTCAATCATCTGCTGAGGCTGAATACCTGGCAATGACATCTGTAGTGTCTGAACTAACGCGGCTGGAAAGTTTTCTTACCGATCTGGGTATAAGACTTCCTTCCCCAGCCATTCTCCTTTGTGATAGCCAAGCAGCTATACATATTGCCAAGAACCTTGTATTCCATGAAAAAACTAAATATATTGAAGTTGATTGTCACTTCATCAGAGAAAAGGTTCAAATGAAGAAGATCGACCTGCAGCATGTCCCCGGGACAGAACAAGTTGCGGATGTGCTCACTAAGGCTCTTCCCAGTACTCTTTTCTATCAGTGCTTGTCCAAGCTTGACACATACGATTTGTACGCTCCAGCTTGCGGGGGAGTGTTAGAAAAGCCCATATAAATGGCCCATGATTGGGTCCATGTATTTTTCATTTCCTTCTTTTCCTATTAGTCCCACATCATTGTATAGGATTTCTTCTCTCCTTTTCTCTCCTATATATTTGTATTCTCTCCTTGTATTAACACACACAAGCAATACATACAAGTTTTTTAGCTCACTCAACAGTCCCTAAAGTTAAAATGAATGACATTAACTTCATATGGGAGGAATGGAATTAACTCATATGATTATGGGATGAATAGAAAAATTGTTTTATTGAAACTTGAAAAACACCCTAGAAGATGTTCTTTCTCATTTTTGTTGCATATGCCAAAAATAAATCAATGAAAAAGGTGGTGTAATAATTGCAGGAACACGGGATTTAAGAAGAATTACCAATTAAAGTGTTGTTGGAGAATTTGAATTGTTCAAGTTATATTATAATTAGCCTACAATAACCCTAAAAACTAGAAGCAATTCCAAACACAAACCAAAAGAAATCATGCAAAAATTGGGCTAAAACAGTTTGATGATTTTCCCATCCATAGTTGGAGAGACCAAACACATATACATTGATTTTCCCATTCATGGTTGGAGAGACCAAACCCTATATAAATTGATTTTCATCTCATTATTTGGAGACATGCAAACTTATACAGTGAAATCATAAATCAAAACAGCGATCGAACTTATACAGTGAGCCGGTTTACACAAAACTATTGAGACAGCCACGGTGTAGTGCAAAACAAATTAAACAAGGTTACGCATGTGTGTCTCTATGTGTATATGTATAAACTTGTTATGAATGGCATGATGTAGATCAAGTTCATAATAGGCTAACAACCATAGTGTCATCATTTGAATGACGTGATGTAGATCAAGTTAATCAAATTCATGATAAGATTGTTTATAACAAATTGTGGATCTGAACATATTTACAGGTGAATCAAATAATAAAAACATGTTTAGATCAAGTTAATCAAATTCATGATAAGATTGTTTATAACAAATTGTGGATCTGAACATATTTACAGGTGAATCAAATAATAAAAACATATGGAAACATTAGGAAGAATAAACTGGAAACATAGGAAGAAGAAGAAAAAAAACAAACCTAAACTTTGAAGCCGGTACAGTGGAGCCGGAGAGACCTGCAGGGAAAAAGAAGGGGAGAGAGATGAAGAGGGAGCTGAAGAAGATGAGGATAATGAAAAAAAAGGCTGAAAACCTACCTCGACCGATCGCCGTGCCGCCTCGCGCGGGATGAAGCGGAAGGCGGAAGCACGGGACGCGGCGAAATCGAAAACCTCGGAAAAACTCACGCGGGGTAAGGGTTTTGACAGACCGGGTTTTTAGGTTTAGGGTAATATCGATGGTTTTAGGATTAAAAACCAATTCCATTATAATTTTTGCGCGCCGAACACAGGAATTGGTATTCTGGAAACCAAAACCAATTCCAGAATGCCAATTCCTGCGCGCCGAACAAGCACTAAGGGTCCGTTCGGCGTGCAGACATTGGCTTTCTGGAATTGGCTTTGGCCAGAAAACCAATATCTGCAGGAATTGGCTTTGGCCAGAAAACCAATTATGCTGTTCGGATGCAGGATGGTATTTAGTGAACAGAATTGGCATTAATATGCAAAAGCTGTTCGGCTGTACACTGGAATTGGCTTTCTGAAATTGAAATTTTTAAAATGTCTACATTTTCAAATTGAACAAGGAAAGTAAACTAGTACTGATAATTATAGTTCAAAATACCACACAAATATTGTCCATAAATAAAAAGACAAAATAGATAAACGTCCATCAAACAGAATTCAAAAAAGACACAAATCTAGTGATCAAACTGCCTTCGCAACCATATGCCCTTCAGGTCTACAGGTAGCCGCATGAAACTAGCGATCAAATTGCATTCGCAGCCAGGTGCCCTTCAACTCGTCCGGAAGTCTCTTGAATATGTCACGCTTGACACTATCATGACATAGTATATCCATCGCCCTAAGGAAATCTTGAGAAGATAAATCAGTCATCCGAGTAAGTGCGACGTAGATGTCATCAACATCACTAGCAGTCATGGTCCCCACCGCTCCTTGCACAGAATCAGCCAATTTTTCAATGGCCACTGCTACCGAGTCATTTTGTCCAGCTCGCTTTCTCCTCCTTCTACTGCTTCCTTCTCCATCCACTCTAGATGGCTCCTGTGTACTAGTTTTTTCTGTCATGGACTCTGCATCTATCTCCTTTTCCGCCTCTGTTGCGGTCGCTGCATGACTACCAGTTGCTCTATCAGTTCCGCATAACGCAGCCAAATCAGACCAATTCACAATAACTTTATCTCTATAATGTTTCACTGAAGGATGAGCCTGCAATAATACAATTCAAAGAATAATTTATCATTCATAAAATTTCAATTACACAGTCTCTATAAATGTATCAATCAAAAGAAAATAACTTACCTTCACATAATTTGCCCATACCTCTTCACTGTCCACCTTCACCATGTTCCTTTCCCAGTCCCATCCAAACCCTGACGTGTCCAGCATTGCGCTAACCTCGACGTAGTACTTGTTCCAAGTCTTCAGACGTGCTGTTAACTTCTCCTTGCTTGTTTCTATGCCGCAAATATCTTTTAGTGCAGTAATGGCAGCAGTCAAAGCCACGCTCTTCCACCCATTGGGTGTTTTATGACCCAAACTGTGTTGTTCTAACAGTGCGTTCGATAGAGTAATATCCATTTCTGATGTCCAATGCATGTAGGACCTCTCTGTCCTACCACCAACCTTTGCTGAGATCTTCTCCATTATAACAACTTTAACATGAAACATTATATGATCAATATGAAATTTAAATAATCTACAAAACAGGTACTAGAAACTGTAACATGAAAAAGTATACGAAGCATCAATAGCTAAAGCCAAAACAGAACATGTACTAGAATTGAGTAATGTACGGTTCACAATAATATTGGCACCAAAAAAAATCAACGCTACAGCATACATTAGCTTGCAAAACAGAAAATGTTTCAATGACGACTCTGGTATTCGTTGAACATATTTATAGCTAGAGTGTCCCTAAAGTTTGTCCAATCTTGCGTTGCTTGGATTGGGCTAACAATGTCTATATAATCATAGAACTCTTCTCCTGTGCTCTGTTGTAGAATTTCGGAATCCACCTCATCCAACATTTGGGCATCACATTCTAATCTCTTCTCCACTAAAAAATTGTGTATGATGCAACATGCGTTTATGATCTGTACCTGTCATTCGTCAAAATAGACTTAGGTTTCGTAATCTCATACAACTTGTCAATCAAAATTTTATGACATTGCTAACCTGTGTTTTAATGTTGAAAAATGAAGGTTGTCGTAGAATGGCCCATCGTTTCTTCAATAACCCAAATGTTCTCTCTATAACATTTCTTTCTTTAGCATGTCGTAGATTAAACAGTTCTTTGTAGTTTGATGGCTTATTACCCTGATGTGACCACTCCTTCAGGTGGTAACGCGTAGATCGATATGGAGCAAGAAACCCTGGACCATTCGTATAGCCGGCATCTACAAGGTAATACTTTCCTAGGTAGTACAAGAGAAGCTTAATTAATATGCATGCATGTTAACAAATTTATTTTCCAAAAAAAAGTTTTGAGTAATTTTACCATTTGGCACTTCGAAGCGAACATCTCGTTCCAATGCATCTCGTAATACTCTAGAATCGGATGTTGAACCTTCCCAACCAGGCAGTACATATAGAAATTTCATGTTGCTGTCACAAACACCAAGTACATTTGTAGTGATAGCTTGTTTCCGGTTACGAAATCTACCTTGATCTTCAATCGGAACGGTTACTTGAATATGTGTTCCATCTAAGGCACCAATACAGTCCACAAACCATCTCGAGCTTGGTTCTACTCTAGATTCGGGCAATTTGATGTAGTCCCTCGAAAGTTTTAAAATCCCACGAAGGACAATCTTGAAGTGCCTGCTAACAGTATCAATGGAGCGCATATATGTATGTCCAATAACTCGGAACTTTTCGTTATGCCCTAATATGTATAGAAATAAAGCAACAGCTTCTTTGATCGAAACAAACTGTGTGTCACAGACATAGCCTTTTGTACGTAGAATATTACATAACTCATTAAACGGTGCTCTGCCCATACGTAACTGGTTGAAGCAATCTATTTCTTTGCCAGCATATAAGCGCGTTAATAAAATATTACGGAGGGCATCTCTGTCTGCTACATATGTTGGTTGTTTAGGAATCGAATTCAACACAACTACAGCTGCCCCTAGAGTCGCTGCGACTGACGACGCTATGATGATATCTCTCCTACGTTTCTTCTGCAACTCATTTGTATTCATTGTCCCTAAAGTCAAAATGAATGACATTAACTCACAAAATTATGGGATGAATAGAAACTGGTTGAATCTATCAGAAAACTAGAAGGTAAAATCAGAGTCTCTGAACGGTGATACACAAATTTAGTTTGGGAAGTATAACATTAAATTTATTCTGTCAGTAAACTCTGAATAAAAATCTGATGGTACACTATAAAGAAGGCATCTATAATGATGTGTTCACTATCTTTTTATGCCATGCCATATTGGCATGTTGAAACATTGATCATGAGCAAAATATTACACGACAATCTGCTGTCATGACCTCTTAGTAACCAACCAAAGCTGTTACACAAATGACAAAAGATAAGATATATATTGTATTATAAAATAGATTTTAGTATGGCAAATAAGATCTACAAGCATGAATCACTTCTGTGAGGTTAACTTTCACCAAAACATGAAAGAATGATCCATGCATCAGCACTTCCCTATAATCTACAAAACAAGCACCTACATACCTACTGGAACTGAATCTAAAACTAAAATCGATGCATCCCATACCACAAAGTCTGAACACACCCACTGATAAGTTAACCTGCAAAAAATTACATGTTTCACTATTGATTTATCATTTTAATGTTGATGTTATCATGCCTAAGTGACCTAGTGAGCATCATGCGCTTGCAGTAGGATCATGTGTTGTTGAAGGAGATGAGGAGACAGTTATCTGGCCGAGTATACCTGTGCCGTCAACGAGGCCCTCGACAGAGACGGTGTTCAGCGGAGACGAGGCGAGATGACCAGAATCGGCGGCGAAGAGGCGAAATGACCAGAAACGACGGAGATGAGTCAAGATGAGCCCAGGCTGAGGATCGAGAACTGCCGGCGACTCGAGACCTTCAGAGAAGACGAGGCGAGACAATCCGTCAGTTGCGCAGTCGGTGCCCTAGCGCGTGCGGAAGACAAGGGGGAAAATAGAAGAAGAAGATAATGAAACCATGGGATCAGAAAACATACCTCGACCGATCGTCGGGCTGTGTCGGCGGGATGAGGCGGAAGGCGGAAGCACGGGATCGTCGGGCTGCGTCGCGCGAGATGAAGCGGAACGACGAAGCACGGGAAGCGCGGCGGAATGAAAACCTGGGAAAACCGATTGCGGGGTAAGGGTTTTGATAGACCGGGTTTTTAGGTTTAGGATAATATACATGGTTTTAGGATTGAAAACCAATTCCATTACAATTCTTGCGCGCCGAACACCGGAATTGGTATTTTGGAAACCAAAACCAATTCCAGAATGCCAATTCCTGCGCGCCGAACGGACACTAAGGGTTTGATATACTAAGAAATATAAAATACAAATACATTCATTTAGATTTTTGACCACATTAGTTCTTTCTCTCTTCTCTACTGCAGCAATAATTGATGATCTGAGAACAATCTGACAGATAGTGGATCAAGAGCTAAACAAATCCTTTCTTGTTATCGTGTGTAGTGAAATATGGTTCAATAGATATGGTTCAATAGATATGGTTCAATAAAATCTGGTTTAATAAAATATGGTTTAAAAATCTGGTTTAATAAAATATGGTTTAAAAATATGGTTTAATAAATATGGTTCAATAATTATTGTTTAATAAATATGGTTCAGTAAATATGTTTCAAAAAACATGGTTCAAAAATATGATTCAATAACTATGATTCAATAAATATGATTTAATAAATAAAACAACAACACTCAAACCTTTTCCCACTATAGTGGGGTCGGCTATATGGATCTTTTATCGCCATTGTGCCTTATCTTTAGTCATAATCTCACTAATGCATAAGTACATCACGTCTTTCCTTATAGTTTCATTCCAAGTCTTTATTGGTGTACCCCTCTCTCGTTTAAGATGTCTAGTTACTAGACTCTCACAACGCCTAACAAGTGCGTCTATTGGTCTCCTTTGTATGTGGCCAAGCCATCTTTGTCGAGCTTCTTGCATCTTCTCTGCAATTGATGCTACTCCTGTCTTATCCCTGATACATTCATTACTAATTTTATCCAGTCTTATATGTCCACACATCCACCTAAGCATTCTCATCTCCACATCTCCCATTTTGCTCATGTACATAAATCACTGCCCAACACTCAGAACCATAGAGCATCGTTGGTCTAATTGCAGTACGGTAAAAGTTGCCTAATTTCTCAAATGATTCGTATTTCTAAGGGTGACTATACCTAACACAATCCTCACTATTTTTCATCCGGGTTTGGAACCGGCATTGGTTGATTTAAATATGGTTCAATAAATATGTTTCAATAAATATGATTCAATAAATATGGTTAAAAATATATGAACTATTGCCCCCGGAGTATCATTGCATCTGATGCATGTTGTTTTAAGGCTTCGTTTTGTTTGGCGTTTTGCTCAGGCGGCGGGAGGAGGACTTTTGGAGCCGGAGGGAGGAGGCCGCAGTTGGAATCCCACCATTTTCCTCCATTTCCCATGGCGCGGCGGGTGCAAACGGAGCAAACGCGGCCGCCGGCCGTTTGATTACCCGCTGTGCGACGATGTTTGCCCCAAACAGAGAGCTCCAAACGCTGCGCCAAACGAAGCCTAAGTTACACTCACTTTGCACAATCTTGCATCATAACAAATTAAGATAAATAAGATTGATAACTGCATTACATCACATATATCATTGCAGGTTATCAATTACACTTGCAGTCTTGAATAAACCACCAACTGATATATACAATGTAACTTGCACGTACCTAATTATGAAAGCTCGACAAGACTTATATCGCTTATATCCCAAGGATTGCTATCAAGGCTCAGGTGCTTTCTGATGACACTAAGTCTAGCCCTATGTTGGTCTTGTATTATCATGTACCTGACATTATATTTGATGTTTCTAGATTTCTTTTGGAGTGTACTGTAGGTTGTGAAAAAGGGAAGAAGTAGATTGATGAATTGAAATAAGAGTAGGTCAAGGATCATCCAGTCGATCGTGCAGATAAATCGAGACGATTCGAGTAGATGCACATAATGTATTAATCTGTCTAAGAACAAATTCGTTTAGATCATCTAGTCGATCCTGCAGGAGGATCAAGGTTATTCGACTAGACGACTTGAAGTCTTAAAGCCATAAATTAAATAACACCATTATTTTATTGACTTCTTTCACGAATCTGTTGGAGTCCGCTATAAATATGAATGGCTTCCTCAAGCTCTCGCTATTTATTTCTCCACAATCTGTCACAAAGTCATTTTTCGTAAAACAAAGTGCAAACAAATCAATGTTCATGTGCTTGTTTGTTTTGATTCATGACTAAGCATTCTAACTAATAGATCATCCTAGCGTGGTTAGTGTTGTTTTTTAAATTTCATTATAGCTATTTTTATAATATCCTTACTAGGATGATTTATTTTAAAATGAAATTAAAAACAACACACTTACAACACTAGGATCTATTAGTTTGAATGTCATGATTAAAAAAACAAGCACATGAGCAATGATTTGTTTGCATTTTGTTTTACTAAAAATGATTTTGTGACAGATTATGAAGAAATAAATAGAGAGAGATTGAGGAAGGCATTCATATTTATAGCGGACTTCAACGGATTCGTGATACATCTTTCTATGTGATAAATCGTGTCATGCCTCACCCAGTTTTAAAATTGACACCTTGTGAAATATATTTTCAAAATAAACCTAATGTATCTTATTTTGATGTATTTTATTGTAAATGCTTTATTTATCTAGCAGTTTATCATGATTTTCATCTAGGGGTACATCTAGGGTTCATCAAAGGGTGTTTCTGTGAGTTTATCATGGGCTCCATCTAGGGTTTTATCTTGGGGTTCATCTAGAGTTTATCTAGTTTTACGAGGCACTAACCTTCATGCTCACGTCAGCCACTAACCTTAATCATCCTATTCTTCCTATTTCCTCAATCTCTGCCTCCATCCTCCTGTTAATTAATTAAAGCAAACAACATACTAATTTTGCCAAGCATTCCTCCAGACCCGTTGTTTCCCTGTTAACAACCCTCTCTAGTCTGGCCAATCCTGCTCTTCATTTTCCGATTGCCCCTTCATCCACTGTCCACCAACAATCCTCTCTATTCTGGCCTGTTGTTCGACTTGATGACTTGATGACTTGAAGTCTTAAAGCCATAAATTAAATAACACCATTATTTTATTGACTTCTTTCACGAATCCATTGGAGTCCGCTATAAATATGAATGGCTTCCTCATGCTCTCGCTATTTATTTCTCCACAATCTGTCACAAAATCATTTTTCGTAAAAGAAAGTGCAAACAAATCAATGTTCATGTGCTTGTTTGTTTTGATTCATGACTAAGCATTCTAACTAATAAATCATCCTAGCGTTGTTTTTAAATTTCATTATAGCTATTTTTGTAATATCCTTACTAGGATGATCTATTTTAAAATGAAATTAAAAACAACACACTTACAACACTAGGATCTATTAGTTAGAATGTCATGATTAAAAAGCAAGCACATGAACAATGATTTGTTTGCATTTTGTTTTACTAAAAAATGATTTTGTGACAGATTATGAATAAATAAATAGAGAGAGATTGAGGAAGGCATTCATATTTATAACAGACTTCAATGGATTCGTGATACATCTTTCTATGTGATAAATCGTGTCATGCCTCACACAGTTTTAAAATTGACACCTTATGAAATATATTTTCAAAATAAACCTAATGTATCTTATTTTGATGTATTTTATTGTAAATGCTTTTTATCTAGCAGTTTATCATGATTTTCATGTAGGGGTACATTTAGGTTCATCAAAGGGCGTTTCTGTGAGTTTATCATGGGGTCCATCTAGGGTTTTTTCTCGGGGTTCATCTAGAGTTTATCTAGTTTTACGAGGCACTAACCTTCATGCTCACGTCAGCCACTAACCTTAATCATCCTATTCTTCCTATTTCCCCAATCTCTGCCTCCATCCTCCAGTTAATTAAAGCAAACAACATACTAATTTTGCCAAGCATTCCTCCAGACCCGTTGTTTCCCTATTAACAACCCTCTCTAGTCTGGCCAATACTGCTCTTCATTTCCTACTGCCCCTTCATCCACTGTCCACCAACAATCCGTCGTTACTGCATCTCGATGCCGCCGCCAACCGCCATCGCCGCCGTTATATGTGTGAAGTGTGGTAAAAGTTATTTCCTTTATTTGTTGTTTATTCTTGTACTCATATTGTGGTGGATGTTATTTTCATTGTGCTACTAGAACTCACGTTGTGCGATTTACCGAACTAATTCTGCTTGAGTTTAAAAATATGCTGCCTCGTTTGTTTGCAAATTAATATCTTATTCTCCGTTAATTAATTGTTTGCAACTGCATGTGCACCTGCTGTTAATTTATGATAAATAATTACTTGTTTGCAATTTTAGCGGACCACTTGTGCACTTTCATTACATGTCATCACGTCTAGGACTGTATTAAGCGAGTCCACCTCCGCGTCAACCTTACCACTGCATCAAATTGGTATCAGAAGGAGGTTAGGGCCATTGCTTGTTGTGTAGTGATAGGAGTATTAAAGTTGAGTTATGTCTAGTTATCGTCATCGTTCATCTCCTCTATTTGGGGATTTCGAGTCTACCCGTGTCCGACCTCCTAGAGTCCCTTTAGAGAAACCCTCAGGTTGTCACGATGATTATTATCGCTCTTTGCACACCACTCTGAGAGATCGTGTTGAACCCTCGATACAATTTCATTATGCTAGAAATGATCTCCCCGACGATAGGTCCTCATGTTATCATCATTACACCTCTCCGCGACTTTATGATGATAGAGTAGAGTATCGTTCAGGTCGTCGTCGTTACACATCTCATGTAATTGAGGAATCTGAATTTGGGTACGTGCAATCACTACTGCACGTTCGTAGGGCCCCACACACCCCCACAAACACAACCTAAATATGTTTGGAACTACCGTCTATATGATCCTTAGGAACCCTATAGAGATCACCATCGTGTAGACCCTCCTAGGGTTTCGCAAATAGAGTTACCAGAGGCCGAATTTCCGCGATTAGTTCTTGACCGCTTTGATCTCTTAGATGCTCAATTTGATCGCATAAGATCTACGCTAGGAAGAGAGCCTAGGGATTTAGGTCAAGCCACTGATACATCTAGTAGTGCTCTGATTAATATGAGAGACCTGACACTTGATTTTGCCACTCCCTCTTTTGACGAGACTCATTGTCCATGTGATCTTGTTGTTGAATCTGATCATGATCTCATTATACAGGTGAAGAGCGATACTCGTATGACTAGTGAGCGACCCAGTGACACTGAGATGGCATGTCCATCCTTCACACCTCACTTAGACATAGTGTCTCCTTTGGTTAGGGGTCCGTACATCGACACTATACCGAGTGACCCACACTTGAGTAGAGGCTCTTCCTACTCTACCCATATCTCTATATCGAGTCACATCACTACTGAGAGTCGAGAGCTTAGTGTTGATTTCGTAGTGGACACCTTACCCACTTACGAGGATGCGACCTCTATCAGCTATACTCATCTGGAGGATCATCCTATTATTAATGACTACATCGTTGGACCTCTAGATAAGCCTCCCGACGAACCACTACTCCCTTGGGAGGTTCATGAGCCTGGTATTGACTTTGTTGTCGATATTCTACTTGCTCCCACAGACATTACTATTATTGGTGCCTTCTTCTTGGAGGACCATGCTATCATTATCAACCTCCCCCGGGTTACGTCACTGGAATGCTTATTTGACGAGCTTCCCTGTTTGCACTTTAGTGAGGGGTCATGTAACGGCCCGTCTCACAATCAACATATGCCTATTATTGCATTTATTTTTCTAGACGCATTATTTCAACCAATTCACATATCACAATGATCATCTCACAAAAGTAAGCGTGATATGTTCACAATACACAAGACTTAAGGTTATATTACAAAAGCTTATTTTAATAATAAGTATAAGGAACAAAGTGGCCCTATGCCACTAACAAAAGGTCAATAAGATATCGATATAATTCCACATGTCTGCGCGTGTCCCATGTGTGATTTTCCTGTAAAAAATTTAAAATTTAAAACCATTAGCTTTGGAAAGACTCAGAACAAACCTTTTTAACCTGCTGTAGAAAAACAAAAGGTATTAAAACAGGTAACCTTCATAAAGGAGATGAAACAGTAAAGTATCTAACATGCATTGCACTACCCTGTCACCATCTACAAGACGTTACTTCTAGGGTGATGACGTTATTCACGCCAAATATTTACAGCGATCACATGGCAGACCTCCCAAGGCCAACTAAAGCGAGCATTTGTATCGTTTACAATATCATCTAAAAATAGGAAATAATAAAGTACTTGGTAAGCATTTAAAAAGATAGGTCCACAGGCACTGATTCCGCGACTCACCGCCAATATCTCAGTTAGTCAGTTGGGTGGTCCTAGGGAGAAGGATCCGTACACTTAGTGAGTTCTTCTACACCCCGCCCAAGAAACAGATGAACTCCAGATAAACCACCCATCCTTGGATACTTTCATTGCTACTTTACGTATGCGTCTTGTCAGTTGTTGTGTCAGTCGCCAGACACAACTCATTAAGCCACCGCCGAATGAAACTGTCTTACCGTTCAACTCCACCGCTCCCCCATCATATGCATGGTCATTCACATATAGTGCCCGAATATTTAGTTATCTCTTCTATGTTGCATGACTTGAGTCCATCGTATGACTCGCATCATTCCCAGGAGTCAGTAGAGACATTCATACAACATGCACATGCACTTCATGAGTAGGTCTGTAATAATATTGCAGTTAGTAATAATTATTATAAAGGTCAAGCAGATCAACACAGGCGAGAACAAATCTTTGAGGCAGGAGAACAGATATTAATTCACATTCGATCTGAGAGGGTCCAACAGGGACCAACAAAAAAATTAAGCGCACGCAGAATAGACCCCTGTACAGTCATGCGTCGAATTGGTACGGATGCATATGAGATAGACATCCCTCATGGTATGGGCATTAGCCGAGTATTCAACGTAGAGGATTTGACTTCTTACTACGAAGAGCATGTGTACGTGGATCCACTCACCACACCTCTACCCGAGCTTTCATCTATCATAGCCCCGTCACCTGAGCCTTCTCCTCCTATTGCCCCCACCAACCCCTCTTTGTTGTCACCAGCGGCGTCGCGACATGCAGACCAAATTTCACCACCGATGGTCCCACCGACATCATCGCTAGACAGAGATACATCATTTCCAGACGGAGATTCATCAGTGCCAGACAGAGATACATTGGTACCACCTGCTTCTACAGACGGCGTGCTTCAGATCGTTGGTCTCGACTTCTATGCCGCGGGCGGACGAGATATCCTGTGTTATCCTGTCCGTTGGAGCGGCCGGCCCTTGCACGATGCTACTTGGATTTCCTCGGAGGGGCTTACGAGACTCGCCCTATGGCTGCTCAGCGAGTATAACACCTACACTCATCAGAGTTGAATGCCTTTAAGCCGGGGTGAGTTGATGGCGCACCACGATCGATGCACGTATATTCCCGCAGGAGGCGGTGATCTGCTACCCGGGTGGACGATCTGAGATGGTTGCGTCCGAATGATCGATCCGAGTCAGATTCATATAGGACTTTTTGTATTTAGCCCCTGATCGGTCTAGACATTTTGCGCCATTCGATTCGGGTGGTTTGATTTCATTTTGCAGTTATGAATGTTTTTATTTTATTTTAGGGTTATAGAAACTGCAGCTGGCGGTTCGATGGGGGCATCGTGAGTTTGGAGAACATCCCGACTTCCTTGGCCAAGCGGTGCAATGCCGCCCTTCTTCCTTCCTTCCGGTGTGACGCTGACAAGCTCCCCCTTCTCTCCGATCTGCCTCGCCTCCGCTAGGAGCCAAGCCCTCCTCCACTTCCTCCTCTCCCCATCCTGAGCCTGTGCCTGCTTCTCGTAAGATTCTGTCCAGCAACATCATTCCTCCCTCGTACCAGCCACCTGTTCATCTTCTTCCACGACTGGGAGCCGCTCGTCTTCATCCCCTGGACGGAAACAACGAACCAACGGTGTGTATCGTTGTTACCGCTCGATCCCTTTCCCGTCGTCCTCCATCCCTTCAGAATACGCCTTCTTCTCCTTCGACGGGACTCCGCCCTTTAATCGTTGCCTTCTCATTCAACAACAGCCTCTGCAAATCCCGGCAAATTCTCCTTGCTTTCCTGTTGGCCACCAGGCACCAGTTCACAGCAAAACCTATTTCTTCTTCCGTCCATCACCACTCTATAGCAAACCAACTTCATGCTCACGTCAGCCACTGACCTTAATCATCCTATTCTTCCTATTTCCCCAATCTCTGCCTCCTTTCTCCAGTTAATTAAAGCAAACAACATACTAATTTTGCCAAGCATTCCTCCAGACCCGCTGTTTCCCTGTTAACAGCCCTCTCTAGTCTGGCCAATCCTGCTCTTCATTTCCTACTGCCCCTTCATCCACTGTCCAACAACAATCCATCGTTACTGCATCTCGATGCCGCCGCCGTTATATGTGTGAAATGTGGTAAAAGTTATTTCCTTTATTTGTTGTTTATTCCCATACTCATATTGTGGTGGATGTTATTTTCATTGTGCTACTAGACCTCACGTTGTGCGATTTGCCGGACTAATTCTGCTTGAGTTTAAAAATATGGCGCCTTGTTTGTTTGCGAATTAATATCTTATTCTCCATCAATTAATTCTTTGCAACTGCATGTGCACCTGCTGTTAATTCATAATAAATAATTACTTATTTGCAATTTTAGCGGACCACTTGTTTTCATTACACGTCATCGCATCTAGGACTGCATTAAGCGAGTCCACTTCCGCGTCAACCTTACCATTGCATCAAGTGCTTTCTAACATGAATGTGTAGATCTAAGGTTACGAGTAGTGTTGTGTGATGACACCCTGAGCAGTGCGTCTTAGGTTATGTTCAAGATTCTAAAGTAGTTTTGAAAGAGATCTATATTCCTTCGGTGTTTCTTGGTGGAGCAGTGTGTGGTAGTATGACGACGCTTTCACAGGTGGTCCTAGTCATCTTGTTTTGACTGACTGGCATATTGCAATTGCTGCCATAGGAAAGAATTATCTCGGATTATTAATATAAAAGTTAGATGTCTAATTAAATTCATTTTCTTCATGATAATTTAATTTTGTGATAAACAATGATTGCATTTCCCTTTTTATTTTCTTTGATAATTGTGCACCTTTATCTTCAATAAAAATAGTTATTAATTGTTTTATTGCTCCACTACTATTTTCAAATTCATTTTTAAATGACGTGCTAGAAGTGAGTCAAGAGACTTGCCAAACTGCATATTTTTTTGGTATACCACGTGGACACCACAAAGAGAAAGGAAAGAAAAGATATCGTTCACCAAGCATTTTGAATAATATTTTGTGAATAGCATAAACACGTTAAGTCTCTTATGATTAGATGAGTTGTAAAGACTTGTACAGATTTAACTGACAATGTGATGCATGACGGCGCATAGGGTTTGCGCGCCTGTCGGCTTTTCTAGGAAACCCTAACCGAATATAACGAAATGTGTTTTTAAAAAAAAAAAGATTTGAGCGTGCGTTGCACAGAGTTTATGAAATTAAGCAACGTAATTTTGTAAAGCACAAAATTCATAACGTCGTTAGAAAAATGATTTTTTTTAATAAAAAAGGTTCAATTTTAAATCTGGGAAGGAAGCTCGCAACTATCGTTCCGTTCCCTTTGTCGAAGCACAACGGAAATCGTGAACTCCAAATACGTTACTGTTTGGAGTTTTCGACGCAGCGTTCGTTAACAAAATTCGGGCGAAAACCCAGCAAAAAGTCTATTATCCTACGAGAAAATATTGAGGCACACACAAAGGAAAAGATAGAAACAACTACCCACGGAAGAGTCGTCTTCCGTATTCGAAGTCGATGGTGATCACGCGAGGAACTCTTCGTCACCTTCAATCTCCCGCTCCGAAGTCGGCCGCTATCGCACACGGGCACCAAGGAGAAATTTTGCTCACTCTCACGCGAAAGTGATTCCACGAAATCACTCACTCCTCACACTGGAGAAGCCACAAACCTAACAATCTAACTTCACTCGCTCTTCACACTAAAGGCTCCACGAAATCTCAAGTACAAGAATTAACTGTCACTCATACTCACTAGGTGGCTCCACAGAATTTCTCTAATAATAATAGCAGATCTAATTCACTTCTAATCTCTAACTCATGGCAACACTCCACCGGGAAAAGAAAACACAAGCAACAACTCAGTTTTCCTCCACATCAACCGAAGGAAAAAAAAAATCAAATAGTATCTTTAATCATACTGTTCATCTTCTTCAATTGGAAAAAAACACAGCAAAGATATTCAACTCCTAATTCTAACAGGAACCAAACACACAAGAGCTGCAATCCTAACTTTTCATCATTCACCATCTAAACTCCTAAACCGGGACTGCTCACCTTCTCCTACATCCGACTCCTATCACAGGAAATCCAACTTACCAGCAAATCTTCATCACTATTCAACCACCCTAACTCCTACAGCTCTCACACAGAGCTTTAATCACGCCTACTTCTAACAGGGCTGTTCAAGCACAATATCTCTTCAATCGAATCAACAAATTTCCATATAATGCAAACGATTCGATTCGTTCGAATATTCGGGTTCGGACATTGAAATGTTGGATTCACGGGTTCGAAAAGTTCGGATTCGAACACGGATTGATTCGAATCAATTTTAAATATATAATTTATTAAATATATATAATTTTATTTAAGTAATTTTACATTCATCACCGAATAGTAAATATTCGGACATTCGAAAATTATTCATACATCCGGATTCGAATTCGAAAATTACGAATATTTATCTTTTCTCGATATTCACGAATTATACTATTTGTTAACAACCCTACTTCTAACAGGAAGCACACAACAACCTCAAACGAAACACATACAATATTTCAATTTTTCTTCATCACCGAAAACAACATACATATTCCCCTTTTATAGGGTTAATGAAAACGAATTAACAAGGACCTCCATGGGCGGCCATGGCAGAAACAGGGGAAGGTGCTGAAACCGCCAAGTTGAGGGCGTCGTGGCTCGTCGAGTTGGAAGCTGTTCCTGGTGCAGCGTTGATCTCGCGGAAGAGAGCACGCAGCCAGATCGTGGGAGAGACGCGTCGTTTTGCGAAGAGGAGGTGCGGCTTTGCACTTTCTTCGGCCGAACGGGAAGGTGAATAAGTGCTCTGGATCAGGTCTTCCTCTGTAAAGAACTGAACCGGGAGCTGACCGGGGAGATAAGCAGTAAAGTCCCGGCCGACTCTTTAAATATTATATATATATATGTATATATATATTATCCTATATATATATATATATATATATATATATATATATATATATATATATTTGCACACATTTTTAATCGCACAATTACACAAATTACAAGACTACCAAAATGACAATTTAAAATGTCATAAATTAAGGCCGGTAAAGGTCCGGTTGGGTGCGACGTCAGACACTTTTGCGTCGACCTGATCTGGGCTGGTCTCCACCAACTCTCCCCCTCTTGAAATCACTCATCTCTGGTGAGTGCTCCGAGCGGTTGGATGGGAGAAGATCAACATCCCTGCCAGCGAACCAAAGATCCCCGAAAACCACCATCAGTAGTGGTCACCGTCTCGTCATCCAATATCTGAAAACTGTCAGTGGAAAATGGTAGAACTGCGGGTGGTGTGTCAGTAGCGGAATGAAAATCAGTGTGTCCTGAATGTGGTTCCTCACTCTCACTCACTAACCCAGAAGAAACAAATGGAGGAGAAGACAATGTAAAATCTAACGATTCATGCGAGTAATCGTAAAATTAAGTCAGATTGGCTACGTTTAAAACAGGATTTGCTCTCCAAATGGAAGGCATCTCAAGTTCATACGCATTTTGCCCCATCCGCTTCACTATTCGAAAGGGTCCAGTTCTACGGCCAGTTAGCTTCTTCACGATATCCGAAGATAACCGTTCCGGATTTAGCCGAACCATAACCAAGTCATCCGTTTTGAAACTAGTAGCTCTTTTATGCTTGTTAACTTGACTTGCATAAAAATCAATTGTATTATGCAATTTTCCGCTCAAAATTTCTTTACGCAAATCATGCAAATGCAATAAATGAACTACTAATACGACTAAAGCCACAAACTGATGGGTTCAGATACTAAAAGCAACTCTTAAGAGAGGTACATGATCTGGAGGCTCAGAGGGTGGATCATAAAAGAATTCATCGTGGGGGAGATGAACACTCAAGTGCAAATCAGAGACACCAGTGATCAGATGTGTTAACATGGTGTGTGAAATGTCTCGGCAAGTGCGCGTGGCAAGTATCAACGAATCAACGAGTGCACCCTCAAACTCGATGGTGATACTAAGGATGGATACATCCCAAAAGTGCGGTGAACACATATGTGATTCATCCGGGGGCTCACCGGGAGGGATATGATAAAATTCGTCGCAAATGCGACGTGTACAGACGTATGGTCCAAAGACATATGAAGTGCTCTCATATGAATGATAATGCATGTGAAGTACGACAATTGTGATAAGTGTATTAAGGGAAAGTGAGGCATTAGGTGGCTCACCGGGCGGGATATCTGAAAACTCATCGCGAATACGATGGTCAACAGGTGGTGCACCCAATAACTCATCTAGAGTGCAGGTGATCAGATGGCTATGATCAAGCCTTAATATATAGATGTCACACACAAAATCATCTATCTGAAGCACTATTGACATCAAGGGCGAACATGGAGCATGTATCCATGTTTTAAAATCTATAGGTGTACTATTCAGATAAAGCTCATCCACACAAGGACGAGGTGGCTCATCTGGAGGCTCAATAGGAGGGTCGTCAAATGACCCATCAGTAGAGTGATGGTCCTCCAGAAGTAAACCATCAGAAGGGGTCGTACTCCCAGAAAGGGTAGGGGTGACTACCTCGAGATCACTACTAAGCTCTTGGCTCCCAAACATAATGTCACCCGGTGCGTCATCAGGTGTGGTGATGTGACTCAGTGCATCCTCGGGTGTGGTGATGTGACTCGGTGCACCACTAGGTGAAGTGTGCAAGGAATCTACACTCAAAAGAGAGCTAGTAGATATTGAATCAAGGGAGGGTTCACTAAGTGGGGCAGGTTCACATGAGGGTTGACTCCACACATCTTGTATTAGAATATCAGACATAGTAGGTGATGTCTCCCTCTGCTTTGGGTCGTGAAATGCTCTTGCTGACCCTTAATGGTTATCGTCATGTTTGTCTTCGGAACACTAGGTGTGATGCACTCTTGACGATAGTGACCTCTATGGGTATTTCGAGGGTAGTCATGATGATCGTTCATAACATAATCATGTCGTGCTCGTGCATGATCATGAGTCCTACGAACGTACGGTAGTGGTCGCACATATGCAGTCTCAGATTCCTCATATAGAGGTGACGTATTGTATCGATAACGGGCATCATACTGAACTTTATCCTCATAATATGGTGCAGAAGGACCTGTATGATCCACTCGAGTACGAGGATAAAATCGAGGATACTGGTCGTCTCTATAATGAGAACATTGGCGGGTCAAAGTATCGGTGATCAGGATAATCATCAAAGATCGCACAGATCTGTGATGAGGTACTATGTGAATGGGTATAAGTGAAATTGTGATCCTCAAATAAAGGATTTCTCCTAAAGGTAGACCTTTCACGTAATGATGAGGAACATCGTAATGTGCACGGACCGAATGCTCATCTCGAATTTGAGGCGACATTGATGCTCGAGAGGGCATTTCTAAACTATTCACCCTACCTCTAAGGCTTTCTAACCTTTCACATCTGACAGGTACTCAGTTAATACCGTCATTTGGTGGGCGAAAGGTAAAAACCACTGGGATAGTTCATTCCCTTCGTGTCCACGACTCGGGTGACCACGTTCAACCTGACGCATCCTACCACTACGCAGATGCATGTAAACAAAAAAGTCAAATGCTATGTATGATTATGCAATTAAAAAAACTCTACTTTTTTTTATTTTTTTTTAAAATGATATGCGGGTTCCTATTCTACACAGGGCGGATCCCAAAACTTAGAAAAATTTTGGAATCTTCCTCTGATACCAAATTGATGCAGGACGGCGAGTAGGGTTTGCGCGCCTGTCGGCTTTTCTAGGAAACTCTAACCGAATACAACGAAATGTGTTTTTTTAAAAAAAAGATTTAAGCGGGAGTTGCACAGAATTTATTAAATTAAGCAACATAATTTTGTAAAGCACAAAATTCACAACGTCGTTAGAAAAATGAATTTTCTTAATAAAAAGGGTTCAATTTTAAATCTGGGAAGGAAGCTCGCAACTTTCGTTCCGTTCCCTTTGTCGAAGCACAACGAAAATCGTGAACTCCAAATACGTTACTGTTTGTAGTTTTCGATGTAGCGTTCGCTGACAAAATTCGGGCGAAAACCCAGCAAAAAGTCTCTTATCCTACGAGAAAATATTGAGGCACACACAAAGGAAAACATAGAAACAATTACCCACGGAAGAGTCGTCTTCCGTTTTCGAAGTCGATGGAGATCATGCGAGGAACTCCTCGTCACCTTCGATCTCCCGCCCTGAGGTCGGCCGCTATCGCACACGGGCACCAAGGAGAAACTTTGCTTACTCTCACACGAAAGTGGTTCCACGAAATCACTCACTCCTCACACTAGAGAAGCCACAAACCTAACAATCTAACTTCACTCGCTCTTCACACTAGAGACTCCATGAAATCGCATGTACAAGAATTAACTATCACTCACACTCACTAGGTGGGCTCCACGGAATTTCTCTAATAATAATAGCAGATCTAATTCACTTCTAATCTCTAACTCATGGCAGCACTCCACCGGGAAAAGAAAACACAAGCAGCAACTCAGTTTTCCTCCACATCAACCGAAGGAAAAAAAATCAAACAGTATCTTTAATCATACTGTTCATCTTCTTCAATAGGGAAAAAAAACACAGCAAAGATATTCAACTCCTAATTCTAACAGGAACCAAGCACACAAGAGCTGCAATCCTAACTTTCATCATTCACCATCTAAACTCCTAAACCGGGACTGTTCACCTCCTACATTCGACTCCTATCACAGGAAATCCAACTTACCAGCAAATCTTCATCACTATTCAACCACCCTAACTCCTACAGCTTTCGCACGGAGCTTTAATCACGCCTGCTTCTAACAAAAAGCACACAACAACCTCAAACAAAAACACATTAACCAAGGCACAAAGGGGTCTTGGAGCCTAAGCGCAAGGCTCAAGGCGCATTTGCGCGCCCGAAGAAGACAAGGCGCAACCACATTCATTTTAAATAATCGACATTAAACATCAATTCATCTTTTTGAACATAATCTTTATATATTCTACTCATTAATCATTCATTACTATCGTTTATTCTTAAAAAATAAAATCAGTATGATCGTCTGCATCATATCTAATTCTCAATGATCGATTATATATCAAAAACACTAAATCATATAAAAATTATTGAGTTTTCTTATTATTTTTTCCATTATTTTTTTAAAAAATAGGTTTACAACAAAAAACACACTCAGGCGCGCCTTTAATGTCCAAAGGCGCAAAAAAGGCGCAAGAAGACGCAAACCTCTGAGCCTGGTGAGCCTGGAGCCTTAGGCGCGCCTGAGGCGCACCTTTAACAACATAGGTTACAATAACTGAAAACGAACGAATTAACAAGGACCTCCATGGGCAGCCATGAGAGAAACAGGGGAAGGTGCTGAAACTGCCATAGTTGAGGGCGTCGTGGCTCGTCGAGTTGGAAGCTGCTCCTGGTGCAGCGTTGATCTCGTGGAAGAGAGCACGCGGCCGGATCGTGGGAGAGACGCGTCGTTTTGCGAAGAGGAGGTGCGGCTGAATCTAGCCCTAACTTGCGGCTTTGCACTTTCTTCGTCCGAACGGGAAAGTGAACAGGTGCTCTGGATCGGGTCTTCCTCTGTAAAGAATTGAACCGGGAGCTGACCGGGGAGATAAGCAGTAAAGTCCCGGTCGGCTCTTAACATATAATATATATATGTATATATGTATATATATATTATCCTTTATATATATATATATTTATCTCTATATATATATTTGCACACATTTTTAATCGCACAATTACACAAATTACAAGACTACCAAAATGACAATTTAAAATGTCATAAATTAAGGCCGGTAAAGGTCCAGTTGAGTGCGACGTCGGATACTTTTTCGTCGACCTGATTTGGATTGGTCTCCACCACAATGTATAGTTTTTGTTATGCAAACTCTGGCGTAAGAAGTAATGTTGAATATAATAAAGCTTTTGGTTCTAATAGGTCCTACTTTAAATTATAATTATGTATTTTAGTGAGTTTTGGTCTTTTTAAAAGATCGTTCATTAGCCCCTCATACCCTTGGCCCCTTGTAGCTAAAAACGTACCGGATTGAGAATGTGACACATTTGGTATAGAAGAACAATATAGGAATATCATTAATTATCATAACTGTAACAACTGTAAAGACAACCATATAAATGGTCAACATAGTGTCAACCATCAGAATCCTATGAATAATAAATTTAATACTGATAGAAAATCTTTCTGCAACGATTGAAGTTAGGATAAGATTTGAAGCTATTGAATAAGAAAAATTATGATATGTACGCGGAAGAACCAATTACATTTCCATCAAGTACTTCTGCAGGAGATTTGAATCAGTTCATAAATCTCTAAGATCTACGAACACATGTATGAATGTTGTGAAAATTGGTGAAGACTCATTACTTTAGGTTAAACTCTCCCACTATGAATTTTGTTATTTCATCCAAGGATTGGTCATTACTTGCTAGATGATGGCTGAAATTGACATTACAATACCAATCAAAGTGAAAGGGATCCATTGAACTTTACATGATCTCTTGGGTAGTATTATCTTTGGACATTGTGTTGTATGTTCGAGATGTTAGAAATAACTTGACAATTCTTTACTTTCTATTAGTGGTAATAATATTTTCCTTGAGCGATATCATTTTGTTATTTTTAGTGTGGTACCTAAGTTTGTTAGTAAATGATATGGTTTATCTATATAGACCTCTTAGTTTAAGTTTATTTTTTTGTAATGTTTGACACGACAAAGTTATTCCCTGAGAATTTCTGAACTTTGAATAATGATGTGTATGGACATGATTCGTAGAAGTTAAAAAAGGACACCCGGTGCACAAAGGTTCTCCGCGCAGCGTGGGTCCGAGGAACAAACAAACATGAATCTTTGAAGCAGGACTGCTGGGGATCATAGTCCACAGGTGGGCCGACCCGCATTTGGATGATATGAGTTCGCTGTCATATTTAGAGCGTCGACAGGATATCATTCTATATGTTGGTTTTATTTTGTCGCATGATATTTTGTGTTTGAGTTTATTGTGGCGTACTTTCTTTTGTTGACTGATATTGCCACTTTCAATTTTCATAAAGGAAAGACAAACGAAAGATAATACGAGCAAGATTTAGTGACCTAGTGTTTGTATTTGTAATGATGGTTGTTGAGACTACTAGAACAATAACATTTAATGTCAATGATAAGTTTAATAGAGTGCTGCCTTGAAATCTTAGTTTGTTAATTTCATTTTAGGGTGAGAAGCAGGTTCCAGTATTGTGTTTCCTCTATATATTTACTCATATAAAAGGTGGGTATGCATCCCTATATATGTAGGTGCATTATTTGTCAAACCATAACAAATCTTGTATCTAGAAAATGATTCTCTTGTTCTGGCCCTTTAAAAAAAGTTAGTTTTTCCTAAAAATATTCCCACATACCCTATCTCTCTTTCCCGTCTCTTTTAAATAGCCATTCAAACTGCCTCTCCTTACCCTATTTCTTCAAGTAGCAAACTGTCCATTCCTTTGTTATGTGTGCCGTGTTTGCGCCGTTTATCTTTAATTTCTGCGTATTTATTTTTAGCGTATTTGACCCATTGTCATAAGCCTAAATGGTGGGCACTTTTTGGAACCTAGTTATATGTGTGTTTTGGACATTGGGAGGAGGGAGAAATTAGAAGAAAAGAATCTCTCTCTCTCTAAACCCACGGGTTCTATCCCGTGTTGCCCTAGCCGACGCCTCCACTGTTCCGTCGTCCGCAAGTTTCGCCCGATCGACGCAACGCTTCCCCCTCCGCCACCATCGCTCCTCCGTCGGTGACTCGATCCTAGGGCAAGGGCCATAACAACTTGGTATCAGAGCCCAACGCCGTCATCTCCGGCCTCTCCTCCGCTCGCTTGCACCCGCACTCGCGTGCCTCTTCCACCCCGTCCGCTGATTTCGCCGGCCCTTCCTCCTACGCACGGGACGACACGTCCACTCCGTTGGCAACGCACGGTCAGCCCAACCCACTCGCAGACCCGTCGTCCAGCTTCGACGACCTCTCTCCGACCGATTTGGCGGTTGCCGCCCGGTCTTCCAGCCCCGTTCCTACAGCTCCGCGCCTCTTTTCTTTCCGCCGGCCTCCTTCCAACCACCGGCCAACCATTCTGCCCTATCCCTGATGGCCGATGCTCCTCCCTCCCTCACCGAGATCACGACTCTTTTCCACTCTATGTTCGCGACTCAGAACGCCAAGATGGACGCCCTCAACGCCCGTTTGGATGCCCTACAAGGCATGCCGTCTTCTCTGCCTCTGACTACGGCCGACCACCCTTCGGCAGTCCAGGTGGACTCCGCCGCTCTTCCATGCACGGACTATCCCACCTACGCACGTACTATTCAGATGGACTTTCCCATCTACGAGGGCCGCGAAGACCCTCTTCCGTGGCTTACGCGCTGCGATATTTTTTTTTCAAACCACCGCACACCAGATGAAGAACGCGTTGGCATCGCTTCCTTCCATTTACTCGGCCCAGCACAACTATGGTTCACTCAAGTTCTGCGGGAACATCCCAACATTTCCTGGGCAGATTTCAGCACGGCCTGCACCCTTCGGTTCGACCCGGCTCTACAGGGCAACTCACTCGGCGATCTCGCGAACCTCAAACAGGACGGTTCCATCGACACCTACCTGGAAAAATTTCAGATTCTTCTGTCTCGGGCGACGTCCGTCTTACCGGAGCAACAGGTTCCGCTCTTCACTGCCGGCCTCCACGTGCGCTTACGTTGGGATGTGGAATTCCTTCTACCACCTAATCTCAACACGGCTATGAGCCTCACCAAGGCTTGTTAACAACGCCTGCTTTTAGACCGTCCGCCCTTGGGACGACGAGGCTTTTCGGGAGCTTCCTCTCTCGCCAGTTTGCCTGACATGGCTCCATTCCAGGACGCTCCTCCGCGGCCTACTGTTCGCGGCCGTTTGTCCCGCACCGAGATGGTCGAACGTCGCAAGAAAGGCCTATGCTACAATTGTGATGATCCTTTCACATCGGGACACAGATGCAAACGCCTATTTTGGCTGGAAGTCGATGACCCACCCCAGGATGACACGACGGGTGAAGCCGGGGCCCCAATGCCTTTCGATCTAGCTTGAGGACAAGCTATCTTCGAACAGGGGCGGTGATGTTATGTGGCGTGTTCGTGCCGTTTATCTTTAATTTATGCATATTTATTTTTAGCGTATTTGACTCATTGTCATAAGCCTAAATGGGGGGCACTTTTTGGAACCTACTTGTATGCGTGTTTTGGACATGGGGGGGGGGGGAGAAATTGGAAGAAAAGAATCTCTCTCTCTTACTTCCCTTTTTTCCTCTCTCTCTCTCTAAACCCACGGGTTCTATCCCGTGTTGCCCTAGCCGACGCCTCCACTGTTCTGCCGTTCGCAGGTTTCGCCCGATCGACGCAGCGCTTCCCCCTCGCCACCATCGCTCCTCCGTCGGTGACTCGATTCAAGGGCAAGGACCATAACATCCTTCCTGAGTGTTTTAGGTTGGTCGATCATCATGCACACTACTCCTTTTTAGCCCTTTGTGCAGTCTCACAGTAGAAAATTCTTGCAAGCAGTCGCAGGAGATTCAACTCCTCAAACAATATGGATCAAGGCATGGAACAATGGATCTTTGTAATGCAACAATCACTTTATTTCAAGGATGAATTAACACAGTTAAAGTGTTCTATTTTGTTATCCAATTTTTATAGTTTAATATGCGATTGATTACTTGATTTTTATTATATATATATATATATATATAATTAATATAAAAAATAAGCTTATGCATGGAAAGACAGTGATGCAGGATAGACCGTGAGACTTGGGTGTGCTAACTTTAATGTGAACCTACGTGATTGTGATGCAGGAGGGACTCAAATGAATGCAATCTAAATGCTATGCAAATGAAGTTTAAAATTCTTTTTAACCCAAAAGTAAAATTTGCAGTGATGTTCTATAAGCGAGGCAAATTAACCGAAGCTGATCAATTTCCGGCCCACAAATTAATCACGCTAACATTCACAAAATGTGCTCTTTACCACAACTTTCACGATTAAGCTTTATAAAACAAAGACAATAATGAACAAATACACTAAGAAATCAAAAACACCCCAACAAGTCCAGTGTCTTCCCATATTAAATAAAAAATAAATAAACACAATACGATAATACTCACATAGCCATAGAAATCTGACGGAGATGGTAGGTGTCAATCCAAGCGACATGAATGATGGCAGTGGCTTCCTCTGGAGAGTGAAAGGGATATGTGGATGACTAGGTGGAAAGACACGAGGAGATGGCAAGGAAATTGGCAAAGGTGGTTCCATGAGAGAAGAGAATGGGAGATAATAAAAAAGGGAGGGCTTTAGAATGCTGGGATTTGGCAGGAAGTTGGCGTGGCGGCTCCACGAGAAATGAGAATGGGGGTAATGGGTGTGTTGGGCTGCAGAATGGGGAAACAGGGATGCTCAGACTTTTGGATGGTTGGAAGATCGACGGTGGTCTCCTGCTTCCAGTGAGGGAGGGAAGAAAGTTGCGGGAAATGGTGCTGGAAATTGGGGACCTGTGATTTGGAGACTTCGACGAGGAAGATGAACAGTGGAGAAGGGGGAAGTAGGCGGTAACGGGAGAAGACGGGGAGGTTTCGCGCTGCTAACGCTCAAACATGCGAGTAGGTCGTGGGCTTGTGTAAGTGGGAAGTGCGCACGGGAAGGAACGGTGTGAATGATACCTTGCGGAAGTGACTCCATCGGTAATGGACTTCCTGAATTGGGAGAAAATGAAGATGATGAACAGTTTTCAGCGGAGACGATGAGATAGCTTGCGATTTTGAGCGGTTTCGAACAGTTATGGTGGGGATTGTTGGAAACATAGGTGTTTCACAGGAGAGGCAAACGGGGAACAAGAATTTTCAGAAAATAAATCGAGGGATCCACCCCTTTTTATAATAAGAGGGGGGCGGTGATTGATCGTTACGCCCGAGGCCCCAAAACCCCCAAAACAAATCGAAATAAAATAAAATACATAAATAAGAGCGCGGCGAGCCGGACGTGCTTGTGGTCTCGGGTAGTCGATCTGATCATCATCTCCTGCGCGAATATACAAAAATGGACCCCGCCGACTGGCGACCCGTAGTCCGATGTTGATCTCCATCACACAATGCCACGGTCACTCAGTGTATTTAGTGTCAATTCTATCATCTTTTTATGCGCTAAACTTCTGTCACATTGAGCGATGCTTGGTATCGAGGATGCTTAAAACCCATGGAATGACTACATTGAAATTCTTTGAGATACCAGGTGTTGTATAAGTTGGGAAATGATTATTTCCGAGATTGTGGTCCTCGAAGAATTACGAGTCATTAGTTTGAGCTGATAGGTCATGCACATGGACTACTCCGCGAGATGCAGACCATGAAAGCATTTAGAATGAAGAAATCGATCAAAATGAATAATTTTCATCTCATTTAGTACATTCACGCAAGGGTGGGAGTGAACATAGCAGATCAACTATAGATATTGATTGATTGTAAAATTTCTTCATGGTAAACTAGATTGACAGTAGATGCGACCTGTATTTAAGGGGAGGGGGATATATAGAAGTACCCTGTGGGTTTTAATATTCCTTGGCAAGGATGAGATAGTGGAGAAACTATAGAGGCTATTATATATGCAATGGAGACTATCTATGGAGGGGGTGATGGGATGATGAGGAATTTATAGGCAAAGTATTGTGCCATCATTATCTTAGTAAATATTGCATCTTTATGCAATTGCCTAGGAGGGATATGGATCTGCCATGATAAATATTGATTGTCTCTAAGATCATTTTATGAGCTCCTACAATTCTACTCACCAATATATTTTCTATTTCCTCAGAGGAGTCTTGACTTCATAATTGCTCATAGCACTACTTATCCACTCTATTCCTTTTGATTAATGCATTGGTATTTATGTTGTTTTATTAGTGGTGAAGAAAAGTTATAACAGTCACTTTGTTATTTTGGGTAAGGAAGTTGAAGTTAAGCTGATGATGATACCTGGTTAGCACATAGAATTTTACAGTAGGAATGTTGATGTATTTCCATTGCGTAGTCCTAATAATAGTCGCTTATGCCAGATATTGTAGGTGCTATATGAATTGTGTTATTTAACTGTAGCTTCAGGTGGGTTGCGTGATTTTATTTTCATAGATAAGCGGATGTTATAAGGATATACTATTTTTTGTTGGGATTTTGTTGGAGATGTGTGTTATGGGCTTCATACCCTGTTATTATTTTAGGGGTTTATTTTATCGTTTGGTGAGTCCAAGTGTTAGGACTTACAATTATGTCCATTGTATGTTTATTTAAGTGACCCCTTGAAATATTTTTTGTTTTCTTGTATTGTGTATGAGATTTTGATAGCTCTCTCCTCCCGAGCACGCCCCTTAGGTCTTGATTGGTATCGAAGAAGTATTTTCTATTTTCTTGTATTGTGTATGAGGTTTTGATAGCTCTCTTCTCCTGAGCGCACTCCGACTAGGAAGCCGTGGTTCCGGCTCCAAAATATCCCCTCCGCCTCCGGCCACTACTCCGGCGAGCACATAACAATGTGAAATTTAGTATGTTGGTTTTGTAGAAAGATTTTGCGGTACTTTCTTAATTATGTCAATAAAATACATGCATTAGTTTTGGCCACCCACAGTAGTGCAAATTAATTGAATTAGAAGTTCAAACAATTGATCTTTTCTTAGTGTAATTACACTTTTTATGGTATCTGTTATTTTTGATTACAAGATATTTATTATTCTAGCTATACTTTTGAAAGAAGAGACTGAAGAGCTTCAGATGCATGCTAAAAGAAACAAACAAGGCCTACAATTTCACATATAAATTGGATCATTAAGTTGGTTCAAAGATCAAAAATCGGATTTATTTCTTTTCAAAACTTGATTGAACAAAACAATGCGATCTATGCGATCTATGAGCTAAAAATTGGTTAGATATATTTTTCGTTCAGATTTTGATCCAAGGATCAAATCGATTAGGATTGAGATTTATTGCATGTTACCCTTGGTCCCTTAGAATGACTCAGATTGCTGAAATAGCACATAGTAGCATTGATGATGCAATGTATTTATTCTCTTTTGTGAGTAATTACATTGAAGGCTGAAAAAAGCAGAAAATATTCTCAATACAACAATACAATTTGAAATTTTGAATGGTTCAGGCGCACACTGATTCCTGTTGGTTGTTTTTACTGGTCTGAACATATTTGATTGTCATTCATGAGCTGCTGAATTGCATCTAATAATGCTGAACAATTTTTTAGGCACTTACATTTCATAATTGAGTGCAGGGCATCTAGAAAGCATCAAACACCATGGCGAAGCACCATCCTGACCTCATCATGTGCCGGAAGCAACCCGGAATTGCGATCGGGCGGCTCTGCGAGAAGTGCGACGGCAAGTGCGTCATCTGTGACTCCTATGTTCGCCCGTGCACGCTCGTCCGAGTCTGCGACGAGTGCAACTACGGCTCTTTCCAGGGCCGCTGCGTCATCTGTGGCGGCGTCGGCATTTCGGACGCGTATTACTGCAAGGAGTGCACACAGCAGGAGAAAGACAGGGACGGCTGCCCCAAGATCGTCAATCTGGGGAGCGCCAAGACCGATCTCTTCTACGAGCGCAAGAAATACGGGTTCAAGAAAAGATGAATACTATCTTCTTATCATTTTTATGGGCTGCTACTGATTCTATAATTCGGATTAGCTTAATGAACTCCTTAGTTATCTTATACTATATAGAAAGGAAATGTCATTTGGTATCTCATACTTCCTAAAATACCCTTTGTTCTATTTTCATCTATATCAACAAAAAAGGCAGTTTGGTCTTTTATATCAAGAAGTGATTTTTGAGGTTTATTGTCTTATTTCTTCCCTTCCAATTGGCATGGTTGTAAGTAGGTGTACTCTTATACTATATAGTGGCAGGGTTGTGCCGTAATACGGGCCCTACTACCCTACACACGGACTGTTGTAGAATCTGTGCAATGTAGGGCGTAGTTAGCCCATGCAAACCGTAGCAGTATCTCCTGCTTGTAACCCTTGGTGCAGCGTATGGCACCAATTGCCGCTCTCGCTGTATTTTGGCTATTTGGATATTTTGTTGCCAATCCACCTTATCTTTAGTCATTATCTCACTAATGCTTGAGTATAATGTCTTAGTACATAACAAATGCCAAATATTTCACACACACACACACGAGTGACAGTGCACGGAGGCTTCTGTGCCCTGTGCGATAGTACCCGCCCCTGGCAAAGATACAATGCCTAACATGCCATTGCGGGTCCGAGTCGTGGTAGGCGTGATTTTAATCTGTTTTTTTTTATCATGAGGCGCGGTAGTTTTTTTAATCTTTTTTGAAACTGTGGACGGAATTGTCTCACATTGCCTAAATAAAATAAACACTTCCTGTATATAAGGAGAATCCTAGAGGGTCAACATAGTTGGGTCTTGCGGGCAGAAGGCTGGCTGGGCTGTGCTACCTTCCTGTGCCTTCTTTGTTATTAACCGCCTGGCAGGCTGGAATGTGGGATTTTTTTTTTCTGCGGTTTAAAAAATGAACAATCAAGATTAATTTAAAAACTCACTGTGTTACACTGTGCAATCGCAACGGCTTAACGATATTTTTTTGCATATATATATATATGCGATTAATATATTAACTGAAGACTCAAGAGCACAATGAAATTTATCATCAATAGGTATGACATTTGATTCAAATGGTTTGATAAATGAAACATTTGTTGATTGAGTTGTTCACAAATAATATAATTTATAAATAATTCAGGATTCGATTCGTGAATATTCGATTAAAATTCGTATTTTTTTTAATTCAAATTTAAATTCGGGCTTGAATATTTTTCAAATCAAAATCTGAATAATTTTATTTCAGTTCACGAAGACTATATAATTAGAAAATATTTACATATGTAATTAAATATTATATATAGTTATAATATTATAAAATTCGAATACATGTTGGAATTTGAACACAACATTTCATAAATGAGTACGAGCCCGCCACCAAATATTCGAATGAATCTAAATCTCTTCATTCTATGTTAAATTGGATTTGATTGAAGAACTATTCGATTCAATTCGGTTCGTGAAGACCCCTACTCGTGGGTGTAGTAAGAATAAGTAATATAAGGTCATTCCCCTCGAAGTTTACATAATTACAGCTTGCACCCCTATAACTTTTGAAATTATAATTACCCACATCAATATTTACATTTCATAACATCCATGCACAAAAAGACCCTGTGAAGATTTACTTCAATTATATATAAAATGTAAACATTGAGGAGAAGTTTTGTAATTTTGGAATTTAATGGGGTGCAAGATGTAATTTCACAAATCTCTCTAGGGGAAGTCCCAATAAATAACCCTTTAGAAGTTGCAATCCTCTTACTTTTGAAATTACAAAATCCTCCCAAGAAATTTACATTAATCTCAAGAACTTTACTTTTCATAACATCTATGCACAACAATACCCCAAAAATGGAGGGTATTTTTGTCCATGGATGCTATGAAACATAAACTTTAGGGAGGCTTTTGTAATTTCAAAAGTAAGGCGGATACAACCTATAATTTAGCAAACTTAGAGAGGAGGGCTTTGAGTACCCCAGTTTATACAAGAATGAACAAATCAACATCAATCTAAATAATTTAATGAACCAACCACAAGAGTACACAGTTAATGAATCAATATTCACACAGGAGGGCTTTGCCACATGGAAATATCAGCAATTAGGTTCCGAAACTGGTCGATGAGAAGCTTCAGATGTTTGTTCTTTTCTGCAACTTCCTGCACCCCGTGACTCAACAAGTTAATTTTTTTAAATAAACACATGCGCATTGGTGCGCGCACACACTATATAAGGGAAAACATCATTTGGTGAAACATTCATCTTTCTGATTTTATCATTTCATAATTATATATTGTACAGTTTTTAAAAAGGAAGCTTAATATCTGTATAACACTCAAGCCTTTATCAAACTATAGTGGGATCGGCTATAAGGATCCTATGTTGCCACTGTGCCCTATCTTGTGCCATAATCTCACTAATGCCTAAGTACATCATATCTTTCCTTATAGTATCATTCCAAGTCTTTATTGGTCTACCCCTCCCTCATTTAACATGCCTAGTGACTAGACTTTCACAACACCTAACAAGTGCCTCTAGTGGTCTCCTTTGTACGTGTTCAAACCATCTTAGTCGAGCTTCTCACATCTTCTCTGCAATTGGTGCAACTCCTGTCGTATCCCTGATACATTCATTCCTAATTCTATCCAATCTCGTGTGTCCACACATCCACCTAAGCATTCTCATCTCCACAACTCCCATTTTTTGTTCATGTACACACATTCACCTAAGCATTCTCATCTCCGCAACTCCCATTTTTTGCTCGTGTACACAATTCACTGTCCAACACTCAGAACCACAGAGCATCGCTGGTCTAATCACAATGATCCATATTCATACGGGTGACTATATTTTACACTGACCGTCTACCTAACACAACCCTCATCATTTTTCATCCGAGCTTGGGATTGTCATAGCACGGTGGAACTCCGTGACAATTGTTGTGTGTGTGTGTATAAACCCTAAATCCAAAATTAGTTCTTCTATCTATCATTCAAGGGCAAGGGGAACCCTTGTCTTTGAACGACAGGGGCCTTGCTTAGATCTCATGTCTTTACCCTGCGACTCGCAGCCTTATGCATGACATCCCCTCCCTCTTCTCTCTCCCTCTTCTCTCTTTTCTCCCTTCTCTTTTTAAAGTCAAGTTTATTTATTTGATTTGATGGACACGAATAGATAATATAATAATTATGACAACTTATAAATTTGATTTTGACAGTTTGTTTTTTTTTAACTTTTTTGGATGCATAATTACAAAGATGAACATTATAATTTAAATTATTTTGAAATGAAAAGATTTTGATGACATTAGATTAAAAAAACAGAGGTAATATTGGCATTATAAATGTTTCACCAAGGGAACTTTTCCCTTTTAATATATATATATATATATATATATATATATATATATATATATATATATATATATATATATATATATATATATATATATATATATATATATATATATATATATATATAGAACAATTAAGTGATAGAAATGAATTGCTACAAATGAGCTCATAAAGTGAAGCGAGGAACTCAAAGTTGGCACTTGCGCTTTCTAGTGCAAACCTAGTTGCCAATGAAAACCTAAAAATTCCTCAAATAATTAGAAATAGCAAGTACATAGTGAAAATACTCTTTCCAAATGTTCCAGACAGGATATGCAAGATCGTGGCAGGTATCAGTCATCCTAGATTAATAGACTTAGCGAAGTGTAGATGCTCTGAAAGCATATTGCATGTGCTATATACTCCAACCATGAATTCTTTTTTAGGGAATCAAAGTGATGCAGGAAAGGCATCAACACCTGCCTGCCACCCTGATGCCATGAGTTAGGACCTGCCTAAGGGTCCCACCGAGAGTCCACCCGATAGATTTTATCAGGTACGCGGGCTGTACACCCCAACCAGTCTTTTCAAATTTATGCGTGTCATTGTCAAAGGGTTGAGAAGGTTGAATGGCCTATTGGAGTAGCCATAAATGGTTCAATCCGCTAGTGTTATTCCCCGTCGTAACTTAATTATCTTAATCCAGTATTACACGGAATGATGTTGATAGTAGCACAGTAATTTTTGCTAAACACATACTTGAGATATTTTTGCAGATCATCAGATTTTATTGCCTATCGATTTCATAATCGCCAGTAAAAATAAAAAAAGCCTACTTTCTTCTCTACCAGGGCGAAATTAAATTGTGTTGATTACAGAAGAATTAAATTGATGAGTCGTACCATGAAACTATGAGAATGAGTAATAAAAAGAAGAGTAAGACGAGAGACTAACATCTCGGAAAATTAATTTGGATTCATGCCAGGGCGGTCAACTATGGAAGCTATACATCGCTTGAGGAGACTCATTGACAACTACCGAGAAAGAAAACGAGATTTGCATATGTTGTTCATTGATCTTGAGAAGGCTTATGATAGAATTCCAAGAGAGATCTTATGGAGAGTCTTAGAAAAGAAAGGTATAAATGTATCATACATTGACATAATCAATGATATGCATAAAAATTCAGTGACAAGGGTGAGGACATCTGGAGGATTAACACAGGAATTCCCCATCACTGTTGGCTTACATCAAGGTTCAGCTTTAAGCCCTTATCTCGTTACCCTTATCTTAGATGATCTCACCAGACATATCAAACAAGCAAAACCTTGATGTTTATTGTTTGCAGATGATATCGTCTTGGACGATGAGACACGCGAGGGTGTAAATGCAAAACTTGAATCTTCGCGAGACACTTTAGAAAAGAAGGGTTTTAGGTTGACCTTGACAAAGACGGAGTATATGGAGCTTAAATTTAGCAGTGTAAGAAGGAAGGATGACTTCATTATTAAGTTAGGTGATCAAGATATTTCTCGTAGTGAGTGTTTTAAATATCTTGCACTGATAATTCAAAAAGACGGAGGTATTGATAAAGATGTGACACAAAATCCAAGTGGGTTGGTTAAAGTGGACATGCGTGTCAAAAATTTTATGTGATCGTAAAGTACCATACAAACTTAAGGGCAAGTTTTACCGTACTGCAATTAGATCGGTGATGCTCTATGGTTCTGAGTGTTGGGCAGTGAATTGTGAACATGTGCAAAAAATGGAGTTGCGGAGATGAGAATGCTTAGGTGGATGTGTGGGCACAAGAGACTTGATAAAATTTGGAATGAATGTATCAGAGATAAGACAAGAGTAACACCAATTGCGGAGAAGATGCGAGAAGCTCGACTAAGATGATTTAGACACGTACAAAGGAGACCATTAGAGGCACCTGCTACTAAAACAAAAACCAAACTTGACGGAATGAAATAAAAGCGGATTGCAAATAATAAAACTCAAAACAACATCAAAATAAAAATAATTAAGTTGCGCACTTCTCGACGGTCTCTTACACGATAGGTGGGCTAGTATCCGTCGTCTTCCCACACGTGTAGACTCGTCACGACGTCTAGTCGCTTGCGCGCGTCTTGTCGACATGCGCAACCATAACAATCAACAACAATTAGTTTTCTCTTTCATGATTACTATTAAATAATAGTTGTATATCTTCTATATTTTTAAAATAAAATATTTCACAAAAATATGTGAGTAAAATTGAAAATACATTTTATAACTGTATAAAAATCAAAAGTACACTGCAAAAACCGACTCCAAACCGCACCAATGTCAAACCAAACAGTTTTGGTGTGGTGCAGTTTTGTTTAGTCCAAAACCGACACCCTTTGGTGGGATTGCGGTTTGAGTTCAAACTGCACCAGCTACACCCTTGATAGTAAGTATAGATATTATACATTGATTATAAAATAATAACAACATTATAATAATATTATTAATAAAAAAAGAATAAACGAGTTGTGGTTCGGTTCTACTTCGATCCGGTTCAGATCGGGCCTAAAAATCTTGAAACCGTTTGAGATTTGTATGTTGCGGTTCCCGTTCCGTTCCGAATAATAAAATGTAAGAACCACACCCGAACCAATGTTATTCACGATTCCAAAATTCAAACCGGAACCTGAATAATTTGCGAACGGTTCGGACCGGTTCTTTGTAGTTCCGGTTCGATTCTGGTTAGGTTTTCGGTTTTTGGTTTAAAGTGATAGTTCTAGCCACAATGACTACAAATGATCCATATAGCCGACCCCACTATAGTGGGATAAAGGCTCGAGCGTTGTTATTGTTGCATCAACCTTTCCTCTTTTTTCAATATGGAATTTAGTTCATTCATGCACCCATTCCTCATAAAAACCTACCATTCTAGAATCCTACCATAAGTGGCTTCTTGTTCGGGTTTTATTTTGCAAACCATTCTCTGTCCTTACTAGACCACCCTTATTGGGTCTTTGCACTTGACATAAAGCAACTTAATCATCCCCTCTTTGCACTTCTCTGTCCTTACTAATAGCAAAACAAGCGATTTTCTAATGGTATATTGGCAACAAAATGGGCATTGCATAGCTATCAAAAGTTTGATTGGATAATTAACTCGTTGTCATTAAACAGAAAGTACGCCAAACTTGCTAGGCTCTAAGAAGTGCATTTCCTCGAATCATGGAGAAAATGAATAGGATCACAACAAAAAAGAGAGATCTATTAATAAACTATGTTCACAGAAAGGTACCTTTCTTAAACAAACAGCACGCTGCTCTAATCTCTCAATCTCAGCCTGATCCACTTTTGCTTCCAATTCACAAATTTCCTATCAGAATTTCCATTGCATGAAAACTTAGAACACATTTCAGTTCATTTAAAGGCCAATTTGGTTGAGCGTACAAAGAACAAATTTACAAAAATACGAAATTAGCCAAATTTCATTGTTTTGTTGTATATGATTTACATCAACATGGGTCTGCAAGTCCACATACCCCTTAAATTGTAATGAATTTTGTTTAATATCACATAAAATAAGTAGCACCAACTGCAAAAAAGATGCGAGAAGCTCGGCTAGGATGGTTTGGACACATATAAAGGAGACCTTTTAGAGGCATTTGTTAGGTATTGTGAGAGTCTAGTCACTAGGCATGTGAAACGAGGGAGGGGGTAGACCAATAAAGACTTGGAATGAAACTATAAGGAAAGACATGATGTACTTAGGCATTAGTGAGACTATGAAAACAGATAGGGCACACAATGGCGACAAATGATCCATATAGCCGACCCCACTATAGTGGGATAAAGGCTTGAATGTTGTCGTTGTTTAGGGTCATTGTTATCACATAACATAAGTAATAAATAAATACATTTTCACTCCCTAATCAAATTTTCTGTTACTAATCACTCACAATCAAAGTCTCAACTGTGTTCTTAGTATGGGCAAAATATAGGCTCTGTTTGGCACAGTGGTGACAGTCATGAACGCAGTGGTCATGAACCGTTGTTCGTGATGCCCGATATCACCTAAGGAACATCATCCACTGTTATGTTCAAAACTAGTTTTCTTTTCTTGGCGGCGATCTTCATAACCATTGTCATGCCAAATACAAATTCTACAATGGCGGAAAAATGGAGCCATAATCATAAAGGAAATCAAATAAGCTAGACAAGTAATATTCTTCAATGCAGAAAACAAAAAAAAAGTTTGTTTACATGATTACATCAATAAACTTTCATAGAAAAACTGGCCGAACAACATAGCATATTGAAGATCAAAGTAATATACAGAAAACAAAAACATTGAAGATCAAATTAGTATACAGATCCAATCTCGATGCTCCAATTTATACTCTCACCTGTGAAGAACAAGGGATGGCAGTGAGGACGGCACGAAGAGAGGACACCGCAGATTTATACCGAAGTCTGGCCTCGTCGAGAGCTCCGCCTCCCCCTAATCCTCCCGGTCCGTTTCCACTTCCAGAAGCATCCAACGAGTGGGAGGAGATTTCCGACGAGGTGTCTCCACCGGCGGCCGGAAGCTGAGAAGACCCGACGGCTCCGCCATTGAGGGCGGAAGGAGTGACCCACAGGACGGGGTTGCAGAGCTCGTCATTCATGGAAGAAAGGATCTGGAAAGCGGCGTTTATAGCCTCCTCGAGATCCTTCTGACCCTCCACTCCCAAATCCAGCAGGCTCTTCCCCGACATTGGCCAAAAATTTCCCCAATTGCCTTGCCAATCGGCTACAACTCTAAACCCTAAAGTTGAACTAGCCGCCATTTTCTATTTGACTGAACGTAATTGGGTATTAGTTTATATGAATTTTCCTAAACACTATTATTTTAATTGAGAGAAATTGGTATGTTAAATTGGCTATATGTTTATTAATGAGTCCGAATTCGGCGGGACTGACGACATAGAGAAAGATAGGAAAGAATTGTGGGTCGTTCGATCAATGATCTAACGGCTCACAAAATTTAACCGTATTTATTAAAAAAGAAAAAAAAAACAAAATCAAAGAAAAAAGTCTTCGTGAACCATATGATCATACGATCGGATGGTCCACGGTTCTTCCCTATCTTTCTCTACGTGGGTTACGCCTACCCTAAACTCTAATATGGGTGTTTGACACTTTGCAACTTCAAAATAGGGGAATTTGACACTTTGCACCTCAAAATTTTAAAGTTGACATTTTGCAACTCAATTATGGATTTCTGGCACTTTGCAGCCCCAAGCTGTAATTTCAAGAGTATTTAGGTCCAGACAACACTCAAAATGCTAACTTTGACACTTTACACCACAGATTATTGGTGCTTCCCAAACCTAAATACCTTTGAATGAGCATTTTTGGTGCTACCCAGACCTAAATGCCCATAAAATTTTGACATGAGAGTGCCAAGTACCAGAAATCGATAATCAGAGAGTGCAAAGTGCTAATTTTAAAGATTTGAAATGCAAAATGACAAAACCCCCTATTTTACTTGAATTATTATGACATTTAGATTAGAATACCCAATTGAAACTCTATATACAGACAAAAGAAGTTCATGGCCTCACCCGAGCCTCTTCTTTTCGCGATTTCGTGCTGGTTCCGTTTCTTGTTTCGACGGCCCCGCCTCCGGCGACTCCCACTCTTGCAAAATTTGTGTAATTACAACTTGCTCCACTCTAACCTTTGAAATTACAAAAATCTCTCATCAATGTTTACATTTCTAATTTGGAAGACTGAATATTAATTGTCACCATCCAAAATATGTTTCTAACCGGAAGCAATCAAATAACCCATTAGCTTCTCTAGCTATTATTTGAGCTAAAAGTCAAAGTCAGTTGAAGTTTGTGAAGAGTCAACTTGAAAGCATGAAGTGCAACAAGTCAGCCATTCTGCTATGCAACTAATTGGTGATAAGAACCACAATTTAATGTTTTTTAATTTTTTTTTTGGCCAAAATAGAAAGAAACTTATACTTATTGAGAGTGCAATAGCTAACCCACCAATCGTAGGCTTTGTTTGACGCAGCGTATGGAGCTCTCTGTTTGGGGGCAAACGCCGTCGCACGGCGGGTAATCAAATGGCCGGCGGTGGCGTTTGCACCCGCCGCACCATGGGAAATGAAGGAAAACAGAGGAATTCCAACCGCGACCTCCCCCCTCCGGTTCCAAAAGCCCTACTTCTCCTCCCGCCGCCTGAGCAAAACGCCAAACCAAACAAAGCCTTAGATATTATGCGCTTTAGTTGAGGTGATGATGACCACTCAAGTTTATTATTTTTTTATAGGTGGCCTACAAATATTTCACAAGAGATTATTACACATTCAAGAATTACTCTAATCAGAGTATGCTTACCCGCAGAGTTCCTAACACAACTCCACAACTTGTTCTTACAATTTGCTTCTTATTTGCTAGAGAGAAAGTTAAATGATCATATAAAATAATTACAACATCCTAAATTTAATGAGGGTGGTTAAGGCTGCGTTTGACACGGCTTATTGCGGCTTATTTGCTCCGGTGAGGTTGGACAAAAATGTTATTGTCATATAAAAATCTTATGCCCCAAACTTGTTTTTTTTTGTAACGGTAGTAACATTTGTCATATCAAACATACATTATATGACAATAACGTTTTTGTCCGACCTCACCGGAGCAAATAAGCTGCGATAAGCGGTGCCAAACGCAGCCTAAGTGCAGGGAGTGGCTTTGGGGAAGAGAAGTCTAAAGAAAAATTACTCCATGGAGACTTCTTTGATGACATGCTTCAGAATAAAAGGATGTGCATAAATGGATTAAATTATATAACAAAATGAATGAAAAATTAATTGACTTAAATAATAATTTGGACCCTCAAATACCAGTGATTCTTTTAGAGCAAATGGCAAAATAATATTAATAACTCTCATAGTTAAGCATATGCTCTAATGTGAGTAATTATGAAATGTGTGACCTTCAATGAAGTACTCGTATATCACCTATAAAAAATGATAAAAACGTGTGGCTAAAGATTAGTATTGGACGAATTGAATCAAATCCGTGTAATACCTCAAATATTATGGGTTGAGTTGTCACAATGAATATTTTTTACTTGTTCAAGAAAATAGAAGTTATTTATTTTTTAAGAAAATACACCTAATAACCCAAATTTTCATGCTGGTCTCATTTACAATTAGTAGGAAGTCATTCATGAATAGATGATCATGCTACACCTTAATGAATAAGATTGAATCTCTAATATTTATAATAATTTTCAAGTAATAATGTATGGCGGTCATGAACGGGTGGTTATAAACCGTTGTTCATGATCACCCGACCTCACTGAAGAAACTCTACTACTTTTATGCCTAAATTTGGTTTTTTTATTGGCGGCGGTCATAACCGTTGTAATGCCAAGCATAATAGTCTATGACGATGTTGTTTTTGTCCAAACTCACCGGTGCAAAAAGCCGTGTCAAAGGTTGGATCCAGGAAATTGGTAATGGGGGGGGGGGGGGGGGGGGGGGGCACAAATTTTTTTAAATGAAATAACAAGTCAATATTAAATCTAAGACATTACAAAGTCATACCAAATTACATAATAGTGAAAAATACAAAATACATGAATAAATTATTACAATTGTCCGCGACGAGTACTCATTTTTTGAAAACGATCGATAACATCATCACTGACTTTTAAAATGATTTTTGCTCAATAAAAGTAATCAGACAATCATTTAACAATTGAACGCCTGGACTATTGCACTACTTGTTCTTGACACTTGTAGTAGTCACATGAAGAATCAATACAAACTTCAGAAGCTTGTAGATTTGTTGATAAACAACATGTTACCGGTTTCAACAAGCTTTAAAGATAGATGAACAAAGTCCTTTAAATTAAAAAAATCTTTCATCACTTCTCATATCAACAATATAGTTGTCGAGTTGAAATTCCAAATTAAACAACTCTAAACTTGAAAAATCATTAGAATAAAATTTTGCACGTCTCATCACTTTTTGATTCTCAAAATAACCAAATGAATTAACAAGAATCAAGCAAGTCATACAATAAAGCAACTTCATACTCATCACATCAAATGAGTTAGGGTACTTGTAGAAAATTTCAAAAAATAATGTTTGTGTGTGTGTGTGTGTGGGGGGGGGGGGGGCCTGGCCCCCCACCCCCTCTGGATCCGCCCATGGCAGTAGGCTCCTTTTGGCACGGCGGTAGCGGTCATGAATATGATGGTTATGAACCGTCATTCGTGAACGCCCAACCTCACCTAAGAAACTTATTTTCCTTTTATGTTCAAAACTAGCTTTCTTTTCTCGGCGACAATCATAAACACTATCATGCAAACATATTATTTTATGACATGATGTTTTTGTCCAAACTCGCCGGTGCAAAAAGCCGCATAAAACAAACTCTTAGGCTCCGTTTGGGGGGACTTATTTTCACCGGTCAAGCGGTTACGACCGCATGTATCAGACCGTAATTAAGGTTCGGCTCATGCATAGAATTACCAACACTTCAATAAAAAATAAATAAAATTTAAAAATGTGGCATAGGTCTTAGAATATTGAGCTTAATGTCCACAGTAAAAAATCCTTGCAATATTAGAAGAGGATGCCAAGTTGCCATATTATTAGCATTCATAGGAATTCTAGAGACATTACAATTACAACAACACCAACCCTTTATCTCACTATAATGGAGTCGGCTATATGAATTCTTTGTCGCCATTGTGCTCTATCTTTTGTCATAATCTCACTAATGCATAAGGAATTCTAGAGACATTACAAAACAAAAGCTTATAAATTAGTTATTTGAAATTTACAAAATATCAAAGCTGCCCGTTTCACCAAAGGGTAATTTTCCCTCATATATATATATAAGCAATTCTCAAAAGATATGGCACAACGGCAACAAAGGATCCATAGAGTTGACCCCATTATCGTGGGATAAAGGCTTGAGTGTTATTATTGTATTGTATATATAAGCAATTGTGCACGCGATTCTCTCATTCCAAGACACGACAAAACACCTGTAGCTCGCTACCTCTGTGAAAATTGTTTTTTTTTGCAAAATACAAGATTTAATAGAAATTGGGCGGTTACCTATTTTAAAAAATAATAAAACACAAATTAATTGTATTTTAAAAAAAAGTATAAATGTAACAAAGAGAGGTGAAATCGAAAGATGAATGTTTCACTAGAGAGTATTTTTCTCTTATAACTTCTAATCCCCTCTTCCAAGAACATATTAAACATATTCGGCGAACTTCAATTTATGTGGGAGAAGATAACAAACAGCTGACTAACAGATATCCTAATGAAGAATAAAATACATTTGAATAATATATATCACTCTAAAGCTCCGTTTGGGAGAACTTATTTTCACCGGTCAAGTGGTTACGACCGCATGAACCGGAGCTAAATTAAGGTTCGGTTCATGCGGTCGTAACGGCTTGACCGGTGAAAATAACTCCCCCCAAACTTCAGGACTTAGGGTATACAATTTTCGTGCTATCGATTAAGTTGATCGACGCGGCCAACTGTGCTTGGTGCTCCTGAAGGAATATGCATGCTCACTTATATATATATATATATATATATATATATATATATATATTTCCAAAATACCAAACAAAAAGTTGCATAGCATTTCATTTGGAAAGTAACAAAACATTAAAGCCAGGATATAGCAAAAAGAAGATGAAAAGAATACATGGATAACAGTCACTACTCTCCAAAATTTCATTTCATAGCAAATGTGACCAAAAAATGGAATTAGAAACAGCACTTACTCCAGTTGTCTGCAATTTATCACATACAACAGAGCCAATTCTGTTCTTGAATTTAGAAAGCATGTTCTAAAAATGAAGGGAAAGAGCGCAACCATTATTTGGTTCTATGTAATTGTAATTAACATTTGACAACAAGCTCGACAAATTCTCTCAAAATTCCCACGAATATAATAACTTAATCTTCACGCAAGCACGGAACGAGTCGAAATAAATGACCGCTTTCAAAAACATGTTTCCTATTTACAAGAAACTAAACACATCATATTTAAGTATGCCACGCGGCGGCGAGCTTCAAAGAATTGGCGGCATGTCTGAATACAAAATAGTGTAAAAAACTTCAACTTCAGGCAAATTCTTAATGATTTGTATGAACCTGTTGATGCTTGGTTCTTCAAGTAATGGCAGTGCCTGTTGTGCCACTCGCGGGAGGAGTGTAACCAGCGGAATGGCTCCTGAAGATGAACTGCTGTGTTTAAACTGCGTATCGATCTCCTCAACCAACACATCCACCAACTTGTTCAGGGATAACTCAACAATGTTTCGGAACTCTGGGCTGTATGAGAATGGAGAACACTTATTTTATCCCAACTACTAGGGCTTGTTTTCATTGATTTTAATTGAGTGTTATCCGAGATGTTAAATGCAACAAGCAAATCGTTTTTGAACCACTTCAATTGTAGCGGCCATAGTTTTACCCTTCTCGTGCCTAATTCTTGTGGCAATAATTCTATAAATTCAGCTAATTGGTGCATTTATACCCTTTTTTGTCATGTCGAAATCACGAATGTTTATTTTCTATTATCTTATTATTGATAAATGTCACCGACTCACCGATGCCACTACAGATCACTAAATAATATACCAAATAATTTCTCCACACATCCATCTTAGCATTCTTATTTTTGTCATTCATCTTAGATATCGATGACATTTTCTTGTACTCAATCCATACAACATTGTCAACCTAATGACAGCTCTATAAACTTGACCTCTAATTTTCCAAAGTGTCATCTCATTGCATAGTGCTCGTGAACAGCTGCTAATTTCAACAACACAACCTTAACACTAGAGGCTACATATTTGTCAATATCCACAGTCCTATGCATAATAGATTCGATATACTTGAATATTTAACTAGTTTCACTTTTGTTTCTAATTAAATGCCCTGATAATCGTTTATATCACAGATAGATTGATAATTATAAATAAAATACACACTGAGATCTCATTGGCCCATTAATTATAAACTCTCTGTGACGCAAGATGGGTTTATAAAAAGTATAGATTGACTATATAAATGAGACACGTAACTGGTAAGATTTATAAATAATATTGCACAATAATCATATTAAAGTAGAGTTCTAGTAAAGGAACAAATGTAGGTGCGTACCGGTAAGAGTGCAAAAAACAAACAAATACAAGAACAAACAAATTCCGCAAGTTCTAGGATAATTGAACACAATGATTATAAATCAATATTCATAAAAACAGTGAAATTAGCATACAATTCAGCAAAAAGAAATCACAACCATTAAATAAACTCACAATGATTACCAGATAAATCGCTCAAAGGATGTTGGGCAAAAAATCTGAAGCCAGAGAGAGAACACAAGCTTGGATGAGTGCTAACTTGGGCCTGATTGGGGCTTTCCAGGCTCTGAATGGTTTCCGGAGAAGGTTGGGTAGGGGTGAGGAGGGGAAGCAGGATGTATTTGGAGGGGAAATTGATGCCTAGCTGGGGAAAAGAGTAATGGCAGAAGAACCCCAAAGTCTAGAATTAGGTTACCGTGCCGGTTCTCTGGACAAACTGGCGCTGGTCGCTCTTTTGTGAGAGTTCTGGAGAGGAGGGAAGGGATTTTGGAGGAATTTCCAATGCAAGGACAGGATTCAAGGTGATCCTGGACTGAAATTGCAGAACAAGGCTGGCCGGGAGTAATTAGAATTGAAGTGGGGTACGGGAGAATTTGAGTCTGGTGGGGGTTGGAAGTGGATTAGGAAGTTGGAAATGGTGGATTGCTGCAGCATATGGGAGGGAGGGTCGGTTACAAAAGATGAGTGCTTGGTTTTGAAGAGAGAAGAAAGATGGCCAGCTATGCAGAAGGCTTTTAGGGAATGTGCCAGAAAATTCATTGTGTATGCGACAATCACCCGAATAAAAATCCGAGACATTAAAATTATGACACGACTTTAGAATGTGTTGAATGTCTCTTAGATTGGAAAACTCATAAGGTGATGTGTGACGAGTACTAGAATAAAGATACCTGAGAAATCGGGAGTGAACTCAGGTGTGTGAAAGACGTGCCCTCCATACACAATATTAAACTCCATATTCTTAGGGAGGGATGGATGGGCTATGCAATATAAGGAGAGGAGCCTTCACAGATCCTATACTTGTAGATAAGTCTCTTACTTCAGAGTTAAGTCTCATCTCCAGCAAGGCTAGACATGAATACTAAATACTCTAGGGTTATGTAGCTCTTAGGATCATCCGTGATAATCACAATAGTACATTTCCCAATTTTCAATATTGAGTTAGGGGTAGACTCATTCTCACTATCCAAACATGGATTCTTTAATGTGCACTTGGCAATGGAAGGAGTCGTTTGACCCAACTCCTAGGTTTTATCACTGTAGAAGAATGGAGTAAACATTGTATATACTTCTTGAATTACAAATTACAAGTATAAGTACAAATATATAGGGAGAAGAGAGAGAGAGAATAATCCCTTATACAAGATGTGAGATTAATTCATGAGAAAGTAAAAAAGACCTATAATGAGCCTCTAAATGGGCATTTACGAGCAGTTTTTTAACACTCCCCCGCAAGCTGGAGCGTACAAGTCGTAGGCGCTAAACTTGGATAAGAACTGATAGTATAACGGCCGAGAGAGGGCTTTGGTTAGGATGTCAGCAACTTGTCCAGTAGCGGGAACAAGTTCCAACTCTATCTTCTTGATTGAACCTTTTCCCGAATGAAGTGGCAGTCAACTTCAATATGCTTTGTTCGTTCATGGAAAACTAGATTCTTGGCAATATGTATCGCTGCTTGACTGTCACAAAATAAGGTTGTCGGAGATGAGAGTTTGAGTCCCAAATCATTAAGAAGACTTTCAAGTCAGGTTAACTCAGATACAACAACAGTCATAGCCCGATACTCGGCCTCAACAGAGGATCGAGCAACAACGGTTTGCTTCTTACTCCGCCAGGTTATAAGGTGTCCACCGAAGTATGTACAAAAACCAGTTGTGGGACGCCTATCATCCAGAGAACCAGCGTAGTCGGCGTCAAAATACACAACTAGAGATAGAGAGATAGATGGTTTGTAAACAAGTCCTTGTCCCGGAGCAGTCTTTAGATATCTGAGGATGCGCTCACCGACTTGGAGATGAGGTGTCCGAGAAGCATGCATAAAACGCTCATAACTCCCACAACAAATGAGATGTCAGGTAGAGTAACTGTAAGATAAATCAGCTTTCCCACCAAATGTCGATAGTACTCTGGATTTGTAAGCAGTTGGTCAGAATTAGAATCATGTGCATAGACCTTGTGATTTACATCTATAGGAGTCCGCAGTTTTGCACCCTGAGTAGCCAAAATCTTGAAGGAGGTCAATACAGTACTTCCGCTGGGATAAGACGAGTCCATCTGGTCGTCTGGCGACCTCGAGCCCAAGGAAGTAGCGAAGATTTCCCAGGTCTTTTGTCTGAAATGCTGAGTTCAAATGTTGCTTGATTTGTTGTATTCCTGTAGAGTCGTTGCCAGTAATTAAAATATCATCAACATACACAAGAAGAATTACCGTGCATGTTGGCTGATGACGAGTGAATAGAGCGAAGTCAGTCGAGCTACGTGTAAAACCAACTTCACGAATAACCTTGCTGAATTTTTCAAACCAAGCATGCGGGAATTGTTTGAGACCATATATAGATTTCCGAAGATGACATACATGAGACTCCCCCGTGGTCTCAAACCTGGGAGGTTGATGCATATAGACAGTTTCCTGCAGATCACCATTGAGAAAGACGTTTTTAATATCCAACTGATGGAGGGGCCACTGACGATGGACTGACAAGGAGATCAGGACCCAAACAGTATTCAACTTGGTAACCGGGGAGAATGTTTCATCATAATCAAGGCCTTGCTACTGAGTGAACCTCCGGGCCATAAGACGAGCTTTTAGGCGGTCAACAGTCCCATCGACAACATGTTTGATAACAAAAACTCACTTGCAACTGATACAGGACTGGTCAGGAGGAAGAGGAACCAAGTCCCAGGTCTGGTTAGCCCAAAGGGTAGTCATTTCATCCTCCATGGCCGCCGGCGCCCGCCACCCCGGCTGCGGAAGCGTTTCCTGCACAAAGTTAGGAATAGAAATGGAGGAAAAAGAGACAACAAATGGAGTGGTGGAGAGAGGCGATGTTGAGACACATAATTCGCCAAGGGGTGAGCCGTAGAGGTTGATGCAGAACTAGCAAGCCGCGGGATGTCATCTGTAGAGTGAAGCTGCTGCAGGGAAGTAGTCTTGGACTGACGACGAGTACAGACACGGAAATGTGGCGGAGGTAGGGAAGGGACCGGGAGAGGTGTAGGAGGAGGGGGTAGAGAGGGAGTCGTTACAAGAACGGCAGAACGAGCAACAGTGGATGGTGGTGACGGGTAGGAGGGTAGTGGAATGGTTGATCCTCAATGAAGGTTACATCAGCCGAAACAATGAGCTTGCTGTCGGTAGGTGAATAACAGACATAACATTTTTGAGTGCGGAAGTAGGCAACGAACATACACTTTGTGGCGCGAGCAGCGAGCTTGTCAGTAGACGGTCCAAGTAGGTGAACATAACATGTACAACCAAAGACACGAGGTGTGAGAGAGAAAGGAGTCTTGGAAGGAAAGAGGAGACTAAATGAAGAGACGATGTCGAGGAAGGACGAAGGTATGCGGTTGATGAAATGAAAGATAGTAGAGATCGCAAAGTTCCAATATTCTCTGCACACCAGCTTTTGAAACATGAGGGATCGGGCGACATTAAGGAGGTGACGATTTTTTTGCTCGGCCACACCATTTGCTGGGGGGGGGTTATAAGCACACGAAGTTTGATGTAGGATGCCAAACTCGATGCATAAATTGGAGGAGGTACGACCAGTATATTCGCGAGTATTATCAGCGCGAATGATTTTTAGTATAGTGGAGAATTGCGTACGAGTCTTAGTTAGAAAAGTACGAAAAATAGATGTTAGTTCAGTACGATCATGTAGTAAATATAATCAAGTGAGACGTGGGTAATCATCAATAAAAGTGACAAAATATCGATAGCCAAAAACACTGGAAACTTTATAGGAGCCCAAGATATCAGAATGAACTAAAGTTAACGGAGTATCACTCCGAGTACATGTAGGAGGAAAAGAAATACGATGTTGTTTGTCGTAAATACATGATTCACAAGTAAACTCTTGCAGGAAGACATTAGGAAGAGTCTTATTGAGAATCGGGAGGGGAACATGCCCAAGGCGGCGATGCCAGTCAACAGTGGAGACAACAGAGAGGATGGTGGGTGGAACATCCAAGAGATACAACTCATTCGACAGTCGCCCTTTACCAATGATATTCCGCGTGCGGCGATCCTGCACAACAAAAAAGGAAGGAAAAAATGTTATACATCAGTCAAGTTCCTGAGTAAAACGACTAACTGATAACAAATTGAAGGGGGATCCCGGAACATGGAGAACTGAGGAGAGAGGGAGAGTAGGAGTAAGCCGAAGATTAGCCGCGCCAGCAACCGGAGTGGTGTCGCCATTGACAATGGTGATGAGCTTGGGATAAGCAGACTGTATAAACTGCAGTGGTCTCTGGGATGTAATGTGGTGAGTAGCACCCGAATCCACAATCCAGTGGGGGTTATGGGAGAGACAAGATATACCTTCAGGAAGAGACGCTACCGAGCCAGATGAGCGACTGATTACGCCTTTGAATTGTTGAAGCTGGGTGCGGAGAGCATCGATATCTTGTCGGGTAGAAGAATTAGAATCCTGCGGAACACCTGTGGGAAGAGCAGCCGTAGTAGAAGCAACAAGGTGTGGAGGCAGACCATGCTTGCGGTAGCATGTAGCTTCAAGATACCCCTCTCGACCACAATAAGTGCATTTGAAACCGGAGTGCCCAACACGTCCTTTTCCCCGAGACGCGTGGCGGCCTCCCCTAATTGAAGAGGCACAAGCTGGAGCAGGGGTGGGGAGCTGGTGAAAAATTTGTAGGAGCCTCAGAAGGAGGTGTGACTTTGAGCAACATAAAGCAGACATCTGACAGGAAGGGCGTGGAAGAGGAAAGAATTTGAGCCCGGACACTGTGTAGGTGAGGAAGAACTCGGGTCATCATCATGGTTATCCCAACAATTTCCTTTTGCTCCCTTTGTGTAGCAAGATCCGTGGAGGGAGGTTGATGTTGTATCCATACCTCAACCAGAGTTTTGGCCTTGACAACGAAATGAGTCAAATCATCTGTTGTTCCGGGATCCAGATCTTGAAGCGCAGAGATGATATCAAACAAGTGTAACAAGATGTCTCTGCCAGAGTAGAGAGAGTGAAGCTCCTCCCACATTGCCTTGGCCGTCTCATGATACATGGTCATGCGGTAGGGCTCGGTATCCATGGAATTGAGGATCCAAGATTGGACCCGACCATCATCACGCAATCATTCGTCAGTAAGATCAATGGGAACGTCCCGGGTAAGGTGACGAAGAAGACCTTTAGTTTGTAGAACACGACGAATAGAATGCACCCACTCCACAAAGTTGTGCTTCCCACTGAGAGAGATGGTGGTGATCCAAATCTCATCACGAACTTTAGGAGAGGGGGCAGCGGCTCGAGCGGGAAGAGAGGAGGCCGTCATGGAGTCCATTGTAGCAAGAGAATAGGGCGGCCTGGCAACGAAGTTGCGGTTAGCGGCACAGCGGGTAGAGGAGAAATCCGCGCGATAAGCACAGCGGGTAGAGGAGCAATCCGCGCGACAAGCACAGCGGGTAGAGGAGCAATCCGCGCGACAAGTAGTGAGGAAGCAGAGAGCAGCGGTTAAGGAGAAAAGCAATGAGGGCGGCCTGGCAACAAAGTTGCGGTTAGTGGCATTGCGGGTAGAGGAGCAGTCCGCGCGACAAGCACAGCGGGTAGAGGAGCAATCCGCGTGACAATACTGAGGAAGCAGAGAGCATCGGTTAAGGAGAGAGGTTCGCACAACAGTGTACGCACAACAGAAGAAGAAGCCGGCAAGAGAGCAAGCAGGAGACTACAGACGAACACGGAGTTGAGACCGCACGGTAAGGGCAGAGGCCGGCAGCAACAGGAGCGAGCTGCGGACAAAAGAAGAGACCGACAACAAGGGCAAGCTACGTCTAGAGGAAAAGAAGAGTGGCAGTCCGCGACAGACAGCTGTGAGGATAGACCGCAAGAGACCACAAAGGCAAAACGGATGGACAAGCAAAGCAAGCCGCAACCCGTTTAGGGCAAGCAAACGCGCTAAGAGAGCTACGACAAGAGAGACAGTGGAGAGGGCAGCGGCTAGAGGTAAAACTTCACCAAGCAAGGAGAAGACCGCAACGGATAAAAGTAGCAGACCACTGCGGGTAAAGAGCGAGGTCGCGCGACCACAGTGGAGAGAAGAAGACCGCGTCAGGGCAGGATGGTGGGACCCAGCAACCAACACTATAAAACAAAGAGAAGGCCCACAAAAAACAAGGGAGGACAGTGCCGTGAGTGTCCGACAGTCTAGGACTAGCAGTCCGCCTGAAGTCCGAGATAAAGAAAACCGCAAACACTGCAATCCGCCGAACACAGGAGGTGGGCGTTTAGAGAAAAAAACAGGTCGCGAGAGGTGGGCGGTTAGGAAAAAAATAGGCCGCAAGAGGTGGGCGATTAGAAAAAAACAGATTGCGTAGACGGAGCACCTAACTTAAATACCATATAGAAGAATGGAGTAAACCTTGTATATACTTCTTGAAATACAAATTACAAGTATGAGTACAAATGTATAGAGAGAAGAGAGAGAATCATCCCTTATACAAGATGTGAGACTAATTCATGAGAAAGTAAAAAGACCTATAATGAGCCATTAAATGGGCCTTTACAAACAGTTTCTAACAATCACGTTGAAGCATGTGTTTATGTGATTTAAATCAGCTATTAGGTGAATGACATGATCATCGAAAAGAGCGTCAATGCGGTTAAACCGAGCTAATAGAACTCCCTAATTCAGCATTCGACATCTCCATGTTAGTGGTGGCATTTCCAAGTGGGCGGCCTCTGCGAGGCTTCCCCTGTGGTTGAACATATAGGGACTCGGGATCCTCATATAGAGAAGATGAGTAACAAAGGTAATCCATGTGATAGTACATGTGTCTCTCTACATGTTTCCCAGGGTCGAGTATAAACGGGCTCTAGATCCTTGAATAGAGAAGAGTAAACTCGTAGCCTAGAGGATGATAATTACAACTATAGTTAAATCATGATAGATGACTACTGTGCCATGACATGAATAATCTATAGACATTATTCTTGCGTATCCTAGACTAGGCCCTAAAATGGGGCTCTGATATCAAACTGACGAAGGACGGGTCTAACAAATTACATGTCTACTATGGCTTCGTTTGACGCGGCTTATTTTCTCCAGTGAGTTTAGTCAAAAATGTCATTATCATAGATGTATGTTTGGCAAGACAAAGGCTACGACCGTTACCAAGAAAATAAACTAATTTTGAGCATAAAATGCATGAATTTTTTTAGATGAGGTCAGGCGTTCACGAACGACGGTTCATGAACACCGTTGTTCAGGACCACCACCATCGCACCAAATGAAGCCTATATGCATGAGACACGTAACTGGTAACAACATTTGCAATAAAAGAACTTATAAATACTATTGCACAATTAATCACATTAAAGTAAAGCTTCATTAAAGGAACAAATTTAGGTGGATGCAAGTAAGAGTGCCGAATATAAATACAAGAGCACACAATTCCGCAAGTAACGAGATAATAGAGCATACGGATTACAAACCAATATCCATAAAAACAAAAAATTAACATACAATTCAGGAAAAAGAAATTACAATCATTCAATAATCTCATGATGATTACGAGGTAAATGGCTCAAAGGATGTCGGGCATCAAAGATGGAAGGCTAGATGAGTGCTAACTTGGTGCTGATTTGGGGTTTAACAGTGAAATTAACACACAATTCAGAAAAAAGAAATTACAATCATTCAATAATCTCACGATGATTATGAGATAAATGGCTCAAAGGATGTCGAGCGAGAAATCTGAAGCTGGACCTAAGATGGAAGGCTAGATGAGTGCTAACTTGGTGCTGATTTGGGGCTCTGAATGATTTCCTGAGATTTTCCAGAGACGGAGGCTGTGTATGGGTGGAGAGGGGAGGTGGGCTGTATTTAGAGGGAAAATTGATGGCCAGTTGAGGGGAAAAGAGTAATCACAGAACCCCAAAGACTGCAATCGGGTTCCAGCGGTAGTTCTATGGGCAATTACAGGATGAGTGCTCGGTTTTGAAGGGGGAAGATAGATAGCCCATAGTTTTGAGAGTTTGGGAGGAGTTAGTGGTGGTTATGGAGGGAGGGACTGGTTGGGTTAGTGGATGCAGATAGTTTTTGGGTAGTAATAAGCGAAGTTAGTGGGATATTTGGGTAGCTATATGTAGTTGGAGGTGCTTCCTAAGGTAGTTATGAGGAGCCGAGGAGGTTTAGGGTAGTGATGGAGTGGCTGATGGCTAGCCAAGGTGGTGACCAGAGGTGAGGGAGAAGAAAAAGAAGTGACCGGCAAAGGTAAGGAGTTCAGAGGGAATTCTAGGCGTCACACCTACTTTCCTGTTTCGGCACTGGGTGACCAAAAGGAGAAATTTCCTTCTTCAAATTTTGATCCCTTGTAATTGACATCTTATCCCTATTTATAAACTAAGGAGCCTCCATGAACGGTCATGATTCTCTGATTATGACGGCCTCCAAAAACTACACTAAAAAATTCAATATATATAACTAAAAATCATGAATTGTCAATCTATAGAAAACAAATGTCTCTGATCGTTGTACAAACTAATCCATGACGTGATCCCCATCACTCCCGTCTCTGTTTGGGTGGGCAGTGGGGATCCCTTTCCGACTGGAGTGGTGGAAAAAGGAGACGCCCCAAGCAATTCTAGGAGGGGTAGAGGTGATCTGCTTATGATGGGAGCGGCAAAAAACAGTGATGGGGCTCCCTTCCACCACATGGGAGTCCCTCCCTTCCCCACCACCTCACTTTTCCAATAGCAACGGATGTGAACTGCCCACCAAAAGAGGGTATTTACCTTATAAAACAATGGAATAAAGAATATAATTTAAATAAATAAAACATGATGCTTAATTAGCATAAAAACTGTTATAGTTTTTTTGCACCATTATCTTTAGCAAGTGTTTCCCCACTATAGTGGGATGAAGGCTTGAGTGTTGTTGCATCTTTAGCAAGTGTTATAACCTGTCATCATGCGTGAATTAATGTTATTCAGCCAATACTATGCTGATTCATCATCAATTCCAGCCTGCAAATGTCATTCACATGCAACCATAAGATCAGGAACATACTCCTCAGAATGTCCCGAGTAACAATGAGTATCTTCAATATAAGGTTGGGCACCAAAACACCTTTCCTTCCACCACAACATCTATAGTAATCCTACTATTTGTATTTCTCATACCACGCCTGTTGACTTGTGGATTTTGGATTCTGGTGCTTTAGATCACCTGGCTGGTAATTCCTCTATTCCAATCTATCACAATTGCATACCAATCATCAAACAACTTTTGCTAATGTCTCTAAAACTAAAGTTGCGATATTGGAAAAGCTGCTCTACTTTCTTAAATATCCCAACATTCTATTCTATTCAACCCAAGATGTCCTTTTAGCCTTCTCTTTCTTTGTCAATTTCTTGACATTTCAACCATTGTATAGCATTTGCTGATATTTCTTTTTCTATACAAGACAGGAGTATGGGGAAGATAATTGGAGTAGCAACTGAATCACAAGGACTCTGCTACTTCCAAACATCATCTTGTTGCATGTGAACATTTCTAACTCTCCTGCTATTTCACATAGTCGTCAAGGTCATCCTAATATAAATAAATTGAAAGTAACGACTCATCTCTCTCGATTGATCAGGACAACAGTACTATGACACGGGTATCACTCGATTTTTTCCATAACAGTGCCATACAATGTTCGGCATCGACGATAGCAGTAGTACCTTCTTGAGCATTGATGTCCACTACTCCAACTCTAACATCTTCAACACATCTCCTTTAGCAGCAACATCATTTACAGTACCGTCGTCAGCTTCAGTAGTACCATCCTCGGTTCCATCATCAACATCAGCTTCAGCGACCTACGAGTTCAGGACTATAGAGTTGCACCTCACCTTCAGACGAGAGCACACCCATCTTCATCAATGGAGATGAATGCTTTCAATACAGAGGAAATTAATGGGGATCGTGATACACATCGACCAGCACGATGATCAGAGTCGTTCATTTTATGCGGATCGACGATCCAAGAATTTCTTATTTTTTTGTGATTTTACTTTCATGTATTTTAAAGGTTGTCATGATCGAAGAATCATGACCGTCCATAATGGTCCTCAATGCCTATATATTGAGGGCGAGGGCTCTCAATTGGAGGCATTGAAGATTGGAGTATAGAAGCCTAATCTTTGGTCATTTCAGTGTCAAAGTTGAGTCGGGGCGTGAAGCCTTGGCCTCTCTCCCATCCCTCCTTGGCGTGAAGCATAGGTCCCCTCCCTCCCTTCTCTCTGCCGACCACCAACAACCCAATCCAGCCCCTCCATAAAAGCAATCGGCCTCTCCTTCACCCTCTCATCCCTCAGCCGACCATCCATCTCCCCCTAGTTGTGAATCCACTTCTCCAACAACACCTCATCAAATTCCCCAAATCAGTACCAATTTCCCATCATACCAACCTCCGGTGATCACCGAAGAATGTCTCCGGCCACCTCCAGTGATCCCTCTAATAAATTTTAGGCCTCTTTCCTAAAATTGCTCCCAACCCCCACTCTCCACTACCCACACATCCCAATCCACACTCCCCACTCCCACCTTAACAGCCGCTCCCTTAATTCACTCCCTTCCTTTACGTGAATCCACAAGAAAAACAACCACCTCCCAGCCAACCGCCCCATCCTCCATTTCCCACGTGGAGCCGCTATCTTCTCCCCAACCGCCCCCATTAATCCCATCAGTTCCCCACACATGAAGCCCAAATTTCCCTTGCTACAGCCGGTCCTCTTCTCCCCTCCCACTAATCTTAACTGCTGCCTCCAAGGAGGCTGATGCCAAATAGCGGACCAGCAGAGCCCAGATAGTTGTCCTGGCTCAAGGACAGCCACCTACAGTAATACCTTGTTGAATCCAGCCCTTCATGTTTGACAGCTAGGCATCCTGACTCCTGAGTGCTGTCCAGCAGCTGGCCTCTACCCAGAAGTACAAAACCACGGCCAGATTACAATTTCGGCTTCCCTACAACCCTACTAATACATCTCCAGCCCTCACCCTTCAAGCATTGTGTGAGTTCAAAATTTATTTCTGCTTCCACTATTGAATTGTTTGCAATTTCATATTTTGAGAATATTATCTCGTAATCCTTGTTTCCAAGGTTTTAAAGACTTTGTAATTTTCTATTTACATAGCTATTTTCTTTCGTGCGCTCTTGTGTTTATATCATCTCTCTTGTTTTCTTCCTTGTATGTTTTAACTATTGTGGTTTATCATTCATAATTGAGTTAGAAATACAAATTATTGCAAGTTTAAAAGTCGTCGGATCTCATATTAGTTGCATATAGGACCGTCCTACATCAAAATCTTATGTGACAGACCCAAATAGGGTGTCCCAAAAAGGCAAAAAACACAGGGCTTAGCATTGCCCAATGGTCAACAACCAATGTGATATATACACTTGTTTTTTTATCGTGAAAAATCATAAATCCACGACCTAAACCTTGTTTAATATGTGAAAGTATAATTTGGATACCTTGATAGCACTGCCCACGTTTCTGACATCAGTTGGTCTAGCTTGCTGGCATCCATTAGAACTGAGGGATCTTCAAAACCACTTGAGGAGAGAGCAATCATCTGCGTGTCCATTTTAGCATTTTCAGGCACCAGATAACTTATCCAGTAATTTGGTGAATCAATATTCATGAACAATTGTAGTATCTGCATGATCGTTTCATGCAGTTTCTCCATGGTGAAGGGATCTTTCAGTTGTTTACTGCATATGTAAATATCATAAATGAAAAAAAAGTATTAATACTGATCACGGAGTTTGAAATTTTTTGGTCAGTTGGCATTAAAAAGATACATAATTGTTTAGAAACTAACATGATTCTAAATTTGATGAAAATGCATAGTGAAACAAAGGTTAGTCAGTTGGCATTAAAAATAACTCCAAAATTGTTTAGAAACTAACATGACTATAAACTTGAAAAAAATGCATAGTGAAACAAAGTTTCAGACTCAGTAAAATAACTCGCATCAATCAAGTCAAAAACTGCTTGGATGCTTCATACTTTTTAAAAAAGCAGCCTGGCGCACAAAGCATCCTTGCGCACCGAGGGTTCGGGGAAGGGTCCCACCACAAGGATACTTTATACTTATCTCAAAAAAACTAAATAATAACTCCAACAAAACCTTTTAGTCAAGAACAGAAAGTGTGACAATCCTATCTAGATAACCAAATATTTAATGAAACATATCTAGATAAACTAATGATTTATTCTCCTAAAACTGTGTAGAAACTAACATCCATAAATTTCATGAAAAGGCATATGGAACAATGTTCTTCCAGCATTATTAAAAATCACGTGATGTTGCAATTACAAAATAGAAATATAGATAAGAAAGGCTAGATAAATATCATTGAAAAAGAATCCTAATATGGTTTGTATTGATTTGGAGAAGTTAATGCAATTCACAAAATTTTTTGTGTGCGTGCATAAGTTAGAAATGTTTGTTGAAGTTATTAAAAACCGTGTTGCAAATACAACATAAAAGTGCAAACAAAGATTAAATAACAGTTATATACAAAGAATCCTGATGTAGGGTAGGGTGTGTAGTGGACTTCTAAAATGCACACTAGTGGTGAGCGAGGGTTGACTCTCAACTTCCCAATGACTCAATGCATGCACTACATGTAGATAGGCGCTAGCAATTAACACAAGCAGTAAATATCATATTTAACATGACATCAAATAATAAACGACAGAAGAATTTCTTTTAGGCTTAAGACGTTGACTTTCCTCCACGAGGAGGGCCAAAAACAAGCACATGGTAAATCGATTCTTTTTTGCAGTTAGAGAGTTATCAAGAAGCAAACACTAAGATAAATTGAAATACCCAATCAAGCATGTAATAAACAATCCATAACAATGTTTACAACCATCATCCAATACAAAGAATAACACAAATATTAGGGCAGCTGTAATAGGAGTGGATCTGAGTATTGGAGGGCTAAAAGTGGAGTTCCAGTGGAGGGTGGATTTGACCGGGTAAAGGGAAGGACAGTTGGGGGATGGAAGGGTTGGATCGAGGAGGGTGGCTTGATCCGGGTTGGAATGCCCAGATCTGGACAGATCCGATGGAGAATGAAGGCTTGGAGGTGGTTCTACAGGATGGGGGGGTGGCGGTAATTAATAGGGTTGGGAGAGGGGCGGTCGTGATTGGAAACAGGGAGAGGGAAGGGCGGCCGATTGGATTTGGGAGGAAAAGGGGTGACAACCTATTGGGGAGAGGGCAGGTTGTAGAGGAGGGGCGACGACCTGTGGGGAGTAGGCTGGAGGGAGATCTGAGGGGGGGCGACTGGCTGGATCTGGGAGGAAAGAGGGGCGGCGACCTATTGGGGAGAGGGCGGGCTGCAGAGGAGGGGTGGCGGCTTTGGGGAGTGAGCTGGAGGGAGATCTGCGGGCAGTGGAGGCTGGACAGCAGGATGGAGGGGTGTAGACGGAGGGGAAAACCAAGGATACAAAGAGCTTACCCGGTCGTTGCAGAGAGATCACCAGAAATGAAGAAGAAGACTCCAAATTTCAGCAATGCCCTAAAAACTGCAGCCCTAAAGTTTATTTATAAGAAACTCAGATTAGGGCATCCAAAATCAACGACTATGATTGACCAGTGGTATCGGGCCTACATGAAATAAAATCCGAAAATAACAATGCCGTATATGAAAAAACATCGGAACGGCGAGCCAGACGCATACACGATGGCGAATCACTGATTCGGTCAAGTCCGCTTGCATGAATAAATAAAAGTGGGGTCCGCTTTGCGCCGAGTCACGTCAGATGGCCCCCCATCAAATCCTAATATGGTTCTTATTGATTTTGAGAAGTTAATGCAATTCACGAGTTTCGCGTGTATGCCTAAGTTAGAAAGGTTTGTTGAAGTTATTAAATATATGCATGAGGCACTGAATACTACCAAAAATAATTGTCGAATGACCAATTAGTTTCCAATAATGGTAGGATTGCATCAAGGATAGCACCAAGTCCATATGATTTTTTTTGGCTATTGAGATGCTCACAAAAGATATTCCATGTGACATTGGTGCATATTTCTACAAAATGAATAAGTGAAAGTATAAAAAATGGAGAATGAGAATAAAAACTAGAGAGCTCAAAATCAATAGAATAAAGACTAAATGAAGTAAGATGATTCTACAGGTGGAGGACGCTTGATGCCCTAAACCAAAATGAAAATGCAAACAACCACGACGAATGGAATGGAGCCAATGACAACCTTAAAGATGCGAGAAATGCAGGCACACACAATCCAATGAACATGATACCTACAACATAAACCTAACCCTGATGCAAATGTAATACAATAATCCACTCATACAATTAAATTTAACAAGAAATTAATTAAATAACTAAACTTTAAAACTCGCATAGGACAACCATAATTGATTACAATTAATTTTAATTAGGCAATGAGTAATAATTACATATAATTGAGAGTACTAAAATAATAAGTATCGGGTGAATAAGACATATGAGTTCATTGCAAGAAACTAAGCAAAATTACTAGTAATAAATAATAGTGCATGTACAATATAAAGAAAAAAGAAACTAAAATGCAAAATCACCGAGTAATCAACGTCATCGATGGAAGATCTGGTGGCCATGGAAAGGTGGTGGATGTCAGAGAAGCACAATGAGGCTATGGAATGACTGTATGGCTCTGTGGTAGGTGAGTGAAGGGGCTGAGAGGGAGTGGAATGAGAGAAGGCTCCAATGTAGGTGGGGTAGTTGTAGAGGGTGCAGGGAGGGGCGGGATGGTAGGGAAAGACTGAGGGGAGTCCAACAGAGGATGTAGAGGGTGTGCGGAGGATATGTGACGACGGTGGATGGCTGTGAGAGGGTTGTCGAGAACTGTAGATGGTGCGGGAGGTTGTAAGGGTACTGAAAGTGGGTTAGAAGAGGGGAGTAGTGAAATTTGGCGGCTAGATGGGAGGAGGGAAGAGAATCAGGCGGGTGGGGGAGGAGGGAAGGGAATCCAACGACTGGAGAGGAGGAGGGAAGAGAATTCGGTGGCTGGAGGGGGGGAGGGAATTCGGCAGCTGGGAGGAGTTCCCTGGGGAGGGAAAGCGAAAGAAGGCGTCGAGGAGGACGAGAAAGATGACAGGAGGCTCGGAATTGCAGGAGAACATATGGGGAAGACTCGGAGAATATGCAGACAGTGGGAGGTGGAGGGCGTTGACACCTCCAGAGGCAGGAACCTACGACGTCGCACCACAAACAGCTTTTGGCATCGCGTTGAGATCAAGGATCGAGCGGCTCCTCTCGTAAAGCCCCAAGTTCTCAATATCTTACAATAGTTGGCTGCTAGCCACATATAAGGGGGATTAAGCTAAATAAATCAGATGGTCACGATCATCCGACTGATAATTTAACCCAACTCTCAAAATACAATTCAGAAAAATAAAAGAATATTACGTAAAAATATGAAAAATGGAGCAAGTATCTGATCGTTCATCTGATGATCCAAAAATGCAGATAGTAATTGTGGAGAAAGAAAAATACGATAATAAAATAATTTCTTTTATTAAATTCTTAATACATTTACAACTTGATACATGAGATGTACATTTATAGGAAGAGAGAAATACACAATACTTTCATTCTAAGGCATGAGACTAAAGATTGAGGAGGATAATGGACTCTCATTCATTTAACACTCCCCCCAGCCACCACAAACTGGAGCATAAAGATCGTAGGAACCAAACTTCGATAGAAACTGATAATAGAGCGAACGAGGTAAGGACTTGGTGAGAATGTCAACAATTTGCCCAGCAGCAGGGACATGTTTAAACTTCAATTTCTTTAGTTGAACATTCTTCTGAATGAAGTGACAATCAACTTTGATATGTGATGCATCCTTCGAAGCATCTTAAATCACGCATTTTCTTTCGAAGTTGGTTGGCTCGTCGGGATGACCGTCCAATGAGACCTTGAATAAATAGGTCTGGTAATTTTAGTCATTATGACGTAACGAGCAAGCTTAAAATTATTTCAAATGCACAAATTCAAATTTCAAATGCCATAATATTATTGTGGTAAGAATAGAAAATTTTCAGGTTGGAAATAATTTTAAAAAAGGGAAAAATCTGTAGTCAAGTGGAAAGAGTTTATGAGGAATAAATTTTGAGAAATTGCTATTTGGAAATTATTTAAAGGAGACAAACTTTAGGAACAAATATTTGGCTGGCCAGATTATTTGAAAAACATTAAAGTATGGAACTTATTATTTGGTCGGTCTATTTGGAAAGCTTTTTAAAAGGAGCAGTAACAAAATCCCTATTAAAGAACCACTGCAAAGAGAGGGTAGATTGGACAGCAGGGAATTGATTTTTATTCAATTCCTTGCCTTTCCAATCCTAGTTTCCCCGTACAGTGCCTTTCTTCCGCCGCCCCACCCTGCCGACAACACAACACAGGAAGGTCTATTCAGCCCCGCCCTGCCGCCACTATTCACCTTCGACGCCGGCCATACTGCCAATCTTAGCTGCTGCCTAGCCACCTGTCGCAAGGGCCATCCTCCGCCGCCGCCATTGCCGCAAGCCCCCAACCGCACGCCGCCGGGTATCATCCATCCAGAATGCCGACAGAGGACTTTCCATCTCCCGTGCCGTCCTATCTTGTTGCGCAAGGGCTGTCATCGACTTCAACACTCTGTTCCGGCAGCCCGCCTGTTGCTCTTCCTGACGACCGGAGTCAACAGAGACCAGATCGAGATTTTCACCTCTGTTCTCCCGGTTGATCAATCAACAGTATCCGCTTCTCATCAACAGTATCCGCTTCTCATGTGAGAGGTCAATCTCTTGTGGTAATCTTGACTGATCTCTGGCTCGCAACTATTTGGTTTTAAACTTATGCGCATCTTAAATAATTAACGAGCTTGCCCTGAACGTTCTACTAGCTTTAATTACTATTAATTTCATAAATTATTGTTTGTGGACTGTGCTTGTGGTTGTACGAACATCGCAATGGTTTAATCTATTAGATGTCGATGAATTTTTTTGAATAACCATTAATGATTTGCCGAAGTCCATCGCTAAGAGTAGTTGTGCGCCTGAAGATTTCGTGTTGGCCCGCCCGGCCTCTCTTTTCAAAATTTAAAACCGACATAAATTTTTCAAAATCTATGTTTTATTTTTAAACAAATAAATTATTTTGCTTAAAAAATAATTTAATTTGAAACCCTAATTTGAGTCTACATCAGTTTGGTATCAGAGCGTTTCGATTCACTCCTACTGTGAATCAGTTGATCCGGTATTTTAAGGAAAAAAATTATTCTCGTTTAGTCAAAAAAAAAAAGAATTTTACTTGAGCAGTTTTTTAAAAAAAAAGGAAAAAAAAATTAAAGTTTAATTATGATGTCACTTTAAAGTATTTTTAGGATTTCTCTAAATAAATATATATATATATATATTATTTTTAAATCCTTAGGAAAAAATGGGGAACCTTGAGGAGCGCATGAAAATATTAATGAAAAACATTAAGATCGTCACTGCCGGATTCAAGGAGAATCTGAATGGGTTGTGCACCGATGTACATAACCTTGAAATGACAATGCGCAAGCAAAATATTTTTCCTGATTATGTCCCAAGTACGTATCAACTAGTGGAACCCGGGCTTCGAATTGTTAATAGTCCTCTTTCTAGACTCATCGTTTCTCCCACGAGCATCTTGGCCCCACTAGTCTCCATGATAGCACCCCCTTCAATCGAGGAGTTCCTTCATGACCCCCAACTCCTAGAAGAGCAATTTCATCCTCCTCATTTCCCCATCCTGACTGAAGCGATGTCCCCACTTGTTCATACCGACTCAACAACTGTTTTCACTGAGTTTTTTCTCGAGCCCCTACTCCAGGAAGAAGAGCGTAATAGCGATGAGACACTCACATTGGATGATACAGTTTTGATCTCAATTCTCCCAAAGATGGAGTTGGCTAGTGATGAGCCTCACACCTTAGGTGACATAGACTCGAACTACCTATGTCCTAAGTCTCCAAGCCCACTACAACCCCAACACTTGAGCCTATCGACATTATGTTAAATGCTCACACACCCATAACACTAGTGTCACCACCATATATTGATTTTGTATTTGGGGAACAACACTTTACATCATTCCATTATCCTATAAATATAAGTGTCTAAAAAAATTTACTATCAAATTAACGACATATTTAAAAGAACTCATATTTTAAGGCTAATAAGAACTCCACAAATTTTGACTCCCAATAAGGATACACATTTTAAAGGATTTCTATGAAAACTTTTTTAAAAAAATCGGAATCAATTTTAACACTTGCAAGTCAGATATAAGCAGATTTGAGAAGTTACCACAATATATTAAGTATTTTATATCAAATTTTGGTAACATATTCTGGGGACGAGAGAACACCAAACTCGAGTTTAGTGGCGCTTATCACTCTCTAACCGATGAACTGACTGAAATCGTTAATAAAAGTTTGAATAATCTTCTTAAGCATTTAATCGGGGAGAATCTAAAGCAATGAGACCTCGTACCTCCACAGGCAAACTTCACTTGCAATAATTTTAAAAGCCGCTCCCTTAATATATCTCATTTCGAGATTTTTTATATGTTTCCCCGCCCACCTGACCCCCATCATCTTTCATTCCATGAACGCATTTCTTTCGATGCGCAAACTCATGTTAATTATTTAAAAGAATTGCATAAAATTACTGATAATATTTTGCGAGCAACCTTTGAACATTACAAACTCACGGTCGGTCGTTATCGCCATGAGATGTAATTTTCAAAGGGAGGTCAGGTGATGGCTTATTGCAGGAGATTTGGTTTAGTTCAAGATCAACAGCGCATTGGGCCACCAGTTGAGCCACCCATCGAGGCTCCAGATATTCCACCCGATCTAGCACCAACAATGATGTCAGATTTCTCCATTGCCAGTTTTTGTGAAGTCTCAACGGGGGTGGGGTCGAGCTCTTTTAACCTCGGGAGAATTGATGCATCCTTCGCCGCATCTTAAATCATGCATTTTGTCTTTTCAGCATTTACTTATTATCATGTATTTTTTTTGCGCATGTTCTTTCGAAGTTGGTTGTCTCGTCGGGTTGACCGTCCGATGAGACTTTGAATAAATAGGTAGGATAATCTTAGTCATTAGGACGTAACGGGCAAATTTAAAATTATTTCAAATCCATAAATTCAAATTTCAAAAGCCACAATATTATTGTGCTAAGATAGAAAAATTTCATGTTGGAAATAATTTTAAAAAAAGGAAAAATCTGTAGACAAGTGAAAAGAGTTTATGAGTTTTTGAGAAATTGCTATTTGGAAATTATTTAAAGGAGACAAACTTTAGGAACAAATATTTGGCTGGCCGGATTATTTGGAAAACATTAAAGTACGGAATTTATTATTTAGTCACTTCACTTGGAAAGCTTTTTACAAGGAGCAGTAAAAAAATCCCTATTAAAGAACAACCACTGCAAAGAGAGGGTAGATTGGACAGCAGGGAATTGATTTTTATTCAATTCCTTGCCTTGCCAATCCTATTTTCCCCTACAGTGCCTCTCTTCCGCTGCCCTAGCCTACCGACAACGATGACACAGGAAGGTCTATTCAGCCCGCCCTGCCGCCGCTATTCACCTTCAACGCCGGCCATACTGCCGATCTCAGCAGCTGCCCTAGCCTCCTGTAGCAAGGGACATCTGCCACCGCCATTGCCGCAAGCTCCCAACCGCGCGCCACCGGGTATCAACCACCCAGAACGCCGACAGAGGACTCACCGTCTCCTGTGCCAGTCGATCTTGCTGCGCAAGGGCAGCCATCGACTTCAGCACTCCGTTCCGGTAGTCCCTCCTGTTGCTCTTCCTGACGACCAGAGTTAACAGAGACCAGATCGAGATTATCACCTCTGTTCGCCCGGTTGACCCATCAAAAGTATCCGCTCCTCATGTGAGAGGTCGATCTCTTGTGGTAATCTTGACTGATCTCTGGCTCGCAACTATTTGGTTTTAAACTTATGCGCATCTTAAATAATTAACGAGCTTGCCCTGAACATTCTACTCGCTTTAATTGCTGTTAATTTCATAAATTATTGCTTGTGGATTGTGCTTGTGGTTGTACGAACCTCGCAACGGTTCAATCTATTAGATGATGACGATTTTTTTTGAATAACCATTAACGGTTTGCCGAAGTCAATCGCTAAGAGTAGTTGTATGCCCGAAGATTTCTGGCCCGCTCGGCCTCTCTTTTTTAAAATTTAAAACTCGACATAATTTTTTCAAAATCTAAGTTTTATTTTAAAACAAATAAATTATTGCTTAAAAATAATTTAATTTGAAACCCTAATTTGAGTCTACATCAATATGTTTGGTACGTTCATGAAAAATAATATTGCTGACAATATGAATAGCAACTTGACTATCACAAAACAGAGTGACTGGAGAAGAGAGTTTGACACCCAGATCACTCAGGAAGCTTTCCAACCAAGTAAGCTTTGATACTACAGAGACCATAGAACGATACTCAATTTTGGCAAATAAGCGTGCAACCACATACTGCTTTTTGCTGCGCCAGGTGACAAAGTGTCCACCAAAGTATGTATATCCACTTACGGAACGGCGATCATCCAGAGAGCCGGTGTAGTCAGCATCAGAATAGGCAACAAGAAATGAGGAAGAAGAGGGCTTGTATAGAAATCCTTGTCCAAGAGCAGTCTTTAGATAACAGAGGATGCACTCAACTGCTTGGAGGTGAGAAGTCTGAGGAGCATGCATGAATCATCTGACAACTCCAACAACAAAAGATATATCATATCTGGTAATCGTGAGATAAATCAGCTTCCCTGCAAGACGACGATAATACTCTGAATTTGGAAGGAGCTGGTCGGAGTCTGAGGCATGAGCACAACATTTATGATTGACGTCCATATGTGTATAAACAAACTTACATCCAGAGTAGCCAACATCATGAAGCAGGTCAAGACAATACTTCTATTTAAATAGGACGAGACCATTAGGACATCGAGTTACTTCGAGGTCACAAAAGTACTACATATTTCCCAAATCTTTAGTTTGGAAAGCAAAGGCCAAATGGTGCTTGATAATGCATATTCCTTTGAGTTCATCACTCATTATCAAAATATTATCAACATAAACTAGGAGAATTATTGTGTCTGTCGAAATATGACGAGTGAACAAAGAGAAGTCAGGAAAGCTTCAAGTGAAGCCAACCTCCCGAACAACCAGATTAAACTTGTCAAACCATGCTCGAGGTGACTGTTTGAGACCATAAAGAGATTTTTTGAGGTGACATACCATAGACTCCCGCGTGATCTAAAATCCGAGAGGTTGGTAAATGTAAACAATCTCAACTAGATCGCCATTAAGGAAAGCATTATTGACATCCAATGGATGCAACTGCCACTTTCGATGAACAACAAGGGAGAACAAGACACGAACAAAATTTAATTTGGCGACTGGGGAGAAAGTTTCATCATATTCAAGGCCATGTTGTTGAGTAAACAATCGGGCCACAAGATGAGCCTTTATACGTTCAACTGTCCCGTCCAGACCATGTTTAATGGTGACCCACTTGCATCCAACACAAGTCTGGTCGGGAGGAAGGAGGACAAGTTCCTAAGTTTGATTGGCCCAAAGAGCACACATTTCCTCATCCATGGCCTCCCGCCATCCTGGATGTTGAAGAGTTTGCTACAGAGTGTAAGGGATAGAAATAGAGGATAAAGCGGTAACAAATTTGTGAAGTACCAGAGAGAAGCGATGTAAAGAGACATAATTTGCAAGGGGGTGAGCGATAGACATTGGTGTTGGATCGGCTGGTCGAGCAATATCATCAGTGGCGAGCAACTGTTGTAGAACAACGAAATGCGGTGGGCGGCGAGTGTACACACGAAGGAGATGTGGTTTGTTGGATAAGGTGGGTGGGATTGGTAGAAGAGGTGGAAGTTGTGAAGTAACAGAGACAGCAGGGCGTGGAAGTGTAGGAGGTCTCAGTGGAGCTGTAGGGAAAGATGAAAAGGCTGGTCTTTGAGGAAGGTTACATCTATAGAAGTAACCACCTTGCGATCGATGAGAGAATAACAGACAAATCTTTTCTGAGTGCGAGAGTAACCAACAAACAAATATTTAGTGACACGAGGTACAAGCTTGTCGGTGGAGGGGCCAAGGTAGTGAACATAACAGGTACAACCGAACGTGTGAGGTAGGTCTGGAAAGGGAAGTGTGGAGGGAAAAAGAAGACTAAATGGAGTTGCATAGTTCAGAACTGAGGAGAGTATGCGATTGATGAGATAACATGTTGTAGAGACCGCAAATTGCCAATAAAGCTTGGGAACCTGCATTTGATACATAAGGGAGCGAGTGACCTCAAGAAGGTGATGATTTTTGTGCTCAGCCATACCATTTTGTTGAGGGGGTATAAGCACGTGAGGTCTGATAGATATTTCTAAATGACTTGTCTACTCACACACATTGTCGGTCCGAATTGTTTTAACTGGGCTGAAAAATTATGTACAAGTCTCAGTAATAAAGGCACGAAACACACGAATTAGATCAGAGCAATCGTAAAGTATAAACATGTAATGCGAGAGTAATCATCAATAAATGTAAGAAAATAACGATAATCAGAAACACTAGTCATTTTATAAAGACCACAAATATCAGAATGCACTAGATCAAAAGGAGCATTGCTCCGGGTACAATGAGGGAGAAAAAAAAAGCGATATTGTTTGTTGAAGATACAAGGCTCGTAGGTAAAGTCAGTAAGAGATAGATCGGGAAGAACTTTCTTAAGAATTGGGAGAGGAGCATGTCCAAGACGGCGATGCCAATCAACAAAGGTAATGAAGGAGAGAACTGTGGGGGAAGCATCCAAAAAGTAGAGCCCGTTGGACAGTCGTCCTTACCAATGATATTCTACGTCCGTCGATCCTATACAACAAAAGAAGAAGAGGAAAATGTTATATAAAGCAGTCAAGGTCTTGAGTAAGATGACTAACATAAATAAGATTGAAAGGAGAGCTCAGAACATGACGAACTGAGCGAAGGGAGATAAATGAAGTGAGAGGTATATCAACAGAAGTAGAGACAAGAGTGCGTCACCATTGGCCACTGTGATTAACTTGAGATGCCTATAGTCCAAGTACTGAGACGGTTTCCATGGAGTAATATAGTGTGTGGCACCAAAGTCCACAATCCAATTTAGAATGTAGAAAAAACATAAGATACCTTCATTGGAGATAGAAGCAATAGAGCTAGATGAACGACTAAGTAATCCTTGGAGATGCTGGGGTTGGGTACGCATGACATCAATGCCGACATGAGTGGTGAAAGATGTATCAACAACAATAGAGGCATGGGGTGGAGGAGGCATACCATGCTTACGATATTAGGTTGCCTCAAGATGTCTATCCCTGCCACAGTAAGTACACTTGAGACGAGTTCTTCCGTTGTGACCTCTACCCCTGTAATCGGTGCGCCTCCACAAGCTGATGGAGGAGTGGGGTGAGATACAGATAAGTGCAGGAGGAGAGCCGGAGATTGAGTTTCGGGAGCATATGAAGGTGGTATCACCTTCAAAAGCATGAAGCAAACATCTGAGAGAGAGGGAATGGTGGAAGAAGAGAGGATCTGAGCTCGGACGCTGTGCAAATGAGGCGGAACACGAGCCATCATCATGGCAATACCAACAACTTATTTTTGAGCACGATGGGTAGTGAGATCTGCAGTTGGAGGCTGATGTTGAATCCAAACCTCGACCAAAGTTTTGGACCACGCAACAAAAAAGTTCAAGTCGTCATCAATCCCTGAGTTGAGAGATTGAAAGTCCGTGAAGATGTCAAACAGGTGTTGAATCCACATCGCTTTTGTCATTTCATGATACATGACCATATAATAAGGTTCACTCCTAATAGAGTTGAGGATCCATGATTGGATGCGACCATCATCACAAAGCAATTACTTAGTGGGCTCAGAAGGGGTGGCTATAGTTAGATGATGTAAAAGACTCTTTGTCTGAAGAACACAACGGACGAAGTGCACCAACTCAACAAAGTTATTCTTCCCAATAAGAGAAATGGTGGCGATTCGAAGGTCATTGCGAACCTCAGGAAGAGGGGTTGCTGCACAAGCCAGAAGAGACGAGGCATCATTCAAGGCCATTGAAACATGAATAGAAGAGTAGAGCCCGTCGAGCAAGCGAACAGACAACAAAAAGAAACAATCGAGCTGCAAAGATGGGTAAAGTGGTCAGGGGAGTCAGAAGATTGTGGCTAGGCGAACAAAAAATAAACAACACGGGATCAAATTTAGTGGGTGTAATATTGAAAATTAGTGGGTGAAGTCAAAGATGATGTCAGACCAATAGAGAAAAAGTATTTTGGTACCTTGTATAAGAATAAAAGAGATACAAAAATACATTAATTATAGAGAAATTAAATTGATGAGTCATACCATGAAACTATGATAACGAGTAATAGAAAGAAGAGTAAAAGGGGAGACTAACATCTCAGAGAATCAATTTGGATTCATGTCAGGGCGGTCGACCATGAAAGTTATACATCTCTTGAGGAGAATCATTGACAACTACAGAGAAAGAAAACAAAATTTGCATATGTTGTTTATCAATTTTGAGAAAGCTTATGATAGAGTTCCAAGAGAGATCTTATACAGAGTCTTAGAAAAAACAGTGTAAATGTATCATACATTGACATAATCAAAGATATGTATACAAATTCAGTGACAAAGGGTGATGACATTTGAAAGATTAACACAAGAATTCCCTATTACTGTTGGCTTACATCAAGGCTCAGCTTTAAGCACTTATCTCTTTACCCTTATCTTAGATGAGCTCACCGAACATATCCAACAAGCAATATCTTGGTGTTTATTGTTTGCGGATGATATCGTTTTGGTCGATGAGACGCGCGTGGGTGTAAATGCAAAACTTGAATCTTGTCAAGACACTTTAGAAAATAAGGGTTTTAGGTTGAGCGGGGCAAAGACGGAATATATGAAGCTAAAATTTAGCAGTGCAAGAAGAACGAATGACTTTGTTATTAAGTTGGGTGATCAAGATATTTTTGGTAGTGAGTGTTTTAAATATCTTGGATCGATAGTTCAAAAAGACGGAGATATTGATAAAGATGTGATGTATAGAATCCAAGCGGGTAGGTCGAAGTGGAGAGGCACGTCAGGGATCTTATGTGATCGTAAAGTACCATTAAAACTTAAGGGCAAGTTTTACCATACTACAATTACACCAGCGATGCTCTATGGTTCTGAGTGTTGAGCAGTGAATTGTGTACATGAGCAAAAAAATGGGAGTTGCGGAGATGAAAATGCTTAGGGTTTAGGGTGGATGTGTGGACAAATGAGACTAGATAAAATTAGGAATGAATCTATCATGGATAAGATGGGAGTAGCGCCAATTGCAGAGAAGATGCGAGAAGCTCGACTAAGATGGTTTGGACACGTACAAAGGAGACCATTAGAAACACATGTTAGGCGTTGTGAGAGTCTAGTCACTAGGCATGTTAAATGAGGGAGGGGTAGACCGATAAATACTTGAAATTAAATTATAAGGAAAGACATGATGTACTTAGGCATTAGTGAGATTATGACAAAACATAGGGCACAATGGCGACAAAGGATTCATATAGCCAACCCCACTATAGCGGGATAAAGGCTTGAGTGGTGTTGTTGTAATATTGAAAATTAGCAATCAATATTAAGAGAAGGTAAAAAAGAAAACTAGGTGTGATATATTTAAGTATTTTGAATATAAGATACAAACAATAGGAATATAGATGCAACTATAAACTTTAAATCTAGTCGATGATAGCTAAACTAAGGTGGCATTTGGTTGAGCTTTTTGCCTGCGATGAGGTGAAAACGCACCGACATTTTGGTAAAAAGCAGCGTTTGGATCCACTTATTTTCCAAACTCCGTTTATTTATTTCCGCGGTTTCCCGTTTATTCCCGGCCGCAACTTTTTTCCGCTGTCCACCGCAGACGCTGTTGATCCTCTTCTTCCCGATCCCAACCCCCCTCCTACTCGTTGTTGATCCTCTTCATTCTTCCGGATCTTCTTCTTCCCAAAACCCCGGCGCAACCTAGGGAGGAGAGAGCCATCCCGATCCCCGTCTTCGAAAGCAATGCCGCCGAGGAGGCGTACGACTTCGTACTTACCGAGGACTAGCTCCACATCTTCCGAGCCATTACAAAAAAATTATGCAGGCAGCTTTATCATGGGAGGTGGTGATCACGGCGGTGCTAAGGGAGAAATCTCCTATGTCGGAAGATTTGCCAGTATCGCCATCGCTGCCTGCTTCACGGAGGTATGAATGACGGCTAACCGAATGACGAAAAGTGATGATGAGCATAGTTTCACAATTCCCGATTCTAGTCTTTGGCCGATTATTCAATCCCTAGCGTTCCTTTCCCCCATCTAGTTTGTTAATACCTTAGCGATTCGGAAATGGTTGTGCTTGTCAGTTTAATCTGCCTTCAATTGGATGAGTTGAGTTATATTCTTCCATTTGGTAAAATCCTTTTTGCTTAAAAGTTTATAGCTAGTTATCCTTTTTTCCCTCTAGATTTCCATTTGAACACCGAAGTGTTTCTGATTGGCATTTTCGTGCTCTTTGATTGCAACTTGCAACCATGTTTTTTTTAAAAATCCTTCTTTCTTGTATTCACTCGCAGTAGGAAAAAAATGAGAGAAATATGTACTTGTGCATGCCATACTTTTATATTTCTTTTTTATAGGAATTTTTGGCTTAAAAGAAAATCATTCTGTATGTTCATTTGGTTGTTTTAGATGATTCATGCTCATTCTTATATATGCTTGAAACTCTTGTTAAAGTTTGTTCTTTTGGATGGAATTGAGGTTTGGAATTAAAATTGGAGGTCATTTTTATTGGAATTAAATCTCAAATTTCACTTCAAAAATCCCAAGGCTATCAAACCGAATGGATGAATGAAAGAAAGATCAGGTGTTTGAAGCTAGAGCATAGACCTAAAAATTGTCTAGATGAAAAAAAGATTTTCTGCATTGGGTGTTACGTTATGTAGAAGATGTTAATGATTGAAAAATATATGTTATGATTGAAAAAAAAATTATTTGGAAAAAATGTATGAATGAAATTTTATTTTGTGTTATATTTGAAAAAAAATTTTATTCAAAACTCTGTTTTATATCCAAACAACTTTTTGAAATCTCCGTTTTGTAAACTCTGTTTCACCCAAACAGTTTTTTAACAAAACTCTGTTTTCCAGAATCAGCACTTTTTCTATCAGCAACAGTTCATCAGCAGCTTTCCATCAGCAACAGCCCAACCAAACAGAGCATAAGTGTGGCATACCTGTGAAGTGTGAATAGATGAATGTGTCGCAAGATTAGGAAGAATAAATCAAAGAATGTGTTGAAGTTATAATATTGGGTATTTATATCAGTGTTGTAGATATCGACCGACATGTCCGACATGTCGGCCGACATGAAGGTTTGAGAGCTAACACGACACGAACTCGTTTTAAAATCTGTTCGTAACGTTTTGAATCGGCAACCCGTCGATCATTTTATTCTCCCCCCACCATCGCGGTTCATTTCACGCCGCTCCTGCCCTAGCTCTCCCTCGCGCTCTCCGCTGGTGCTCTTGCTCGCGCTCTCTGCCGGTGCTCTCCCTCTCTTGCGCTCACTGGTTGTTATCTCTCTCGCGCGCTCTCGACACTCTAGCTCTCTGGTTCTTTCCTTCTCCCTGCTCGCTGGTGCTCTCAAATTAGTTGTTCTCTCGCGCTCTCGGCACTCTAACTCGGTGGTACTCTCACTCTGATTATTCTCTCTTGTGCTCTCAATCTCACAAGTTTTTGTCTATCTGCTGGTGCATTCTTCTCCCTACCTCCCCCTCTCATACTCTCGCTCTACATTTTTAGTTTTTTGGTGAATGTTGATCCTGAGAAGGATGAAAATGAAGATGACGATGATGAAGTATTTCCTGGAGAAGGGTTGACATAGGCGCAAATTAGCAATATAGTTGACGCTGATCATGATGAAAGGAATCCTTCAAAACTAGCTACAAGCAAAGAAGAGACAATTAATTATCAAAGAAGGGGAAAGAAAAAAATATTTGAGGTGGATGAGGCAGATCTAGAGGGTTCATCAGATGAAGATCATATTTTATCTACTCTGTCAACTAAAAATAAATTTGTAAGTGATGAAAAATGAGATATGTTTGAACTTTTAAATTTAAAAATTTTGATCTCATAGAAACAATTTTGATCTCAGATAAAATTTTTATCACTAAAGTATTGTATGTTAAATGTTACGTACAACTCTTAATATTTAGAAGTTCAATAGGTTGTAAAATAGGTAGTACTGTGACATGTATAAAAAAATAACATTTAATTATAATTAATTAAATATTAAAACTCGATATATGAAATATCTCCGACATATTAAAAACTGACATGAAAACCCAAACAAACGTGTTCCCGACATCCGACATCTGCAACCTTGATTTATGTGTGTTCGGGGTTTAGTCCAACATCGTAGATTTGGGTTTACTAGTCCTTGTAACTCCTATAAATTATCCAATTGTAGAAGAATATAATATACATTCCAATTTCTTTCTCTTATTTTAACATGATATTATAGCATGAATTGACTCTTCCCTGAAATTCCATTGCCCTAATCGTTGGCGACCTAATTTATCGGTTTCTTCCTTTCTGAATTCAACTGCTACCTCTTGTTCTCATCGACTGGCCCAACCCCTGCTCCTGTCGTGCTGTCCCGCTTCCGCTCCCGACGACAAAACCAATGTCTGATTCGGGAGCGACTTCTGATCCTCTCGATGACGATTGCTTCCGTCGTTGCTTCCATTGACGAGTACGGCTTCTGAACACGTCGTGCCCATCATTGTTGTCTTCGAATCCAGTTCCCATCGACCTCTTGTTTCGACACTGTGTGATAAGGGGCTTCTCCCTGTGTCTGCTTTTGATCTCGTCGGCAGCAACGGTGGGATCAAGTTCTTTATAGTTGCTTATGTTTGTGTCTTCTTCCCTGGCTCCATCGACGATGGCTTCCGTCGTTCTCTTGTGCCGATCTCACCATTTGGTGCTTCTTCTGCCGATGATGCCTGTTGATGATGATGATGATCTGGGACTTCCACGCCTCAATGGGTTGTTCTCTGCTTATGGAGCTTCAAACTCCAGCCGCAGCTTGCTTCTTTCTATCCATTACATCGTTGCTTATCCTCTTGCCGATGTTGATGCTTAGAGTTGTTTTAGTTGTTATTTGTGTGTGTGTGTGTCTTTGTTTCTTGTGTTTGTTTTGTCTTCATGCCTTCATGCACATGTTTCACGTGAGGGGGAGTGCTTGTGACGAAGAAGACCCGGATGACTTTTTCTCAACTCTCGCCTTAGTCACACACGGCCTCCAAGCTTATTTTGTGTGTTGTTAGTGTTTCCCCAATTTTTCTTCGGATTTGGGTGGAGGTGGTATGGTCTTTGTTGGTTGACCTGATTTCAGAGCGTTGTATTGTGTGGGAGTATCGCCAGTCACCCGTTAATCGATATCTATCCAGCGGGTTGTATTGTGTGGGAGTATCCCCAGTCACCTGTTTGTAGATTTCTTTCCAGCGAGTCCACATCGTGTGTGAGACCTGCGTCGTGTGTGGGTCTACGTCATGCGTGGTTATGTCCCCAATTTGATTCTCCGATTTGAAATTTTCCCCGGTGGCTCGTCAGATGTTTTGTCCCACATCACCTAACACAAATACCTTCCTTTTAATGATGTTTTTAAGCTGGAGGTTTCCCCTCCAGCTTGAGGGGGAGTGTTGAAATTATTAGTATTGTGTCTTTATGTGTGTTTGGGGTTTAGTCCAACATCATAGTTTTATGTTTAATAGTCCTTGTAACTCCTTTAAATTTCTCCATTGTGGAAGAATATAATGTACCTTTTATTTTCTCTCTTATTTAAATAGAATGATTATATTCAAGGAACACATGGAGTGAAATCTATTAATAATGAAACTAAAAATAGGCAGTTAAACATAAAAATGTGTCATTAGACGGGTAGACAAACTAGTGTAGGAAGATAAAGAGGAAACCTACTGTAAGACATAAAAAATGTATGCAATGACTAGCGACTAATATGCTTAACACCAAGTAATACTGTAGAAACGAATAAAAATGAGGATTAGTCAAGACAGCCGCATCGAATAGAGAATAAAGTTGTGATTATGATGGTGATACGAGGGACCTTGCTTTCGAAAATTCTGATTTGAATTTCAATCTTGAAGTTATGATAAAATTTATTAACTATTGGACAACAACTGGCATAGATGAACATAGAAATTTGTAACTCACTTACAATTTTAGAACTTCATTAGCGGTACTCTGCATGTTCATTGTTAATGTATTGATGCCATAGGTGGAGAGAAAATCAGCAGTTGCGAGGAAATCTTTCTGACAACGTCTGCCAAAAGATTCCACTTCATGCTGAAAAAGAAAACATATTGATCAACAAACACAGTGAAAAAAATAGTTCATTTATCCGCAAAATTTGAATAATGGAATGCAGAATCTGTATGCCATAATTCTGCACAATATTGTAGGGCATTATTCAAAAAAAAAAACATTAGAATTTGTAACAACAATATCATGGTACTATGTGGAGCAACTTTGTTGTACTTGGCTGTAAAAAAAAGGAAAAACCTACCTCTGTATCAGTACATAATTACTGTTAGAAAAGCCCATGTAAGGGCCCGTATTTGGGCCCATTTTTGTTCTTCTCCTCTTTAGTCCCACAGCTTGTATAGGTTTTTCTCCTCTTTTTCTCCCTCCTATATATTTGTACTCTCTCTTTGTATTTAGACAAGCAATACATACAAGATTTGAGCTCTCTCTATATGGTATCAGAGCCAGGTTCTGGTACTGGCGGTTTCCCTTTTTTTACCCGCCCACAGACCGCCTCCCTATCCTGTCCGCAACTTGTTATGCGGACTCTCCTTCTCTACCCGCTTTCTATCCGCGGGTAGTCCTTCGGTTCTCCTCGCCGGTCTCCCTGCGGTCTTCTCTCTTCTAACCGCGCTAGTTCTCCCGTTCTCTCCTGGCCTCCTCCCTCCCTCTGGCTCTCTTTTTATAGCTCTCCACCCTCTGCCAGCTGGGCCCCGCCTTCTCTCGCTAGTCGCTCGGTTTTCCCGTGCTAGCCGCTGCCTGGTCTTGCCGCTCGAGTTCTCCTACTCGCGGCTTCTCCTAGCCACTGTCATCTCTTTGCCGCTCAAGTTCTCCTCTCGCGGCCTCTCCTTCTCGCTGGTTCTCCTTGCCGCTCGAGTGCCATCTCCCTTTATCTTCTCGCGCGTCTCTCCTTCACCGCTGCGACCTCTCTCTATTTTTGTTCGAGCCGACCTATCTTGTCGCTCCTTCTCTGCCCGCTAGTGTGTTCACTGTGACCGTGCGATTTGTTTCTCCGCACTCAGGTCGCGGCCTCCCTTTCTCTCTCTTGCTCACCGCTGCTATTGTCGCTTTGACTACCCGCTGCGGCCTCTCGTGTAACCGCGCGGGCTTGTCGTGCAAGAGTGCTCTCCCGCGGCGACCTCCTCAACCCGTGGCGATCTCGTCAACCCGTGGCGACCACGTCAACCCGTGGCGACCACGTCAACCCGTGGCGACCACGTCAACCCGCGGCGACCACGTCAACCCGCGGCGACTTCTTCAACCCGCGGCGACCTCGTCAACCCGCGACGACCTCTTCAACCCGCAGTGCCCTTTCCTGCTCGTTGTGGCCTCTCCGGTCTCTATGAGCTCCTCCGTTGACTCCACCGGCCAGGCGGATAACCCCTCTGCAGACCGCCCGACTCCTCCTCTTGACCTCCGCGATGAGCTGCAGATCACCAGCATTTCCCTGTCTAGAAAGAAGAATTTCATCTCATGGGTGCACTCGGTTCGCCGAGTTCCTCAGGCCAAGGGCCTTGTGCTTCATCTCACTCAGGGACCTCCTTCTCCTCCTACCAACGACTGGCTGTGAAACGACGGTCGCGTTCAGACGTGGCTCCTCAATTCCCTGGAGGGTGAGCCCTACCAGATGGTCATGTATCATGAGACGTCCAAAGCTATGTAGGATGAGCTCCACTCCTTATACTCGGGCAAGGAAAGCCTCCAACACCTCTATGACATTATTACCGATCTTCAGGCTCTCGACGCTGGCGGGACTGCAAACATGGCCTCGTTTGTTGCTCATGTTAAGACTCTTGCGGAGGCCTGGATCCAGCATCAGCCATCTACCACTGATCTTGCTGCTTAGCGAGCTCAAAAGGAGGCCGTCTGCATCACTATGATGATGGCTTGTGTCCCGCCACACCTTCAGAGTATTCGGGCTCAGGTTCTGGCTTCGGCCACTACTTCCTTATCTGATGTTTGCTTTATGCTCCTTCGAGTGTCACCGCCCCCGGATACTCCTGCGCCCTCCTCTCTAGCCCTTCTCCAGCAGACCCTTCCCCCCTTACTTGCCCCACCGTCTTCTGCTCGTGGTGAACGTTCGAGCTCCCGCGGAAGGGGGCGTGGTGTCGGGGCTGCCCAAAGTGTTCCTATTGCGGCCAGGACGGCCACACTGAGGCAGTTTGCTACAAGAAACATGGCTACCCTCCTCGTCCGACTGCTGTTGTTGCAGCTGACGGCTCTTCTGCCACAAGTGCCGACCTTGAGGTCGTTCGCCTCCAGCTACAACAACTCCATGGGCTGCTCAACCCTCCATCTACTTTTGTTGCCTCCACCTCCACTGCAGGTATTGCATGTTTTTCCTCCAGTCCGCGCTGGATCTTGGACTCGGGTGCCACTCATCACATCACCTCGCTGCGGCCGCCCAAGTACTCAGATGCTCCTCATCCGAAGTGTACCACCGTGGCTAATGGGGCGATTGTTCCGGTCTCCGGCTACGCTGACCTCTCCCTCAACCCCTCCATCTCTCTTCGCTCTGCTCTTTATGTTCCGAGCTCCCCGTTTAATTTACTTTCTGTTGGTCGTCTTACTAATGATATGGATTGCTCTGTCACATTCACCTCTTTTGCTTTTTTGATACAGGATCGGCAGACGCGGATTACCATTGGTAGGGGTCGACTGCAAAACAGGCTCTACCTTCTTGATGCCTCTCCTACCGTCCTCTCCTCTGTCTCCTCCGTTGATTGGCATCGCCGTCTTGGGCATGCCCCTCTGCCGGTCCTCCAGAAGGCGCTTCCTGATGTATCTCTTCCTCCCTTTCAGTGTGATTCTTGTATTTTCGACAAGCAGTCGCGTTCTTCCTTTCCCGCACATTGTACTCGGAGTTCGGCTCCTTTTAATTTACTGCACTCCGATGTTTGGGGTCCTTTCAAAATTACTAGTATTTATGGTTATCGCTATTTTATCACCTTTATTGACGATTACTCTCGCACGACGTGGCTTTACTTCGTGATCGCTCCGAGCTTCCTCGCGTGTTTCGGGCTTTTGTGCTAGAGACTCGTACGCAATTCTCCACTACCATAAAAACGTTGCGCACTGATAATGCTCGCGAGTACACTAGCCACGAATTTGCAAATCTGTGTGCGGAGTTCGGTATTATTCATCATACATCCTGTGCTTACACCCCCAGCAAAACGGCGTTGCCGAATGGAAGAACTGACACCTGCTCGACGTTGCCCGCTCCCTCATGCTTCACATGCATGTTCCAAAATCTACTGGAACTTTGCGGTCTCCACTGCTTGTTTCCTCATCAACCGTCTCCCTTCCTCTGTTCTCTACCATACCACTCCGTTCAGCCTCCTATTTCCCTCCGCTCTGGCCTTCCCTCTCACACTCAGGGTCTTTGGTTGCACCTGCTTCGTCCACCTTCTGGGTCCTTCCACGGACAAGTTGGATCCTCGGGCGGCTAAACACATTTTCGTCGGCTATTCCCGTACTCAGAAGGGCTATGTGTGTTATTCTCCGGTTACCCGGAAGGTCTCCGTGTCCGCTAATGTTACCTTCCGAGAGGATCAACCTTTCTTCTCTCCTTCTCTATCCACTCCTCTACCACCGACCCCTCTACCGCCATCCCTCCAACGACCTGTCATCCCCGTTACTACGCCTCTTCCACAGGTTCTTCCTGACCCAGCTCCTGCTCCATCTAAGCCGCCTGTTATCCGTGTCTACACTCACTGCCCTCCTCGTTCCGTTGCCCCTATGCAGTCGGCCTCGACTAGAGCTGTCACGGTTCCAGTTCGGTTCCGGTTCTACTAAAATCATGAACCGAACCACTAAGTTAACAGATCTTCAAATTAGAACCAAAACCTTATTTGGTTTGATCGGTTTTGGTTATGGTTCCAGCTTAGTTTTTAGAACCGTCGTGTAAACGGTTCCGGTTATGGTTCAGCAAAAACCAAAATCAAACCAGCCACTAACGGTTCGGCCCGGTTCCATGTGGTTCAGTCCGGTTCCACGCGGTTCGGTCCGGTTCCAACTAAATCCAAAATCAAACTTGGCATAATTAAATAAAAGCGGGCTGCAAATAGTAAAACTCAAAACAACATCGAAATAAAAATAATTATGTTGCGCACTTCTCGACGGTCTTTTCCACGATCGGTGGGATAGTATCAATAGTCTTTCTACGCGTGTAGACTTGTTACGACTTCTAGTTGGCTTGCGCATGTCTCGTCGGCATGCTCAACCGTAACAACCGGCCATAATTAGTTGTCTTTCATGATTACTAATAAATAGTAATTGTATATCTTCTATATTTTTTAAGTAAAATATTTCAAAAAAAATATGTAAGTAAAATTGAAAATATATTATATAACTGTACAAAAATCAAAAGTGCACTGCAAAAATCGACTGCAAGCCGCACCAATGTCAAATCATAACATACGATTTTTATGCGGTGAGGTTTTGTTCGGTCCAAAATCAACCATCTTTAGTGCGATTGGGGTTTGGGTTCAAACTGCATCAGCTTCACTCGTGATAGTAAGTATAAATATTATAGATAAATTATAAAATAATAACAATATAATAATAATAATAATAATAAACGGGTTGCGGTTCGGTTCTACTTCGGTCCGGTTCGGATCGGGTCTAAAAAACTTGAAACCGCTTGAGACTTGTATGTTGCGGTTCCGATTCTGGTTCTGGTCTGGATAATAAAATGTAAGAACCACACCCGGACCAATGTTGTTCACGGTTCCAAAATTCAAACCGGAACCCGAATAATTTGTGAACGGTTCGGTCTGGTTTTTTGCGGTTTCGGTTCGATTTGCGGTTTTCGGTTTTAAGTTACAGCTCTAGCCTCGACCTCGGCTTCTCCGTGCCCTGCTGATCCGGTGCCCGCGTCTACTGCTCATCCGATGACGAACTTTGTCTCCCTGCATCGCCTCTCTCCCCACCTTCGGTCATTTGCTACTTCGCTGCCCTCAATTTCTGTTCCAAACTCTGTGCAAGAGGCTCTCCAACATCCTGGCTGGCGCGCCGCTATGGACGAGGAAATAACTGCTCTCTGGGCAAACCAGACTTGGACCCTGGTACCCCTTCCTCCTGGTCAGAAACCGGTTGGGTGCAAATGAGTCTTTGTCATCAAGCATGCTCCTGATGGGACAATTGACAGACTCAAAGCTCGTAAGGTGGCTCGCGGCTTCACCCAACAACAAGGTCTCGACTACGACGAAACCTTTTCTCCTATAGCTAAGCTCAACATGGTTCATGTCCTCATCTCCGTGGTTGTGCATCGCCAGTGGCCCTTATTTCAACTAGATATAAAGAATGTATTTCTGAATGACGATCTCCAGGAAACAGTTTACATGCAGCAACCTCCCGAGTTTGAGACCACGGGGGAGTCTCGGGTTTGTCGTCTTCTGAAGTCACTCTATAATCTCAAACAATCTCCTCGGGCATGGTTTGACAAGTTTAGTAAGGCCCTACGGAAAATTGGCTTTACTCGGAGCTCGGCAGAATTCTCGATATTCACTCGCCACAAGGCAACGGGAACGGTTCTCCTATTGGTTTACGTTGACAACATCATCATTACTGGAGACGACTCAAACGGAATACAGGCGGTCAAACAACATCTGAGCTCCGTATTTCAAACAAAAGATCTGGGGCACCTTCGGTACTTCTTGGGTCTGGAGGTTGGTCGAGGTTGCCAGACGACCAGATGGCCTTGTCCTCTCTCAGCGAAAGTACTGCCTCGATCTCCTTCATGATGCAGGCTACTCTGGCTGTAAGCCTGTGAACACTCCAATGGATGTAAATCACAAGCTATGTGCTCAGGCCTCAGATTTTGATCTTCTGCTTCAAAATTCGGAAATAATCGTCGTCTTGTTGGGAAAATGATCTACCTAATGGTAACAAGACCAGATATATCCTTTGTTGTTGGTATCGTCAGTCGGTAAATGCATTCTCCTCGAAGCTCTCATCTCCGGGCCGTTGAACGAATTCTCCGATACCTTAAAACAGCTCCTGGTCAAGGACTAGTATACAAAACCTCATCTTCAACCCCAACATTGGTGGCATATTCTGATGCTGATTATGTGGGTTCCCTCGATGATCGATGATCAACCAGCGGTTTTTGCACATATTTTGGAGGGGGTCTGATTACCTGGCGGAGCAAGAAACAAGCGGTGATTGCTCGATCCTCAGCTGAAGCAGAATATCGGGCAATGACATCTGTGATTTCGGAACTCACGTGTCTTGAGAGTCTTCTTGCTGACCTTGGGGTAAAGCTTTCTTCACCAGCTCTCCTCCTTTGTGACAGTCAAGCTGTCATACATATAGCCAAGAACTCGGTCTTTCACGAAAGAACGAAGCATATTGAAGTGGAATGTCATTTCATCAGGGAGAAAGTTCACAAGAAGAAGATTGAACTGAAGCATGTTTCGGGTACTGAACAAGTTGCGGATGTCCTCACGAAGGCTCTACCTAGTACCCTCTTCTATCAGTACCTATCCAAGCTTGGCGCACACGACTTGTACGCTCCAGCTTGCGGGGGAGTGTTCGAAAAGCCCATGTAAGGGCCCGTATTTGGGCCCATTTTTGTTCTCCTTCTCCTTTTTAGTCTCACATCTTGTATAGGTTTTTCTCCTCTCTTTCTCCCTCCTATATCTTTGTACTCTCTCTTTGTATTTAGACAAGCAATACATACAAGATTTGAGCTCTCTCTACAATTACCATTTAGTAAATAGCTCTACTCCACCTACAAGATCTAAACCAAAAACAACAAGCACCTTTAGAGGGAATGTTTTTATTATTTATTCAATCTTATATGTTAGTGTTTACACCAATTTTCACAATGGATGTTGCAATTGGAGGTTGTCTCATCAAGCCTTGCTCAATTTCCCGGTTAGGGTTCTCCTAAGGAGTCTTATTATTTTTTCATGATGGATGTTGAAATTGGCAAATTTTATTATACCCCTTAAGGTAAGTCACCTGACGAGTTTTGCTTTCTTTGAGACATTCCATACATTCTAGAGTAGTATCCTAGTGTCGATGTTTGAGACATTCTTACGAGTGGTATTGCCTTCGCGACAAATTTTCCTACAAACCGCTTGGTGACTCTCCTAACGAGTCACATCCCTTGAGAGATATTTGATACATCGGCATGTACTTTAGTGTTGATGCTACATGTAAGTATGGGGGTGTTCGTCGCACACTCGACGAGAATTTCTACACCTCATCTAGAGAACTTCCTGAAACACCACAACAGATGAGAGTTCGCCACATGCCTGATCAGTTGGTGATGAGAGCTCGTCTGAGAGCTCTTTATCAAGGAGGTCGGGGAATCGAGTCCCGGCCTCAACAACCTATCAGCCATGTGGTAGAGTCGGGTATGGGTTGGGGTGTACGGCCCGCGGGCTTGATAAAGCCGCCTGGTGCTGACTCCAGGTGGGGCCCCCTGGTGGGACACCAGGGTGGCGGGCAGGTGGACTCCTGTCTCGCATCTTAAAAGTGTAGACATATCAGCTCGCCCTTCGTTATGAACAGTCTTTGAGATCCACAAAAGTTGGTCGATGGGAATCTCACCTTGACCTCCGCAGTACAAGTCCCTCCCATACTGAGGTCACCACAATGCCTACCAATGTCCTATCAGTCACGACAGAAATGATACCTGATGCAGATTGCTCTCACCCTAATGAGGTGCTTAGCTCAATGAGTGACCTATATCTTGTTTCTGACCCGTCTCTTGTGACCACGACTGAGAGCGAGTCTGAGCGACCTATTGAGTCTGTAGTGTTGTCTCTCACCCACACCTCTTCCTCTACCATACACCGGGTTAGTTAGCACCTCTACTACAGACCCATTTCCTGACACCGCACTCACGGATCCATTCTTGAGTATAGGTCCATGTCGCTCTCTTATTGTCATTCCCTGAGTCACATCACGACTGAAAGTCCGGAGCCTACTGTTGATGTCGTAGTGGCTATGTCACTCATTCACGGGGACGCTACCCCTTACGATGGTACTCATGTGGAGGATCATGACCCTAGTGACGAGTTTTACGACGATCCCCCTATTGAGCCTCCTAATGAGCTGCCACATCCCGGTGAGGATGCGATTTATGTGAGTCGCTTGTTTAAGAGTTTCGAGTTATTGGTGCCTCTTCCATTATCGTCTCGGCCATGCCCTAGAGGATGGGTATTGTGTGGACCATCAAGTGTCTAGGGCACCACCCGCTGACGCATCACACTCTCGATGAGTTTTGGGACACACCACTTGTTGACCCACCTAATGAGTTCTTTACTTTCGGGGACACTCACTACATGATAGAGTCACGTATTCTAGTCGGTGTACGCAATTTTCACTTGGGTAGTTGTTGCATTCGCGATGACTTTTCTTACACACCTCCTAGTGAGCCCCCTGATATGTCACGTTTCCTGAGAGACATTTTGCTCTTTACGAGCTCGTATTTGAGTGTAGATGTCTCGCACAGTCACCAGAACACTCGGCACATGCGGGATGAGTTTTTTTACACTCCCCCGAGAGAGCCTCCTGACAGGCTACCTTCTGTGATAGATTTTCAGGTTATTATTAGATTTTTTTCCAATAGAGAGCATGTTGTGTGTTGAAGCCAAAATTGACCTCTCGTGGAGTTCGGGGTCCCAAAAGAAGGGTGACCTCACACCTACTACACTCGGAGGAACGTCATGGACCTAAGACCTGGGAAACTAGGAACAGACCCTCGGCTCTAGCGTGGAGGTCCCACCTCACACCCGGAAAACCTTTGAGGTCTCCCCCTCCCTAGCCAATGCTTGAGCTAGGTGCCTTGGAGGAAGAAAGCCAAGGGGATTTAAGTGGCTAAGAAGTGATGATCTCCAAGGCACCCTCAAGGGTTTATTTATAGATTTTCCAAGTCCTGGGATTAAAAATTACCAAAATGCCCCTAGGGCAAATAAGCCTCAAGCCAATAACAAACCTCCACACCAGGGGGTAAAGAAGTAATTCCGCCCCGGGGTACAACGGTAAAAACATGGTCCAGAGAGAGATCCAGGGGTGAACGGAGGCTAAGCCATGCCCCCCACCCCTCCGGACATTGGAGGTGAATGGGCAAACCTCTCGGAGGAAACAACCGATGGGGGCGAGCGCCAGGCCGCGCCCGCGAGTGGGCCGCTTAGGCGAGATCCAGGCCGCGCCGGCCTCGTCCGCGAGCAGGCTGCTCGGGCGAGAGCCAGGCCGCGCCGCCTCGCCCGCGAACAGGCTGCTCGGGCGAGAGCCAGGCCGCTCGGGCGAGAACCAGGCCTTGCCCGCGAGCAGGCCTCTCGGGCGAGAGCAAGGCCGCTCGGGCGAGAGCCAGGCCTCGCCCGCGAGCAGGCCTCTCGGGCGAGAGCAAGGCCGCTCGGGCGAGAGCCAGGCCTCGCCCGCGAGCAGGCCGCTCGGGAGAGAGCCAGGCCGCGCCGGCCTCGCCCGCGAACAGGCCTCTCGGGGGAGAGCAAGGCTGCGCCGACCTCGTCCGCGAGCAGGCCGCTCGAGCGAGAGCCAGGCCGCCCCACCTCGCCCGCGAGTAGGCCGCTCGGGCGAGAGCCAGGCCGCGCCGGTCCTGCCGCTCCTACCTTGCTCCTCTGCATACCCAGGGGGGTGCCGATCATTTTGCCATACCCGCCCCCCTTAAAGGGCCCGGGGGGAGATGTAAATTTTACCTCCCTCTACTAGTATATTTCCAAGGCCAAGCCAAAATTGGCCACCAAGAGTGCAAAATCTCTCAAAAGCTTAAAAACTTATAGTTGGTCCTGCGCCTGCCGGGAGGACCCTACTCTGTGAATACGAGGTTGTACACAATCCCCGCTCTTTTTGAGGTTGGCACAAGCTCGGAAAGAAACATCAAACCCAACGTATTCGCTGAGTGGCCTCTTCTCGCGGTTTGAAAGATTATAAGGTCTCTCCAAGGGGTCAACCTGTCATGCCAGCTAATGAGAGCCTGGGTGACGAGACAGCCTCGGGGTGAAAACACTTAGCCTCCCGAGGGGTCAATGTAACGGCCCGGCCCTTTAGACCAAGCGCTGTTACAGGGATGCAGCTCGCACACCCCAACGCCATCCCTGTACGGCCATTTAATCCACACAGTAGGTTGTTGGCGCAAGGTTTCGAACCCGCAACCCTGCTTTGCCTAACAGCAGCTGTTACCAACTGAGCTGCAGCTGTTAAAGGGTTGCGGGTTCGAAAACTTGCGCCAACAAACTACTGTGCGGATTAAATGGCCATACAGGGATGGCGTTGGGGTGTGTGGGCTGCAGCCCTGTAACGACGCTTGGTCTAAAGGGCCGGGCCGTTACATAAAAGTGCAGCTCAGTTGGTAACAGTTACTGTTAGGCAAAGCTGTTAAAGGGTTGCGGGTTCGAAACCTTGCGCCAACAACCTACTGTGCGAATTAAATGGCCGTACATGGATGACGTTGGGGTGTGCGGGCTGCAGCCCTGTAACGGCACTTGGTCTAAAGGGTCGGGCCGTTACATAAAAGTGCAGCTCAGTTGGTAACAGCTGCTGTTAGGCAAAGCTGTTAAAGGGTTGCGGGTTCGAAACCTTGCGCCAACAACCTACTGTGCGGATTAAATGGTCGTACAGGGATGGCGTTGGGGTGTGCGGGCTGCAGCCCTGTAACGACGCTTGGTCTAAAGGCCCGGGCCATTACAGTCAACCTGTCATGCCAGCTAATGGGAGCCTGAGTGACGAGACAGCCTCGGGGTAAGAAACACTTGGCCACCCCGAGGGGTCAACCTGTCAAGCCAGCTAATGGGAGCCTGGGTGACGAGACCACCTCGAGGTGAAAAAACACTTGGCCACCCCGAGGGGTCAAGCTGTCATGCCAGCTAATGAGAGCCTGGGTGACGAGACCACCTCGGGGTGAAAAACACTTAGCCACCCCGAGGGGTCAACCTGTCAAGCCAGCTAATGGGAGCCTGGGTGGCGAGACCACCTTGGGGTGGAAAAACACTTGGCCACCCCGAGGAGTCAACCTGTCAGGCCAGCTAATGGGAGCCTGGGTGACGAGACCACCTCGGGGTGAAAAACACTTGGCCTCCCCGAGGGGTCAATCTGTCATGCCAGCTAATGAGAGCCTGGGTGACGAGACCACCTCGGGGTGAAAGAAGACCGTCTCGGAGCAAAGCCAACAGGGTCATCCACGAGAGGTACCACCGGCCCTGCCAGCTAGTGAGAGCCTGACAGCGGGACCGTCTCGAAGCTAAAAGGACTTAGCTTACACGAGAGATCAACCTGCCCTGCCAGCTAGTGGGAGTCTGGTCAGCGGAATCATCTCGGAGCTAAAAGAACTTAGCTTCTACGAGAGATCAACCTGCCCTGCCAGCTAGTGGGAACCTGGTAGGGAATCATCTCGGAACTAAAAGAACTTACCTTCCACGAGAGATCAACCTGCCTGCTAGCTAGTGGGAGCCTGGTCAGCGGAATCATCTCGGAGCTAAAAGGACTTAGCCTCCACGAGAGATCAACCTGCCCTGCCAGCTAGTGGGAGCCTGGTAGCGGAATCATCTCGGAGCTAAAAGAACTTAGCCTCCACGAGAGATCAACCTGCCCTGCAACCTATGGGAGCCTGACAGCGGAATCATCTCGGAGCTAAAAGGACTTAGCTTCCACGAGAGATCAACCTGCCCTGCCAGCTAGTGGGAGCCTGACAGCGGAATCATCTCAGAGCTAAAAGGACTTAGCTTCCACGAGAGATCAGCCTACCCTGCCAGCTAGTGAGAGCCTGACAACGGAATCATCTCGGAGCTAAAAGGACTTAGCTTCCACGAGAGATCAACCTGCCCTGCCAGCTAGTGAGAGTCTGACAGCGGAATCATCTCGGAGCTAAAGAACTTAGCTTCCACGAGAGATCAACCTGACCTGCCAGCTAGTGGGAGCCTGACAGCGGAATCATCTCGGAGCTAAAAGAACTTAGCTTCCACGAGAGATCAACCTGCCCTGCCAGCTAGTGGGAGCCTGGCAGCGGAATCATCTCGGAGCTAAAAGAACTTAGCTTTCACGAGAGATCAACCTGCCCTGTCAGCTAGTGAGAGCCTGGTCAGCGGAATCATCTCGGAGCTAAAGGGACTTAGCCTCCACGAGAGATAAACCTGCCCTGCCAGCTAGTGGGAGTCTGGTAGCGGAATCATCTCAGAGCTAAAAGAACTTAGCCTCCACGAGAGATCAACCTGTGCTGCCAGCTAGTGGGAGCCTGGTCAGTGGAATCATCTCGGAGCTAAAAGGACTTAGCCTCCACGAGAGATCAACCTGCACTGCCAGCTAGTGAGAGCCTGACAACGGAATCATCTCAGAGCTAAAGAACTTAGCTTTCACGAGAGATCAACATGCCCTGCCAGCTAGTGAGTCTGACAGCGGAATCGTCTCGGAGCTAAAAGAACAGGGCATGTTATCTGAACACTACTAGAATTTAACATCCTCCAACGGGGAAAAAGAGTTAGGTTACATGACCCCCCCCCCCCCCGACTCTACCGGTCGGGGGCTGGACTCATTACAACATAAAAAAAAGATCGAGGCTTCTTCAGGGGGTCTGGGCATGATGGTCATCCTCCGACTCCATCCCACTGGACACATCCATCCTGCTCAGGCTCTCCATGATCTTCTCCATCTCCTCCGTCTTGGCCAACCAAGAGATGGTGTTGACAGCCGTGACGTAACACTGTCTCGCCATCCTGGAGTCTCCCTTGATCCTGACCTGGATCCCTTCTAAGCTGAACTTGAGGCACTGGTGAAGGGAAGACGGCACACAACGGAAGGCACTGATGAGGGGCCTCCCGAAGATGGCGTTGTAACTGTTTGGGGCGTCAACAATGACGAACCTGCAGTTTCTTGAGGTCCCCCCTAACTTCACCTGGAGTCTGACTCCACCTTCGACTTCCTTCCTCTCCCCTGAAAATCCAAACAGGGGTCCGTCCGAGGCCAGCACCCTCCTTGGCTCCACCTTCATCCCGTCAAATGCTTTCTTGAAAACGACGTTGACAGAGCTTCCGTTGTCAACCAAGATTCGGGAGACGGTAAAGCCTTCGATGGCAGCCTGGATGACCAGGGCGTCGCAGAATGGATCCTCATGCTCTGGCATGTCCTTTGACGAGAAGGTGATCTTTTCTTCCGGGGGAGGAGTCTGGGATGTCGAGGCAACGCTCTGTCGGTACATCACATGGAGACTTGCCTTCCGAGCGGCTTCGATCCCCACCCCCCCCCCCCATGGATCACAGCTATACCATCTCGGGGTCCTACGTCGACTCGGTCCTCGCATACATCATCTCCTCCCCCTCCTTGGGACAGAACTTCAATCCGCTCCGGCGGCTGCTGCTGGGCTGGAGCTCCCGTTCCCCTCACTTCCAGGAACTCGGGGCAGGTAACCGTGGCGTGACCCTCCAACTGGTGGAACTCACAGTACGGTAACTCTACTCTGTCTCTCCCTCTTCCCCTGCGATTCTTCCTCTCCCTCCGACCAATCGTCATTGCTTGCTGCGGTGGGGGCAGGAGCTGTCTTGGGGCTTGCCTTTGGAAGTTGAACCTCCCTTGGCCCCCATGAAAGTTCCCCCCACCCTGGATGAGAGCTCTTCCTGGACCCTGGGCAGGTCCTCCATGCTGCCTCCAGCCTGGTTCCGGACTCTTCTGTCCCTGGAACCCCTGAGCTCTCTGCTCTTCTCTCCGCCTTCCTTCCTGATGCCTTGAGCCACCTTGCTCTTTTGGCTCCGACTCTGTTAGCTTTGCCAACTTCTTGACAAATGTCGGGTTGGCCGCCTCCATGGCTATCTCCTCAGCCGCCCTTTCCATCAGCTCCTCGAAGGAAATGGGGGCCTTTCGGGTCAAGCTCATCTTGAAGAACCATTCGCGCAACCCCACCGTGAACGCCATCTGGAGGGCATACCCTGGCATCTCCTGGATATCCAGGATCTCCTCCTGGAACCTGTCAACATAATAGGTCAGCGACTCCTCGGCCCTCTGCCTTATCAGAAAGATGGACTCAAGACTCCTCTTCCTCTTCTTGGAGGTGGAGAAGCGGAGCTGGAAGCTCCGGCTCAAGTCCTCAAACCCATAGATCGACCTTGGAGGGAGTTGATGAAACCAGTCTCTTGCCTTCTCCTTCAACGTGATCGCAAAGAGGCGACACTTGAAGGCATCCGTCATCGGCCTGATGGAGACGGCATCCTCGAACCACTACAGGTGCTGGACGGGATCATCCTTCCCGGTATAATAAGCCATGTCTGGCTCTCTGAACCCCTCGGGAACGGGAGCTGAGATGATCAGCTCACTGAAGGGTGACCCCCTGAGGGGTGGTCTCGCAACCTCTACTCGCACGACCTGCTCGCCTGGAGGGCTAGCACTCGCCGGGCTAGGGAACAGCTCCCGGCCGGGGAGGTCTCGCTCGACTCCCTCTCCCATCCTTTCCTTCCCAGGTCGCCTACCTGGTACACTTCTCCCCATGCTGGGGTCATCTCGCCTGTACCCCTGGGAGGTAGCTCGTCGAGACCCCTGGGAGCCAGTCCCTGGGGGGTGGGGGTTGAGCTGTCAGCCCAAGGGGCAAAGCCTCTCAGCATCTCCATGATGCCTTGGATGGAAGCCATGAACTCCTCCCTTCCTACGAAGGGTCTGGGGTGGGCGAGCTCGCCGAGATCATCACCACCTCCCTGATCTCCAGCCATGGCACTCTCCCAAGATCTTCTGTGTTGGTCACTCTTCACGCTCACCGCACCAAAATGTTGAAGCCAAAATTGACCTCTCGTGGAGTTCGGGGTCCCAAAAGACACCTACTACACTCGGAGGAACGTCATGGACCTAAGACCTGGGAAACTAGAAACAGACCCTCGGCTCTAGCGTGGAGGTCCATCCTCACACCCGGAAGACCTTTGAGGTCTCCCCCTCCCTAGCCAATGCTTGAGTTAGGTGTCTTGGAGGAAGAAAGCCAAGGGGATTTAAGTGGCTAAGAAGTGATGATCTCCAAGGCACCCTCAAGGGTCTATTTATAGATTTTCCAAGTCCTGGGGTTAAAAATGACCAAAATGCCCATAGGGAAAATTAGCCTCAAGCCAATAGCAAACCTCCACACCAGGGGGTAAAGAAGTAATTCCGCCTCGGGGTACAACGATAAAAACATGGTCCGGAGAGAGGTCCAGGGGTGAACGGAGGTGAATGGGCAAACCTCTCGGAGGAAACAACCGATGGGGGCGAGCGCCAGGCCGCGCCCGCGAGCGGGCCGCTCGGGCGAGAGCCAGGCCGCGCCGGCCTCGCCCGCGAGCAGGCCGCTCGGGCGAGAGCCAGGTTGCGCCGCCTCGCCCGCGAGCAGGCCGCTCGGGCGAGAGCCAGGCCTCGCCGGCCTCGCCCGCGAGCAGGCTTCTCGGGCGAGAGCAAGGCCGTTCGGGCGAGAGCCAGGCCTCGCACGCGAGCAGGCCTCTCGGGCGAGAGCAAGGCCGCGCCGGCCTCGCTCGCGAGCAGGCCGCTCGGGCGAGAGCCATGCCGCGCCGGCCTCACCCGCGAGTAGGCCTCTCGGGCGAGAGCAAGGCTGCGCCGGTCTCGCCCGCGAGCAGGCCGCTCGGGCGAGAGCCAGGCCGCGCCGCCTCGCTTGCGAGCAGGCCGCTCGGGCGAGAGCCAGCCCGCTCGGGCGACAGCCAAGCCGCGCCGGTCCTGCCGCGCCGGTCCTGCCGCTCCTACCTTGCTCTTCTGCATGCCCCGGGGGTGCCGGCCATTTCGCCATACCCGCCCCCCTTAAAGGGCCCGAGAGGAGATGCAAATTTTACCTCCCCCTACTAGTATATTTCCAAGGTCAAGCCAAAATTGGCCATTAAGAGTGCAAAATCTCTCAAAAGCTTAAAAACTTATAGTTGGTCCTGCGCCTGCCGGGAGGACCCTACTCTGCTAATACGGGGTTGTACATTGTGTCGGTCATGTTTCATTTGCATCATTTGCATGAATCTGAGTCGTTTCTTTATCATTTGCATGTGTCTGTTGAGTTGTTTGTCCATCGTTTGCATGTGTGTCATGAGTCGGTCCGACGGAGAATCCATAATGATAATAAATTTTCGAAGTCACATGTGGATGCTCACTGGCAAGAGCAGGTACTTCATAAAGGCGAGCAAGTGATAGTGAGAATCTGCGTTGGGAGGCTCCGTGCGAAGCTTGCTAAAAGCTTGAGCGTTAGGTGAATGGATCCCTATATAATCATGAGACGGATTAAAGCAAATACTTATGATCTTGATATCCTTGCAAGTATGAACATTCATCCGATATTTAATGTTGGAGATCCGACGCCATACTACGAGTCTCGTGAGTATGTGGACCCAAACAGTGGGGACTCCCAGCCGCCCACACCTCCACTCGCGTTGCCTTGCCACCCTCATAGCTCACCTACGTATGATGGCCATCACTACTCACCCACTTCTGACATCCACCCACCTAGGGACTCGTCTTCTTTGATTCTACCTACGGCACCGTCGATCGCACCGAGATCCACCACTCGTGAGTTGAGCGGTGAGGGCATTACGGAGGCCAGACTCCGCCAGTACATTCCAACTACAGATGTTGATGACATCTAGGTACTTGCAGCAGAGCTTGATCGATTCACCCTTGAACTTCGACTTCAGTACGACCGTCTCCATTTACCGGAGATGACAGCTTTTCAGTCGGGGGGAGTTGATTGGCGAGGACACTCTTTCGTCGACTGAGGACTTCCGGTGGACCTCTTTGAGTCTTACCTGGCCTATATCGAGAGAATTTTGATCCCTATTCATCGGGGGAGATGAATTCTTTCAACTCGGGGGGATTGATCCGGAGCAGAGACGAGGACCTGCAGTAGAGGACAAGTTTTGGGCCCGTTCGGGGCCAATTGGCAACCTTCCATATCTGCGTGCCCGGATCGATGATCGGACACCCCAAATAAGTCCGGATTCGCGTTGCGAATCGATTTGATATATTACATCATTAATTTGCATTGTATTTTGATGTATTTGGTGGCCCCACCTCCGGCCAATCATAGTCGTTGAAGGTGGGATACTCTAGTCTTTATTTTATTATAAATAGATTGGTAGTGGGTTGATTGAGGTTATTGCAGAATTTGGAGATTTGTATTCCCGGATTCCCGCGATCCCGCCACGATGCCAACTCCGTGGAACTCTAGGTGACAAGTCCTAGGTTGGTATCTTACTCCCCGAGCCTTCCCCTAACCCTAGCCCTCTTTTCCCCCTCCCAAACCCTCTCCCGCAGCCACCCAACTCCTCCAAAACGCAACTGCCAGAGGGTTGTCCAGAAAAATCCTATTTTTTATTCAATTCTACCGTTGAACAATGAAATTCACTGTTCATTTCTAAAGTTTCTCAGCCTTTGATCCACTGTCGGCCTGCTGTTTCCCCTTCCCTGCACCGCCGGCCTCCAAGCCCCCATCCAGCAAGCCGCTAACCACTCCCCTTTCCTCTCCTGCATACAGACGCACTCACACACTTCCCCTTCCTTTCTTGCCTCCGCCTCTGCTATTTCCAGTAACACCAGTCGCCGACTACAAGTCCAGTCATCCTTTTCCTCCCCCCCCACCACCTGTATTCCCACAACCAAGGCTCCCCTTTCGTGGATCCTCTCCCCACCGCCATCCCCGTACTCTAATCAGTCCAAGGCTGGATTGTCCACCCCCCACCCCTATTGTCTCGATCATCATCATTCTTCACCCTTAGCTCGAATCCACTTCCAAACATCGAATTCATCCACCCCTCTCCCGGATCTACACATACGTGGTCGGATCTACCCATTTTCAGTCCGATTCCACCATCTACAGCTGAGGACAGCCACCGACGCTATTTCCACGCCCCCAGTTCCACCTTGGATCGCCGTACACGCATATCAGGCTCCGGATTCTTCAACGCCTTGGTCAGCCCACTAGTTTGTGAGATCTCGTCGTATTGATTTATTATTTTCAGCATATCTGTATTGGACTAGATGCGATATTTGTTTGGATATCTTGTATTGTGGCGATTTGTTAGATATTTATCGTGATTTGCAGGATTTATTGGCCGTGCGCTCTTGCTTTGTCCCTCCACGGGGAGGAAAGCCTAAGCTTGTTTTGCCCTAATTCATTTTCTTGCCTTGTCTTGAATTATTTGCATGAGATATTATAATTTATTATTCTTATTCAATATGTAATTTAATCCGTCGGATTTTGCATAGCATATAGGGTTAGGTCATCGATTTTCCGCTGCCTATAGTGGGATAAAGGCTTGAATGTTGTTGTTGTTATTATAGATTCCTCCTGCATCAGCATTTTGGTACAAATTGTAATAAAGAAAAACATAGCACATAAAATTTTACACTTGACTTATTTATGTATCCTCGTGCGTGCATAAGTATTGAATGCGTGTACATATAGCAGAATGCAACAATGGGATAAGTTATTAAAAGTCCCCTGGTGCAAAAATATTGAAAATACATACGTGTATTTGAGAGCTTTCCGAGCCACGGGCAATATCAACATAAAGATGCCTCCCCAGTATATTAACCAGAACCCTTACATATAAATAAAGCATTGTCATTGACCATAATGAAGTTGTCAATCTAGTAAAGCCTGAAAATCCAGTCAAAAATAGTCATCAAAATCTTGTAAAGCCTGAAAATCCAATTAAAAATAGGCATCAGAATCACTAATTGACCTTCATAGCCCAACTAAATAAATTTCAACACAGCAAAAAAAGACAATGTACCAAATTAGACGGAATAATAACCTGTAATAGTAATGTAAAGGGCTTATGAATAACCACATGGATGTAATATAGGCGTTATGAAATAAATATTTAAGTCATTTAAATCTTCTTTTAGTTCCTAGTCTCCCTCCCCATTATCTTCTTTATGGATCAACTTCTTCCTCTTCCCCTAGTCTTTTTTATCTAGGATAATCTTTAGAGTTACATTGCTTACAATGTAGCAATGAAGTAATTAAAATGGCAAAGAAAATGGCATGGATATAAAGGGTAATGTAAAGGGCTTATAAATGGCCTTTTGGATATGATGAGGTATTATGAAATGAATGTTAAAAGACTTTTAAGTCTTCTTTTAGCTCCTAGTCTCTATCCCCTTTATCTTCTTCATGTATCATTTTCTTTCCTCTCCTTAGGCTCTGTTTGTCGGAGCGATTTTGGAGTGGTGTGCCGCTACTTTTAAAATCGCCGTGCTAAATTAAAAAAATGGGCGTAACAATGGAAACAGACACCATTGGCGGGTAGCACGATTCTGAAATCACCCTTCGTCCCCCTCTCGCGCTTCCCTCCACAACTCCTGTTAGCTCGTCATCTCACGTTGGATGGAGACAGTGGTCATGGAGAAGAAGAGCGGGGAGAAGAGCTTCTGCAAAGTCATGTTGTCGTCGATAGACATCTTCCGTCGCCTTCTCCCACGCTGGTCCTGCTTCTCACATGAAGATATGCATCTATTTCACTGAGCCAAATGCCTAGGGTTTCAGCCCACTGATAGGAGAAGTAAGATCCCTAAAACTCCTCTCTCCACATCACGCTGCCCTTCTTGTATCAATTTTCAGACATCGATTCTCCCCAAATCCCTCATTAGAATGGGATATTCTAATTTTGATCGATGCTATCTTTGCTGCCATCCAACCATGTTTTGATCTGTTACCTTTCTATGGCATGCCCTTCTTACTTCTTAGGATAAACGAATTTATGTTGTATTTACTTCATCTTGTATCATGGATTTTTATTTTGTGGCCAGCTTTTCTCCTCATATTTCCCCTGATTTAATCACCTTTTTGCTGGTTCTGGTTCTACCGTCTGAGATACATTGTTAACTGCAGATCTTCCTGAACGGTCGATAGAGAAGGTGTATATATATCCTCTTTGCTTTGGTTGATACCAGGAATGTATTGAGGCTTTAACTCCATGTTGTTTATTTAGCTTTTTCTTCATTTTACTTGTTCTGGTATTAGTTAGGTTGTAGGTTGGATTCATAACTAAATTTTCTTCTTTTTCAGGTTCTTTGGGTTCTTTTTTTCGCTAATATATTAATGGTTTTCCTCCAATTTTCTAGAGGGTCGGGTAATAAAGTTGAAGAGATCAAATTGAGAGTCCTCTGTCATAATAGAAAATTATTTTAGAAATTTAAGTTTCACAATAGGAAATTAGAGTTTCAATTTCTTTAAAAAAATTCAATTACACTGCACTGATGTTTTGCCAAACAGCTTAAATAGCTTCTTTGTTTTGAAAAAACACTGCAAACGATATACTTCCAAATAGTTTCACGGATTCCGGTACCAATTTACAAAACAGCCGAATAATCAACCATTGCTTCTCACCACTGTTTCTCAAGTCGCTGCAGCTGAGCCAAACTGACCTTTCGTTTCTTTCAGATTTCCTAGTTATGTTACAGACAATGTAACAATGAGTCGGATAAAATGGCAAAAAATGGCAGATAAGGGGCTTATAAATAGTCCCATGTATATAATGGAGGTGTTATGAATTGAATGTTAAGTTTTCTTTTAGTTCCTAGTCTCTCTCCCATTCATCTTTGTAGAGAAGTGCACGATCAGTAAAGGAAAAACAATAAAACCTTGTATATCCTTATTCAATATGCAAATACATTGTATGAGTACATATATATAAGAAGAGGAATGAGAGAAGAATCCCATTTACAAGGTGTGGGACTAATATATAAAAAGAAGAAACTAAATGGGCAATTATGTGGGCCGTTACATAATCTTTTTTAACACTCCCCCGCAAGCTGGAGCGTATAAGTCGTAGGCACCCAGCTTGGAAAGAAACTGCTGATACATTGATCTTGGTAAAGCCTTGGTCAAGATGTCAGCAACTTGCTCAGAGGCCGGAACATGATCCAATTCAAAGTGACAATCAACTTCAATGTGTTTTGTTCGCTCATGGAATACAGGGTTCTTGGCAATATATATAGCAGTCTGACTGTCGCAGAGCAAAGTTGCAGGTGAGGATAACTTGACTCCCAAATTATCAAGCAGACTTTCCAACCAGGTGAGTTCAGAAACAACAGCCGTCATTGCACGATACTCGGCTTCAGCAGAAGAACGAGCAAGCACGGATTGTTTCTTACTTCGCCATGTGATAAGATTTCCTCCAAAATAAGTGCAAAATCCAGTAGTAGACCGTCGATCATCAAGAGAGCCCGCATAATCCGCATCGGAGTACGCAACAAGGAAAAGAGAGGAGGAAGGCTTATATACAAGCCCCCGTTTCGGAGCAGTCTTCAAGTACCTGAGGATGTGTTCGACTGCCTGTAAATGAGAAATCCGTGGTGAATGCATAAAGCGATTGACCACCCCAACAGCAAATGAGATATCGGGTCTCGTGACAGTCAAGTATATTAGTTTTCCTACAAGACGCCGATAATATTCTGGATTTGTAAGCAATGAATCAAAGTCAGATCCATTGGCACATAACTTGTGGTTGACATCCATAGGAGTTTCCGCAGGTTTGCACCCAGAGTAGTCATCATCTTGAAGGAGGTCGAGACAATACTTCCTTTGTGATAGGACAAGACCATCAGTTCGTCTTGCTATCTCCAGACCAAAAAAATATCGAAGATTTCCCAGATCTTTTGTTTGGAAGGCCGAATTTAAGTGTTGTTTGATCTGGTGTATCCCGTTGGAATCATCACCCGTTATCAGAATATCATCCACATAGACCAGGAGAATGACAGTTCCAGTTGATTGATGACGAGTGAAAACGGAGAAGTCAGTCGAGCTCCGCTTGAATCCAACTTCTGGAACAACCTTACTGAATTTTTCAAACCACGCTCGTGGAGACTGTTTGAGACCATAAATAGCTTTTGGAAGAAGGCACACACGAGACTCCCCCGTGATCTCAAACCCGGGAGGTTGGCGCATGTAGACAGTCTCTTGAAGATCACCATTTAGAAACGCATTTTTAATGTCCAACTGATGAAGTGATCAGTGGCGGTGGACAGCGAGGGAAATTAGGACCCGAACAGAGTTTAGTTTGGCAACCAACGAGAATGTTTCCTCATAGTCCAGTCCTTGTTGTTGGGTGAACCCTCGTGCCACAAGTCGAGCCTTGAGCCGATCGATAGTACCGTCCGGAGCATTCTTGATGACAGAGACCCATTTACAACCAATAGTGGTCTCCCCATGAGGGAGAGAAACAAGATTCCATGTCTGATTCGCCCAGGGGCCGTCATTTCTTCGTTCATGGATGTCCGCCAGCCCGGATATTGGAGAGCCTCCTGCACAGAGTTAGGGATAGAAATATAGGATAATGAAGTAGCAAGAGTGCGAAGTGGCGGGGCCAGGCGATGTAAAGAGACATAATTCGCCATTGGGTGAGCTGTCGAGGGCGCCGCCGGATCATTGGAACACAAACAGTCATTAGTAGAAGATAACGGGCCCTGGCCTGCAGAAGATGGCGGACGACGAGTGTACACATGGATGATAGACGGCTTAGGTGGTGGAGGTGGAGGAGAGGGGAGGAGAGGTGGCAGTAGCGAAGGAACGGGAATAACTGGCCGCAGAGGAGGAGACGGTAACGGAAGTGGAGGGTCAAGGGTTGGAGAGTAATAAGGCTGGTCCTACAGAAAGGTAACGTCGGGCGACGTAACAGTCTTTCGATCAGTGGGAGAGTAGCAGACGTAACCTTTCTGAGTGGAGGAGTACCCAACGAACATATATTTTGTTGTACGTGGGGCAAGCTTGTCAATCGAGGGGCCAAGGATGTGAACATAGCACACACAGCCGAAAATACGAGGAGTGATTGCAAATATGGGTTTGGAGGGTAAAAGAAAGGATACATGAGTTTGAAAATGGAGAATAGAGGAGGGCAAACGGTTAATGAGGTGGCAGGCCGTAGAAATTGCGAAATTCCAGCAGATGGTGGGAACATTCATTTGGGTCATAATGGTGCAAGCAACCTCCAAAAGATGACAATTCTTGCGTTTGACGACATCATTTTGTTGAGGAGTATAGACACGGGAGGTTTGATGAATGATGTTGAACTCAGTGCACAAGTCGGTAAACGCATGTCCCGTGTATTCACGAGCATTATCAGTGCGAAGAGTTTTAATTGTTGTAGAGAATTGGTTGTGAGTCATAAGGATAAAGGTAAGGAAGACACGAGGCAATTCAGATCGATCATGAAGAAGATACAACATTGTGATACGAGAGTAATCGTCAATGAAGGTAACGATAGCCAGAAACACTGGCAGTTTTACAGGGTCCCCCATATATCGGAATGAACTAAAACAAGAGGAGCACCGCTCCGAGTACAATGTGGTGAAAAAGTAGAATGATGGTGTTTACCGTAGATACATGGCTCGCATATGAATTTATTGAAGGACAAATTTGGAAGGGCTTTTTGGAGGCGCAGAGGGGCATGACAAAGATGTTGATGTCAATCGATAGAGCTAATAGTGGAAAGAATGGGGGGTTGGAGGTCCAAGATATACAACTCATTAACCAATTTTCCTTCACTAATGACCGTCTGCGTTCGGCGATCCTGCACAAGACAAGAGGTAGAAGAGAAAGTCACAAAACAATCAAGATCTTGTATAAGACGACTTATTGATAGGAGATTGAAGGGCGAGCCAGGAACATGAAGAACCAAGTAAAGAGTGAGAGACGAGGTAAGACTTATGTTAGCGGAGCCAGCGATATAAGTAGTGTTCTCATTGGCAACAGTAATGAACTTAGGATACACAGAGTTCAAGTATCGTGATGGTTGTGTTTGGGTACTATGATGTGTGTCCCTAAAGTCCATAATCCAGGAGGAACCATAGGCAAGGCAGGAAATACCCCCATCAGAAATAGACACAACAGATCCAGACGAACTGCACGTTAGATCTTGCATACGTTGTAACTGAGTGCGCAGATCGGCAATGTCGGCATGAACACTATATGGAGCATGGATGGCCATGACAAAGGCCAGCCTGGGCGACTAGTTGAACAACCTCGGCGAACAGAGGAGCGGCCAGCAGGGCAGAACAACGGGCAACAGCGGGCACCAGAAGACGGAGCAAGTTGCAACTTAGCACAATCCACGGCTAGCGGAGGCGGCTAGGTTAATGAGGTTGAGGCTAGGCACAGAACAAGGGCAGGAACCAACGACAAGAGATAAAACGGCGGCAAGAGAAGCCCGTGCGATAAGCATCCCGTAAGATCACAGCAGCAACGTCACAACGGCAAGGTCAATTAGCAAACAGACCGCGTGGCAAAGCAGGAGCGCCGCACTAGTCGCACAATGAGCCCAGAACACGCGGCTAGAAAGAGCCGCAAGGGGAAGAGCAGAGGGCGTCGAGACCGTTCGACAAGACAAATCTGCGGCGAGAAGACGAGGAGGATACCTGCAGCTTGAGTGGCAGCAACAACGGAGAATCTGCAGCGGCAAGGGACAGAGTCCGCAACACTAGCAAGCCGCGACATGAAGAGTAGGTCGTAGTGGTAACAGCAGCGGGCTAACCGCGCGGCCTAGAGGAGCAACCCACCAAGCAGCCAAGTAGCAAGAGAGAAATCGTAGCGGGAAGACCGCTCGACAAGCAGCCAGCAGACCGCGCAACAAGAAGTCGTGCGGGTAGAAGAGAGAAGCAGACCGCGCGACAAGAAGTCGTGCGGGTAGAAAAGAGAAGCAGAAGCGAGAAGAATAGAAGAGAGAAGAGTGCGACAAAACGACAAGAAGAGCTAGTCGCAGCGGACAAGGGGCAGTCCGTAACACAAGTAATCCGCGGTAAACCGAGAAGGCTCGTCCCGCGGAAACTGCAGAGATGCGTGTAGCAAGGAAGACCGCGCGGATAGGAAGTGAAATCTGCGTGAGAAGGAGAAGTAGGGACCCACCTTGTGGTAGCGAAAGACGGCTATAAAAGACAGGTGAGAGATGAAAGGGGCGTGGTTCCACAGAAGGAGAAGAGAGAGCGGATAGAAAGGAGAAAACCGCTAGAAGCAGCAAAGGAGACCGCGCAGATAGGAAGAAAAATCGTGAGTGGTTCCACGGGAGAAGATAGAGCGAATAGAAAGGAGAAAGCCGCTAGAAGCAGCAAAGGAGACCGCGCGGATAGGAAGAGAAGTCGCGCGGCAAACCGCAAACACTTGCAGTTAAAAAAATAACTTAGCCGCCAGAAGTAGGACCGTATGACTCTGATACCATATAGAGAAGTGCACGATCAGTAAAGGAAAAATAGTAAAACCTTGTATATCCTTATTCAATATGCAAATACACTGTATGAGTACATATATATAGGAAGAGGAATGAGAGAAGAATCTCATTTACAAGGTGTGGGACTAATATATAGAAAGAAGGAGAAACTAAAAGTATCATTATGTGGGTCGTTACATAATCTTTTCTAACAATCTTCATCAATATCTTCCTCTTTCCATTAGTCTTATTTAGCTAGAGTAATCCTTGTAGTTGTAACTGTTACAAGATACAACAACAACAAAACACATATAGTCCCCAATCATTGAGGGTATAGGAGGGGGAAGATTGGAAACAAACCTAACCTTTGGCACTATGCACAAAGTGGCTTCTCTCAGAGGAGAAAGACCTAACCATTGACAATAAATGCACAAAGTGGCTGCTCACGTAACTGTTACAAGATAATTGGAGGAAAAATGATACTCTCTCAATGTCTCACACTTACAATGTGCAAGGATATATATATAAGTAAATCAATATAGAAAAATACATAAAATGAGAATATTCAAGATTCTTCATAGAGTTGGATCATGTATAGTAATCATGCCCAACTTATTATGAAGGTATTTTACTCTCAGTCCCATGATTCCCTTAGTGAGAATATCAGCAAGTTGTTCGCTAGTCTTTACATGCCCCGGAGAAATGATCATTTTTCATATTTTTTCTAACAAAGTGACAATCCATGTCAATATATTTAGTACGCTCATGAAATATAGGATTAGTAGTAATTTAAATGGTAGCTTGTCTGTCACACCATAGTTGAGTGTTCTTGAACAAGATAGTCTATCTCTTGAAGGATCTGTCTGGTCCACATAACCTATGAGAGATATAACACGATACTCAGCTTCAACACTAAATTTAACACAAATGGTTTGTTTCTTACTTCGCCAAGAGATAAGGTTGCCACCCAAGAAAAAAAAAGTGGTGGATTTCTGAGTGACTAAGCATTATGCCAAGTAGTCACAAAATGCTTCGATATTATTATGGTCATGGTCGTTATAAACTATACCAAGACCTGGATCTTTCTACATATACCTGGATCTTTCTTTACGTATCTTTATAATCTGTAGGGCAACATCCCAATGAGCATTAGTAGGAGATGTCATAAACTAATTGACTTTATTTACGGCACATTAAATATTTGGATGTGTCATAGTGAGATAGTTTAGTTTCTCAACTATTTTGCGGTATTTTTCTAAACATTTAATTAATGAACTTTTCACATAAAAGATTCGTCTTGCTAATTCAAGTGGGGAATCAATTGTATCACATAAAGACATATAAACATTTGAGGAGATCCAGAGCATACTTCTTTTGGCATGGGAAGGTAACTTTCTTGTAATCAACAACTTCAATGCCAAGAAAGTATCTCAGTGGACCAAGATCCATTGTCTAAAAGTTCTGGTGTAGGAAAACTGAGTAATCTTTTGTGGGTTGCTTCCAATGATGACTATGTTGTCAACATAAATGACTAATAGGATACTACCTACCAAGATGTGTTAATAGAAAACATACGAGTCCTTTTGGCTTATTTGCAAGCCAAACTGAGCCACACGGAAGCATCCAAACCAAGCACATGAATACTGCCATGGTCGGCCTTGACGGATCCGCTCTCCACTGGGCATGGTGGCTACGCCAATCCCAGCCCCACATCTCCTGGGGCGAACTGAAACAGGAAATGGTCCAACGGTATGAGCCCCGCTATGCCGGTTCCGCCGTCGAGCGCCTTTGTAGCATCCGCCAGTCGGTCAACCTCGACGCCTACATCAACGACTTCGTCACCCGGGTGACAAATGTTCCGGGTCTTCCGCCGGACCATTATTTGGGTTTCTTCACGCAAAACCTCCTTGTGTCAATTCGATCTCGTCTCCACACCCACCATCTGCAGACGGTCTCTAAAGCACTCGATCTAGTGCGTGTTGTGGAGGCGAATCTCTTTGCCCGTCTGTCGGCTGCCACCGGGCCTCCTCCTCATCCGCAACTACCGCGGAACTTCGGTCCACGGCTACCTCCAACGGGTGGCCCGCGCCCGGGCCGCACCCCGACGATCCACCGCCTTTCTAACGGAGGCTACAACAAGCTCATAAAAAAGGGGGTATGCTTTTGATGCTGCCAACCTTATTCTTCCAATCACGAGTGCACCGTGAAGGAGTTTCATGCCATCATTGGGATGGGGACTCGGGCCCCGAATCACATTGGAGGACTTTGAGGCACTTGAGATATCTGACGAGCCGCTGCCACCCGGAGGCTAACGGAGCCACCTTCCACTGCTCGGATCTCCCCTGCTTCTCGATGGGCGGACATCACCGGGCCGCGGACGATGAAGTTGACCAGCTTCGTCCAAGGGCACCCAGTTCTCATTATGATCGATAGCGGCGCCGACCACAATTTAATTTCTCATCGTTTAGTCCAGCAGCTTTCCATCAAATGTTATTTGGGAGACGACCGTCGAAAACCGACTGCGGGCTTGTGCACTGTTTTGCAGGTGACCATGGGACCTTGCTTTGTGACGGCAAACTTCTCTGTCTTCGAGTTGGGCGGCGTTGACATCATCTTTGGGCGTGACATGGCTCGTGACGTTGGGCGACGTTCAGGTCAATTGGGCTGAGTTGTGTATGTAGTTCTCATGGGAGGGGTCCCCTTGCCACCTCTTTAGCGACTCCACTCTTCTCCGCACACCAGTTTCCTTTAGAGCCATCAGACGCACTTCTGACGTGCAGTTCTATGCTTTGCTTTAGCAGCTACAGGCCGCGCCGACAGTCGCTGTGGGGCATCCATCCGACCTTCAACGCCTCCTTGAAGAGTTCACCGATGTGTTTACTGCCCCCACGGCCTTACCTCTGGCGCGGGCCACTGACCATGCCATTCTGCTCGATCCTCACACCTCAGCCGTCTCCGTTCGGCCCTATCGCTACGGGCATGTCCAGAAGGATGAGATCGAACGCCTAGTGCAGGAGATGCTCATGGGAGGCCTCATCCGCCCTAGCGCGAGCACTTTTTCCAGCTCGGTCCTCCTCGTGCGCAAGAAGGACGGGAGTTGGCGCTTCTGCGTTGACTACAGGGAGTTGGACAAAGCCACAGTTCCAGATAAGTATTTCATTCCCGTCATCCAAGGGCTTTTGGATGAGCTCCACGGCGCAGCATTCTTCACGAAGCTCGACCTCGGGCGGGGTAGCACCAGATCTGGGTGTGGCCGGAAGACATTCCGAAGACAGCATTTCAGACGCATGACGGGCACTGCGAGTTCCTGGTCACGCCCTTTGGGCTGACCAATGCCCCAGGCACCTTCCAGGCCACCATGAACGATATTTTTTGAGCGGTACTCCGACAACATGTACTTGTTTTTTATGATATTTTGGTATATAGCTCATCCTGGCAGGAGCACCTTCGGCATGTGCGCCACACACTCGAGACGATCCGGCAACATCATCTTGTCCTCCACCGCAAAAAGTGTTTGTTTGGCGTCACCACCGTCAGCTATTTGAGCCACACAATCTCGTCCAAAGGGGTGGCCATGGACGGCGGCAAGGTGGCGGCCTTTCTGCATTGGCCAACCCCCACTTCTCTGCGAGATGTTCGGGGTTTCCTCGGCCTAACCGGGTACTATCGGTGCTTCATCCAGGAGTATGACACATTAGCCCAACCTCTGGCGTAGCTGCTCAAATCTTTAGAAGAGGGGCCTTTCTCGTGGACCCCATAGGCCATGTCCGCTTTCACCGCCCTCGAGGCGGCTCTCGTGAATGACCCGATTTTGTCCATGCTCGACTTCAACAAGCCATTCATCGTGGAGTACGACACCTCGGGCACCGGCGTGGGTGCGGTTCTCATGCAAAGCGGCCACCCCATCGCCTACTACAGTCGAGCCTTTCCTAGCACTGTTTGGAGCCGTTCGGCCTATGAGAACGAACTCATGGCGCTCGTCCTAGCAGTACAACATTGGAGACCATACCTCCTGGGCCGCCCCTTCATTGTCCGCACCGAACACTACAGCTTGTGTTACCTCCTTCAACAGAAGATCGCCACGCTGACACAGCAACTTTGGGCGGCTAAGCTCCTTGGATACGATTTCTCCATCAAGTTTCGACCGGGACACACCAATCGAGCGGCGGACGCTCTCTCCCGGCAAGTGTAGTCCCCAGAACTCCGAGCCATCTCACGACCGGTTTGGGAGGATGCCGCCGCTATTCAGCAGGACGTGGAACGGGACCCGCACCTAGCCTCCATTCGGACGGCCCTCATTTTCGACCGGGTAGTCACCCCCCATACTCTCTAGTGGGCGGCCGGCTAATTTACTGTGACCGCTCAGTGCTCTCTGCGGCCTCTCCTCTCATCCCACGTCTTCTCGCCGAGTTCCATGCTACATCATTAGGGGGCCACGCTGGAGCCTTCTGCACCTACCGGCGCCTAGCAGCATCCCTCTATTGGCCACACATGGTCAAGCAAATTAAAGCTCACATGGTCGCCTACCTTCCATGCCAGAAAGCGAAGTACGCGAAGATGTTCCCAGGCGGATTACTGCAACCCCTACCGCTTCCAGATCGTACTTGGGAGGACAGTGCTATGGATTTCATCACCCTTCTACCTCATTCCAACGGGTTCGATTGCATCCTGGTGGTAGTGGACCGGCTCTCTAAGTTTGCACACTTCCTCCCTCTCCGACATCCGTACACGGCCGCGGGAGTGGCCGACAGTTTCATCTACGGAGTCATACGACTACATGGATTTCCGTGCTCAATCGTAAGCGATCACGAACCACTCTTTCTGAGCAGTTTTTGAACGTCCCTGTTTTGTCTTCAAGGACCCTTCGCATGAGCTCCGCCTACCATCCGCAAACGGATGGCCAATCAGATGTCCTAAACTGTTGTTTGGAGATTTACTTATGTTGTTTCATTGATGAGAGACCGGGCACTTGAGCCAAGTGGGTAGGTTGGGCCGAGTACTCCTACAACACCGCCTACCACCATGCTGCGGGAACGACTCCATTTGAGGCCGTCTATGGCCAACCACCACCGGATGTAGTGTGACATCTTCCGAGGAAGTGCCTCGTACCGAGTCTGGTGCATCACCTCAAGACCGGGACATTATTTTGGACAGCCTCAAGCACCATCTACGTCGGGCTCAGGTCAAGATGACATCCTTCTCCAACCGTAAGTGGCGGGATCTTTCCTTCCAAGTCAGCAAGAAGGTCTTTATCAAGCTGTCTCCATACCGACAACTCTCGGTCGCCAAGCGCTTGTGCCCCAAGCTCGCACCACGTATCTTTGGACCATTCACCGTCCTGGCCAAGATTGGGGTCGTCGCCTACAAGATCCAACTTCCCGTAGGGAGCCGCATCCACCCGGTCTTCCACGTCTCTCAGCTTCGCCGCGTCGTGGGTGACCACCTGACATTAGACCACATACTAAGCGATCTAGAGTGCTCTAACTCCACCCCTGTTTATCCACACAGCATACTCAACCGCTGCCACCATATAACCGGCGACGCGGACCCAGAGGAGCTCCTCGTGGCGTGGTGCCACCTTCCCCCGTCCATGAACACTTGGCTACTACGGGATGATTTTCGCCGTTAGTTTACCGACTTCTGCTTTGAGGACAAAACGAATTTTCCAGACGGCGGCATTGTTACGGATATTCACGACGATGAACGGCCATGGCGAGTCTACAGGCGACGGGAACAACGCCAGGTGGGTGCGACGGACGTGGCGCGGACCGATGATGATGAAGCGGGATTGGTGGGAGCAACCTAGATCGGCGAGTACCACCTTGGTGGGATCGGCATGGAGGATAAATAATATTTAGTCTTATGTTTATTTTATGTTATGCTAATTTGACATTTTTGTTATTGGCACCCATCAACTATAAGAGGGGTTGTTTTTATCTCGGTAGTAATATCAGAAAGGGTTGATCACTGGTCTTCTTCTAAAACCTTAGCCTCCTTCCTTTCCCCCTACCGCCGGCCCTTCCCCCTTTCCCGGTTCTTCTTCTTTTGGAGCGTAATAAACAGACATGTCTATATTCTGAGTAAAAGTTGGCGGGGGGGGGGGGGGGGGCACATGTAGAATCCGCATGACAACATGAATAGAGTGGCCCCAAAAGGAATCTATCAAAGCCTCAGGGGGGGCAGAGGTAGAGTATGGTAAAAAGTGAGGATGGAGTCGAGAGACACAACAGAGCCTAGTGATGTAGGCTCTATAGGAGAGAATGAAAGGAATTTGACAAATGCAACATTCACAAAAATAATGTATGGTATAAGTTCTCGTGATTAGCACCGATAGCCCCTAGTAGTGCAAGAGTACCCAAGGAAGATACAGTTAATTGCATGAGAGAATGGAACGAATTCAACAAATGCAGCATTCACATAAATAGTGCATCGCCTAAGTTCTGGTGAGTAGAACTCATAGCCCCCTAGTGGTGCAAGAGTACCCAAGGAAGATACACTTGATGGTCCAAGGATCCGAGCATCAAGTTTAGATAGTGATGGTCGAGCATCGTGAACATAATACGCACAACCAAACACATGAAGGGATAAAGGATGTGTTGATTGGGTAGAAGTGTATGTTGTGGTGTATCTCCATGAAAATATGAGTGATACGATGATTGATAAGCTTTGTGGTGATAAGAACAACATCGCCCCAAAAATGTTAAGGCACTCCTGATAAGTGGATGTAAGAGCACACAAGTTATCTCTAGGAGGTGGCATTTTTTGCATCCGACAACACCATTTTGTTGAATTGTGTCATGACATGTGGTTTGATAGATAATCCTTTTTGCGTAAAAAGGACGAAATAGACTGAGACAGATATTAATGACCATTGTTAGTTTGAATATATTTCAGTTTAATCGAGAATTGAGCAAACATTTCATTCCCCAAATTTTTAAAAATGTAGAACAACTCAGAATGTTTTTCATTAGATAAACTCAACTCATGCGAGAGAAAACATCAATAAACGTAATATAATAACGATGAATTAATAAGGTAGGGACTAAACAAGGTCCCCGGACATCATAGTGAACATCATCAAAATGTGCAATAACTCATTTATTAAAACGAGGTATATAGCTAACATGAAGATGTTTAGAAAAGTGGCAAAACTCACAACTAAAACTAAGAACAGACTCTAACTTGAGACAAATGTTGAAGAACCAAAGGAGGCGGATGCCCGTGGCAATAGTGAAGAGCCAAAACCTGGGCAGAGACAGTGGGACATGCAATAAATGGAGTTTCAACCAGAACATACACGCCCACACTCAGCTTCCCTCTACTAATAATATGGTTCATCGCCTGTTCCTGAAAAACACAACTAGATGAGGTAAAGATAACATTGCAATGTAAATCACTAGTCAACTTATTAAACAAACTATGGAACATAGGCAACCGCAGACAATGTCATGTAAGAAGTGATTACACTTGCACCAAATCACATGATAGAGACAGTATATTTTTCAGCTATAGTGATGGGTGTAACACTATGAGAGAGGTTCCAATGTAAAATATTTATTGTATTGGTAAGATGAGCAGAAGCAATAGAGTCTGCAACCAACGTACAGAGCGTTGGGTGGTGCACGTTGATGGTGGTGGTTTTCTTGGTATTTGATGGGAATACAATGTTATAGTCGATGGTCGGTGTAGCGGAGGTGATGAAAGAAGATTCCTTAGACATGCTTCAAGGTGCTTGTACAATCATAGGTCGCAGCAGGCATGGTAGAAAGGTCGCAAACGCATAACCTAAATTTTGCTAATGGAACAAGTAGAGCACGAAAAATCACAATAACAGTCAAGACAGACCTTCCCTGAACGCGTAGGTCGGGCGAAAGCAGATGTCGACGTTGTCGGGTAGGAAATCAAGAGGAAGTAGGGATCATCACCTGGCTGCTAATGCATAAATCTTTGATTGGACGTAGACGTCAAAGAAAGCTGGTAGAGTAGGGTAGAGACGCTGTCGAAATGCATCAAGCACGCAAAGAAAGTTGTGGGCAGAAGAGGCGAGCGAACGTCATTGCCAATCGGCTTCGTCAATCTTGTCGTCGTTGCCGATCAGACTCGTATAGAAGTTTCGAAGTCGATCCACAAAAGTGTCTTTGGCGAGAAAAGTCGAAGTAAGGAAAGGATTGATGATGCGTCGGGAATAGTCATAATGAAGGTGATGGTAGAAGAGAGCTAGATCAAGATTCCTACGAGCTCTGATACCATGTTAAGAGATAATTAAGGGAAAAGATACTCTCTCAGCCTTGCACTGGGTGCGCGTGCGCGTGCGTGTGTGTCGAGAGAGAGAGAGAGGGAGAGAGAGAGGTAAATCAATATGCATAAATACATAAAATGAGAATATTCAGCAACAATGACTCAAAAAACATGGGAAAAACATGGAAAGAATATAAAGGGTAATATACATGGCATATAACTAGCCCCTTGAATGTAGAAGAGGTATTAATATTATGAAATGAATGTCAAGTCTTTTAAGTATTCCTAGTCTCTCTCCCCTTCATCGTCTTCATGGTTCCCCTTCTCTCTTCTCACATTAGTCTATTTTAGCTAAGATAATCTTTCTAGCTATGTTACAGACAATGCAACAGTGAATCAAATAAAATGGCATAGAAAGCGGCATGGATGTAAAGAAATGGCATACTTAAAACTTTAAGCCTTTCCCACAACTCAGCCTTCTCCCTTGGCGCACCCTTGGGTTGCCTGAGTTTATCAGTCAAATCAGAAAGGTCCAAATCCTCAGCTATCCTAGATCTAAGATAATGCATTGCATAGGGCAGCGTTGCAGTGTCCGAGATTCTCTGAATGCTCTGAAAATGATTCTGTAACCTGCCCAACCAATACAAATTTATGGAAACAGAAAATGGAATCAGATTTGATAATCATGGAGTCCAACAAAAGTACCAGAAATCAAAACTTCGCGAGATTTGAAGAAAAAAACTGGGGAAAGAAGCATTACTGGGACTTAATTAGCTCATCAACCTCCCGAGCTCCCTCTATCTGCCTCTCAAGCTCGGCAACTCTTGTTCTATGAACATCATATAGCTTATATATTACATATCCACTTCCAAGTGCCCCAAGTGCAATAATCACCTTTCTCCTGTGCCTATTCCAGAGACCTCTGCTATTTTTTTTTCATTTCCATTGAACAAATCAACGACACTTACAGAAACAAGTTAAATAAACGAGTAATCGAAGCAGTTCTTCATAAGATAGGAGACGAACTCACCTAGGAGAGAGCATGGTTTCTCTCTCACCGTATGCTAGAATTCCATAAGAAAACCTTCGGCGATTCCTAGAAACCTACGCTGATTGTAGGACGAGCAAGGAGAAAAGAAAACAACGGAGACGGATTAGGGTTTCGCAGGGAATACGTGATTGGGGGTGCACAGCAGAAAGCTTGAGGCCAACTGCGGAGATGGACGACAGAGGGAAGAAAACGTCGGGAGAATTTATTAGGCACTTTGATTCTATAAGTTTTATTCCGCAAGAGCTGGACGATTTCATCATTGGTGCAGGGGACTTTGGGCAAGTTGTTCTCTAAATAAATTCCATATTTACTAGTAGTAAGAGTGTATGACTAGTTTCTAGGGCACTTTGGGACTGTGATTTTATATTGGGCAATGATATTGGAAGTTCAAACAGTGGCTATTGGTAGTCATAAAAATATTTAAAATGACTATTGGTAGTCCTAAACAAGGTTTTGAGAACCGGACCGGAGATCGAACCGGTGAGTTCAAAGGTTCAAGATCCGACCGGTTGGACCGGTCGGACCGGGGTCGAACCGGCCTGTAAAATTATAAAATAAATTATATAATCATTAGAGCAAAAATTATGACATATTGTCAAATTATATTGCAAATCAATATATCATAAATCACAACATTAAATGCTAACGTTGTGTTATATTTTCTCACACAAATACGAAACAATAATAATTATCTCAAAATAGTAACGAGCTACTAAATTACTAATATTTAATTTAAATCATAGTCTAATGAGTCAAATCACACGAGGAAGATGAAGAACTGGAGAAGGTATCGGCTAACGGTAGTTTCACGAAGACAATTGGATTATATGACCGAATGCTTGTTTTGGAAAAACCAAATAAGTTAACCCAAATCCCAGAGAACTCTAACAGTTAATCTAAATCATTGGATCTAAAATTAATGCCGATTTTGTGAACCGCCCGGTTAGCCAAAAACCGGCCCGGTTTCCGGTTATCCGGTTCAACCGGCCGGTTTTCCGATTCCTGGCCGGTTCTTGGCCAGGACGGTTTTAGGAGCCTGACCGGACCGCCCGGAGGACCGGTTAGCGGTTCAACCGGTCAGACCGGCCGGTCCGGTCCGGTTTTTAAAATGTTGGTCCTAAAAATATTTAAATTCATTGGACTTCCGGATCTCTCCTTTGCTGTTGGTGTTCTTAGCAGATTCATGGAGAGGCCCACGGAGATGCATCATAAGGAGGTCAAGCAGATCCTCAGGTATATGAAATGGACTATGGGTTATGGTCTTGTATATACCAGAGGAGGAGATGTTGAGGTGATTGCTGGGTACTCAGATAGTGATCTGGCGGGCGACAATGATGACAGGAAGAGTACCGGGGGCATGACATTCTACATCAATGAATGCTTAGTATCATGGAACTCACAGAAACAGAAAACAGTTGCCATGTCTTCATGTGAAGTCGAGTTCATGGCGGCAACAGCGGCAGCATGCCAAGCGATGTGGCTGAGAAGTTTGTTGGGCGAGCTAACCGGGAATGAGAGTGATGCAGTGAAGCTATTTATTGACAACAAATCTTCCATCGCACTAATGAACAATCCTGTATTCCACGGTCGCAGCAAACATATCGACACGAGGTTTCATTTCATTGGAGAATGTGTCGAGGGAGGGCAGATCACTGTGGAGTTTGTTCGCACAGATGAGCAACGAGCAGATTCATTGACGAAGGCGTTGCCGACAGTAAAACTAGCAACAATGCGGCACCTGTTAGGCGTTCGCAATCTTGAGCCACAACCGGATTAAGGGGGAGTATGTTGGAATTAATCCTTGGTGGCCTTAATTAATGCCCAACCGTTTCCTTGATGACATCAATAACATTTCAGTCGTTTCATACAATTAGTGACAACACTAATTACAACAATATAACAGCCCATTAATTTCAGCCGTTTCAAAACGTTTGTAAATCAAAATTAATTTGTTAGCTAGTAATTACCATTTTTGTAACTCGTAAAGTTGTAATTCTCTACTATAAATATTCAATAGTGAATAGAGGGGAAGACATCTCCACAGAGCTTTCTTCTCATTTAGTTCGGTTCTCTTGTTAGCTCTTCCATCGTATTGCTTTAGCACCAACTTGTTTTTTTTTTCCAAACACCCTCCAATATTATTCAGGAAATTGACTTCTCTGAAGCTTTTGACCAAGAAAGAAATGGTGGCGATGATAACGGAAAACTCTGTTTTAGAATCAACCACCAATAATTTCAGCGACAATAATGTTTTGGGGGAGGGCAAAATTGGTTTTGTTTATCGAGCTACATTGGCCGGGGATGTTCTTGCCGCCGTCGTCGTCAGGACAGTTGATGTCCTTGCCTTCCAACATGACCGAATTAAAAAAAAAAAAAAAACAGGGGCCGAGGCGTAGCCTGGGCCCGGCCCTGGGGGCCTTAGCTGCCCCTTCTCGTAGTCAAAAGCCCAGCCCGGCCCGGCCCGGCCCGACCCAACTGTAATCAGGTCCACCAGTAACAATTTATATATTAATTTTTATTTTTTACATTTAATAAAATTTAGAAATAAGAATAAGTAATTAAGTATATGATATAAATTCTTGATATTTACTATTTTTATTACGAGTTAAAGTGATTCTATAAAATTGATGAGGTTTCCCTATCATTTTTCAAGTCAAAGCAGAAGAAATTCGATCCAAATGTTCTGAGTTGATCCAACCGAGTGAACCATGCTCGGAAACAACGCCCGCTGAAAGGGACCGAAATCACCCTAAAAGGGGATGGAACCAAGCACTCACGGGTACCGCAAACAACCCGCACATGCGGGAGTAGCGCGCGGCCAATCCTCGCACACTGCTAGGCCGACGCGCGCTCGCGCTAGCGCGCCCCCCCTTGCGTGGGCGCTCACGCCCCCCCCCCCCCCCTGCGCCAGTGCTCGCGACAACGTCCCCCCTCCTTGTGAGCGCGCTAGTGCTCAATTGGTGAGGTTGTGACCACTAACAAACCGTCAGTGTGTGGAGAGGGGTTGGGGTCCTTGGGCTGCAGCCCGGTAACGTCGCATAGATCGGAGCCGTGGTGTTGTCCCGTTGGATCGGCTAGGGTCGTTTACATCGATGAATCGAGCCCAAGCATCCCAACCCCTCTCCACACACTGACGGGTTGGTGGTGGTCACAGCCTCCCTTTGACGAGAAGTGATCTAATTAAGCACCCGTACGGGCTTCCCAAGAGGTCACCCATCCCAGGACTGCTCCAGCCCGAGCACGCTTAACTATCTGGGATGGGTTACCGGGCTCAAGATTCAACCGAGCATGCTCAATTGGTGATGAGAAGTGAAAGAACTTTATAATTAAGGTGGCGTTTGATTAAGCTTTTTAGCTGCTGTGCGGATGGACCGCACCGCTATTTTGATAATAAGCGGCGTTTGGTTCGACTTATTTTCAAACCCCCGTTTTTTTAATTCCGCTCTTTTCTTCCTTACCCAAGCCGCGGCTTTTTAATGCGGTGAACCGCAAAAGCCGCGCAGCTTTGTTGCTTTCCTGCGCTGCCGATTCCACCGCTGCCTCTCGTCCTCCCCGCGCCTCCTGCACAGCATCGCAAAAGCCCTCTTTTCTGCGCTGCCGATTCCGCCGCTGCCTCTCTTCCTCCCCGCGCCTCCTGCACAGCATCGCAAAAGCCCTCTTTTCTTCCTTACCCTAATCACCCGATTTTTTTTTTTGGAAAAAAAATTTAATTCAAAACGGAAAACAACTTATTCAAAACTCCATTTCATTCAAACAGTTTTTTAACAAAACTCTGTTTTTCAGAATCAGCACTTTCTCCATCAGCAGTTTCTCATTAGCAGCTTTCCATCAGCAACAGCCCAACCAAACAGAGCCTAAGTGTGCTCGGGCTGGAGCAGTCCTGCAATGGGTGACCTCCTGGGAAGTCCCCGTAGGGGGGAGGCTTAATTGGATCACTTCTCGTCAAAGGGAGGTTGTCACCACCAACAATCTGTCAATGTGTTGGAGAGAGGTTGAGGTGCTTAGGTTGCATCCCGGTAACGTCGCCTGGAGCAGAGCCGTTGCGTTGGTCATTACAATAAAAAGTGCACTTTTTATTGTAACATCCCCTCGACCCAAGAACCCAATCCACCTCAAGCGGAGCTATCCTGGTCAGGCAAACTATTATCGGGCTGTAGCCTAAATATCCCAACCCCTCTCCATGGACTGCCTCAATCAGCGCCTTTGCCCACTGGCGGATTGTTGGTGGCCACAACCTCTCTTCGATGAGCAAAAGTCTCATATTAAGCAGGAAGCACAGAGACTTCCCAGAAGTTCACCCATCCTAGTACTACTATAGCCCAAACATGCTTAACTATTAAATTCCCTCACTTATCATCCCAGTACTACTCGTATGTTGGGGAGGTTGTTACAAAAAGTGTACTTTTTTGTAATGACATCCCTTGCCCATGTCTCAAAAGGACGACCGTCGACACCCCCAACATCCAACTCGAAAGGGTTCAACATCAACAGGTCAACAGACCATACACCCCAATCCCTCTCTAGTCGCACTGGCGGGTTATTGGAGGCCGCAACCTCCCTTCGACGAGAAATGATCCAGTCAAGCGTCTCTACGGGGACTTCATAGGAGGTCACCCATCCCAGTACTACTCTCGCTCGAGCACGCTTAACTATTATTAAGTTCCTTCACTTCTCATCACCAATTGAGCTGCAGCTTAAATATTGAGTTCGCTCATCAAAGGGATGTTGTGGCCACCAACAACCCGCTAGTGGGCTGGAGAGGGGTTGGGGTGCTTGGGCCGCAGCCCAGTAACGTTGTCTAGAGCGGAGCTGTAGCTTTTCCACGTTGGATCAGCTAGAGTCGTTACAAAAAAAGTACTGTAACTGCCTCCCCGACACACGGCTCGAAAGGATGACCGTCGACACCCCCAACACCACGCTCGAAAGGGTTCAGCCTTAAATAGCCTGCAGACCATGCACCACAACCCATCTCCATGCCCACCGGCGGGTTGTTGGAGGCCGCACCTTCCCTTTGATGATAAGTAATCCAGTCCAAACTCACAAGAGCAACCCGACCAGGTGAGTCGCGCACTCCAGGCCGCGCTCGCCTCGAAAGTCTGACAACACCTTGATAGAGGGGTGAAAGTCTCTAGTGTCGACTAAATCCACCTATGGGGGGGATAGGTGTCGTGCAGTCTTTTGCGGAATTGAATTTACCTGCACAAATTAACAAATAGAGCACAAAAAAACACACAAAGAATTATAGTGGTTCCCCGATTTGGGTATGTCAACTTTCCCCCTTCGACCTATCTCCCACCAAGGGACGACTCGGTCACTTCTCCAAACGGATTGAAATCCAATCCTCACACTACGGAAGGAACCTTTCCAACAAAGGGGTCACAACTCCACCACCACGGGTTGTACCCAACCTTTACAACTAGGAATAAAAATTCCTTTACAATAAACCAAAATAGAATGCAAAAGAAAATACAAACAACGCTTTAGGAGATCCCGATGTCCTTCTTCGTTCGTTGAAGCTTTCTTGAAAGTTACGAAGAATCCACAACCGGATTTCTCTCTTGGAGAGGATCTTGTCAAGATCGGCGGCGGCAAGTGATTACGGCGGCAATACTTTGTAGATCCAAAATTCTTGACGAAGCAAGCAAGGTCTACGAACGATCTCAGTCGGATCAATCGTCTCAATCGATTCAGAATGAAGAACTGACCTCGTTCAACGAATCGAGAGACAAGAGATCTCAAGAGAGATGCGCGAGACGCTCGTCTTGCCTCGGTACTGTCGTCGGAAGATCAGAGATGATCGGAGATTATAGGCGACGACTTCCTTGCGAGCGGCTACAGGCGATCGGCGGTTTCCGCGATCGGCTAGGGCACGACATCAGCTACTTTTGATTTTGTGTGAATGAGTTACTGTAGAAATTCGAAATACACGTGTATATATACCCTGATCCAACCCTAAAAGACCGTTGTGGGGCCCACAAGGAGAAACTCTAACCCCGGCCTAAACAGCGCAAGACAAGGTGGTTCGGTCCAGCGAACGAATAAAATTTGCCAAAGGCAAAATCGGCGAGAATCGTTGGTGATTCCCGTCAAAGTCGGCGGGAATCACTCACGATTCCCGTCAATTTTGCCTTGGCCGAATTTCAGTTGGAAACCTTGTCAGCCGGAGGAAATCGGCGGGAATGCAGACTGATTCTCGTCGAATCGGCGGGAATCACAAACGATTCCCGTCGAAGACGGCGAGAATCACTTAGTGATTCCCGTCGATTCTGTCTTTGCAGAATTTCTGTTTGGAAAATTGATAGCTGGAAGAAGTCGGCGGGAATGCAGACTGTTTCTCGTCGAATCGGCGGGAATCACAAACGATTCTCGTCGAAGTCGGCGAGAATCACTTAGTGATTCCCGTCGATTTTGACTTAGAAGAATTTTCTCTTCCTTCCTTTGAAGGCTTGGTCTTTGATCCCTCTTTGCTCCATTTTCTGCTCTTGATCTGCCTTAACCCTGTACTTGAAAATAAGTACACTCCAATAGAGAGAGCACACGTGAGTCAACACACTGATCTACTCAACGAGGGATTACGTTGCGCAGACCCGTGTATATTGACCCACTGCACCCTGCCATTAGTGTGTACTTAGCATGAAATAGCTGCAAGCACAACTTGATAGAAGATCGTCAAATACATTGTCAATTCAACTTAGCTTGTTCAGGGGCTTCTTCAAATCAGGTACATTGTGGATACAGTACCCAACAAGGGGCCAAACCAAGCACAATACGTGCGTGGAAACAACAATCCGTGTACGGTAACGCGCAAGCGATGCACCAACTACGCCCCATGTGCAACAACGAAGGAGCCCGAGCGCAACACTGCTCTAGACAATACGTGGGCCGCAGCTCGCGCGGGGGATGTTGCGCACGACACCGTGCCCTCTGTAATGCACAGTGACAGCCCGCGCAGGTGTTGCAACGCAAGGCAGCCCGCGCGCAGCACCACACACACAAGTACCGCGCGCACGCCGTAGTGCCTTGCACACCCGCACACTGGCGACCTGCGCCTCCTCCGGCCGTTGTCGTCGTCGGGCACCCTGTTCGGGCTGCCCGGACCACCCAGGGGACACTTTTGTCTTTTCGGTAAATTTGGTGATTCAGTTGACCGAAACGGTGCGACGTCATTCGCCAACACAAATTCTGCTCTAGCGCAATTACCGACGTGTCACTCCAGAAAACTATAAATTAGACATTAGGCCTTCAGTTGAAGACAAACAACTCCAGAGGTGAGAAAAAGCTCTGGGGTTTTCCAGCGAGGACGTGGATTTAGGCCGATCCTCCGTTCAGGAATTCGCACCGCTCCCATTCTAGCGCAAAGGTTCCATCAGGCTTCTAAGGCACGATGTCCGTCTTTGCGAGAGCGCTCCCACCAAGACTCTGTTTCAGCAGGAGTGCTGCAATCGAGGCTCCGGGGATTTAGAGATTTCTCACGACCAGAACGCTTCCACCTAGGTTCCGTGAACTTAGCCATTTTTCTAGCCGGAGCGCTTATATCAAAGCTTCAGGAACTTAGTTTCGTTTTCATCTTTTTCACAGTTTGTACTTGTAATGGGGAGGTGACCTGTCACCATCTGAGGAATCATTCTGAACTCTTGTAAACTCAAAAAAAATAGTGAATTTTGGCTCGACAAAGGACCAGACATGTGGTTTTTCACCTTTTCCGGGTTTCCACGTCAAAAAAGCATTTTGTCATTTGCTGCTGTTTTTTCTTTGACTGTTTGCGCGCCCAGTTCGACTCCGAGCTAAGGCGGTCCGATCCCCCCGAACCGGGTGACCTGCAACAAGACCAAAGGCTCTGTTTGTCGCGATATTTTTATTGATGGAATAATTTTCATATTTTCCTATATTAGTATATATTTTTCATTTTTGAAAAATTTAGTGAATAATAATAGCAATATTAGATCTTATATAAGATGATTATGAAAACTTGTAAGATATATAATATGAGAATATATATATATATATATATATATATATATATATATATATATATATATATATATATATATATATATATATATATATATATATATATATATGAAAGCACGAAGAAGTTCATCATAAGAGCAAAAAGACATGAGCAGTTTTCAGAGAGCGTGTGCCAAAAACGATTTGGAAAATTCTCTTAAATCGAAGCATAAAAAACGGTAAGAAAATAAATTACGTAATAAGTTACAACAGCTATAATTGGTAAGTTTTAATCATGTAGTCAAATATTGGATTTTCAATGTATGTGAGTAATGACGAGAAAACACGTAAAAGAGGTTTAAGAAATACGCACAACGTTGTGAGAATTAAGTCGACGTAGGTTGCATCGAATTCTTGTCGATACAAGTCTAGTACTTTCGTCGCAAATCAAGCCGAACAAATCGACCGAGGACATATTGATGCACGTGTCGACTCCTTATCGACGCAAGGTGATTTCGGCGCATTATTGTCGATACATGCATCGAGTTCTTATAGACGCAAGTCGACGCAGACAGGAAGAAGTCGATGTATGTGAAGGCAACTCAGAATTTTAGGATTTAAAATTGTCTAAACTATTTTGTACAAAAAAAAACAATTCAATTATTCCCCCAATTCCCAAATCTGGATCTGGTGTGGTGCATGCGCACGCGTGTGATTCATACGAAGTCAACTTCAAGAGTCTAGCTGACATAGTTTTTTCCTTTTGTTCATTTGAACAAGTATGAAATTGCGAATCTATTTATAATGAGTGGAGATAAATAAGGTGAGACTAAAAATTTATCTTTTCCTTCATGAAAGACTTCCCTCCAAAAAATTTGGATTCCTTCTATTTAGACTCTGGCTCCATTTGTTTGGGCATTTCATTGCTCCGTTTTGAGCAAACGCCGCCGGAAGGAGGAAAAACAAATGAACCTCCGGCGGCGTTTGCTCCGTTTCCACCCGCCCCCCTTGAGAAACGCCCTCAAAAAGCTCCGTTTGGAGCAGCCACCTCCCCCCTCCATTTCGAACACTCCGTTTCCACCCGCTGGATCGACCCGCCACCGCCGAACCAAATGAAGCCTCTATTTGTTTGAGCGTTTCGCTGCTCCTTTTTGGGCAAACGCCGCCGGAAGGAGGGTAAACAAATGGATCTCCGGCGGCGTTTGCTCCGTTTCCACCCGCCCGCCTTGAGAAATGCCCTAAAAAGCTCCGTTTGGAGTAGCCACCTCCCCCCTCCGAGTCGAACACTCCGTTTCCACCCGCCGGATCGACCCGCCACCGCCGAACCAAATGGAGCCTTTTGGATCGAAACGGAGTGTTCGACTCGGAGGGGGGAGGTGGCTGCTCCAAATGGAGCTTTTTGGAGCATTTCTCAAGGCGGGCGGGTGGAAACGGAGCAAATGCCGCCGGAGATTCATTTGTTTACCCTCCTTCCGACAGCGTTTGCCCAAAACGGAGCAGCGAAACGCCCAAACAAATAGAGCCTCAGTCTTTGAGCTTTTCATCAAGTATGAGGAGCTCAACACAACATCAAACAAGACTTCAATAAAATATTATATATTAAATATTCTAATATAAAATTTCTAACATTTATTTCAATACGTTTGGACAAAAACACCACCATCATAGGATATTCGTTTGCCTTGACAATGGTTATGACCACCACCAAAAAAAAATTTAGACTTTGTTCGGTTTGGCGCTTCGCCGCCTCCGTTTGAATCAAATGCCGCCGGACGGGTAAACAAAAGGCCGCCGACGACGTTTGCTCCGTTTGCACCCACAACAAGGAGGAAACGGTCCCGATTTGGTCCGTTTCGACCCCCACCTCTCCCCCTCCGGTTCAAAAATGACGTTTCGACCCACCGGATGCACCTTCCACCGCCGAACCAAATATAGCCTAAGTTTTGAACATAAAATTAGATGGAGTTTCTTAGGTGAAATCAGACGTTCAAGAATGTCAGTTCAAAAGCACGACGCTCAAGACCGCCGTGCCAAATAGATCCCAAATATGTTTGGAAATTCTTGGAGCAGTCTCCAGATGATCAATGTTGGGATTGATATTACAATTTTCATGCTCTAACTCTTCATGGTATGTTTGCTTAATAAAATAGAAAAATGTTACAAAAATAATGAAGAGTGCTCCAATCTAATCAAGGAAATGACAAATAAAGAGTGCTCCAATCTAACCAAGAAAATGACAGTTTGAAACCATCTATAAGTAGACAAATCTAGCCTAATCAAGCTATCATTATGGAGACAAACAAACATTTGGCATGACATCAACTTAACATAGAGAAACTTTACCAAACAGCCACCATCAAGCACACACACACATGGGGAAAAATTAGCATATAGTGCCTGGAAGCTAGTTCCATATGACATTTAGCGCGCATGATCAATGTTAGATATCGTATAGAATCAAGCGCCTATACACGATCGCTTTCTCATATACATACATGATCACTTTTTGATCGAACAAAAAAAATATTTGTTGCATAACAATCTTGGATTTTAAATCAACATCCGCAACAAAAATCAAGGATATGAGCATGGTAGCATACATGGGTTTCCTGAGTCAACCCCCATTGGATATCAAGGACCTACATACACACAACATAGAAGAGAGTTTGATTAAGCATCTGCAAGTCTAACCTTCAAAAGAACAATAAATAAAGCTAACCTTTAAAAAACAATAAATAAAGCTAACCTTTAAAAAACAATAAATAAAGCTAACCTTCAAAAGAACAATAAATATAGAGACAACACATGCTATTAACCAAAGACAATGGAATTGCCTTACAAATTAGATATTCAGCTCAATGATAAATTTTTCAATCAAGATGCATGCGCTAAATCTAAAAGATAAAAGTTTTTTTGTGTATTTCAATCAGACTAGAGATATGAAATCCTCTAAGTTAATGCTACAATGAAAAATGGTTCTACAACATTAAAGACATCTACTATGAAAATCATTGTATACAAGAATCAAATATAAGCAAAAATGTTGAATTGTGTTATTAGCAAAAGTAATAACCAACAGATGAACGTTTTAATAGGAAGAAACCTTGCCATAGTTCTCAGCCACGACACCCATGACAATCTCCCATAATTTAACTGCTCCTGATGTGCCCTATAAAAGAGCCACGAACTAACTAAGAATAAATGAAGCACAGGCAGCAACAACTTTCCCATTATTCTAACTATCCTGACACAGCCCATGTACTTCAGACTTCAAACAACAATACTCTTAAAAGACTTCATTATAGAAAAGATAGAAAACTATTCATAGAATATGTTTAACAAATAAAAGACACCGCAATCATCTTAGTTAGGACATGTCTTCTATTTTTCAAAATTTCATGCTGCACTACTGATGGAATGTCTTGTACAGTAAAGGATGGTTCTTTGTACACTGGAGAATAATCAAGCAATAAATTGACAAAATTCACTTATACAATAATTGCAAAATTGTGAGCTATGAAGCAAAAATACTTCCCCAAAGGCAGTGCACCCATAACGGATACGTACCCGATACTCGACGGATACACCTATGTGGACACACTTGGACTTAGCACATCATTCTCCATATTGTGATATGAGCCTGTTTTTCTAGAGTAAACAAAAGTTGACTCTATGCAATGAAGCGTTGGTACGTCCAATTAAGTTGTGTATCTGTATTGAGTATGTTTCTGGTACTAATATGTTTCTGTTACAAGTGTATGTATTGAACATGTTGATCTGACATAAGTTATTAACAAAATGACTAACTTGTCTCTAGACTAATAAAAAATTGAAGATGTTGATCTCCAACAGTGAAGAAGAAGAAATTTTTTTTTGATGAGTAGACCTAAGTTTAATTTGATCTCTTTTGGTTAAACATATAAAATGTTACATCTTGTAATATTTACGAATGCTTAATGTATGAAAACTTCATGTTATGTTGCATTGATTTGTGGACTTGTACTTCATGTTATATATATATATATAATTTGTTATAATGTATCACGCCGTACCCGCATTCGTGGTTTTTATCTTTTGCCGTACCGACGTACCGAGTACGATACCTACGTACCGGATACGTATCGTACCTGGTACCCGTACCTGTACCGACGCTTTCTAGATTGTGAGTATAAAGAATGATATTTAGTGGGGAATACCATTAGCCAGTAAAAACTATAATCTGTTGTATGGAACATTCAACTTTAAAACGACCAAAACAACATCCAAAAACGTGACACAAAAAGTAGAATAAATATATTAGGCATCACAATGATTTATGGATGCACAAAAGTATAAAAAAAGCATTCATCATCTATGGTCTTTAAGCATTTGACAAACAACAATAAGAAAGAGAGTCACGCATGTACCTTTGAGCTCCAATGGGGGGCCAACCATCAGGCATAATTCAACATGAAGATGTTGTTCAACACGTAGATGCTCCCCCGCGCTGTTGGGATTAAATGAAACATCTGCACCAGCACAAAGAGCAACAACACGAGATAAACTTTTTAGGTCTTTGGATCCCCAATAACAAGAATTATTATTAACAAAGAATACTCTATGAATACAAAAAGGCTCAAAAAAGTTTCAATCAAAAGAACAATAAAAGGACATGTCATGAACTTATTTTGAAGCTGAAGTGCGCTATTGAATAGAAAAGTAAAACAAAAAAGTATCGATGCCGGCAAAGTTCTTCGCTCGGTTTAGTTTGATTAGGTAAAAAATCAACATCAAATGCACCATTAAGAACTCAAGCTTAATTTTCATGTGTGTTACCGTGTAAAACTTAAAATATTATAAATAATTACATAATCTACAACTAGAAATATCTAAAAATAAAATTTCACATCACTTGTATCAAAACACCAAGTAAAACCTATCATCACCTTAATCAAAGAATACACGATATTTATGTATATATGTAGCTAGACATTGTAATATTTATAAAGATATTTTGAACTATAAATATGACATCACTAAATTATTCAGAAGCGGAACAAAATTCATAAAAATGTAAATTAAAGAAAATTAAGAAAATAAAAAATTGAGAAGAGTGCTCCTATTTAACCAAGGGAAAAAAAGTTTGAAACCATCCATAGGTAGACAAATCTAACCGAATCAAGCTATCATTATGGAGAGATATTAATTGTGTTCTGATAAAAACTTAACAACCAAACAACCACTCTCAAAAATCTTCATACAGAGCTTGGAAGCTGGTTCCATACAACATGTAGCACACAAGACCAAGTTTGGCGACCCTATACAATCATGCGCGTATATGATCACTTTCTCTTATACATGATCACCTTTTGATCGCACAAAAAGAAACAAATGTTGCATAACGATCCTGGTTGTAAATCAACATCCAGGCCCGTAAGCAACAACAAAAATCAAGGATATGACCATGGTAGCATACATGAGTTTCCTGAGTCAACTTATTGCATATCCAGGACCTTCCTACACGCAACATAGAAGAGAGTTTGATTAAGCATCTGTAAGTCTAATCTTTAGAAGAACAATAAATAAAGCTAACCTTCAAAACAACAACAACAACACCTAATAGGTGCCATTGTGCCCTATCTTTTGTAGTAATCTCAGTAATGCCTAAGTACATCATGTCTTTCCTTATAGTTTCATTCCAAGTCTTTATTGGTCCGCCCCTCCCTCGTTTAACATGTCTAGTGACTAGACTCTCACAACGCCTAACATTTGCCTCTAATGGTCTCCTTTGTATGTGTCCAAACAATCTTAGTCGAGCTTCTTGCACCTTCTCTGCAATTGGTGATACCCCTGTCTTATCCCTGATACATTAATTCCAAATTTTATTCAGTCTCGTGTGTTCACACATCCACCTAAGCATTCTCATCTCCGCAGCTCCCATTTTTTTTTGCACATGTACACAATTCACGGCCCAACACTCAGAACCATAAAGAATCGTTGGTCTAATTGCATTATGGTAAAACTTGCCCATGAGTTTTAATGGTACTTTACGATCACATAAGATCCCGACGCGCCTCTCCACTTCAACCAACCCACTTGGATTCTATGTGTGACATCTTTATCAATACCTCCATCTTTTTGAACTATCGATCCAAGATATTTAAAACACTCACTACGAGAAATATCTTGATCACCCAACTTAATAAAGAAATCATCCGTCCTTCTTGCACTGCTAAATTTAAGTTCCATATACTTCATTTTTGCCTTGCCCAACCTAAACCCCTTCTTTTCTAAAGTGCCTTGCCAAGAGTCAAGTTTTATGTTTTCACCCTCGCGCATCTCATCGACCAAAACAATATCTTCCGCAAACAATAAACACCAAAGTACTGCTTTTTGGATAAGTCTGGTGAGCTCATCTAAGATAAGGGTAAAGAGATAAGGGCTTAAAGCTGAACCTTGATGTAAATCAATAGTGATAGGGAATTCCTGTGTTAATCCTCCAGATGTCCAAACCCTTGTCACAGAATTTGTAAGGGCTTAAAGCTAACCTTCAAAAGAACAACAAATAAAACTAGCCTTCAAAAGAACATGTTGAAGTAAATAGTTATGCAACATAAAGTGATGCGGAGCAGAGACGAGCACAAGCTTTGGGCCCGTTCGGGGCTGATTTGGCGACTTACCACATATGACGTGCCCGGATCGACGATCGGACTCCGCGGTTGCGTCCGGCACGTCGTCACGAGTCAAAAACATATATTAGTTTATTTTATTTGAGTTTATTTTCATGTATTTAGTGGCCGATCCCACCGGCCAATCATAGTCGTTGATGGTGAAGTCCTAATTTATTCTCTTCTTATAAATATTGGTCTAAGTGGCTGAACCAAGGTATTGCAGAATTTGGAGAAGAAGTATTCCTGGATTCCAGCGATACCTCCCCGGTGCCGACGCTGTGGAACCCTAGGTGACGACTCCTAGGTCGCCGAACTTCTCCCCAAGGTAACCCCTACCCCCACCTTCGTTTTCCACACCTCAAACCCCATTTCCAGACACCGAAATCCACCCAAAACCTCCCAGTACGCCGCCGGCCTGCTGTATTCCAGCAACCACTCACCCCGCCTGGCCTTGCACCGTCGCCCAGCCCGCCCCCTTTATCTCCCTAAACCGCTGCCTCCTCCTTCCTCAACCCAGTCCGCCGACCACCTCTCCATCCACCTAGCCCACCGGCAGCCCCCCTTTCCTAAACCGGCCACCTCAAGAGTTCCTTTGCCCTAGCCGACCACTCCTTTTCCCCCATCGTGGAACCACCTCCAAACAACCATAATCCTCTAGATCTATTCAAATCTGAGAATTACGCTTCTGATCCGTAATTTCCACCCCTCATATTTTCTATTTTTGCCCAGATCCGCCCCTAAATAGCGGATCTACCCATCCCCGGCTCGGACCTACATATTCATGGCCGGATTCACCGTCTTACTATCCGTTACCACCGTTTTCCGCCGAGGGCAGCCACCGTCACCGTCGTCTCGCCACCGGTTCCACCTTCAATCGCCGATCTACACATCCAACCCTCCAAATCTTCAGGGTCTCGGTTCAGGGTCTATTTTGTGAGCATTTGTGGTATTGTAATATTTGATTCACATTTGCATTTGGTAATTTATCATATCTTGCTGTGATTTTTGTTAGTGGGAATTTATTTTGGTGCACTAATAGCTTGCAGGAGGAGACATTCGCCTCACACTTTGCTTTGGCCCTCCGAGCGGAGGAAAGTCACGCCCCTTGCCTACATAAATAATTGTTTTTCTATTCAAATATTTGTGTGGTGCTAAAATTTACATTGCTTAAATTATTTGTCAAATACCGATCATTGCATTGCATGTAGAGTTGGATTAGCGTGTTACCCTTGCACGATCACCTAACATTGTAGATTTTGTGTACCACTAGCCTACCCCTACATCATAAAGCCATATACTATGAATATCACTGGAATATCTCTGACACACTTCTTTCCTTCTTTTCACTTATTCTAGAAAAAACTTGACTGTACTAAAACTTATTAGTTAATCTCCAAAGGAAATTCCATTCTCAACTCATAGTCGCATACAACCAAAATCACATATTAAGAAACACAAAAATTATAACTTTAATTTTCGAACATGCTGGAGTAAATCAGTTTCTACATGATACCTTGCTCTTTTTTAATAGTCTACATGAACTTTTGTCACTAGAAAACATTTTCTATACAAGGAACATTTGCCCCACCATTTGATGGTTTGTCGAGTCTTGAAACCTTTGCTATTAGCTCGTGGACATAGGTCATTACCTAGATCACTTTAAGTTAATCGATAAGTGTCATGTCAAGTTTGGGAAGCTAAGGTTGCTAGGACATCTGAGAAAATATTGGGATAACATTGAGTAGAGTATTAAGTGAGATTATCTTCACCCCATCACAAGTTGGGTGGAGATGAGGCGTAGATTATTTCTTAGGTATTTGCCAATGTCGTATAGAAGTCGACTCTCGAGAAAGTATTTTCACTCCACAAGGATCCAGGTTTGATGCTGAGTATAGATCATATCTATTGAAGCGGGAAAATCCCTACTCCAAAAATTCGGATCAATGCAGCCTAAGGTTACCGGTCCAGCTGTCGGGTTCGACGACTTAGCAGACTGGAACACAGAAACGGAAGGAAAAACTAGAAGGACCCAAAGTGCTGCGGCAGGAAGGTCCCACCACATACCTGGATGCTTAGAAGAAGCTTGCCCTTCACATCCAAAGATGAACGAGAGGGGTACACGATGGACACTAGATGACGACTATCTCTAGATGGCGATCAAGGGGATGATCACTATCTCACGGCTCAAGTCCTTGGTAGCAGATCCAAAAGTTCAGATGAAAGTCCAGCAAAAGTGGTGGTTGAGATCTTTTGCGATATTTTGAGTTCCATATCCTTGTACCCCTGGGGTCCTACTTATAGGAAAACTAAGGGGGGGGGGGGGGGGTAGGCGGTCTTATTTATAGCCCAACCCCCACCTGGTGGCCATGAGACTACTAGTGGAGCTCGCCCACTTGGACGAGTAGCTGTCCTAGTCGCTTACTTGGCGAGTACGCGAGAGGAGCTCGTCATACTCGCTCATGCCTTCAACTGTCTTGAATGTTGACTTTGACTTCTATATTGACTTGTTGACTTTGACTTTTGATCTAGCGACGAGTATGCGAGGGATGCTCGTCATGCCCGCTCTCTGCTATGTTGGATGCCCGCCAAGCTGGCTGCCCGTCATGCTCGCTGTCTGCCATACTGGAAGCACGCCATATAGGTTGTCCTCCATGCTCGCTACTTGCCATGCTTGAGGCCGCCATGATGGCTGCCCGCCATGCTTGCTGTCTGCCATGCTCGCTGCCCGTCGTGATGGCTGCCTGCCATGCTTGTTGTCTACCATGCTCGATGCCCGTCGTGATGGGGCACATGGCTTGCCATGCTGGATACCCGCCATGATGGTGTGCATGGCCTACCATGCTGGATGACCGCCATGATGGGGAGCATGGCCTTCCATGCTGAATGCCTGCTATGAGGTAGTCCTCCATGCTCGCTGTTTGCCATGCTGGATGCCCGCCATGCTCGCTGCCTGCCATGCTGGATGCCCGTCATGATGGATGCCTGTCATGCTCATTGTCTGCTATACTGGATGACCGCCATGATGGCTGCCCACCATGTTCGCTGCCCTCCATGATGGTTGCCTGCCATGCTGGATGCCCTCCATGACAAGTTGTCCGCCATACTCGTTGTCTTCCATACTAGATGCCTGCCATGCTGGATGCTCGCCATGATGGCTGCCTGCCATGCTGGATGCCTGCCCCCCATGCTCGCGACCTACCATGCTGGATGCCCGCCATGATGACTGTCCTCCATGCTCGCTGCCTTTGATGTTGGATATCCGCCATGATGGCTGCCCGCCATGATGGCTGCCCACCATGATGGCTGCCCGCCATGCTCGCTGTCTGCTAAGCTGGATGCCATCCATGATGGCTGCCCGCCATGCTCGCTGCCTTCCATGCTGGATGACCGCCTTGATGGCTGCCCTCCATGTTCGTTGTCTGATATGTTGCATGCCCGCCATGATGGATGCCCGCTATGCTCGCTGTCTGCCATACTAGATGCCCGCCATGCTCGCTGCCTGCCATGTTGGATGCCCGCCATAATGGCTGTCTGTAATGCACGTTGTCTGCCATGCTGGATGCCCACCATGATGTCTGCCCGCAATGCTTAGACAAAGGTCTCATTTATGGTACCTCTGGAGTCCTATTTATAGACAAATCCAAGAGAGGGGGGTTATTTATAACCCGAACGATAACAGCTATGGAGCCCCTGGCCTGGCGGCTATGGCGCCGTGGCGTCTATGGCGCCTTGACGGCTCTGGCTCCGTGGCGGCTGTGGCGCCGTGACGGCTGTGGCGCCGTGGCGGCTGTGGCGCCGTGGCGGCTGTGGCGCCGTGGCGGCTGTGGCGCCGTGGCGGCTGTGGCGCCGTGGCGGCTGTGGCGCCGTGGCGGCTGTGGCGCCGTGGCGGCTATGGCGCCGTGTCGGCTGTGGCGCCCTGGGGGCTGTGGCACCCTGGGGTCTATGGCTCCCTGGGGGCTATGACGCCCTGGGGGCTATGGCGCCCTGGGGGCTATGGTCCCCTGAGGGCTATGGCGCCATGGGGGTTATGGTTGCTGAAACCTGTTTTCTGATAGTCTTCGGATGCTCGCATGTACTAGCGAGTTACTCGTCCATGCTCATCCTTGCATGCCTTTTCCCGCCCTTGCTCGCCCAAGCTCGCCTCTGGTTGCCCAAGCTCGCATCTGTTCGGCCAAGCTCGCCACTGTTCATGGCGAGATCTGCGAATAGTCGTCTTCTTAGGCCTTTTTGATCTCGATAAATTATAGGTTATACAATATCTACCTGTCACATGGACAAAAAAGATAAGACATGATATAAATTTCTCCAATGATGTTCAGTGTCTGTTGAGTGGCCCTCCACTTAAGCATAATCCTGTCAATGTGACCCGAATGGGAATGAACATGAGCGACCTAGTGATCTCATAACTACATATCCTTCCACTACCTGTTGTGTTGACTTAAATACTGTTTTGACCAACGACTCACCCTTGAGCACTTATTATTCAAAGCTTCACAACAAGGTAGTGATGAATCATATTAATGGTATGAATCAAGAGTTTAGTATTGACCATGTATTAGTTGGCTCATCGGTCACTGAGGACATTTGCGCTATATCAAGACTCTATTTCAATATTCATCGCAACTGCAATGACTTTTATTATAACTTACCCAAGGAGCCACCTGATGAATTATCACTTTATAGAGGCAATCTACACACCATAGAGAGGCAACTCAGTGCCGAAGTATCATAAAGTCATCTGGATGTTTATTTTATATTACACACCTTTGAGCATTATCTCCAGTAGCCACAACTTCTTATCTTTCATCTCCTCCAACGACCTCTCAAAGGTCCTCGTCAAGTAAGTAACTCTCCATATAAGACTTTCATTTCATTTAGTTAGTCTGAGTTAACAACTCAATACCAAGGCCTCTTGAATATCCACATTCCATTCTAGATCTCTTGGTTTATTTGTCTTCCAAAGGTACTTAGCGGTCAACAGCTAAAACCGATGTCCCTCTGATACCATGTAAAATTTAATGAAGAAAGTTGCATGACCACTCTCAACAAACTAAGAAAAATAAACCACTAGCAATATAAGATGCAAAAGCAAACAATTGTATTATTTTCACTGCTTTATAAGGCATGACATGTAACACCCTACCCATCACGAAGAATATAATAGAAGGTCCGACTCGGGCCCCACGCCATATTCCACGAACAGATAAAAACAGTACGAAATGAAATACCAAACATCTTCACAACCTAACATATAGTTGCATTTTAGTGGAAGCAAAGGAGTGAACATAACACATAACTCGGAATGTCCACTATATATAATTTTAGAATGAGAGTATGCACAACGTTTGGCCTTAAGGCCTTACATGCCTGCACAAAAAGGGTGATTTACATTCATCGACACGCAGACTGGCAACGCATGAAAGCAGTAAACGCGCACTTGAGCCTTCAAGGACTAGCATAACAAAAAGGTCTTTATACCACTACTTCCCGCTCGGCTCGCCAGTACCTACATAAGTTCAATCCATGAAGATGTGATAAAACAAAGCAACAATCAACTTTAACTAATCACACTTATAATGACCTCACCCCATCCTGGGGCGGTGGTACTCCTTCCATACAAGCAAGCAGTATGATAATATATATAATTGCACATTCATCACAGACGTTGACATGCACGACCACACAACCAGTGTACTCAGAGCACATTATCAGTGTACTAAAATTAAAGACTCACCTCCATCCTATGTATTAATCACTTAGACGATCATTGAGCTTTTACCGTCAAGGCCACCTTACCTCACATATTCTCCCAAAACCAGAAGGTGCATCGAGGAGCGACCTCTTCACCTACCAGTAAGGGACGGGTTCAGATCAGTTTTTCCCGTTCTCAAATCGTCGGAATTACACAGTCACGACACGGGCACGACTTCACCTCAGCCCGTTAACAAAAAGATAACCAATGTTATCTATTAATTTCGGCACCCAAGGCCACCAAGCTAGGTACTGTAGGCCTCAAAACTTAATGATATACATCCGATCCACAAGACATAAGCTTCAACTCCATCACATCAAATCAATGGGAGCTACCGCCAGCAGTACTCACTACCACCGGGTGATATCAACAGAACGTCGATTCCATTGAAATTTTGGGTGTTTCCTGGAGTACATCTCCATTACTTTCTGCAGCATCCTGCACCCCCAAAACCCCGAAAACTATATGTTTTCTACAGAGTCTTCTCTGGCATGTAAATCAATACATCACAAATCCAGACCAACTTATCACAGATGAGTTTCACACATCATGTCTATGTCCGCACAACGATCCAGAGTCTAAATGCAAACTTTATTGGGGATAAACCAAACCAACCGGATGGAGATCTCTTCTTCAAATTGGTTGGAATCTCCACACAAACTTGCTAAATAAAGGATTTCACATGTCCAAATATTCGGAAAGAAAGTCATTACCCTCAAAGCACGATTCAGAGCCATGAAGTTGCACTTTATCCGGATGGAAACACTCAAGAGAGAGTGAGAGAGAGAGTGAGAAGAGAAATGAGAAGTCTTTCCCCTTTCTCATCCAGCTGAAGGCACACGAGCTCAAGTCAAGCCCTTGGATCCAAAATCCAAAAGAAAGGAACAATTAAGATTTAAATTTAAAGTTTCTGTTTTAAGCGCTACCATCGGCGGTATCACGCTACTGTTGGAGGTATCTCGGGCGGTGGCCGCTTGACGAAGTCACTGCCGCTTGACATCCGCCTCACAATAAACTGCCACGTGGTCACCTGCCACGTGGTCACCTACCATGTGGTTCACTACCACCACCCGATATTCCTAGCAGTATAAAACTGACTACACAGATCTGTCATCTGCATCGATTGCATCGACTGCATCAGTGTCAACTACATCGACAACATCAGTGTTGACTGCATTGCCTGCATCGCTATCACCAGTGGTATCTGGCTATCGCAAGCAGTAACATGATGACTTCACCATTTTGTCGATTGCATCGATTACATCGACAACATCATTTACCGACTGCATTGACCTGACCACTACTGCCAGACAATATTGCTATTACTAGTGGTATCTCCAAAAGAAAATTTTGTTATTTTTCAACTTATGGGAAATCTGGAGTGTTACATGACAAACAGTCGCAAGACATGATTTTGCGTTGTAATCGATGAAGATAAAAAACAAATAAGATTGTTGAATTGAAAATGCAAGTCACCAAACTGCAGTTCTAGTTACCAAACATCACAAGTTACGTAACTAGGAATCTTATTTTTCTGCTAGAGAATTTTAAGGAAGAAGCACTGCTCAGATCACTAGTGATAGCAGATATCATCAATGATAGCGGATATCGCCCGGTGATTGCTCCGAACTGCCAACTGCTATCTGCTATTTCTCTGAAGCTGAGTCTAACTTCCAGACCGCAAGTGCAAGCTGCCTAGTTCGCAAAATAGGTTATCTTGAGGCCACTTCTCCTTATCGCGCGGCTAAAGAAACTTTAACCGCAACCCCTGATGTGAAGTGCAGTTCTCACTAATCTGATTACGAATGACATGGGAGGAACCCATATTTATAGGCAGAGGAGGGGGATAAGGCCACCTCCGCAAACAATTGAGCTACCGCAGGTGGTTAGGCGGTTAGCCAACCCTATCCGTACGGCTACACGGTTAGCTAAAATTCTAATCGCACGACTTGGGGATCTACTTTCAAAAGCAGACAAATAAGCTATCGCCCGACGATAACTTCTTATCGCAGACGATAGCTCGCGACTAGAAAATTCTAACTGCACGACGTGTCGACCTCACTTCAAAAATTTTAACATCCGGAACACTCCCCACTTCTGTCGCTCTCCTCCCTAAGCCTCCTTTAGACAACAACAAACCACTCTTTTCATACATGGCAATCTTATTACACATATGCAATTGCCATACCAATGGTTTTGCCAAATCTATGTTTCCGGAACACTCTTTGCATACATAGCAATCTTATTACACCAACTTCTTAGTTTCATGGATGCATATTCTGGCTACAATCAGATCAAGATGAATCCTACAGATTAAGAGCACACTGTATTCAGGACTGATAAGGAAATATATTGTTACAAAGTGATGCCTTTCGGTCTTATGAACATCAGAGCCAACTACATGCGATTGATGAACAAAGTGTTCAAAAAATCTCATCGGGAAGACTATGGAGGTATATGTAGATGACATGCTGGTCAAAAGCATCCATCGAAGTGACCATCTGAAAGATCTAGAGAAATTTTTTGAGCTCCTTCGTCAACATGGCATGATACTAAACCCGAGCAAGTGTGCATTTGGTGTTACGTTAGGCATATTCTTGGGGTTCATGGTAACACATCGGGGAATATAGGTGAACCTGGAAAAGATCAAATCAATTGAAGATGTGACACCCCCTCATTCCCTGAAAGAAGTACAACGACTGAATGAAAGGATCACCGCACTTTCACGCTTCTTGGCATAGACCGGAGACAAGTATCTTCCATTTTTCAAATCCTTAGAGGAGCGCGGAGCACAGGTTTCCAATGGACGGTCGAATGCCAAGCCGCTTTCGAATCCCTGAAGCAATATCTGGCCACGCCTCCGCTCCTCTCAAAACTAATCCCTAGAGAAATACTGTACCTGTACTTGGCCATATCACCAGCTGCATTAAGTTTTGTACTGGTTAAATATGAAGGAGGAATTCAACACCCAGTCTACTATCTTAGCAAAGTACTCTCAGATACAGAGTCTCAATATCCTACGACAGATAAAACAGCCTTAGCCTTTGTCTTTTCAACACGAAAACTTCGACCCTACTTCCAAGCTCACACGGTGAAAGTGTTAACCAAACTCCCACTTCACACAATCCTTCAGAAACCATAAACATCTGGTAGATTGGTATGCGGGTGGTCAAACTAGAAGAATTTGACATTTATTTCCTTCCCCGGCCAGATATCAAGTCCCAAGTATTGGCAGACTTCATCGTGGGAAGCACCATTCCTCGAGAGCCTGCATCAACACAAAGCACCTGTGTACCTCGATGGACTCTTTATGTTGATGGCGCGTCAGGCATCGAGGGAGCAGGGGCGAGGTTGCTTTTTATAATCCCAAAAGCTATCACTCTAGAGTACGGACTTAGACTGAGGTTTCCAACTACCAATAATATTGTCGAATATGAAGTCCTAATAGCAGGACTCAGACTCGCCATCGATTTCCAAGTAAAAAACCTGACAATTTAATCAGACTCCCAGCTCGTAGAATCACAGATCGAGGGAGATTATGAAGCAAAAATGACCATTTAGCTCAGTACCTCGCACTTATGAAATTTCTTCTGACCAAGGTGCCACAATACCAGATTGTTCAGATTCCCAGAGAACTGAATTTTAGGGTTGATTCACTCTCTAAACTGGCCAGTTCTCCCTCCCAATATCAATCAAGGAGGTGCCAAGTGGAAGATACTGTAATCCCCAATATTCAAGGGCCTTGGGAAATCACAAAAATTAAGGAACGAGAGTCATCATGGATCAGACCACTACCACACTTGAGCCTTCGAGGACTAGCATAGCAAAAAGGTCTTTATCCCACTACTTCCCGCTCGGCTCGCCAGTACCTACATAAGTTCAATCCATGAAGATGTGATAAAACAAAGCAACAATCAACTTTAACTGATCACACTTATAATGACCTCACCCCATCCCGGGGCGGTGGTACTCCTTCCATACAAGCAAGCAGTATGATAATGTATATAATTGCACATTCATCACAGACGTTGGCATGCACGACCACACAACCAGTGTACTCAGAGCACATTATCGGTGTACTAAAATTAAAGACTCACCTCCATCCGATGTATTAATCACTTAGACGATCATTGAGCTTTTACAGTCAAGGCCACCTTACCTCACATATTCTCCCAAAACCAGAAGGTGCATCGAGGAGCGACCTCTTCACCTACCAGTAAGGGACGGGTTCAGATCAGTTTTTCCCGTTCTCAAATCGTCGGAATTACACTGTCACGACACAGGCACGACTTCACCTCAGCCCGTTAACAAAAAGATAACCAACGTTATCTATTAATTTCGGCACCCAAGGCCACCAAGCTAGGTACTGTAGGCCTCAAAACTTAATGATATACATCCGATCCACAAGACATAAGCTTCAACTCCATCACATCAAATCAATGGGAGCTACCGCCAGCAGTACTCACTACCGCCGGGTGATATCAACAGAACGTCGATTCCATTGAAATTTTGGGTGTTTCCTGGAGTACATCTCCATTACTTTCTGCAGCATCCTGCACCCCCAAAACCCCCAAAACTACATGTTTTCTACAGAGTCTTCTCTGGCATGTAAATCAATACATCACAAATCCAGACCAACTTATCACAGATGAGTTTCACACATCATGTCTATGTCCGCACAACGATCCAGAGTCTAAATGCAAACTTTATTGGGGATAAACCAAACCAACCAGATGGAGATCTCTTCTTCAAATTGGTTGGAATCTCCACACAAACTTGCTAAATAAAGGATTTCACATGTCCAAATATTCGGAAAGAAAGTCGTTACCCTCAAAGCACGATTCAGAGCCATGAAGTTGCACTTTATCCGGATGGAAACACTCAAGAGAGAGTGTGAGAGAGAGTGAGAAGAGAAATGAGAAGTCTTTCCCCTTTCTCATCCAGCTTAAGGCACACGAGCTCAAGTCAAGCCCTTGGATCCAACATCCAAAAGAAAGGAACAATTAAGATTTAAATTTAAAGTTTCTGTTTTAAGCGCTACCATCGGCGGTATCACGCTACTGTTGGAGGTATCTCGGGCGGTGGCCGCTTGACGAAGTCACTGCCGCTTGACATCTGCCTCACAATAAACTGCCACGTGATCACCTGCCACGTGGTCACCTACCACGTGGTTCACTACCACCACCCGATATTCCTAGCAGTATAAAACTGACTACACAGATCTGTCATCTGCATCGGTTGCATCGACTGCATCAGTGTCAACTACATCGAAAACATCAGTGTTGAGTGCATCGCCTGCATCGCTATCACCCGTGGTATCTGGCTATCGCAAGCAGTAACATGATGAATTCACCATTTTGTCGATTGCATCGATTACATCGACAACATCATTTGCATAATGCATTGACCTGACCACTACTGCGAGGCAGTATTGCTATTACTAGTGGTATCTCCAAAAGAAAATTTTGTTATTTTTCAACTTATGGGAAATCTGGAGTGTTACATGACAAACAGTCGCAAGACATGATTTTGCGTTGTAATCGATGAAGATAAAAAACAAATAAGATTGTTGAATTGAAAATGCAAGTCGCCAAACTGCAGTTCTAGTTACCAAACATCACAAGTTACGTAACTAGGAATCTTATTTTTCTGCTAGAGAATTTTAAGGAAGAAGCACTGCTCAGATCACTAGTGATAGCGGATATCATCAGTGATAGCGAATATCGCCCGGTGATTGCTCCGAACTGCCAACTGCTATCTGCTATTTCTCTGAAGCTGAGTCTAACTTCCAGACCGCAAGTGCAAGCTGCCTAGTTCGCAAAATAGGTTATCTTGAGGCCACTTCTCCTTATCGCGTGGCTAAAGAAACTTTAACCGCAACCCCTGATGTGAAGTGCAGTTCTCACTAATCTGATTACGAATGACATGGGAGGAACCCATATTTATAGGCAGAGGAGGGGGATAAGGTCACCTCCGCAAACAATTGAGCTACCGCAGGTGGTTAGGCAGTTAGCCAACCCTATCCGTACGACTACACGGTTAGCTAAAATTCTAATCGCACGACTTGGGGATCTACTTTCAAAAGCAGACAAATAAGCTATCGCCCGACGATAACTTCTTATCGCAGACGATAGCTCGCGACTAGAAAATTCTAACTGCACGACGTGGAGACCTCACTTCAAAAATTTTAACATCCGGAACACTCCCCACTTCTGTCGCTCTCCTCCCTAAGCCTCCTCTGGACAACAACAAACCACTCTTTTCATACATGGCAATCTTATTGCACATATGCAATTGCCATACCAACGGTTTTGCCAAATCTATGTTTCCGGAACACTCTTTGCATACATAGCAATCTTATTACACCAACTTCTTAGTTTCATGGATGCATATTCTGGCTACAATCAGATCAAGATGAATCCTACAGATTAAGAGCACACTGTATTCAGGACTGATAAGGAAATATATTGTTACAAAGTGATGCCTTTCGGTCTTATGAACATCAGAGCCACCTACATGCGATTGATGAACAAATTGTTCAAAAAATCTCATCGGGAAGACTATGGAGGTATATGTAGATGACATGCTGGTCAAAAGCATCCATCGAAGTGACCATCTGAAAGATCTAGAGAAATTTTTTGAGCTCCTTCGTCAACATGGCATGAGACTAAACCCGAGCAAGTGTGCATTTGGTGTTACGTTAGGCATATTCTTGGGGTTCATGGTAACACATCGGGGAATATAGGTGAACCTGGAAAAGATCAAATCAATTGAAGATGTGACACCCCCTCATTCCCTGAAAGAAGTACAACGACTGAATGGAAGGATCACCGCACTTTCACGCTTCTTGGCATAGACCGGAGACAAGTATCTTCCATTTTTCAAATCCTTAGAGGAGCGCGGAGCACATGTTTCCAATGGACGGTCGAATGCCAAGCCGCTTTCGAATCCCTGAAGCAATATCTGGCCACGCCTCCGCTCCTCTCAAAACTAATCCCTAGAGAAATACTGTACCTGTACTTGGCCATATCACCAGCTGCATTAAGTTTTGTACTGGTTAAATATGAAGGAGGAATTCAACACCCAGTCTACTATCTTAGCAAAGTACTCTCAGATACAGAGTCTCAATATCCTACGACAGATAAAACAGCCTTAGCCTTTGTCTTTTCAACACGAAAACTTCGACCCTACTTCCAAGCTCACACGGTGAAAGTGTTAACCAAACTCCCACTTCACACAATCCTCCAGAAACCAGAAACATCCGGTAGATTGGTATGCGGGTGGTCAAACTAGAAGAATTTGACATTTATTTCCTTCCCCGGCCAGATATCAAGTCCCAAGTATTGGCAGACTTCATCGTGGGAAGCACCATTCCTCGAGAGCCAGCATCAACACAAAGCACCTGTGTCCCTCGATGGACTCTTTATGTTGATGGCGCGTCAGGCATCGAGGGAGCAGGGGCGGGGTTGCTTTTTATAATCCCAGAAGCTATCACTCTAGAGTACGGACTTAGACTGAAGTTTCCAACTACCAACAATATTGTCGAATATGAAGTCCTAATAGCAGGACTCAGACTCGCCATCGATTTCCAAGGAAAAAACCTGACAATTTAATCAGACTCCCAGCTCGTAGAATCACAGATCGAGGGAGATTATGAAGCAAAAATGACCATCTAGCTCAGTACCTCGCACTTATGAAATTTCTTCTGACCAAGGTGCCACAATACCAGATTGTTCATATTCCCAGAGAACTAAATTTTAGGGTTGATGCACTCTCCAAACTGGCCAGTTCTCCCTCCCAATATCAATCAAGGAGGTGCCAAGTGGAAGATACTGTAATCCCAAATATTCAAGGGCCTTGAGAAATCACAGAAATTAAGGAACGAGAGTCATCATGGATCTGACCACTACAAGCCTACCTAGAACATAAACACTTATAGAAAACCCAGGGGAAGCATGACATTTGAGGATGAGAGTAACAACCTTTACCATCATCAACAAAGAGTTGTATAAGCGGCCCTTCTCCATGCTCTACTCGAAGTGTTTATCAGAATCAGATGCAGAATAAATGTTGCGAGAAGTCCACGAAGGGGTTTCTGGAGGGCATTTCAGCGACAAGGAATTAGCTCAGAAGATTTTACGCCAAGGCTTCTACTGGCCAACCATGAAGAAAGATGCGACTGAATTCATTCAAAAATGCAAGAGTTGCCAAATGCACTCGAACATTCCCTAGCAGCCTCCGATCACTCTAATAGTACTGCAAGGAGCATTGTCATTCACACAATGGGTTTTCGACCTTCTTGGTCCCCTTCCCCAAGCTTCAGGACAAAGGAAATTCATCATAATGGCCATTGATTACTTCACGAAATGGGTTGAGGCGGAGCCCTTAGCCAAAATTACAGTAGAAAATTCTAAACAGCTTGTTTGGAAGAACATTATATGTCGCTTTGGCATCCCTGCAACCATCATCACTGATAATGGAACACAATTCACAAGAATATTATTTACAAAGATGTGCAAAGATATGAAAATCAATATGCGACATACTATTGTGGCACATCCCCATACCAACGGACACATAGAAGTAACAAATCGTACCATCCTTAAGGTCCTAAAGACACAACTACAAGAGGCTAGGGGCAATGGGTTGATGCACTCCCCAATGTACTACGGGCTTACCAAACCACGGAGAGGACCCCTACTGGAGAAACTCTATAAAATCTATGCTACGGAACTAAAAAGCCATTATCTCTGTTGGTATTGGCGTCCTGTGTGCTAAAGTCTTGAAATTCAACCTCGAAAAGAACGATGAAGGGCTTCGTGAAAAATCTTGACCTAAACCAGATGTTAGAGATATAGCGGCCCTTCATGTCGCTGCCTATCAAGGATGTGTGGCACGTCTTTATAATTGGAGAGTAAAGCCAGGATCTATCTGTTGAAATCAAAAATCGGTCTCTGTGGAGTTCGGGGTCCCAAAAGGGTATGACCTCACACCTACTATCCTATGGCTAGCTCACCAGACCAAAAGCTCAGGAACCTAGGAATAGGATCGAGGTCTTAGCCATGAGATCCCACTACACACCTAGAAGATCAAGAAACTTTTCCTCTCCCAAGCTAATGCTGAGCTTGGGCACCTATGGAGAGAGCTTGAAGAAGGAAAAAGTTAATAGAAAACTGTTGAACTCCCTCTCCAAAGGTGCCCCCTCGATCCTATTTATAGATTTCCACCCTTAGCCTACCAACACCGTAACTGCGCTGTTCAAAATTACTATATGCAACCCAATTAGGTTTACCAACAACATAACTCCGCTATTCTGGAAGACTATTTGCAGTCATTCAGGGGCATCTAGGTAATTCTGCCTCTAGAACCCACTGGGCGAGTGATCCATGAAGGCACCACTCGCCTAAAGGGAGCGAGTGCTGGGTGAGCAAGGTACTCGCGCCCGCAACTCCCTAAAAGGGCGGATGCGAGATCATGCTACTTGCCTATATGGGCGAGAGCCCTTTCGCCGGCCACATGCGGGAGCCTTCCCACCTGTTATGGGCGGGAGCCCTTTTGCTCCCCCTGGGCGAGTGCTGATCTGGTCACCCCACTCACCCACTTTGGACTTCCTGGACCCGAATGTCGCGCAAAGACCTGAACTCGCTGAAGGGATCCACTCAGTGAGTATGGGGTTGTACACAATTAACGTTTGAGACCTAGTCTTACGAAGCATAGAAGTGGCTGGCAAAGGTCCACAAGGTGACATGCTCTCACCTTTTTGGGAGCGACAGTTCATTGTCATTGCAACCATCAAGGCTGGAACCTTCAAGCTGAGAACGGAGGAAGGGAATATCCTTCCTCGTACACAGAATGCATAGAACCTGCGTCGATTTTACAAATGATTTCTTATTTCTTTCGTTATTGTTTATCTTCAAATTTACCAGTAACTTCTTATTTCTTGTTTAAATTATATGATTCAGTGTTGTAAAAGTCGCGAGTCCAGACTCGCGCAAATTATCTTTCATTTGAATAGTGCATTTGTTTCCCAATCAAAACACAATTAGGTCAGACTTTGCATGCGGTTTGAATGAGCAAGCTCTTCACCGACCCTGCCTTTCTACGCTTCGTCATCACCTGGCACTGCCCCCTCGCGATCGATTTCAAATAAATCCGCGAGCCCGACTAGCGCAAATTAGGTAAGACTATTCATGGGGTTTGAATGAGCAAGATCTTCACCGACCCTACCTTTCTACGCCTCATCATCGCCTAGGCTTGCCCCCTCCCCTTGCAATCGATTTCAAACAAAGTCGCAAGCCCGACTCACGCAAATTAGGTAAGAATGCGCATATGGTTTGAATGAGCATGCTCTTCACCGACCCTGCCTTTCTACGCCTCGTCACCATTTGGACCTAGCCCCTTTGCTATCAACCCCAAACAAAGCCACGAACCTGACTTGCGCAAAGCAGACAAGGTCATGCGCCCGGAGCAAATCATCTCATTTGCTGGCACTGGGATGAAATAATTATACTATCTTCTATTACGTCAATCCCACATTTACCAATTACCAACATTTGTGCAAAAGTTAAAAAACAACATTGTTACAATAATAACATACCAGAATACGCAAAAACGTGTTGTCAATAACTGTCAAAAACAATGACAAACATAAAACAGACAAAATCAAAGGAAATACAAGCGTACGAGCATAAAAAAATCAAGCCACTATATATCGGCCGCATCAGTATCAAAACCAGGTCCATAACTCTCGTTATCTGAGATATCATCAAAGCTGAGGCTGGACAGGTCGCGCCCCAAACTTCTACTAACCAAACAAAAAGCCTTTGATACTCTGCGCCTAAGTGCGAGCTCGCGAACATAATCCATCTGAGGCTCCACCTCTCTAAACGAACCTCCTCGTCAATCAAGCAATGAACACACATGTAATCCATGTATTCAGCAAGACCGACTGCCTTCAATTCTGACATGCGTAATATTTTTGCGTATGAAATTGTATCTTTTTTGTTGTTGTCCTTCCTACTCTTGGATAATCATTGGCATTAAATGTAGGTTAAGTTATGGATCAAGACCAGCCTTGCCCCTAGTTATGGTGTTGGTAATTTACTTAAAAGGTAAAAAAAACATTTAAATATTTGTAGAAGCTACTGGCCACTGCAATGCATTTCTTTCCAAGGGTGCTGATATATAAGTATGTAACATACACTCTATTATTGAGAATTGGATTGATGTTATTATGATATTGAAGATCATTTTTTGAGGGATTTTGTATTCTAGTGGACTTCAATAGTATTTAAAACTGCAAGAATTTTCATATTGTTGGATATTTTTGTACTATTTGTATTGAAAATTTCGGGGATCTTTATGAATCTAGTGCTACTTCAATTTCAAAAAATGGCAGCAAGCTCTCTAGTGTTTGTTTGTTTTTCATCCTTTACCTAATTAAAAGTATTTAATTTATTTGTACATCTCTTTGTGATCATCTTTTTTTGTTTTTTATCATTGCTAGACATTGTTGTTGCTTTTGTATTATCTGGAGATCAAAATTTTGAGAGAAGAGTTCATCCTTTGACTGAGCTAATTATCTGGCCTCTCATCCACTTGTGGTAGCATATGCTCTTGCTGACACAATAAGATTTAACTATAGCTCTTTTGCACCATATCCCATTAACCCAAGATAAAATGTTGATCTTTTGTGATACAATATGTTACTGAATTTCATAATGGGTAGCCCGACGCACAAAGGCTTTCCCACATAGTGAGGGACCTGGGAAGGATCACACCACAAGGGTGAAATGCAGACGAACCATACGATGTGTTTTTGCAAGAATTCGATAGTTCTCTAAAAATATACTAATAACGATCCAATCCCCTTTCCATCTAACCCACATCATGATCGGTTCAAAATTATTCAATCTGATGTTAACCCGAGCAAAGTTTCTTAAAAGGATACCTCGATGTAATCTTCATTCGAATAATGCATGATCAATTAACTTTGTTACAAGCTCTATTCGGTTGATCCCATTTAAATTTTTTTTGAATCTCCTAATAAGACAAATTATTGGTCCAACATATAACGTGCAAGCACAAAAAACATATATTATAAGCACTCAAATATTGGTTTTACCTCATGTCAATTGGATCCATAGTTGTCTTAATTCATATTCAGGTGAGCATGGTTCGTTAGTATGCACGACCTTGATCCAAGCCAAAAGTCCTTCTAAACTTCCAACATTCTTTGATCTTTGAGCTAAACTCACATTCTTGAAAAGCATATAATACATCACACAAGAAAACATGAATCAACACAAGGGTCCACGAGCGGCTATTCCTAAACTACGATTCAAGTTAGAACCTAAAGATCAAATGACACTAGTCACCATATTCCAAAACTAGGATTCTAGAGCTTGTAGTGTAGCAAACAATGACATTGACCTCATCTCCTAGTGTCAGGTTAGGAGGAGGCAATAGTAAACTCGTCTCTCACCCATTTCTATTTACTACAATAATATTTGCATTAGGCATTCCCCGTGTAGTGACATTAAAGGCGTTCATTGTAATAAGAAGACTTTAAGGCTTGTTTTTGTTATGCATAGGTATGTTTGGGCCTAAACACCCCAAACCTAACATCGGAGGTCTATCCATCGTCAGTGCTTCCAAATATGCATTGACACTACCTCTGATTGTGGATACACCTTTATTCCTGTCGTATAATAAATACATTAATATATATGATGAGGATGAAACCCCTTTTTATGGAGAGTGGGTGTGCACTTAGCCTACTCCCCCATGATCTCTACCGCATTAGTGGGATCATGGGTTTGACCGCCGCGTGCGATCCACACATGCAACCGCGCGAGATCCTGCTTTTTGTGGTCACCTGGTGCCAGCCAAGCCGCCAACCCCTCTCCCTCTTCTTCCCGCTGGCCGTCCGGCCTGAGCCCTCCGGGCCTCCAACTAAGGAGGGGGTCGCCCCTCACAAAACCTAAACCCTAAACCCTAAACCCTAAACCCTAAACCCTAAACCAACCGTGCCTTTGTGACCACACGGCAAGACCCCGACGGCCGGTCGGCCAGCCAAAGCGTGCCCGACCTCTGGCCAAGGAGGGGGCCGCCCCTTGCGGTCGTGCCTTTATGATCGCGTGATGCGGTCCCCTGCTGGCCGCGCCTCTGGACAGCAAGGAGACCGCATCTCCCGACCGCCCCTTGCGGCCGCACGGAGCGGCCACCCCACCGGTCATGCCCTGGACACGCCCGAACATGTTTGGTCGCTGGCCGGAAATGAGGCAGCGCCTCACGGCCACGTCTTTGCGGCCGAACGATGTGGCCAACACTCTGGTTGCGCCCGATTCTGCCAACTTTGGTCGGCCGCTCCCGTGGCCAACTAGCACCTTGCCTGCGGGAGTTGGATAGTGCCGGAATTGTCCTTCTCCCTCGCCTAGAGTGGAGCTTCTCACGTCTGTCGGGGTGTTTCCACCCACACAGTAATAACGATCGTTCGTTCCTCAGAAAAAATGCCTACGTAACCTCCGCCGATAGTGGGAGACATCATGGTTATGATGGCGGCCTGCATATAGCTAGAATTAGACGCTTCAAAGCCATGGTAAAAATATTAATTTGTGTGGTTATGATGTGAGGATAGACGCACAACCACCGTAACCACCTCTTGAAGGCTATAAAATGGCCCCCAAGCCTCCTTATTTCTCACCTTTTTCGCTTCACAACTTTCTTCTTCCTTATGCTAGAGCTCTATCAGATTCCTCCTTCGTGCCGCATTCAAGAGGAATTCAAGCCATCTTACAACCACCTTCAAGCCACCATCGAGCCACCTCCTCTCCACCAAAATCCATTGAAGTCCATGACATACGGCGAGAAGGAGATTCCAACAACATCAAGCATCATGTTCCTCCACAATTCCTCGAAAAATAGTCACGCACGGAGTTGCCTGTTGCCCGCTACGAGTCTACAAGTCCCTCTTTCTCTCTCACACACACCTCTAAAGTGTAAGGAGGAGAGGTCTGTCGCCATCGATTCTCCGTGAAAGTTATAACCGCAAGCAAATAGTGGAATTTGAATGACACAGAACCGTTCGGGTGGTATTTTACCCTATTGTTGGGTTTTTCCACGTAAAAAATATTGTGTGCATAACCTATCTCTCTCTCTCTCATTGACTGTGTGCACGGTCGATCGCTACAGGAGCTAAGATGGTCCAGGTAATTCCGGTCCAACAAGGGCGATGAGTTTGACTGCAATAGTTTAGCGTCGTCTGTGGGAACCACGATCCCCAAAATCCTCACAAGAGCAATACCCTAAATTCGACGGTACTCGAGGTCAGTCCCAATGGAAAAAAGAAGCATCCAAACTGCCAACAGATTCATCCCCGAGGGATGCCCCGAGATAACACACTTTCATTCGCTCGTCAATGCGCCGCTTGAAGTCGAGGTTATGCTCGCGCTCGTAACAACTTTAGTAGGATGAGTCCGATATATGGAGGAGAAGTAGACAAAGATGCTTACTCTCCTCTGAAATTTAGGAGCACCTCCAGCACCTCTCCAGCCACTAGCACCGGTCAACCCCCTACCTCTCTCAAATCGTTCTCGAGTACAAGAAGATCGTCATGGGGAAGAAGTGTCAGAAGAACTCTCTAATACCGCTAGCTCCACTCACCCAATTTTTAGGGGGACCGGAGTGGGCCACCATCGATACCACGCAAATGAAGAATCTCGACCACCTCCAGGCAGAAGGATCACCCATGAAGAGATACATGAAATAATTGCAGAGGAATACATACCAATCGGGTGGCGAGATACCCTCGCTCAACGTCCTCTCTGCTAAGGTTCTCTGCTCGTACCCCAAGTTCTTGCTTACCCGATCCTACATGGTTTCAAACTGCCAAGCATTATGACATTTGATAGAACCGAGGACCCGCTGGAACATATCAACCACTTCACTACCATTATCAGAATCTACAATGCTCCGAATTAACTACTCTATCAAGTGTTTCCAGCCACACTGAAAGGGCATGCGCACACACTTGGTTCCATTCCTTGAGAGAGGAGATCATTGATAATTTCACACAGCTAGCAAAGCAATTTGTGGATCAATTTTTTGATAACCGAAGGATTGTTCGAGACCCCTCACATTTTTCTGCAATTCGCCAAAATGAGGTAGAGTCCATAAAAGATTTTTTTGTCATTTTATCGCTGAGGCCCGACAATAGACACTGAGCTTTTGAGGGGTGTATTTCTTGGAGGACTTCTCCCCAGTGGCGTTTACTCAGCTCTGATGAGGGAAACTGTCCCGAGCTATCTAAATCTTGTGCATAACGTGGAGTCACAAATTGCTACAGACGAAGATATCAAGGCGCATCATCAACAGTTCAAAGGCAGTCAGAAGATAAGGAGAGGTCTAGAGCAGACTTATAAGACTCAAGAAGAGAGACAAAGAAGAATGACGAAATGGTCAACATCGACATGACTTCCAGAGGGATTGCCAGCCCCGAGAATATACCACACAAACTAATGAACTTGATGCAATTCAAAATTACCCAATCCTTCATCGACCCAAAGTACCGATTCTAAATCCAAGGAATGACCAGTCCAAGTACTGCAACTTTCTTCGTGAGACTGGACATACTAATAAAGAATGTATGAGGTTAAAGGACGAGATCGAGCGCTGATTCGGGTAGGGCTTCTCGACAAATTTTTACAAGTACGCGTACAGGATCATCAGTCCCCCTAGGAAAGCAAGGGAGCAGTATACCGCTTCACATGGGGGACCTGAAGGCATATAGAGGGTGGGTAATATTGAAACTATCGCCGGACCTCTAATGCTCTCTATCCAGATACTCGTTATGGATGTCCAGGAAGGCATCCATAAAGATAAAAAATTCAAGCAAGATTCTACCATTACATTCTGAGAAGAGGATCTTGAGGGATTGTGATCACCTCACCAAGACCCGCTTGTCATCAATGCGGGAATTGACGATCCCTGCTATAATGTCAAAAGAATACTTGTCGACAACGGAAGTTCGGTTGACGTTTTATTCTTGTCAACTCTCAAGAGTATGAAACTTGCCAATCAGTGCCTCTCTCCGGCTGTAGGACCTGTTTATGGCTTCAACAACAACCTAGTTCCGATACAAGGAATGATAACTTTGCCAGTTATCATGGGAGAGTTCCTGAGATAAGCCATGCATGATGTTCAGTTTGTCGTTGTATATTTGAGTTCAGCTTACAATGCTATTTTCGAAAGGCCAGTACAGTCCATCTTCAAAGCCATTCCGTCAATTCCACACCTTACAACAAAGTTCCCCACCACCGCCGGAATAGGAGTCGTCCGAGGAAATCAGGAAGCAACACAGACTTGCTACTCCAAGCAAGCCTAGCCAGTAAAAGCAACTGCTCTTAACATTGATGCTTTTGATTTGCGAGATGAGGAAACTATGTAGTCAGGAGCACCTATAGAAGGATTGATCGAAGTACTCTTTCCGACTCAAATATGACTCGCAACATTCATCTAGGATCCCTCCTTCCACAACAAGAAAATGAGGAACTAACAACATATCTCTAGGTTTCAATACATTTTTTCTTGGATCCCCGAGGATATTCCAGGTGTGGATCGACAAGTCATTAAACATTCTTTAAACATTAACCCTGCGTGTAAACTAGTCATTCAAAAGAAGAGAAATTTTGCTCCTGAGCGATTGCAAGCAATTGAAGAAGAGCTAGGAAGGCTTCTTGATGCACAGTTCATTCGGGAGGTAGAATACCCCACGTGGCTGGCTAATGTGATCAATGTCAAGAATTCCTCCAGGAAATGGAGGATGTGTGTAGATTACACCAACATCAACCAAGCCTGCCCAAAATACAACTCTCCCCTCCTGAGAATTGACCGACTCGTTGATTCAGCCGCCGGACACCAACTTCTCAGTTTCATGGATGCATATTCTGGCTGCAAACAGATCAAGATGAATCCTACAGATTAAGAGCACACTGCATTCAGGACTGATAAGGAAATCTATTATTACAAAGTGATGCCTTTTGGTCTTATGAACATCAGAGCCACCTACATGCGATTGATGAACAAAGTGTTCAAAAATCTCATCGGGAATACTATGGAGGTATATGTAGATGACATGCTGGTCAAAAGCATCCATCGAAGTGACCATCTGAAAGATCAAGAAAAATGTTTTGAGCTCCTTCGTCAACATGGCATAAGACTAAACCCGAGCAAGTGTGCATTTGGTGTTACGTCAGGCATATTCTTGGGGTTCATGGTAACACATCGAGGAATAGAGGTGAACTTGGAGAAGATCAAATCAATTGAAGATATGACACCCCCTCATTCCCTGAAAGAAGTACAACGAATGAATGGAAGGATCACCGCACTTTCACGCTTCTTGGCATAGACCGAAGACAAGTATCTTCCATTTTTCAAATCCTTAGAGGAGCGCGGAGCACAGGGTTCCAATGGACGGTCGAATGCCAAGCCGCTTTCGAATCCCTGAAGCAATATCTGGCCACGCCTCCGCTCCTCTCAAAACTAATCCCTAGAGAAATACTGTACCTGTACTTGGCCATATCACCAGCTGCATTAAGTTTTGTACTGGTAAAGCTAAGATCTATCTGTTGAATTCGAAAATCGGTCTCTGTGGAGTTCGGAGTCCCAAAAGGATATGACCTCACACCTACTATCCTGTGGCTAGCTCACCAGACTAAAAGCTCAGGAACCTAAGAATAGGATCGAGGTCTTAGCCATGAGATCCCACCACACACCTAGAAGATCAAGAAACTCTTCCTCTCCCAAGCTAATGCTGAGCTTGGGCACCTTTGGAGAGAGCTTGAAGAAGGAAAAAGTTAATAGAAAACTGTTCAACTCCCTCTCCAAAGGTGCCCCCTCGATCCTATTTATAGATTTCCACCCTTAGTCTACCAACAACGTAACTCCGTTGTTCAAAATTACTGTATGCAGCCCAATTGGGTTTACCAATAGCATAACTCCGCTGTTCTAGAAGGCTATTTGCAATCATTCAGGGGCATCCAGATAATTCTGCCTCTGGAACCCACTGGGCGAGTGATCCATGAAGGCACCACTCGCCTAAAGGGAGCGAGTGCTGGGTGAGCAAGGTACTCGCGTTCGCAACTCCCTAAAAGGGCGGATGCGAGATCATGCTACTTGCCTATATGGGCGAGAGCCCTTTCGCCGGCCACATGCGGGAGCCTTCCCACATGTTATGGGCGGGAGCCCTTTTGCTCCCCCTGGGCGAGTGCTGATCTGGTCACCCCACTCGATCACCCACTTTGGCCTTCCTGGACCCGAATGTCGTGCAAAGATCTGAACTCGCTGAAGGGGTCCACTCAGCGAATACGGGGTTGTACACAATTAACGTTTGAGACCTAGTCTTACAAAGCATAGAAGTGGCTGGCAAAGGTCCGCAAGGTGACATGCTCTCACCTTTTTGGGAGCGACAATGCATTGTCATTGCAACCATCAAGGCTGGAACCTTCAAGCTGAGAACGGCGGAAGGGAATTTCCTTCCTCGTACGCAGAATGCATAGAACCTGCGTCGATTTTACAAATGATTTCTTATTTCTTTCGTTATTGTTTATTTTCAAATTTATCAGTAACTTCTTATTTCTTGTTTAAATTATATGATTCAGTGTTGTAAAAGTCGCGAGTCCAGACTCACGCAAATTATCTTTCATTTGAATAGTGCATTTGTTTCCCAATCAAAACACAAATAGGTAAGACTTTGCATGCAGTTTGAATGAGCAAGCTCTACACTGACCCTGCCTTTCTACGCTTCGTCATCACCTGGGACTGCCCCCTCACGATCGATTTCAAATAAATCTGCGAGCCCGACTCGCACAAATTAGGTAAGACTTTTCATGGGGTTTGAATGAGCAAGATCTTCACCGACCCTGCCTTTCTACGCCTCATCATCGCCTAGGCTTGCCCCCTCCCCTTGCAATCGTTTCAAACAAAGTCGCAAGCCTGACTCGTGCGAATTAGGTAAGAATGCGCATATGGTTTGTAATGAGCATGTTCTTCACCGACCCTGCCTTTCTACGCCTCGTCACCATTTGGACCTACCCCCTTCGCTATCAACCCCAAACAAAGCCCCGAACCTGACTCACACAAAGCAGACAAGGTCATGCGCCCGGAGCAAATCATCTCATTTGCTGGCACACAGATGAAATAATTATACTATCTTCTGTTACGTCAATCCTACATTTACAAATTACTAACATTTGTGCAAAAGGGAAAAAACAACATTATTACAATAATAACATACCAGAATACGCAGAAACGTGTTGTCAATAACTGTCAATAACTGTCAAAAACAATGACAAACATACAACAAACAAAACCAATGGAAATACAAGCATACGAGCATAAATAAATCACGCCACTATATATCGGCCGCAACAGTATCAGAACTTGGTCCATAACTCTCGTTATCTGAGATATCATCAAAGCTGAGGCTGGACAGGTCGCGCCCCAAACTTCTACTAACCAAACAAATAGTCTTCGATATTCTGTGCCTAAGTGCGAGCTCGCGAACATCATCCATCTGAGGATCCACCTCTCCTAGTCCAAATCTCTAAACGAACCTCCTCGCCAATCAAGCAATGAACACACCTGTAATCCAACAAATCCATGTATTCAGCAAGACCGGCGGCCTTCAATACTGACATGTAGTTTTCAGAACAAAGTGTTTCCACTCGGGCCTTCGACACCCCAAGCTCTGTCTCTAAACAGGAAATCTCCCCTTGGGTGTTCTTCAACATCTGCGTGGTTCTCTCTACTAGAGACTTTTCCACCTCCAATGACGCTCGGGCCTCCTCCAATTTTGCCTTCAGCTCCGACCCAATCCGTCGAAATCGGGAAACATCCCGATCATAATCATCTCTCAAAGAGGCAAGCGAGCTCGCCGCTGTTCGAAACTTTTCCTAGAGAGCCAAGTACCCGGTCTGGCAACGGTTCGGCAGTGCATTCCATAGTTTCGGCAAAACCCAAGAGTTCTTAACATAACCAAACAAAGTATTCCCGTGACGACGGTCTGTTCGGGTCTCAAAATCAAACCAGCTTTTATTGCTGAAAGTTACAACACGACCACCACCATCAACACGAACATCACACCAATCTCTAAAGAGGTCCAGGAGATTCTCAAACCATGCTCCTTGAGGAATGCGACCAGTCCCATCAGGCGCATCATCCCAAGCGGAGTAAAATGGGATATCAGAATGCCACCGAACTTCAGAATGTCGATCACCTCCTCGCATGGTGGAAGCCAGAAATCCGATCTCAGAGTGATCTCGCAAATCGTTATCCAGCCTCGATGAGGATTTTGGACCCCCTCCTCGGTACACGGTATCCTCACCTCAAGATCGGTAGGTAAATCGTATCTCTTTCTCCAGATCGCAATTTGATCAACGGCGAGTGATGAACGCAGACACATCGGTCTCGCTGAACGCTTTGAGACCTGAAATAAAAGAAAAGCAAAGGTTGATATTTGGTGATAAAGGCAAAGCCTACTCAATAATGGAGATTTCACGCGATCGCGAACACGTGGGCAAAAGCCTCGCGTGTCAAAAGAACAAGCACACAAATAGACTCGTCTGGCCACGCACACCATCCAGTGCGCACACAAACATGGCCACGCGCACCCAGGCACGCGCGCACACAGCCAGGAACGCACGCACACGCAACCAGAGCGCACACCCAAGTCCACACGCATATGCGCAAGCACACCCGAGGCCGCGCACGTGCGACAAGGTCCGCATGCGGACAAAAGCCACGCGCACCTGCGGTCGCGCCCGCGGGCTTTATCGTGCCCGCTTTCGGGTGCGCACTCCGACGTTCCCACTTGGAAGAAAGGAATATAAATGATAATATAGTTTATGTAACAAAAATAAATAAATAAATAAATATAAGGGAATAATAATTATTACAATATTGTTCGTTTATTATTTATAGAAAATTATTTTTGGTTTAATAAATACAACGGATTAATAAATGGAAGCTGTAATTATGTTTGAAATTTATAAAAGTGTGTGCTTAGGGTTTATTTATGGAAAGAGAGAACTAGCGAATTAATAACGGCTCTTTGAGAGTTTATTTCATCGCCCCAGTTTCTCCAAGACCGGTGAGGAGGAAGTGAGCGTGAGGGAGAGACGGGGTGGGGGGAGGGAGAGAGGAATGAATGCCTTCTCCTCGGCCTCCTCCGGCGAGGAGTTCCGGTGGTGATTGGAAACAAGTTTCTGCCGGAAAGAGCCGGCGCGCGAGGACTCATGGCTAAAATCTTCTTTGAGCAGCAGCTGTCAGAATGAAAGCATACGAAATCCTCCTTCTCCATCAGACATTGCAGTGGTTGCTTCTGATTTCTTCCTTCCAGATCGAAGCAGAGGTTGCTTCTGGATGAGACATTTCAGGCCTGCAGCAGGTGAGTTCTGATTTCTTGCTTTTTTTTGAGTTTTATAATAAATATGAAAGTATTAAGCAGTGAAGGAGGGAAAAAGATGGAGAACAAGAATAAACTACTTTGTGATTTCAGATTTATTCGTTCTGATTTCTTACTTCTTCTTTTTTTTGTTGAGTTCTATAATAAACTTTTATTGAACTACTTTGTGATTTCAGTTTCTTTGGCCGGGTTGGGGCTTTTTTTTTTCATATAAATTGAAAGAAAATGAAATCACTAGTTAAAAACTCTGCGTACCAAAGATCTGAAGAAAATGGAGAACAAGAATAGAAGCAAATTGTTATAATCTCTCGAATGATTGCAACTATCAATTATAGTAGATGCGTTTCATCAAAGAGGCAGTCACATAATAATAGGGTTGGTTGAAAAATGAAAGCTTTGATAGTCTTTTGTGAGTGATATGAGTTGCGTGCTACTTAGAAGATTTCGAGTCGGTTCATGAAGGATTTGTTCTTTTATCAAGTAGTTGTTGTCGGATAGTTATAATTTTACTTGAATGTTTGGTCATCTGAGCGCTGTAAGAATTTTTCTTCAATTTGATGCACAATTGTCAGTTGTTGACGCCATGAGATTCAAATTTATTCGAAATGGGCCTAGTGTTTAGTGGGTTTTTTGATATTATCTTCCATAGTTGTTTGCCTATCAGGTGGGTTCAAATTTAATCAGTCACATATAATAGTTTTTTTTGATATTATCTTCCATAGTTATTTTTCTTCCATAGTGTTTAGTGATTTGAACATTTGACATGAAGGCAGATTAAAGATCTGTTTGCCATGGTTGCGGCAGCTGTGCGCGCAGTGATCTGACTATCTGCCCTCGTCTTTGGAATTGCATCCACTTTAATTTAGGGTCAAACTAGATTTTTAATATGGCTGTGGGGATAATTATTGTCGTGCCAAACAAACATGTATTTTATGGCAGTGATGTTTTCGTACGAACACACTAGAGTAAAAATGTTGCGTCAAATGACCCTAGTTCATTGGAGGTAGCATCAGAGAGGGAAACGGGAAAGGGTCTTTTTGAAAGCGATAATTAATGGCCTTTGAATACGACGTCGGCTGAGGCACTCAAACTAATATTCTAAAGAAAATAAAACAAAAAGAAAGGAGCTTGGGGGATTGGGGCACTGGACCTGGACCCATGTCTTCACTTCGTTCCTCTGCTTTGGAAAACCAGAGATATTTTCACATCTTAAATCTCCATAGAGACATACAGTATGCTTATGCTTCCAATTTGGAACACATTTCATGTCTATTTTGATGAGTTCTCTGTGCAACATATTATCAGACAACATAAAGAATGATTAAAATAACAATAAAACATTGAACCAGAGAGTTTTAAAGATTAAACAGCCATAATCTTATTTTGATAAACTCTGAATTCAACCGATGATATATAAAATCTGCTATGTAAAACCTACAAGGAACCATGACAGATCATTGCGTATGCCCGCATTTTTGTTTCTGGGACCATCATCACTAGCTCATTCTTATCAAGCATTGTAGCTGTCTAGCTAGTTTCACTGGTATTTATGTTATTAAACTTTTATCATTCTTTTTTTTTTGAGTTGTATAATAAACTTTTATTATAACCATCATTGATAGCCGAAAACAAGAAAGTATGTGAGGGGTGGTAAGGATAGCAGTGTTGGTAAAAATAATTAAATTTGGAATTACATGATTTCTTCTTTAAAAATAAATGATTGAAGAATAAAAAAAACACAATTAGATCACACAAAAATGCCTGCGTAGAGTTAAAACCTCACGCATCACTCAGACAACAAAGAATAAAAAGTGAAGATTCATATATTAAAAAACAAATAGTTAGATTATGCAAATAATGATGGAGAAAATGAGGCTTAAACAACAAAATAAACACTAAATTCCATAACAGAATGCATCAACATACCGTGATCAACCTAGCAGATTTACGCGATGCCCTCTTCCTAGATTTTATGCGATGAGACCAGACTGTTTGGGGCGGCGCCCGAGCAACGATGCAGTAGCGAATAAACGGGGATTTCAACCAGAGGTGGGTTGGCTGAGCGTCACCGCCCTTTTTGCGAAGGTTGAACGCCGCCGCCTGCATGCGGCACGCGTTTCCTTTTTTCAGGACCATTGTTAGGGAAAGGAGTAAAAATTGGCATCATTACTGGCATTATTGCACGAACGGTACTTTATATATATATATATATTTTGAATCAAATGTTATTGTGTTCAAAGTTGTCTTTCACAAAGTTTATTTTCTCATTATTTAATCCTCTTTTATTCAAGTAGGTTAGTCTTGGTAGTTCCTGCTGAATATTTAAAATTGACAGGAAGCTGTAGCAATTGGTAGAACATTTTCTGACATGAAGGACTACCGGCTGGATGGAAACAAAGAAATGGTAGCACTTGGGACAATGAATGTCGTCGTGCTATGTTACAACTGGTACAATATAGATTACTTGTTATTTCTTTATGTTGGTCGATAAATAAATGGTTGATAAATTTACTTGGTGTAGCTGTAATGAGAATTTTAATATGGAAGTTTGACAAATTTGGGGAAAAATTGAGTGGTGACTATATAAGAAGAGTTGGGAGTGATATCTACCAAACATAATTTAATTTATATTCTTTGAATCCAAACTCATACGGTGATTCTAAAATTTGCATCAAGCACTTAAGTTTCTGTTTGGCACCTTAGTAGTAGTCGTTAAAAGGAGAACAAAGAATCCAATATTGGACACATTCCCTCACATGTACATTCCCTTACCTCTAACACTTTGATTTCTTTAAATGATTTCAGAATCTCCTCTGAAATCATATTTGAAACTAGCCATTCAAACTCAAAATCAAATTATTTGTATAAATCTATCTACATGAATTTATTTGTATAAATCCATCTCCATAAAATTATGCAAGGCATGCCTAAGTGCATATTAAAGAAGGAAACGGTATGCAAAAATCTGGAATTGTAGGCTTAAATAACAAAATAAACACTAAATTCCATAACATAATGCATCTACATACTGTGATCAACCTAGCTCCAATCCACATTCTCTTTGGAGAAGGAAATGGAAACATGAGACGGCCAACCCCAAAAATAGCAACAACGAAGAAGTGGGCAACTAGGCTAAGTGGGCGTGGGTTCAGACCAGAGAGTAAAGCCACAGGCCCGGAAGAGCAAGTTCCTCCCAAGCTTAGATAATCGAAACATGCTTGTCGCATTTCATTCCTAGCCTGATTAGGTGATGAATTGAAAACCTTGTACAATGCGCCGACCAAGGTGTTAATCGTCGAAGCAACAGGATACAAAAAGGAGCAATGCAACAGTACAACAAGATTCAAGGTTGAATCTAATGAAAGGGTTAATTAGCGGGACATCCACTAGAACTTTGCATGATTATAGGAACTTTCCCACTAGTGGTGGGTTGGCGGAGGGTCACCGCCCTTTTTGCGAAGGTTGAACGCCACCGCCTGGGTGCGGCGCGTGTTTATTTTCTCACCTTGCAGCGGCGGTTGCTCCCTAATTGGTGTCCCAACGCCACCCCAAACAGAGCTTTAAGGGTTCGTTTGGATCGGCCGCGGGAGCCGACGCGGGAGGAATCGCCGCAGGGTTTCAAATCGGAGGTGGGGATGCGGGGCTGGAGACGTGGCATTACCGCCGCGGTCGCCACTTCCCGCACTCAGCGGACACTTGTTTTCCCACCGTGCAGCCATGGTTGCTCCCACACCGACGCTCAGATGCCGATCCAAACAAACCACGTACGTTGGCTTTTAATATTATGATTACACATGTGAATTGATTCAGAGATGTATTATTTAATTGAACTGCAATAATCAAAAAACTTAATTAAAGTAACATTTAAGTAAGAGTGATTACGAATTTACGATCGTTCTTTTTGCTCCTTGCCAGTTGGGGAAACAGATATATCCAATCAAATAATTTAGGCTAATTAATTTAGTATTATTAATAATTTTTTTCTTTCTAATTTGAAATGCTATTAGGCCCCGTTCGTTTAGACGGAATGTAAAGACCCACGACAAACCCTGGAATGAGGTGAAAACATGCACACAATCCAATGAATAAGAATACCAACTAATGTCGAGCTGATTGTATATGTATGGGGTTTGTATCCACTTATATAATAGCCATTTTTGTTTCTGTTATATGTATGAGTTTGTATTCAATTTCATGATGCAGATGAAAGTGAAACAAAGAAAAAATTAAAATGTTTGAAATGATTGTTGCATAAAAAATCCCTGTGAGTACTCATTGATGAGTACTCACATGCATGTACTCACTTTCTTATCAAGTACTCACCTATCTAGTACTCTGCATGCAATTTTCTAGTACTAACCTATAATTGCCATTTTAAGGGGAAAACTCAAAAAACTAAATGTGGTGTGATATTATGTTTTAACACAGTCATTATCTCTCTGATATTTAAGAAGTTTGTGAGTGTATTTGTGATAAATTTTCGGTTTTGGTTGCACAGGAAATGAATGTTTCTCATGGACATCTTAACAAAATTATCTATTGGTTTGCTAACATAGTCATCTGATTCTCCGCTGTTGATTTATCTCCATTCCACGCTCGAAGGTGAGTTTCATTTCAAAAAATATTTCAATTTTCATTCTTTTCATTGCACATGATGTTTAATTCAATTTTTTTTGGAATGTCCTACTTGGTTGATCTAATTTTTTGAATTGCCTTGAAATAGTATTACTGTCATTTATTACTCAAAAATGCTAATTTTCATTTATCTTAAACGATCCTTGTTTTTCTTCATACACTATTTGTTTATTTAGATAATTATATAGAGTAAGTATTATCGAAAGCCATAATAAATTCACATAATCTTTTATAGTGTGTAGTTATTGTTGCAACACATTGTATAATTCGCATAACGTATAAAAATTTATGTAAATGTGTATAAATTAAAATTGTTGGAACAAGCTTGATGCAAGTGATAGACAATTTTTAATCTTCTTCCCCCTAGTCTTCTTCTTCCATACTCTTCTTCTTCTTCCTTAATTTTCTTCTTTCCTTTTCTTCTTCTTCCCTAATCTTCTTCTTCTCCCCAATCGTCTTCTTCTTCTTCTTCCTCATTATCTTCTTCTTTCTCCACCTAATCTTCTTCTTTTTCTTCCCGTTAATCTTCTTCTTCTTCCCCTCTAATCTTCCTCTTCTTCTGCTCCCCCCTAATTATCTTCATTTTCTTCCCCTCTAATCTTTTTCTTATTCACCTATATTTTTCTTCGTCTTTCATTCTAATCTTCTTCCAAAAAATAGGCATGTGAGAGTCTAGTCACTAGGCATGTTAGATGAGGGAGGGGTAGACCAATAAAGATTTGGAATGAAACTATAAAGAAAGACATGATGTACCTAGGCATTAGTGAGATTATGAAAAATATAGGGCACAATGGCAACAAAGGATCCATATAGCCGACCCCACTATAGTGGGATAAATGCTTGAGTGTTGTTGTTTCATTCTAATATTTTTCTTCTTTTCCCCAATCTATTTCTTCTTTTTCCCCCTAACCTTCTTCTTCTTCGCCCCTAATCACATGCTTCCTCTTCTTCTCCATCCTAATCTTTTTTCCTTCTTCTTCTTCTCTCCCAATTCTCTTATTCTTTCATTCTCCCCTCTAATCTTCTTCTTCTTTCATTCTAAGATTTTTTTCTTCTCCATCAATCTTCTTCTTTTTCTCCCTAATCTTCTTCTTCTTCTCCCTCCTAATCCTCTTCTTCCTCCCAATCCTCTTCTTCTTCTTCTCCCCCTCTAATATTCTTCTTGTTCCTCACTAATCTTCTTCTCCTATCCAAATCTTCTTTTTCCCTAATTTTCTTTCTCTTATTCTCTCCCAACCTTAATCTTCCTTCCCCCCAATCTTATTCCCCTAATATTCTTTTTTTCCTAATTTTCTTCTCCCCCTAATCTTCTTCTTCCCATAATATTCTTTTTTCTCTTAATTTTAGTCTTCCCTCCTAATATTCTTCTCCCCCTAATATTCTTATTCTTATTCTTCCCCCTAGTCTCCTTCTTCTCTTTCTTTCCCCATAATCTTCTTCTTCTTCCCCTAGTCTTCTTCTTCTTCTTTTTTCTCCTAATCCTCTTCTCGTCCTAATCTTTTTCTTCTTCCCCCCTAATTTTTTTCTTTCCCCATAATCTTCTTCTTCCCCTGATCATTTTTTCCTTTCTCCTAATCTTCTTATTTTCCTCCATAATCTTCTTCTGCCTTCCCCCTTAATCTTTTTCTTCTTATTCCTTCAAAATTTCATATTCTTTCCCTTAATCTTATTTTTCATAATTTTCCATTCTAATCTTCTTCTTTTCCCCGTAATGCACTTCTTCTCTAATATTCTTCTTCCATATTTTTTTCTTCTTTAATAATCTTCTTCTTCCCAAATTATTCCTTAATCTTCTTCTTCCCTAATCTTCTCCTGCAATATTCTTTTTCTTCCTTAATCTTCTTCTTCTATCGCTGAATTTTTTCTTCTTCTTCCGTCCTAATATTCTTCTCCCTCCTTAATCTATTTCCTCTTCTTCCCCTCATAATATTCTTCTTTTTCTTTTGATTCCCCCTAACTTTCTACTTCTTCTTCCCCTTAATCTTCTTCTCCTTCCCATATTCTTCTTCTTTCTCTATAATCTTCTTCTCCCCCTAATTCTCTTCTTTTCCTCTAATTATCTTCTTTCTTAATCTTCTTCTTTCTTATATTTTTCTACTTTCTTAATAATCTTCTCATGATAATCTTCTTCTTTCCTAATTTTCTTATTTTCCAATCTTCTTCTTCCTTAATCTTCTTTTTCCCTAATTTTCTTCTTCTTTGTTCTTAATCTTCTTATTCATGTCTAATATTCTTCTTCTTTCCCCCATAATCTTTTTTTTCTTCCTCCTTAATCTTCTTTTTCTTTTCCCCAATCATCATTATCTTCTTCCATCATAATATCCTTCTTTTGATTCTCCCAAATCTTCTTCTTCTTCCAAATTTTCTTTTTCTTCTTCTTCCTTATTCTTCTTCCTCCGTAATCTTGTTCTTGCGTAATTTTTTTTCTTATGTAATCTTCTTCCATAATTGTCTTCTCCGTAATCTTCTTTCCCAAATCTTCTTTCATCTAATCTTCTTTTTCTTTCCATAATCATCTTCTTCTATATTCTTATTCCCCCTAATTTTCTTCTTCCCTACTTTTCTTTTTTGCTAATCTTTTCCTTGATCTATTTTCCCTCGTTTTTTTCTTTTACAATCTTCTTCTCCTCCCCTAATCATGTTCTTCATCTTTTTTCCCTTATATTTTTCTTTTTTCTCCACCTGATCTTCTTCTTCTCGCTAATTCTCTTCTTCTTCCCCTCTAATCTTCCTCTTTTTCATTTTTCCCCTAATCATCTTCATCTTCTTCCACTCTAATCTTTTTCTTCCCCCTCTTTCCCTCTAATTTTTTTCCCTCTTAATCTTCTTTTTTCCCATTAATAATATTCTTTTTCTTCACCTAATCTTCTCCTCCTTTTTCTTTCCCCATAATCTTCTTCTTCTCATATTCTTCTTTCCTTCTAATTATCTTCTCGCCCTAATCTTCTTTTCCTTCCCTCCTGATCTTTTCCTTTCCCTTAATCTTTTTTTTCTTCTTTTCCCTAATCTTCTTCTTCCCTCCTAATTTTTCTTCTTCTTATTCCTCTGAAATTTCTTCTTCTTTCCCTTAATCTTCTTTTTCTTTCCCCTAATCTTCTTTTTCTTTCCCCTAATCTTTTTTTTCTTTCCCCTAATCTTCTTCTTCTTTCTCTTCTCTTCTAATCATCTTCTATTCCTCTAATCCATTTTTCTTCTCTAATCTTCTTCTTTTCTAATTTCTTTCTTCCTATTCATCTTCTTCACAAATTCTTTTCTTCACTAATCTTCTTCTCCCCCTAGTCTTCTACTTTCCTAATTTTCTTCCCCAATAATCTTCTTTTTCTCCAATCTTTTTCTTCTTCGTTTCCCTAATATTTTTCTTCCCTCCTAAACTTTTTTTTATTCTTGCCTCTTAATGTTCTTTTTCTTGTTGCTCCCTCAAAAATCTTCTTCTTTTTCTTCTTATTCTCCCTAACTTTCTACTTCTTTTCCTTAATCTTCTTCTTCCTCCTCTTATTCTTCTTCTTCTTCATCTTTCCCCTAATCTTCTTTTTCCCTAATCTTCTTTTTCCCCATATTCTTCTACTTTCTTAATCTTCTTCCCTTGATAATCTTCTTCCTTAATCTTCTTCTTCATTAATCTTCTTTTCCCCTAATCTTCTTCTACCTTAAAATTCTTCTTTGCTCTTAATCTTCGTTTTCTACTCCAATCTTCTTCCTACCCCTAATCATCTTCCTCTACTTCCCCCTATACTTCTTCTTCATCTTTCATCATAATATCCTTCTTTTTGTTCCCACTAATCTTCTTCTTCTCCCTAATTTTCTTCTTCCACCTAATCTTCTTCTTCCCATCTAATTTTCTTCTTTTTTCTCTAATCTTTTTCTTCTTCTCCCCTCTAATCTTTTTCTTCCAAATACTCCTTCCTCCGTGTTCTTCTTCCTCTGTAATCTTCTTTCTCCGTAATCTTCTTCCTTCGTATTCTTCTTTCTTTTTAATTTTCATCCCGCATAATCTCCTTCATCCATATTCTCCTTCTTCTGTATTCTTGTTCCTCTATATTCTTATTCTTTCATATTCTACTTTCTCTGTAATATTCTTTTTTCATAATCTTCTTCTTGCATAATTTTCTTCTTTTGTAAACTTCTTCCTCATTATCTTCTTTCCCCATATCTTCTTCCCCCAAATCTTCTTCTTCTTGCTCCCCCTAATCTCCATCTTCTTCCCCATGATTCTCTTTTTCTCCCCTAATCTTCTTTTTCTTCTTTAACCCTAATCTTCTTTCTCTCTCTCTTCTTCCCCTTAATCTTCTTCTTCTTCTTCCTTTAATCTTATTATTATTATTATTATTATTATTATTATACTTCCCTCCTAATTTTTTTCCTCCTATTATTTTTCTTCTCCCCATAATCTTCTTATTCTTCTCTTCTTCTTTCCCCATAATATTTTACTTCCTCTTAAATTTTTTTCTTCTTCTTTTTCTTATTCTCCCATCTAATCTTTTTCTTCTCCTCTAATTTTCTTCTTCTTTCTCATAATCTTCTTCTTCTTCTCCCCTAATATTCTTCTTCCCCCTAATTTTCTTCTTTCTCCTTATTAATCTTGTTATTTCCCCTAATCTTCTTCTCCCCTATATATTTTTCCCCTACTCTTACTCTTCCTCCATAATCTTTTCTCCCCTAATTTTCTTCTTCTTATTCGTCCGTAATCTTCTTCTTCCCTCTAATCTACTTCTTTCCCCTAATCTTTTCTCGCTCTTATCTTCTTCTTCTTCGTCATAATCTTCTCTCCCTCTTATCTTCTTCTTCTTCCCTCTAATTTTCTTTCCCTAATCTTCTTCTTATTCTCTCAAATTTCTATTTCTCCATAATTTTCTTTTTCTTCCTAGTCTTTTTATACCACTTCTTCACAGTAATCTTTTTTCTTTCCTAATATTTTTCTCCCTATTCTTCTTCTCCCCTAGTCTTCTTATCCTTGAATCTTATTACTCCTAATCTTCTTCTTCCCTAATTTTCTCTTCACTAATTTCCTTCTTCTTTCATATTCTTCTTCTTATTTTCTAATTTTCTTCATCTTCAATCTTATTCTTTTTCTCTAATCTTTTTTTCTCCTGTAATCTTCTTCTTCTCTCGTTATTCTTTACTTATACCGTAATCTTATTCTCCCCCAAGTCATTTTCCTCTTCTTCTTCCTTAATTTTCTTTTTCTTTTTCATCTTTCCCCTATTCTTCTTCTTCTTTCCTCTATTCTTCTTCTTTCCAGATAATCTTCTTCTTCCTAGATAATCTTCTTCTTCTTCCTTCATAATATTTTTCTTATTCTTTTTCCTAAATTTCTTTTTATTCCCGCTAAATTTTTTCATCTTCATCCCCTTATTCATCCTCTTCTTCACCCTAATCTTCCTCTTCTTCTACTTCTTCTCCCAATTTTTCTTCATAATAGTGTTCTTCCATATTCTTATCCTTCCTATTCTTCTCCCAATCTTCTTATCCCCTAATATTGTTTTTTCCTAATCTTCTTCATTTTTTTATTCTTCTTCTTCTTTTCTAATCTTCTTCTTCTTCCCAAATATTTTTTTTTCTTGCGTAATCTTCTTCCTCCTCCTTAATATTCTTCTTCTCCTCTCTTAATTTTCTTCTTTTTCACCTTCCTCCTAATCCTCTTCTTCCTCCCCCTAATCTTCTTGTTCCCACATAATCTTCTTCTTGTTCGCTTCTAATCTTTTTCTTTTTCTTCCGCATAATCTTTTTATTTTTTCCCCTAATCTTCTCCTACTTTTCCCCTAATCTTCTTCATCTTCTTCCCCCTAATCTTCTTCTTCCCGGTAATCTTTTTTCTTCCCCTAATCTACCTCTTCTCCCGCCCCAATCTTCTTCTTTTTTCCCCTAATCTTCTTATTCATCCTAATTTTCTTCTTTCTCCCTCTCAATATTCTTCTTCTCCCCCTTAATCTTCTTCTTTGCCTCCCTAATATTCTTTTCTTTCTCATAATCTTCTTCTTCGCCCCTGTAATCTTCTTCTTCTTACTCATAATTTTCTTTCTTTCTTCTTCTTCTTCTTCTTCTTCTTTTTCCCCTAATTTTTTTCTTCTTTCCCCTTATAATATTTTTCACCTTCTCCCCAATAATCTTCTTCTTCTTCTCCTTGTAATTTTTTTATTCTTTCCCCCTAATCTTTCTCTTCTTCTTTTATCATAATATTCTTCTTCTTCTATCCCCTAATCTTCTTCTTCTTCTTCTTTCACTTAATCTTTTTTCTTCTCCCTAATTTTCTTCTTGTTCTTCTTCCCCCCTAATTTTATTCTTCTTCTTCCCATCTAATTTTATTCTTCTTCTTCCCCCCAATTGTCTTCTTTTTCTTCATACATAATCTTCTTTATCTTTGTCTTCTTCCTCTTAATTTGTATTTTTTTCTTCTTCTCCCTCCCAATCTTCTTCTTCGTTTCATAATCTTCTTATTCTTTATTAATCTTCTTCTTCCTTAATCTTCTTCTTCCCTAATCTTCTTCATCCTTATTCTTTTTCTTCACTAATCTTCTTCTCTCATATTCTTCTTCTTCCATAATCTTCTTCCCCTTAATAATTTTTTTCCCTACTCTTCTTCTCCGCTAATATTCTTCCTTAATCTTCTTCTTCCCTTGTCTTCTTTTCCCCCAAACTTCTTCTTCTCTCTTAATCTTTTTCTAATCTTACTATTCCTCTTCTCTCTCCTAATCATCATCCTCTTCATCATCTTTCCCTCTAATCTTCTTCTTCCTCCTCTTTTCCTATAATATTTTTCTTCTTCTCAATATTCTTCTTCTCCCCCAATCTTCTACTTCTTTCTCATAATCTTTTTCTTCCCCTAATTTTAGTCTTCTTCCTGAAAATCTTCTTCTTCTTCTTCTTCCATATATTTTTTTTCTTCTTCTATAATCTTTTTCTTATTCTCCCCCCAATATTTTTTGTCTTTCCCCCTAATTTTATTCTTCTTTTTTATCTTCTCCCTAATCTTCTTCTTATTCTTCTTTCCGCAAAACTTCTTCTTCTTCTCCCCCTAATTTTCTTCTTCGTTTTGCTATTTTTTTCTTTTTCCCTCTAATCTTCTTCTCCCCGCTTGTCTTATCATTTTTCTTTTTCCCCATAATCATCATATTCTTTTTCTTCTTCATAATCTTCTTTTTCTTTACTGCGTTCCTCTTAATTTTCTTCTTTTTGTTCTTCTCCCCCAATTTTGTTCTTCTCCCCCAATCTTCTTATTTTTCCCGAATCTTCTTCTCTCTCAATCTTCTTTTTCTTCCTCAATATTCTTCTTCCTTAATCTTCTTCTTCCATATTCTTTTTTCTCATATTCTTTTTCTTCCCTAATGTTCTTCCCCCAATAATCTTTTTCTTCCCTAATATTTTCCCCGCTAATCATCTTCTTCCCTACTCTTCTTCTTCGCTAATCTTCTTCTTCCCTTCTGTTCTTCTTTCCTAATCTTTTTCTTCTCTCATAATCTTTTTCTTCTTCCTCCACCTAATCTTCTTCTTTCCCTAATCTCCCTCTTCTTCTTTCCCTCTAATCTTGCTCTTCTTCTTCTTCTTCTTCTTCTCCCTAATCATCTTTTTCTTCTTAATCTCCTTCTCCTCTAATCTGCATCTTTCTCCTCTTTTCCTATAATTTTTTTTTCTTCTCTATTATATTTTTATTCTCCTCTAATCTTCTTTTTCTTTTTAATCTTCTTCCCTCTAATTTTCTTTTTCTTTCCCTTAATCTTCTTCTTCTTCTCCTAATCTTTTTCTTATCCCCAAATCTCATGCTACCTCTTCTACTCCCCTAATCTTTTTCTTCTTCTCCCAATCCTCTTATTATTCTTCTCCCCCTCTAATCTTCTTCTTGCTCCCACTAATCTTCTTCTTGTCTCTAATATTCTCCCTCTTATTTTCCCCCTAATTTTTTCCCTTATCTTCTTCTTCCCATAATCTTCTTTTCTCATTTGTCCACTTCTTTTTCCCTATTCTTATTCTTCCATCCTAACCATCTTTTTCCCCATAATCTTCTTCTTCTTTCTCCTCATTATCATCTTCTTCTTCCCCATAATCTTCTTCTCTCATAATCTTTTTCTTTCTCCATAATCTTCTTTTCCTGTAGTCTTCATTTTCTTCTTGCCCCTTAATCTTCCTATTTGCCTCACTAATCTTCTTATTCCCACCTAATATTTTTCTTCTTATTCCTCCTAAATTTCTTCTTCCCCTTAATCTTCTTCTTCTCCTCCAATCTCTTCTTCTTCTTCCTTTCTAATCTTCTTCTACTCCTCGTAATCCACTTCTTCTTCTTTAATCCTTTTCTTCCCTAATCTTTTGCTTCTCAATTCTTTTAGTCTCGAATCTTTTTCTTCTTTATTCTTCTTCTTCCCTAATCCTTTTCTTCCCCGTTCTTCTTCATCCCTAATACTCTTCTCCCCTAATCTTCTTCTTCAATATTCTTCTCCTCTAGTCTTCTACTTCCCTAATTTCCTTCCCCAAAATCTTCTTTTTTCTATTTTTCTTCCAAAATATTCTTCTTCTCAACCTTCTTTTTCCGCAATCTTTTTCTTCCACAATCGTCTTCTTCTTCTCCCTCTAATTTTCTTTTTCTTACCTTTGAATCTTCTTCTTACCTCTGAATTTTTTTCTTCCCCCCTAATATTTTTTTCTTCTTCCCCCCTAATGTTCTTTTCTTCTTCTTCCCCTCATATCTTCTTTTTCTTGTTCCTCTTCCCCAAATCTTCTTCTCCCCCATAATTCTCTTCTTCTTTCCTAATCTTTTCTTCCCTAATCTTTTTCCCCTAATCTTCTTCTTATTCTTCTTCTACCCTAATATCCTTCTTTTTGTTACCCTTAATTTTTTTTTCTCCCTAATTTTTCTTCTTCCCCTCTAATCATCATCTTCTTCCTCTCTAATATTTTCTTTTTCGTTTTCTTCTCTCCTAATCTTCTTTTTTCCTCTAAATTTTTTCTGCCTAATTAACTCTTCTTCCCTCTTAATTTTCTTTTTCTTCTTCACCCCGCTAAATCTTCTTCTTCCCCTAATCTTCATGTTCTTCTTCCCCTTTAATTTTCTTTTTCTACTAATCTTTTTCTTTTCCTATAATTAACTTCTTCCCCCAATCATCTTTTTCTTCTTGCACACTAATATTTTTTTCTTTTCCCCCTAATCTTCTTCTTATTCTCCTCCTAAACTTCTTTCTCTTTCCCCTTAATTTTCTTATCTTCCATAATCTTCTTCTTCCCTCTCAATCTTCTCCCCCTATTAATCTTCTTCTCCATTCTCCATATTCTTCTTCTTCATCCTTCATAATCTTCTTCTTCCCCTAATCTTATTCTCCCCACCTAATATTCTTCTCCTCCTAACCTTCGTCTTCTTCTTCTCCGCCTTAATCTCGTTCTTCTTATCCCGATGATCTTTTTCTTCTTCTTCTTCTCCCTTCCAACTAATTTCTTATTATTCTTCTTTTCATCTATTATTCTTCTTCTACTTCTTCTTTCTCAACTAATCATCTTCTTCCCTCTCAATATTCTTCATCTTCTCCCTTCTTCATCTTCTTCTACTTTTTTCCCATAATTTTTTTCTTCCCCATAATCTTCTTCTCCTTCTTCTTTCTCTTTACCTAATATCCTTCTTCTTTTTCTTCCTATATTTTTCTCTTATTTTTTTTCTTCCACCATTATATTCTACTTCCTAGTTTTCTTTCCACTGTAATCTTCGTCTACATTATTTTTCTTCCATAATCTTCTTCTTCTTCAATTTTCTTCTTCCCCAATATTCTTATTCTTTTCACTCTAATATTCTTCTTCCCTCCAAATCTTCTTCTCTCCCGTAATTAATCTTCTCCTCCCCCCTGATATTTCTCTTCTTCTGCCCCCATACTGTTCTTTTTTTCCTTCTTTCCCCATAATTTTCTTCTTTTTCTTCTTATTCCCTCTTTCTTCTTCTTCTTTCCCTTAATCTTCTTCTCTTTCCCCTTCCTCATAATCTTCTTCTTCTTCTTCTTTAATCTTCTTACCTAATTTTCTTCCTCTTCTTTCCTCTAATCTTCTTCTTCTTCCACCATAATATCCTTCTTTTTGTCCCCCCTAATATTTTCTTCTCCCTATTCTTCTTCTTCTCCCTTATCTTCTTCGTTCCCCCTAATCTTCTTCTTCTCCCCCCTCATCTTCATCTTCCCTTCTAATTTTCTTCTTCTACCTCTCTAATATTTTTTCTTCTTCTTCTCATGTAATCTTTTCTTTTTCCGCTTAATCATTTTATTCTTCCCTCCGAATCTTCTTCCCAATAATATTTTCCTTCTTCTTCCCCCTAATGTACTTTTTTTTCTTCTTCTCCCTATTATCCCCTTCTTTTTATTTTTATTCCCCCTATTTTTCTTCTTCTTTCCCCCAGTCTTCTTCTCCTTCGTCCTATTCTTCTTCTTCATCTTCCCTATAATCTTCTTCTCCTATATAATTCTTTTCTTCTTCCCTAATCTTCTTTCTTTTCTTCCCCCTAATCTTCTTTTTCTTTCATCCTAATATCCTTATTTTGGTTCCCCCTAATCTTCTTCTTCTCACTCATAATCGTCATCTTCCCCTCTAATCTTCTTCTTCATCTCTAATATTTTTCTTCTTATTCTCCTCCAATCTTCTTTCCCCCTATTCTTCTTCTTCTTTCGATTAATTTTCTTCTTTCCTCTTAATATTCTTTTTCTTTCCCAATAAACTTCTTATTCTTCTTCCACCATAATATCTTTCTTTTTGTTAATCTTCTTCTTCTTCATATTTTTCTTCTTCTGCTACTTAATCTTTTTTCCCCTCTAATCTTCTTCTTCTTTCTCTCTAATCATTGTCTTCTTCCCCCTGATCTTCTTATCCGCCCCAATCTTCATATTCTATATACTCCTTTCTCCATGTTCTTCCTCCGTAATCTTTTTTTAGTATTCTTATTCCTCTGTAATCTTCTTCCTATGTAATCTTCTTCCTCTCTATTTTGCTTTCTTCGTGTTCTAGTAACTCCATATTCTTCTTCTTCTTCTTTCATATTATTCTTTTTTTTCTGTATTCTTCTTCCTCCTTAATTTTCTTCTTCTGTAATATTTTTCTTGCGCAATCTTCTTCTTCTATAATCTTCTTTCGTAATCGTCTTTCCCGTAATCTTCTTCCCCCAAATCTTCTTTCTCCCGATCTTCTTCCCCCAAACCTTCTTCTTCTTGCCCCTAGTATCCTTCTTCTTCCCTCTAATCTTCTTCTTTTCCCTTAATATTTTTCTTCTTTTTCTCCAGTCTTTATGTTCTTCTCCTCCCTCTTCTTTCACTTAATTTTTTTTCTTCTCCCTAATCTTCTTCTTCTTATTATTATACTTCCCTCCTAATCTTCTTCCCCTTTTTTATTCTTCTCTTATTCTTCTCCCTCCTAATCATCATCATCATCATCATCATCTTCTTCTCCCCTCTAATCTTCTTCTTTTTTTCTTCTCCTTATTCTCCTCTCTAATCTTCCTATTCTTCTTCCCTCCAATCGTACTCCTTTTCTTCCCTATAATCTTTTCTTCTTCCCTCCTTAATCTTGTTATCCCCCCTAATCTTCTTCTACTCCCTAATCTTCTTTTCCCCTAGACTTATTCTTCCCTTTTTCTTCCTCTTAATTTTCTTCTTCTTCCCATACTCTTTCTTCTTTTTCTTCCTTCATAATCTTCTTCCCCCTCTCTAATCTACTTCTTCACCTCTACTAATCTTATTCTTCTTCCCCTTAAATTTTCTCTTCTTCTTCGTCCCCTTAATCTTCTTCGTCCACTTAATCTTCTTCTTCCCCTGAATCTTCTTCTTCCCCTTAATCTTCCTCTTCCATTTCTTTCTCCTAATTTTTTTCTTTCCTAATATTCTTCTTCCCTATTCTTCTTCTTTTATATTCTTATTTCCCCTAATCTTATTATCCTCGACTCTTCTCCCCTAATCTTTTTCTTCTCTAATCTTCTTCCTTTGTAATCTTCTTTTTCTTTTATATTCTTCATTTTCTTTTCTAATATTTTTCTTCCTCAAACTTTTTCCCCAATCTTCTTTCCCAATATTCTTCTTCTCTCATAATAATCTTATCTCCCCCAATCTTCTTCTTCTTTTTCTTCCATAATTTTCATTTACCTTAAATGATCATTGTTTTCCTACTTGCACTATTTGCTCTTTTAGATAATTATATAGAGTAAGTATTATTGCAAGCTATAATAAATTCACATAACCTTTTATAGTGTAGTTATTGTTGCAACATATTGTACAATTCACATAATCTATAAATAATTTATATAACTGTGTATAAATTAAAATTGATGGAACAAGCTCAATTTTTAATCTTCTTCCTCATAATCTTCTTCTCTACCCTTCTTTTTTTGCTATTCTTCTTGCTTAATCTTCTTCTTCTCTTGTCGTTTTCTTTCCCAATCTTCTCCTTCTCCCTTAATCTTCTTTTTTTCCTTTATCTTCTTCTTTTTCTTCCTCCACCAAATCTGTTGGTATTACCATGGTGATCTGAAAGTGATCAAACATGTAGTCTCGCTGTCAACGCAATATGAGCCTATGAGATCGCACATAAGAGCATTGAAGAAGTTGGAAAGGTTTGTGTTGGCCTTGCACATATGTGATGTGTGAAGGACCAAGCCTATGACATTCTGGGTGTGAAAGATTTTCATTGTGGGACCCATATTGTGAATATGGGTCATCAGGTAAGTGGTCGGAAGAATCCAAGGGAAATTCATCGAGTATAATCGTAAGGTTTCGATGAATAGTATTGAATTCGTCGAGTATAGTCGTGACATCTCAACGAGTCTGTTTGAATTCGTTGAGTATCGTAATGTTATCTCGACGAATTGGACTTGGTTCGTAGAGTATTGTCATGACAGATTCGACGAGTTAGACCCCGATTCGTCGAATATCGCCTTAATACTTAGACAATTTTCACTGTCTCGATTCATCGAGTATACTCGTATTATTTTGACGAATAACTTTTGATTCATCGAATATCAATGTGAATACTCGACAAATTCTGTATCCTCCAGTTTATTTCCTTTAAGTCCCGTTCGGCGTGGTCTGCGAGTATCGGCTGGTTCTATACTATGTATATATACGATATGTATGGTAAGCCGAAGATGTTACGTTTTTCCCGACCTAATCGAGCGAGAGTCGGCTTCTTCTTCTTCCTCTCGACAGAACAATTCCGCCTAGGTCGTGAAGACCGATCTCGCTGCCGACCGTCTGCTGTTCTTGTATGTCGTCAGAAAGTGTCTCCTAAGCGTCATATTCGTCACTGCCGCCTCTCCTTTAACGATTCTAGCAAACAATGGAGATGTTGAGGGCATCCCTTCTTCAAAACCAGATATTGTGTGATAAGTCTAAGAGTTCTCTGTGCTCGTGTGGATATACCTAGAGGCGTGGATATTATTCTACGCTCGGAACTCCGATCGTTGCCATTCGTTGGATTTCTTCGGAGCACCTAGGTTGAGTATTGACTCAATCCTTCAAAGGTATAATTTATTTATTGCAATGTTACTTCTTGATCAATGTTCATCGCTAGATCTATATTTATTTTGGGTTTTCTTGTTCTATTTCCACTGCGGACAAGTGTTGTGACGTATAGCAAAACCTAACAAAATCTTCTTTTTCCCCACTAATCTTCTTCTTCTCCTCTAATCTTTCTTTTCTTTTTCCCCCTAATCATCTTCATCTTCTTCCCTCTAAAATTTTTCTTCCTGCTCTTTCCCTCTAATTTTTCTCTTCTCCTCTAATCTTCTCTTTCTTCTTCATAGTTCATTCTAATCTTCTTCTTCCCTCCAATATTCTTCTTCTTCCCACTAATCTTTTTCTTCGCCCCTAATCTCATGCTTTCTCTTCTTCTCTCCCGTAATCTTCTTCTTTCTTTTTCTTTTTCTTTTTCTTCTTCTTCTTCTTCTTCCCAATCCTCTTATTATTCTTCTCCCCCTCTAATCTTCTTCTTGTTCCCCACTAATCTTCTTCTTTGTCCCTAATCTTTCCCCCTCATCTTTTTTCTCTTATTTCCCCAACCCTAATCGTTTTTCCCTTGGCTTCTTCTCACCCAATCTTCTTCCTCCCTCAATATTCTTTTTTCCTAGTCTTCTTATTCTCCCCTCCCCCTAATCGTTTTCTTCCCATAATCTTCCTTTTCCCTATTTTTATTCTTCCCTTCTATTCTTCTATTAACCCCTTTTATTCTTCTTCTTCTTATTCTTTCCCTTAATACTATTCTTCTCTTTCTTTCCCTATAATCTTCTTCTTCTTTCCCTTGTCTTTTCTTCTTCTTTCCCCCCTAATCCTCTTCTCGTCCTAATCTTCTTCTTTTCCCATAATCTTCTTCTCCCCTAAATTTTTTTCTTTTTTCCATAATCTTCTTATTTTTCTCCTAAATCTTCTCCTTCCCCCTAATCTTTTTCTTCTTATTCATCAGAAATTTCTTATTCTTCCCCTTAACCTTCTTCTTCTTCCCCCTAATCTTTTTCTTCTTTCCTCTAATCTTCTTCTTCTTCCTCTTCCCTTCAAATCTTCTTCTTCTTCCTCTTTCTCTCAAATTTTCTTTTTTTTTCTCCTAATCCATTTTTCTTCTCTAATCTTCTTCTTCCCTAATTTTTTTTCTTGCTTAATCTTCTTCGTCCCTAATCCCTCTTTCCTCATATTCTTCTTCCTAATTCTTCTACTTCTCTAATCTTCTTCCCCCATAATCTTCTTCTTTCTTGATCTTCTTCTTCCCTAATCTTCTTCTTTCCCAATCTTATTCTTCTTCCCTTAATCTTTTTCTTCTTCTTCACTCATAATCTTCTACTTCCATTCTAATAGTTTTCTTCTTCTCCCCCCAATGTTCCTTTTCTTTTTCACCCCATAATCTTCTTCTCTTTCTTCTTATTCCCTATAACTTTCTACTTCTTCTCGCCCTTTAATCTACTTCTTCCCCTATTCTTCTTCTCCTTACCCTTTTTCCTAATCTTTTTCTCCCCCTTAATTTTCTTCTTCTTCTTCAATATTCTTATTTGATAATCTTCTTTTTCTCTAACATTCTTCTTCCTCATATTCTTCTATTTTCCTTATCTTTTTCTTTCTTAATATTCTTCTCCCACAATCTTCTCCCTTAATCGTCTTTTTCCTAATCTTCTTCTTCCTTAATGTTCTTCTTTTTTATTCCTAATCTTCTATTTCTTCCCTAATATTCTTGTTCTTCTTCTCCCTAATCTTCTTTCTCGCTCTAATCTTTTTCTTTCCCCTAATCTTCTTACTCTTATTCCCTCAATATTTTTCTTCTTCTTCCACCTTAATATTCTTTTTTATTTCACATAATTTTTTTCTTCTCCTTAATTTTCTTATTCTTCGACCTAATCTTCTTTTTCTTTTCTATTCTTCTTCTTGCTCTCTAATCTTTTTCTTCTTCTTATCCTTAATCTTCTTCCCCCCTAATCTTCTTCTTCTTCTTCTTCTTTCATATGCTCCTTCTTCCTTCATGTTCTTCTTCATCCATAATATTATTTCTCCATAATCTTATTCTTTCGAATTCTTCTTTCTCTGTAATCTTCTTTCCATGTATTCTCCTTCCTCCATATTTTAATTTCTCCATATTCTCGTTTCTCTATATTCTTCTTCTTATTACGTATTCTTCTTCCTCTGTAATATCCTTCTTCCATAATCTTTTTCTTGCATAATATTCTTCTTTTGTAATCTTCTTCTGTAATTTTTTTCCCGTAATTTTATTTCCTAATCTTCTTCCCCGTAATCTTTTTCTCCCAAATCTTATTCTTCTTGCTTCCCTAAATCTTCTTCTTCTTTTCCATAATCTTCTTCTCCCCTAAATCTTCTTTTTCTTTTCCCCTTCTTCTTCTCCCCCAAATCTTCTTTTTTTCTTCAATCCTTATCTTCTTCTCCTTAATCTTTTCTTCCTCCTAATATTCTTCTTCTTCTTCTTCTTCTTATTATACTTCCCTCCTAATATTCTGCCCCATATTCTTCTTCTTCTCCCCATAATCTTTTAATTTTCAATTTCTTTCCCTCTAATCATTTTATTCATCTTCTTCTTCTTCTCCCTCCTATTCTTCTTCTTCTTCTTTTTCTTGCTCCTAATTTTCTTCTCCTTATTCTCCCTTCTAATTTTATTCTTTCTCTCTAATCTTCTTCTTTTTTTCCTCATCTTCTTCTTCTTCCCCTCTAATATTTTTCTTCCCCCCTAATTTTCTTCTTCCCCCTCTTAATCTTATTATTCCTCCTAATCTTCTTCTTCTCTCTAATCTTCTTTTTCCCTTATTCCTATTTTTTCTCCGAATTCTATTTCTCCCCTAATTTTTTTTCTTTTCCCCTAGTATTATTCTTTACCTCGACAATCTTCTTCTCCCCAATAATCTTCTTCTCCCTCTTATCTTCTTCTTCTTCTTTCTCCTATTCTTCTTCTTTTTCCTCCCGAATTCTTCTTCTTCCCCTTAATCTTCTTCTTCCCTGTAATCTTCTTCTTCCACTTCTTCCTCCTAATCTTCTTCTTTCTTAATCTTCTTCTTCTATATTTTCTTCCCCCTAATTTTTTCATCCTCGAACCTTCTCCACCCTAATCATGTTCTTCCCTAATCTTCTTCTTCCATAATTTTCTTCTTCTTCCATAATTTTCTTCTTCTTTCCCAATCTTCTGTTTCTTTTCTAATTTTTTTCCCTCAATCTCTTTCTTTTCCCTAATCTTTTTCTTCTCCTGTAATCTTCTTCTTCTTTCGTAATATTCTTCTTTCGTAATCTTCTTTTTCTTTTTTCGTAATTTTCTTCTCCCCCTAATCTTTTTCTTCTTCTTCCATAATTTTCATCTTTTTCACCTTTCTCGTAATATTCTTCTTCTTCCTCCAATCTTCTTCTTCTTCTCACACAATCTTCTTCTTTTTCTTCCCTTCTAATCTTTTTCTTTTTCCCCTAAATTTATTTTTCTTCTTCTCTCTAAATTTCATCTTCTTTTTCTTCTTCTGCTTAATCTTTTCTTCTTCCTCATAATTTTCTTCTTCAACTTTCTCCTAAATTTTTTTCTTTCCCTTAATCTTCTTTATCTTTGTCTTCTTCCCCTTAATTTTTTTCTTCTCCCTCTAATCTTCTTCTTCTTCTCTCCCTAATCTTCTTATTCTTCCCTGATCTTTTTTGTCCATTTTTCTTCCCTAATCTTCCCTCATAATCTTCTTTTTCCGCAATCTTCTTCCGCTAATCTTCTTTGCTAATTTTCTTCCTTAATCTTCTTCTTCTCATGTATTTTTCTTCTCTCATAATATTCTTCTTATCCCTTATCTTCTTCCTCCACCAAATCTTCTTCTTCCCCTCTAATCTTTATCTTCTTCTTCTCCCCTAATCATCATCTCCTTCTTCATCATCTTCCCCTCTGATCTTCTTCCTTCTCTTTCTCTCAAATCTTCTTCTTTTTCTCTATTCTTCTTCTTCTTCCTCTTTCATTCAATTTTCTTCTTTTTCTTCCTCCTACTTTTTTTCCTCCTAATTTTTCTCCTTCTTCTTCTTATTCTCCCATCTAATCTTCTTCTTCTTCCTCTCTTATCTTCTTCTTTCCTCTAATCTTCTTCTTTCCTCTAATCTTCTTCTTCCCCCTAATCTTCTTCTTCCCCCTAATCTTCTTTTTCACCCTAATCTTCTTCTTTTCCCCTTTTAATATTATTATTCCCCTATTCTTCTTCTCCCACCTAATATTCCTTTTCCCCCACTCTTATTCTTTCTCTCTAATCTTTTTCTTCTACCTAATTTTCTTTTTCTACCACTAGTCTTCTTCTTCTTTTTTCTCCATAATTTTCTTCTTTCCCTCTAATCTACTTCTTCCCCAAATCTTCTACTCCTTTATATCTTCTTCTTCTTCTTCTCCATAATCTTATTCTTCTTCCCCCTAAATTTCTTCTTCTTCTTTCCCTTAATTTTCTTCTTATCCCTAATTTTCTTCTTTCACTTCTTCTTTCTAATCTTTTTCTTTCTTAATATTCTTCTTCCTTATTATTCTTCCTACCTATTCTTCTTCTCCCTAATCTTCTTATCCTCGAATCTTCTCCCCCTAATCTTATTCTTCCCTAATTTTCTTCTTCCTTAATCTCCCTCTTCTTTCATATTCTTCTTCTTCTTTTCTATTTTTCTTCATCCTCAATCTTTTTTCTTTAATATTCTTCCCCAACCTTCTTATTCTCCCATAATTTTCTTCTTCCCTAATCTTATTCTCCCTAGTCTTTTTCTTCTTCACCTTCCCCCTAATCTTTTTCTTCTACTTCTTTCCCCTAATCTACTTCTTCCCAGATAATCTTCTTCTTCTTCTTTCTTTCTAATCATTTTCTTTTCTTTTTTCCCTGAATTTCTTTTTATTCTTTTTCCCCCTAAATTTATTTTTCTTCCTCTCAATCTTCTTTTCTTCTCCCTAATCTTTTTCTTCTACTTCTTCCCCATATTATTATTCTTACCTAATATTCTTCTTTCCTATTCTTTTCCTTCCTATTCTTCCCCATAATATTTTTATCCTCTAATTTTCTTCTTCCCTAATTTTCATCTATTTTGTTCTTCTTCTTTTGTAATCTTCTTCTTCTTTCATAGTATTCTTCTTCTTTTGTAATATTCTTCTTCTCCTTTGATTTTCATCCTTTTCACCTTCCCCTTAATCTTCTTCTTCTTTACTCAAATCTTCTTCTTCTTGCCACATAATCTTCATCTTCTTTTCTAATCTTTTTCTTCTTCTTTTCCCATAATCTTCTTCTTTTCTTCCCCTAATCTTATTCTACTTTTCCCCAATCTTGTTCATCTTCTTCTCCATAATCTTCTTCTTCCTCTATAATTTTCTTCTTCTCCTACTAAACTACTTCTTCTCTCGCCCCAATCTTCTTCCTTTTCCCTAGTCTTCTTATTCATCCTAATCTTCTTCTTCCTCCCTTTCGATATTTTTCTTCTCCCCTTAATCTTCTTCTTTACCCCTAATCTTCTTCTTTGCCTCCTTAATTTTTTTTCTTCCTCATAATCTTCTTCTCTTTTTCTTCGCCCCACTAATCTTCTTTTTCTTCCTTATAATCTTCTTATTCTTCCCCCTAATCTTTCTTTTCTTCTCCCCTAATAGTCTTCTTCCTCTTCTCTCCCTATAATCTTCTTCCTCTCCTCCCCCTATATTCTTCTTCTTCCCCCTAATTTTCTTATTCTTTCCACCTAATTTTTCTCATCTTCTTCCTCCATAATTTTCTTCTTCTTCTTTCCTCTAGTCTTCTTCTTTTCTCCCTAATCTTTTTTTCCCCTAATCTTTTTTTCTTCTCCCCAATCTTCTTCTTTTTCTTCTTTCCTCTATTTTTATTCTTCTTCTTCTTCTTCTTCTTTCTCCCAATCTTCTTCTTTTTCTTCCCTCTAATCTTCTTCCCCTTAAATTGTTTTTTCTTCTTCTCCCACTTAATATTCTATTTCTTTCCCTAATCTTCTTATTCTTCCCTAATCTCTTCTTCCTTAATCGTTTTCTTTTCTAATCATATTCATCCATATTCTTTTTCTTCCCTAATCTTTTTCTCCCATATTCATCTTCTTCCACAATCTTCTTCCCCCTAATACTTTTCTTCCCCTACTCTTCTTCACTAATCTTCTTCCACAATCTTCTTCTCCCTAATTTTTTTCTTTCCTACTCCTCTTCTTCGCTAATCCTCTTCCTTAATCTTCTAATTCCCTTGTCTTCTTCTTTCCCAACTCTCTTCTCCCCAAATCTTCTTCTTCTTCCCCCTTATCTTCTTTTTACTCCACCGAATCTTCTTCTTCTCGCTAATCCTCGTCTTCTTCTTCTCCTCTAATCTTCCTTTTCTTCTTTAATTTTCTTATTCTTCTTTCATTTTAATTTTCTTCTTCCCCTAATCTTTTTCTTCTTCTAATCTTCTTCTTCTCTTTTATCTCATGCTTCCTCTTCTTCTCCCCCCAATCTTTTTTTTTTTCCCTTAATCATCTTATTCTTTTTCTCCCCCTCTAATATTCTTCTTGTTCCCCAATAATCTTATTCTCCTGCCTTAATCTTCTTCCCTCTAATTTTCTTCCTCTATTTTTCTCTCCTAATCTTCTTTTTCCCTAGTCTTCTTCCCCTAATCTTCTTTTTTTCCCATATATTCTTCTTCCCCCTTGATCTTCTTCTACTAATCTTGTTTTCCTAATCTTATTCTTCCCTCCCAATCTTCTTCTTTCCCTAATCTTATTCTTTCCCCATAATCTTATTCTCTTTCTTATCCATTATTTTTTTCTTCTTCCTTAGTCTTTTTATTCTCCCCCTCTACTCCTTTTCTCTCCTTAATCCTCTTCATTTTGTCCCCCTAATCTTTTCTTTTTCCACCGAATCTTCTTCTTTACTCTCTCTTAATTTTGTTCTTCCTCTTAATCTTTTTTTCAAATCTTCTTTTTTCTCCCTAATCTTTTTATTCTCTAAATCTTCTTCGTCTTCCTGTAATCTCATTCTTCCTCATAATCTTCTTTTTCTCTCTAATCTTTGACTTCCCCTTGAATCGACTTTTTTCCCACAAATCTTCTCCCCTTATATTCATTTTCTTTCCCTTAAATTTTTTCTTTTTCTTTCCCTTAATCTTTTTCTTTCCCTTTATATTCTTCTTCTCCCCAATCTTCTTCTTCCACTTCTTCCTCATAATCTTCTTCTTTTCTAATATTCTATCCATATTCTTCTTCTCCCTAATCTTCTTGTCCCACAATCTTTTCCCTCCTACTAATCTTCTTCTTTTTTGATCTTTTTTTCATCCCTAATCTTTTTCTATCGTATTCTTCTTTTTCTTTCGTAATCTACTTATTCTTCTCTACTTATTTTGTTCTCCCCTAATTTTCTTCTTCTTCACCCAATCTTGTTCGTCATCATCTTCTTCTCGCAATCTTCTTCTTCTTCCAACCTAATCTCCTTCTTTTCTGTTAATCTTTTTCCTCTTCTTTCACACTAATTTTTTTTTCTTCCCCAACAATCTTCATTTTATGCTACTTTCACCCTAATCTTTTTCTTCTTTCCCCTAATTTTCTTCCCTCATAATCTTTTTCTTCTCTCATAATATTTGTCTTATTTATCTTCCTCCATAATCTTCTTCCTCGTCTTCCCCTTAATCTTCTTCTTTCCCCTAATAAAGTTTGTCCTCCCTCTCAATATTTTTCTTTGCTCTTAATCTTCTTCTTCTTCCTCATAATCTTCTTCTCTTCTTCTTCCTCATAATCTTCTTCTTTCTCATAATTTTCTTATTCTTCCCCACAATAATCTTATTTTTCTTCTAATAATCTTCTTTTTCTTTGTCATATTCGCCTTTATTTTCTTTTTCTTCCCCAACCTTCTTCTTCTTCTCCCCTAATCTTTTTATTCTTCCCTAATCTTCTTCTTCCTTAACCTTCTTCTTCCCTAATATTCTTCATCCATATTCTTCTTTCTCACATTCTTCCTTTTCCCTAATCTTCATCCCCCATAATCTTTTTCTTCCATAATCTTTCTCACAATCTTCTTCTTTCCTAATTTTCTTCTTCGCTAATCTTCTTCTTCCCTTGCCTTCTTCTTCCATTGTCTTCTTATTCCCCAATCTTCCTCTCTCATAATTTTTTTCTTTTTCCTACACCTAATCTTCTTCTTCTTCCTCATAATCCTCTTCTTCTTCCCCTTTAATCTTTGGCTTTTCTTCTTCCCCTAATCATTCTCTTCTTCTTCGTCTTCTCCCCATTATTTTTCATCTACCTTTTCTTTCCCTTTATTCTTCTTCTTTTTCTTCTTTAATATTCTTTTTCTCCCCTATTTTTTTCTTCCTCCCCTAATCTTCTTCTTCTTTCCTCTAATCTTCTTCCTCTTGTTCTCCACCTAATCTTTATTTTCCCTAGTATTCTTTTTTCCCTATTGTTCTTCTTCTCTCTAATCTTCTTCTTCATCTAATCTTCTTTTTCCCTAGTCTTTTTCTTCACTCCTAATCTTCTTCTTCTACCCCAATCTTTTTCTTCACTCCTAATATTTTTCTTCTTCTAATTTCTCCCTTATCTTCTTCTTCTCTTTCTTTTCCCCTAACTTCTTCTTCCCATAGTCTTCTTTGTCCCCCTATTCCTCTTCTCCCTATAACCATCTTCTTCTTAATCTTCTTCTTCTTCTCCCCTAATTCTTTCCCATATTCTTTTTTTTGCTTAGTCTTCTTCTTCCCCCAATCCTCTTATTTTTCTTTTCCTCTCTTTAATCTCTTCTTGTTCCCTATTAATCTTTTTTTCTCTTGTTCTCCCCCTAATCTTCTTTTTCCCCAGATTTTTTTCTTCCTTCTAATCTTCTTCACCAAACTTCTTTTTCCCTAGTCTTTTTTTCTTCCCCTCTAATCTTTTTCTTTCTCTTAATTTTTTCCTTCCCCTAATATTCTTTTTTCTCGTCTTACTTTTCTCTCATAATCTTCTTCTTCCCCATAATCTTCTTCTTCTTCTTTCCCCATAATCTTCTTCTTCTTCCCCTTGTCTTCTTCTTTTTCCCACTAATCCTCTTCTCGCCCAAACCTTCTTCTTCTTCCCCTCGAATCTTCTTCTTTCTCAATAATCTTCTTCTCCCCCTAATTTTTTTCTTCTTCTCCCCCTTTATCTTCTTATTTTCCTCTCTAATTTTCTTCTTCTCCTAATTATTTTCTTCTTATTTATCCTAAATTTCTTTTTTTTCTCCTTAATCTTCTTCTTTCCCATAATGTTCTTATTCCTCGTCCCTTCTAATCTTCTTCTTTTCCACCCTAATCTACTTCTTTTTCTTTCTACTTCTTTTTCTTCCCTAATCTTCTTTTTCCCTATTTTTTCTTCCTTAATCTTCTTCTTCCCCAAGACAGGAGTATCAGGGATAAGACAGGAGTAGCACCAATTGTAGAGAAGATGCGAGAAGCTCGACTATGATAATATGGACACGTTGACTGTTAGAGGCACCTGTTGGACATTATGAGAGTCTAGTCACTCGACATGTTAAGCGAGGGAGGGGTAGACCAATAAAGACTTGGAATGAAACTATAAGGAAAGACATGACATATTTACGCATTAGTGATATTATTACAAAAGATAGGGCACAATGGAAAAAATGATCCATATAGCGGACACCACTATAATGGGATAAAGGCTCGAGTGTTGTTGTAATCTTCTTCTTCCCTAATTCTTTCCTTTCATAATCTTCTTCTTACCTATTCTTCTTTTCCATATTCTTTTAATTCACTAATTTTCTTCCCCTCATTATCTTCTTCTTCCCTAATCTTATTCTTCTTTCTCAATCTTTTTTTCATCTTTCCCTATTTTTTCTTCTTCACTCATAATCTTCTTCCCCCAATCTTTTCTTCTTCTCCCTTAATACTCTTTTTCTTCTTCTTCCCTCCACAATCTTCTTCTTTTTCTTCTTATTCCCTTAACTTTTTTACTTCTTCCCCTTAATATTCTTCTTCTTCGCCCTATTCTTTTCTTCTCTCTCTTTCCTTGAATCATCTTCTCCCCTCTAATTCTCTTCTTCTTCTTCTTCTTCCCTATTCTTCTTTTCCGTATTACTTCTTCATTATCTTCTTCTTCGCTCCTTCTTCCCCTGTAACCTTTTTTTTCTTTGTAATCTTCTTCCTCCATAATTATTTTCTTCTTCTCCATCTAATTTTCTTCTTCTTCATCTCTCCATAATCTTTTCTTCTTCCTCCTTCTTTCTTCCTAATCTTCTTCTTCTTCCCTTCAAAATTTTTTTTTCTTCTTCCCACTAATCTTTTTCTCCCATAATCTTTTTCTTCCCAATATTCTTCTTCTTTCCCCTTAATCTTCTTCTTCTTCTTCCCTAATCTTCTTCTTCTTCCCCTAATCTTCTTCCTTCCCCTAATCTTCTTCTTCTTCCCTCTAATATTCTTCTTCTTCTCTCCCATATCTTCTTCTTATTCCCTCCCATATTCTTCTTCTTCTCCCCCTAATCTTCTTTTTCTTCTTCTTTCTTAATCCTTTATTTTTCTAATCTTCTTCTTCTTCCTCTCTTCTCCCTAATCTTCTTCTTCTTCCTATAATCTTTTTTTCTTCTCCCTCTAATCTTCTTCTTCTTCCCTCTAATCTTCTTCTTCCCCTTAATCTTCTTTTTTTTCTTTTTCCAATCTACTTCTTCCTTTTTCTTCTCCATAATCTTCTTCTTTTATTCTTCTTTTCTTCCTCTAATCTTCTTCTTCCCCTAATCTTTTCTTCTTCTCTAATCTTCTTCCATAATCTTCTTTTCTCTAATCTTCTTCTTCCTCCCTTTTATTTTCGTAATCTTCTTCTTTCTAATCTTCTTCTCCTTCAATCTTCTTCTTCCTTAATCTTCTTTTTCTTCGTAATCTTCTCTTTCTTCCCTAATATTCTTCTTCTTCTTCTAATCTTCTTTTTCTTCTCCCTAATCTTATTTTTCCCCCTAATCTTCTTCTTTCCTTCTAATCTTCTTCTCTTATTCCCCCAATCTTCTTCTTCTTTCACCCTAATATTCTTTTTCCCCTAATTTTTTCTTCTTTCCCTTTTTATTCTTCTCTTCTTCTTCCTCTGTATTCTTCTTCTTCAATCTTTTTCTTCTTCTCCCAAATCTTAATCTTCTTCTTCTTCTCCTAAACTCTTTCTTCTTCAAATTTTCTTCTTCTTCCCCTTAATCTTTTTCTTCCCCCTAATCTTCTTCTTCTTTCTCCTCTTAATATTCTTCTTCCACCCTAATCTTCTTCTTCTTTCTAAAAATTTTCTTCTCTTCTTTTTCCTCATAATCTTCTTCTTTCCTCATAATCTTTTTCTTCTTCCCCACAATCTCTTCTTCTTTTTCTTTCCCTTAATCTTTTTTTCTTTTCTTCTTCCCCTAATCTTTTTTTCCTCTTCTTCTTCTTCTTCTAATCTTCTTCTTCTTCCTTAATCTTCTTCCTTAATCTTCTTCTTTCTTAATCTTCTTCTTTCCCTAATCTTCTTCTTCTTCTTCTTCCATATTTTCTTTTAATCTTCTTCTTCCCTAATCTTCTTCTTCTTCCAATCTTCTTTTCTTCTTAATCTTCTTCTTCTTCTTCTTAATCTTTTTTTTTCTTCTTAATCTTCTTCTTCTTCCCCTAATCTTCTTTTCTTCCCTAATCTTCTTCTTCTTTTCCCTCTCTTCTTTTCTCTTCTTCTTTCTCCCCTAATCTTCTTCTTCTTATTCTTCTTCTTCTTCTTCTTCCTAATTTTTTTCTTCTTCCCCTAATCTTTCTTCTTCTAATCTTCTTCTTCTCCTAATCTTCTTCTTCTCTTCTAATCTTCTTCTTCCCCTAATCTTTTTCTTCTTCTTCTCCCCTAATCTTCTTTTTTTCTTATAATCTTCTTCTTCAATCTTCTTCTTCTTCTCTTCTTCATTTTCTTCTTCTTCTTCCTCCTAATCTTCTTTTTCTTCTATAATCTTCTTCTTCCTCCTAATTTTCTTCTTCTCCCTAATCTTCTTCTTCTTCAATCTTCTTCTTCCCAATCTTTTCTTCTCCTAAATCTTCTTCTTCTTTTAATCTTCTTCTTCTTAATCTTCTTCTTCTTCTAATCTTCTTCTTCTTTTTCTTAATCTTCTTCTTCCTCTAATCTTCTTCTTTAATCTTCTTCTTCCCTAATCTTCTTTTCTTCTTCTTCTTAATCTTTCTTCTTTCCCTTAATCTTCTTCTTTCCTTATAATCTTCTTCTTCCCTAATCTTTAATCTTCTTCTTCTTCTTCTTTTTCTTCCCTAATCTTCTTCTTCTTCTTCTTCCTAATCTTCTTCTTTTTTTCTAATCTTCTCTTCTTCTCTTCTTAATCTTCTTTTTCCCCCTAATCTTCTTCTTCTTTTCCTCTAATCTTCCTTAATCTTCTTCTTTTTAATCTTCTTCTTCTTCTTAATTTCTTCTTATTTTTTCTTCTTCCCCTAATCTTTCTTCTTTTCCCTAATCTTTTTCTTCTTTCCTAATCTTCTTCTTCTCCCCCTAATTTTTTTCTTAAATCTTTTTCTTTTTTCTTAATTTTCTTTAATCTTCTTCTTCTCTTTTTCTTAATTTTCTTCAATCTTCTTAATTTTTTCTTCTTCTTCTAATCTTTTTCTTCTTCTTTCTTATATCTTCTTCTTCCTTAATCTTCTTCTTGCCTAATCTTCTTCTTTCCCTTAATCTTCTTTCTTCTTCTCCTAATCTTCTTCTTCTTTCCCCTAATCTTCTTCTCTTCTTCTTCCCATAATCTTCTTCTTTAATCTTCTTCTTCTAATCTTCTTCTTCTTCTTCTAATCTTCTTCTTTTCTCTCATAATCTTCTTTTTCTTCTTTTCTTCTTCTTCTTCTAATTTTTTTTCTTAATCTTCTTCTTCCCCTAATCTTTTTCTTTTTTCTCCCTAATTTTTTTTCTTATTCTTCTCCTCCTTAATCTTCTTCTTTTTTCTTCCCTAATTTTTCTTCTTCTCCCTAATCTTCTTCTTTCTCCCTAATCTTCTTCTTTCTTCTAATCTTCTTCTCTTTAATCTTCTTTTTCTAATTTTTTTTCTTAATCTTTTTCCTCCTAATTTTTTCTTCTTCTTCCTCCTAATCTTTTTCTTCTTCATCTTCTTCCCCTAATCTTATTCTTCTTCTTCTCTATAATCTTTTTCTTCTTCTCCCTAATTCTTTTTCTTTTTCTTCTCCTCTATCTTTTTCTTTTTCTTCTTCTTCCCTCCATTAATCTTCTTCTTCCCTATAATTTTCTTTTTTTTCTCGCTCCTATTTTTCTTCTTCTTTTCTCTTAATCTTCTTCTTCTTCTTCCCCTAATCTTCTTCTTCTTTCTCCCTCAATCTTCTTCTTCCCCCTAATTTTCTTTTTCTTATTTCTCCTCATCTTCTTCCCCCTTAGCTTCTTCTTCTTCACTCTAATATTCTTTTCTCCCCTATTCTTTTTCTCCCCTATTCTTTTTCTTCTTTTCTCCATATTCTTCTTCTCTCCTAATATTCTTATTTTTCTTCCCTAATATTCTTTGTCTTCCTCCCCCTAATCTTCTTATTCTTCTCCGCTAATCTTCTTCTTTTTACTCCTTTAATCTTCCTTTTATTATCCCGTAAATCTTTTTCATCTTTCTTGTAATCTACTTCGTTTTCTTTTTCTCCCTAAACTTGTTCTTATTTTTTCCCCATAATATTCTTCTTCCTCTCTAATCTTCTTCTTTTCCCTTAATCTTTTTTTCTTCTTTCTCTATATCTTCTTCTCCCTCCTAATATTTTTTCTCTCCCTAATATTTTTCTTCTTCTCCCCCTTTTCTTTTTCTTCTTCTCCCCTAATCTTCTTCTCTTCTCCCTCCTAATCTTCTTTTTCCTCCGATAATTTTCTTTTTTTCCTAATCTTCTTCTTCCGCCCTAATCTTCATTTTTTGTCTTAATCTTCTTCTTTTCTCCCTCTAAGCTTTTTTTATCCCTCTTAATTTTCTTCTATTTCCCCCAATCTTCTTTCTCTTAATTTTTTCTCCCTCCAATCGTTTTTTTCTTCCTCCTAATCTTCTTCTTCTTTCCCCTAATCTTCTTCTTCCCCCAAATCTTCTTCTTGTTCCCCTAATCTTTTTCTTCTTCTTCAACCTATTTTTCTACTTCTTTCTCCTTAATTTTTTTCTTCTATAATCTTCTTCCCCACAATCTTGTTCTTCCGTAATCTTCTTCCCCGCAATCTTCTTCTTCTATAATCTTCTTCCCCACAATCTTCTTCCCCGTAATCTTCTTCTCCCAAATATTCTTCCCCCAAATCTTCTTCCTCTTAATCTTCTTCTTCTTCCTCCCCCTATTCTCTTTCTTCTTCTCCCCATAATCTTTTTCTTAGTCTTCCTTCCTAATCATCTTCTTCTTTCTTTACCCTTAATCTTCTTCTTCCCATAATCTTCATTTTTGCTTTTCGTCTTTTTCAAATACTTGTCTTCTTCTCATGTATTCTTCTTTCTCTTCCCTACTAATCTTCTTTTTCTTCTCCTCTTTAATTTTCTTCTTCTTTTTCTTCTTCTTCTTCCTTCTAATTTTTTCTTCTAATTCTCCTATAATCTTCTTTTTCTCCTCTAACTTTCTTTTTCCCCCCTAATCTTCTTCTTATCTCCTCTAATTTTTTTTATTCTTTCGCTTAATCTATTTTCTCTTCTCTAATCTAATCTTTTTTTCTCGGAATCTTCTTCTTCTCTTTCCTAATCTTCTTTTTCTTCCTCCCCTTTAGTCTTCTTCTTTTTCCATAATTTTCTTCTTCTCCCCCTAATCTTCTTCTTTCCCTTAATATTCGTTTTCTTTCCCCTTAATTCTTTTCTTCTCCTCTCGTAATCTTCTTCTTCTCACTAATGTTCTTTTTCGTCCCTCATAATCTTTTTCTTTTTCCTCCTAATTTTCTTCTTCCCCTAATATTCTTCTTCTCCCTAATCTTCTTCTTCCCCTAATCTTCTTCTCCCCCCCCCCTAATTTTCTTTTTCTTCTTATTTCTTCCATAAGCTCTTCCTCTTTCTTCTTTTCTTCCATAGGCTGCTCTTCTTTTTCTTCTTTTGTCTCCCTCTACTTTTGTTTCCATTGACCCCTCTTCTTCTTCTTCTTTCATAATCTCCTTTTTCTTCTTCTATTTCCATATGCTCCATCTTTTTCTTCATTTTCTACGTTCTCCATAAGCTCAATCTTTTTCTTCGTCCATATGCTTCCTCTCTATTTTTTTTCCATAGACTCCATTTTCTTTTTCTTCCATAGGTTTTTACCATCTTCTTCTTTTAGGCTCCATCTTCTTCTTCTATAGTCTCCCTCTTTTTCTTTTGTAGGCTCTCTCTTCTTCTTCTATATACTAACTCTTCTTTTTTACTCTTCTTCCATAGGTTCCATCATTTGCTTTCGTATTCTCCCTCTTTTTCTTCTTTTATAGGTTCTTTCTTCTTCTTCTTCTTCCCCCTTATATTCCTTTTCTTCTTCTTATACTTTTCTCATAATTTTCTTTCTTCCCCCGCTATTCTTCTTCTTCCTCCTAATTTTTTTTCTCTCTTCTATTTTTTTTCTCATTCTCTCCCTATTATTCTTTTTTTTCCCTTTAATCTCCTTCTTTTCCCCTAATTTTCTTCTTTTCCCCTTAATCTTCTTCTTTCTCTTAATTTTGTTTTTTCCGCCTTAATCTTGTTCTGCCCTCCCCAATATTCTTATTCTCCTCCCTATTCTTCTTCTTCAACTCCAATTTTTTTTCCTTCTTTTCCCCTAATCTTCTTCTTCCCCTTAATCTTCTTCTGCTTATTTTCTTTTTCTTCGCCCTATTCTTCTTCGCCCTCCAACCTTCTTCTTTTCCCCTAAATTTTCTCTTCTTCTTCTTCCCCTGAATAATCTTTCTTCTTATTCTTTTCTACCTAAACTTGTTTTTCTTCCCCCTTATTCTTCTTCTGCCCCTTTAATCTTCTTTTTCTTCCTTTCTAATCTTCTTCTTTTTTTTCTCCTAATCTTCTTCTTCTGTCACATTAATAATCTTCTTCTTTTTCTTCCCCCTAATATTCTTCTTTTTCTTCCCCCATATTCTTCTTCTCCTTTTTCTTCACCCTAATATTATTCTTCATCCCTTTAATCGTATTTTTCTTCTCCCCCTCCAAATCTTCTTCGTCTTCTTCTTCTTTTTCTCCCTAATTTTATTCTTCTTTTTCCCCCTAATTTTCTTCTCCTCCTAATCTACTTCTTCTTATTTTTCTTTCTCCTAATCTTCTTCTTCTTGGTCTCTAATTTTCTTTTTCTTTCTTTCTAATATTCTTTTTATTCTTCTCTCTCCTTAATCTTCTTCTTTTTCACGTTAATTTTTTTAATTTTCTTGTCATAATTTTCTTCCTATTCCCTCTAATCTTCTTCTTCTTTTCTCCTAATATTTTTCTTCTCCCTAATTTTTTTTTAACTCCTTATCTTCTTCTTCCCCTTGATCTTTTTCCCCCCTAAATTTTTTTTTGTTCCTCCTTGATCTTCTCCTAGTCTTCTTCTATAATTTTCTTCTCCTAGTCTTCTTCTCTAATTTTCTTCTTCTTTCCTATTTTTCTTCTTTCCTATTCTTTTTCTCTTTAATCTTTTTCTCCCTTAATCTTCTATCCTCTAATTTTCTTCCTCCATAATCTTTTTCTTTTTCTTTTTTATTCTTTTTAATCTTCTTCTGTAATCTTCTTATTTTTCTTTCCTAATCTTCTTCTTGTTTTATAATCTTTTTCTTTTTCCCCTAATCATCTTCTACTTCTCCCCTTATTTTCTTCTTGCTTAGCTTTCCCATAATCTTCTTCTCCCCTCCCCTAATATTCTTCTTCATCCCACCTAATCTTCTTCTTCCCTTTTGATCTTATTATTTTTCTTTTCAGCTAACTTCGTCTTTCACATAATTTTCTTCTTCTCTCCTCTAATCTTCTTCTTTCCCCTAATTTTCTTCTTCTCTCATCTAATCTTCTTTGTCCCCCTAATCTTTCTCTTATTTTCTCCTAATCTTATTCATCTCATTCTTCTTTCCTCTAATCTTTTCCGTCTTTCACTTTAATCTTGTTCCCCTCTTTCTTCTTCTCTTCCGTAACTCCCTCTTCTTTTTCTTTCTTAGGCTCACTCTTCTTTTTCTTCTCTCCTCTAGTTTTTTTTTCTTCTTATTCTCCCCCACATAATCTTTTTCTTTTCTTCTTATTCCTCCTAACTTTCTACTTCTTCTCCTTAATCATCTGCTTCTTTCCCCTATTCTTCTTCTTTCTCTTCTCCGTAATCTTCTTCTCCCCCCTAATTCTCTTCTTCTTTAATCTGTTTATTCCATAATCTTTTTCTTCCTCATATTCTTTTATTTTCGTAATCTTCTTCCTCTTATAATCTTCTTCTTCCATAATTTTTTTCTTCCCCAATTTTCTTCGTCCTTTATCTTCTCTTTTCCTAATTTTCTTTCGTAATATATTTTTTCTTTGTTCCTAATCTTCTTATTCTTTTCCCTCAACTTTTTTTTCTTCTTCCCTATAATCTTCATCTTTCTCTCTAAAATCTTTTTTTTCCTCTCTAATATTTTTCTTATTCTTCCCATAATCTTCTTTTTTTCCCTAATCTTCTTTTTGTATTCTTCTTTCTCTGTATTCGTCTTCTTTTGTAATCTTCTTCTTTCGTAATCTTTTTATTCTATAAACTTTCTGTAATATTATTCTTCTATAATCATCTTTCATAATCTTTTTTCTCGTAATTTTCTTCCTTATAATCTTTTTCGCCCGAATCTTCTTCCCCAAATCTTTTTCTTCTCACTCCTACCTAATCTCCTCCTTCTTCTCCCCCCTCCTCTCGCAATATTTTTCTTCTTCTTCTCCCTTATCTTCTCCTCCAACTTTCCTTAATCTTCTTCTACCCCTATTGTTCTTATTCATTTTCTTCTTATACTTCTCTTCTATTCTTCTTTTCCCTAATGCTCTTCTTCTTCTCCCCTATTCCTTTTATTCTTCTCTTCTTCTCTCCCCCATAATTTTCTTCTTTTTCGTTTTCTTCTTCTTATTTCTCCTTATTTTTTCTTCTTATTCTCCCAGAATCTTATTCTTCTTCCTCTCTTATCTTCTTCTTCTCCTCTTTGATCTTCTTCTTCTTTCTCCCTCTTAATCTTGTTCTTCCTCATAATCTTCTTCTTTATCCCCTCTTAATCTTATTCTTCCCCATAATTTTCTTCTTCTTTCCTCAAAATTCTTTTTTACTCATAATCTTCTTCTTTTTCTCTAATCTGATTGATCCTCCTTCTGATTTCCTTTTTCCCAGCCTCTTATTCCTTCTTTCTTGTTTTCTTCTGCTCGTTCCCCTAATATTCTTCTTTCCTACTCTTCTTCTTCTTCCTCCATAATTTTCTTTTTCCCCATAATTTTTTTCTTGCCCTCTAATCTACTCCCGCTAATCTTTTTCTCCTCCTTATCTTCTTTTTCTTCCCACTAATCATCTTCCCCCTAAAATTCTTCTTCTTGCCCTTTAATCCTCCTCTTCTTTCTCTTGTATTGGTTCCCCTCTTTCTTCTTCTCTTCCGTAGACTCCCTCTTCTTTTTCTTTCTTAGGCTCACTCTTCTTTTTCTTCTCTCCTCTATTTTTTTTTTCTTCTTATTCTCCCTAATCTTTTTCTTTTCTTCTTATTCCTCCTACTTTCTACTTCTTCTCCTTAATCATCTGCTTCTTTCCCCTATTCTTCTTCTTTCTCTTCTCCGTAATCTTCTTCTCCCTCCTAATTCTCTTCTTCTTTAATCTGTTTATTCCATAATCTTTTTCCTCCTCATATTCTTTTACTTTCGTAATCTTCTTCCTCTTATAATCTTCTTCTTCCATAATTTTTTTCTTCCCCAATTTTCTTCGTCCTTTATCTTCTCTTTTCCTAATTTTCTTTCGTAATATATTTTTTCTTTGTTCCTAATCTTCTTATTCTTTTCCCTCAACTTTTTTTTCTTCTTCCCTATAATCTTCATCTTTCTCTCTAAAATCTTTTTTTTCCTCTCTAATATTTTTCTTATTCTTCCCATAATCTTCTTTTTTTCCCTAATCTTCTTTTTGTATTCTTCTTTCTCTGTATTCGTCTTCTTTTGTAATCTTCTTCTTTCGTAATCTTCTTATTTTATAAACTTTCTGTAATATTATTCTTCTATAATCATCTTTCATAATCTTTTTTCTCGTAATTTTCTTCTTTATAATCTTTTTCGCCCGAATCTTCTTCCCCAAATCTTTTTCTTTTCACTCCTACCTAATCTCCTCCTTCTTCTCCCCCCCCCTCGCAATATTTTTCTTCTTCTTCTCCCTTAATCTTCTCCTCCAACTTTCCTTAATCTTCTTCTTTACCCCTATTGTTCTTATTCATTTTCTTCTTATACTTCTCTTCTATTCTTCTTTTCCCTAATCTCTTCTTCTTCTCCCCTATTTCTTTTATTCTTCTCTTCTTCTCTCCCCCTAATTTTCTTCTTTTTCGTTTTCTTCTTCTTATTTCTCCTTATTTTTTCTTCTTATTCTCCCAGAATCTTATTCTTCTTCCTCTCTTATCTTCTTCTTCTCCTCTCTAATCTTCTTCTTCTTCTTTCTCCCTCTTAATCTTGTTCTTCCTCATAATCTTCTTCTTTATCCCCTCTTAATCTTATTCTTCCCCATAATTTTCTTCTTCTTTCCTCAAAATCTTTTTTTATTCATAATCTTCTTCTTTTTCTCTAATCTTTGATCCTCCTTATCTTTGATCCTTTTTCCCAGCCTCTTATTCCTTCTTTTTGTTTTCTCGTCTTCTTCCCCTAATATTCTTCTTTCCCTACTCTTCTTCTTCTTCCTCCATAATTTTCTTTTTCCCCATAATTTTTTTCTTCCCTCTAATCTTCTCCCGCTAATCTTTTTCTCCTCCTTATCTTCTTTTTCTTCCCACTAATCATCTTCCCCCTAAAATTCTTCTTCTTGCCCTTAAATTTCTTCTTCTTTTCTCTAAATTTCTTATTCATCTTTCTCTTAATTTTTTTCTTCCCACTAATCTTCTTCGTCTATTTATTCTCCCTAATTTTCTTCTTTCCTAACATTCTTCTTCCCAATTCTTCTTCCTTCCCTTTCTTCTTCCTTAATATTCTTATTCTTCCCATAATCTTCTTCTCCCTTCTATTTCTCTTCTTCTTCTGCCCTTTAATCTTCTTCTTTTTCCTAATCTTCTTTTCTCTCTCTAATCTTCTTTTTTTCACTTTTTAATCTTATTTTCCCTTAATTTTCTTCTTCTTCCAACATAATATTTTTTTTATCCTAGTTTTCTTCTCTCTCTAATCTTTTTCTTTCTCTTAATCTTCTTCTTCCTCTAGTCTTTTTTTTTTCTTTCCCCTAATTTTTTTCTTTCCCTATAATCTACTATAATCTAATCTTCTTCTCCCCCTTTTCTTATTCTTCTTATTTTTCTTAATATTCTTCCTTCTAAATTTCTTCTTCTTCTTCCGACTAAATTTCTTCTTCTTCCCCCTAAATTTCTTCTTATTTCTCTTAATCTTTTTCTACTTCCTACTAATCTTTTTCGTCTTCTCACTAATCTTCTTCTTCTTCTATTTTCTTCCCCCAAATCTTTTTCTTTTCCATCATTCTTCTTCCTTCTTATTTTTCTTTCCCCTAATCTTCTTATCACCTAATCTTCTCCCACCTAAACTTTTTCTTCCCCATTCTTCTTCTTCTTTCCTACTCTTTTTTTTTAATCTTTGTTTTCTTTTCTCATCTTCTCCTTCTTCAATCATATTCTTCTTCAATCTTTTTCTTCTTTCCTTAATCTTCTTCTTCTTCCCCCCTAATCTTCTTCTTCTCGCCTAATTTTCTTATTCTTCACCTTTCCCTAATCTTCTTCTTCCCCCCAAGCTTCTGATTCTGCCCGCTTGATTCTCTTCTTCTTCTTCCTTCTTTCTCACTAAATCTTATTTTTCCTCCTCTTAATCTTATTCTCCCCCAATCTTCTTTTTCTTCTCATAATCTTCATCTTCCTCCCTCTAAATATTCTTCTTCTTCACCCCCCTAATCTACTTCTTTGCCCCCAATCTTCTTCTTCTTCCTCATAATCGTCTTCTTTTTTCCCTAATCTTCTTTTCCCCTTAATAATATTCTTCTTATTCTTCTTCATAATCTTCTTCTTCTCCTTCTTTCCCCAAAATTTCCATCTTTTTCTTCTCCCCCCCCCCATAATCTTCTTCTTATTCTTCACACCTAATTTTTTTTCTTTTTCCCCCTAATTTTTTTCTTCTTCTCCCTCCTAATTGTATTATTATTCTTTTTCTCACCAATCTCCTTTTTTCTCTCTCCCCTAATCTTATTTTTCTTTGTATTCTTTCTCTTAATTTTCTTCTTTTTTCCCCCTAATCTTCTTCTTGTTCTCCCCTTGATCTTCATATTCTTCTTCCTTAATGTTCTTCTTTCATAATCTTCTTCTTCCATATTCTTCTTCCTATTCTTCTTCTTTCTAAATCTTTTATCCCTGTAATCTTCTTCTTTCCTCTAATCTCTTCTTTCATACTCTTCTTCGCTAATCTTCTTCCTTAATTTTCATTTTCTCTTGTCTTCTTCTTCTTCCCAAATCTTTTTTCCCCCTAATCTACTTCTTCTTCCCCTTAATTCTTTTTCTTCTTCTTTCCTCAAATCATTCTTCCTCCTATTTAATCTTCCTCTTCTTCATTTTCTTCACCTAATCTCATCATTTTTTCTTCCCCTCTAATCTTCTTCTTCCTCATCTTTTCCTCTAATATTCTTCTCTTTCTCCTTTAATCTTCATCTTCTTTTATTTTAATCTTCTTCTTCTCCCCCCAATCTTCTTCTTATTCCCTTAATCCTTTAATTCTTCTTCTCCCCCTCTAATCTTCTTCTTATTCCCCATTAATCTTTTTCTTTCACACTGATCTTCTTCTTTCCCCTAATCTTCTTTCTCTTGTTCTCCCATAATCTTCTTTTTCTTAATCTTCTTCCTCTTATTCTCCCCCTAATCTTCTTTGCTCCTAGTTTTCTTTCTCTCCATAATCTTCTTCTTTCCCTGATCTTTTTCCCCTAGTTTTATTCTTTCCTCATAATCTTCTTCTTTTTCTCAACTATCTTCTTCTTGTACATATAATCTTCTTCTTTTTTCTAATTTTCTTTTTCTCCCCTAATTTTCTTATTCTTTTCACTTATTATTATTATTCTTTTTCCCTAATCTTCTTCTTTTTTCTCTTAATCTACTCCTCATTAATCTTATTCTTCTTCTTTTCTTCCCCATTTATCCCTTAATATTCTCCTTCGCCATACTAATCTTTTTTTTTCTACCCGTAATTTTTTCTTCTCCCCCTAATCTTCTTCTTCTTTTCACAAAATCTTTTTCTTCTTTTCCCTTATGTTATCATTCTCTCTTGTGCCTCCCCCAATTTACTGATTTTCCATGAATTAGATGCCCAATTAATTGTTTTAATTTTTCCCCTATTTTTGTGCCTCACATCCTCTCCTGAACCTTATGCTTCTCCCCTTTTTCAATCTTTCTTTACTTACGTAGTTTCTCTCCTAATCTTTTTTTTCTCCTCTAATTTTCTTCGTCTTTTTTTCCCCTAATTTTCTTCATCTCTCCTAATCTTTTATTTTCTTGTCATAATCTTCTTACTCTCCCCGAATTTTTTTCTTCTTTTTTCCCATAATCTTATTTTTCCTTCTTCTCCCTTCTAATCTTCTTCTCCTCCCAATTTTTTCCTCTTCCCCCCAATTCTTCTTTTTCTTTTTCTTCCTCCATCTAATCTTCTACTTCTTACCCCTAATCTTCTTCTTCTTTTCCCTAATCTTCTATTTCTTCCCCCCTAATCTTTTACTTCTTTTCCTCTAATTTTCTTATTCTTCCTCAATATTTCTTTATTTCCTCCATAATATTCTTTTTTCAACCCTAATCTTCTGGTTCTTCAACCTTAATCTTATTCTTCTTCAACCTTAATCTTTTTCTTCTTCAACATTAATCTTCTTCTTCTTCAACCTTAATCTTCTTCTTTCCCCTAAGTTTCTTCTTCTTTCCCCTAAGTTTCTTCTTCTTTTCCCTAATCTTGTTCTTCTTCGCCCTAATTCTCCCTTAATGTTCTTCTCCCCCCTAATTTTCTTCTTCTTCTCCTTAATTCTCCCATAATTTTTTTCTTGTTCTTCTTCTCACATAATCTTCTTCTCTTCCACCAAATTTTCTTCTTCCCTTAAATTTTCCTCTTTTCCCTAATCTTCTTCTTCTTTTCCCCTAATCTTCTTCTCCCCTCCATAAGCTTCTTCTTTTCCCTCATAATCTTTTTTCCCATTAATTTTATTCTTCTTCTTACACCCTAACTTTTTTTTTCTTCTTCCCCCTAATTTTGTATTATTTTTCTTCCCCCCTATCATTTTCTTCTTTCCCATAATCTTCTTTTTCATCTTTCCCACAATTCTTCTTTCCACTAATCTTCCTCTGCTTCCCCCTAATCTTATTTTTCTTCTCCCCCTAATCTTCTTCTTTTTCCCCCTAATATTCTTATTCTCCCCCTATTCTTTTTCTTCTTCCCATGAATTTTCTTCTCCCCCCTTACTCTTTTTCTTCTTTCTCCTCCCTAGTCTTCTTCTTTTCTTATTTTTCCATATAATATTCCTTTTCTTCTCCATTATTATTCATATTCTTCCACCTAATATTCTTTTTTTCTCCCCTCTAATCCTTTTCTTTTTTCCCATAATTTTTTTCTTCTTATTCTTCGTCCTCCTTAATCTTCTTCTTCTTTTCCCTTAATTTTCTTTTTTTTCCCTAATTTCCTTCTTCTTCTCCCTAATCTTTTTCTTATTCTTCACCCATAACATTCTTTTTCTTCCCCTCTAATATTTTTTTTATTCCATCTTAATCTTCTCCGTCTTCCCTCCTAATTTATTTCTTCTTCCTCCTAATCATTTTCTTCTTCCTCCTAATCATTTTCTTCTTCATCCTCTTCCAACTTAATCTTATTCTTATTCTTCTTCCATAATCTTTTTCTTCTTTCCTCCTAATCTTTTTCTTTTTCTTCTTCTTGTCCCCTAATTTTTTCTTATTCTTCTTCTTCACCCCATAATCTTCTTCTTCACCTATAATCTTCTTTTTCTTTCTCGCACATATTCTTCTTCTTCTTTTTCCTTTAATCTTATTCTTCTTTCCCCTAATCTTCTTCTTCTTCTTTCCCCTCAATCTTCTTCTTCCCCATAATTTCTTTTTCTTATTTCCCTTAATCTTCTTCCTCCTTAGTTTCTTCTTCTTCACTCCAATGTTCTTCTCTCCCCATATTCTTTTTCTTCTTTTCTCCATATTCTTCTCTCCTAATATTCTTATTTTTTTTTCCTAATATTCTTCATCTTCTTTCCCTTAATTTTCTTATTCTTCTCTGTTAATCTTCTTCTTTTTACCCATTTAATATTCTTTTTATTATCCCACAAATCTTTTTCTTCTTTCTTGTAATCTACTTTGTCTTCTTTCCCTCCTAAACTTGTTCTTTTTTCCCCGTAATGTTCTTCTTCCTCCCTAACCTTCTTCTTCTTCCCCCTTAATCTTTTTTCTTCTTTTCCTATAATCTTCTTCTCCCTCCTAATATCTTTCTCTCCCTAATCATTTTCTTTTTCTCTCCTATTCTTTTTCTTCTCCCCAAATCTTCTTCTTCATCTTCTCCCTCCTAATCTTCTTTTTCTCCGATAATTTTATTCTTTCTCATAATCTTTTTCTTATTCCTTCTCAATCTTCATCTTCTTCCTCTCTAATCTTCTTTTTTTGTCTTAATCTTCTTTTTCTCCCTCTTAATTTTCTTCTGCTTTCCCCTAATCTTCTTTTTTTTCTTAATTTTTTCTTTCCCAATCGTTTTCTTCTTTCTCCTAATCTTCTTCTTATTTTTTTTTCCCCTAATCTTCTTCTTCTTCCTCCCCATAATCCTCTTCTTTCTCCCTAATCTTCTTGGCAAACACAATCTTCTTTTTTTTTGTCTAATCTTCTTTTTGTTCCCTCTAATCTTCTTTTCTTCTCGTCCAATATTTTTCTTCTTCTTTCCTAATCTTCTTCTCTCATAATTTTTTCCTTCTTCCCTATTCTTCTTTTTCTCCCATAATCTTCTTTTTCTCCCTCAATTTTCTTCTTATTCTTTTTTCTCTTAATCTCATATCCCCCCCAATCTTTTTTTCTTCTTCCCCATATTCTTCTTCTTCTTTTTCCCAATCTTCTTCTCCCTCCCCCTCTTCTTCCTCCTCTTCTTCTTCTCTTAATCTTCTTTTTCTTCTCCTAATCTTCTTCTTCAATCCCCTCTATTCATCTTCTTCTTTTCCCCCTATTTTCATGCTTCCCTCTAATTTTATTCTTCTTCTACCCTTTTAATCTTCTTCTTTCTTAATTTTTTCTTCCCCCTAATTTTATTTTTCATCTTCTTTCACTAAAATTTTCTTCTTCCACCATAATCTTTTTTTTCTTCTTCATAATCCTCTTCTTCCTCTACCCCTAATCTTTTTCTTCTTCCCCCTAATATTTTTTTTGTTTTCCTCCTAATCTTATTTTTTCCTACTCTTTTTATCCCCCTAATCTTCTTCTTTTCTCACATAATCTTAATCTTTCCACCTAATCTTCTAATTCATCCCACTTAATTTTTTTCTTCTCCTAGTCTTCTTCTTTCATAATTGTCTCCCCCATAGTATTTTTCTTCCCCCTAGTTTTTTTTCTCCGCTAATCTTCTTCTCCCCCTAATCTTCTTTTTCTTCCCGCATATTTTTCTTCTTTCTTTTTCCTTTAATTATCTTAACCCTAATTTTCTTTTTCTTCCCCTAGTCTTCTTTTCTCCCCCCCCCCATTTTTTTTCCTTCTAATCTACTTCTTTCCCTCTAATCTTCTTCATTTCCCTTATTCTTCTTTTTCCTTCTAATCTTCTGCTTCTCCCCTAAATTTCTTTTTCTTCTTCTTCCCTTTTATTTTCTTTTTCCTCCTAATATTCTTCCTGTACTTCCCCATAACCTTCGTCCTGTACTTCTTCCCCATAACCTTCTTCCTCTACTTCTTTTTTCTAATTTTCTTCTTACTATTTTTTTTTCTATTTTTCCTCTTTCGTAGTCTTCTTATTCTTCCGTAATCCTTTTCTTCTTCCTCTTTCATAATCTTCTTTCCCTTAATATTCTTCTTTTTCCTCCCAATTTTCTTCTTCCTCCCAATTTTCTTCTTCCTCCTAGTTTTCTTCTTCTTTTCTAATCTTTTTCTTTTTTGCTAATCTTTTTTGTTCTTGTTTTTCTCTTTCTTGTTATTTTTCTCATATAATCTTCTTCTCTTCCCTCAAATTTTCTTTTTCCCCCTAATTTTCTTATTTCTTCTGTTCTTCTTCTTTTTTCCATAATCTTTTTCTTCTTTCTCTCCGATCTTCTTCTCTCTGATCTTCCATAATTTTCACCCTAATCTTCTTTTTATCACTAATCGTCTTCTTCCCCCTTAATCTTTTTCTTCCTCTTCCTCCTAGTCCTCTTTTTCTTTCCTCTATTCTTCTTTTTTTTCTTATTCTCTCCCATAAATTTCTTCTTCTCCACTAATCTTCTTTTTTTTCTCCCCTCTTAATCTTCTTGTTCTTCTTCTCCTTAATGTTCTTTTTCTTTTTCTCTTCCAATCTTCTTCTTTCGCCTAAACTTTTTTTCGTTTTTCTATTAATCTTTTTTTTTCTTCCTTCCTAATTTCTTCTTCCTCTTCTTCTTCGTTATCTTTAATCTCCTTCTTTTCCCCCTAATTTTCTTCTTCCCCCCTTAATCTTCTTCTTCTTCTTATTTTTCCCCTTAATCTTTTTCTCCCCCTAATATTTTTTTCCTTATTCTTACTCCATAATCTTTTTCATCTTCCCCAGTTTTTCTTCTTCTTCCTTCCTAATCTTGTTCGTCTTCCCCCCTAATATTTTTCTTCTTCCCCTATAATCAATTTGTTCTTCATCTTCTTCCACACTAATCTTATTCTTCTTTTTTCTTAATCATCTTCATATTTCCCCCTAATTTTCTTCTTTTTCTTTTTTTCCTCTTAATCTTCTTCTCCACCTATAATCTTCTTATTCTTCTTCTTACCTATTCTTCATCTTCTTCTCTCTTAATCTTCTTTTTCTTCCCCTCCTAATCTTTTTCTTCTTTCCTCAATCTTCTTCTTCTGCCCCCTAATTTTCTTCTCCTCTATTTTTTCTCCCTCAATCGTTTTCTTCTTTCTCCTAATCTTCTTCTTATTTTTCTTTCCCCTAATCTTCTTCTTCTTCCACATAATCCTCTTCTTTCTCCCTAATCTTCTTGTCAAACGCAATCTTCTTTTTTTTGCCTAATCTTCTTTTTGTTCCCTCTAATCTTCTTTTCTTCTCGTTCAATATTTTTCTTCTTCTTTCCTAATCTTCTTCTCTCATAATTTTTTTTCCTTCTTCCCTATTCTTCTTTTTTTCCCATAATCTTCTTCTTCTCCCTCAATTTTCTTCTTATTCTTTTTTCTCTTAATCTCATATCCCCCTAATCTTTTTTTCTTCTTCCCCATATTCTTCTTCTTCTTTTTCTCAATCTTCTTCTCCCTCCCCCTCTTCTTCCTCCTCTTCTTCTTCTCTTAATCTTCTTTTTCTTCTCCTAATCTTCTTTTTCAATCCCCTCTATTTATCTTCTTCTTTTCCCCCTAATATCCTCCTTCCCTCTAATTTTATTCTTCTTCTATCCTTTTAATTTTTTTCTTTCTTAATTTTTTTCTTTCCTCTAATTTTATTTTTCATCTTCTTTCACTAAAATTTTCTTCTTCCACCATAATCTTTTTTTTTCTTCCCCATAATCCTCTTCTTCCTCTACCTCTAATCTTTTTCTTCTTCCCCCTAATATTTTTTTTGTTTTCCTCCTAATCTTATTTTTTCCTACTCTTTTTATCCCCCTAATCTTTTTCTTTTCCCGCATAATCTTAATCTTTCCACCTAATCTTCTAATTCATCCCACCTAATTTTTTTCTTCTCCTAGTCTTCTTCTTTCATAATTGTCTCCCCCATAGTATTCTTCTTCCCCCTAGTTTTTTTTCTCTGCTAATCTTCTTCTCCCCCTAATCTTCTTTTTCTCCCCGCATATTTTTCTTCTTTTTTTTCCTTTAATTATCTTAACCCTAATTTTCTTTTTCTTTCCCTAGTCTTCTTTTCTCCCCCCCCCCATTTTTTTTCTTTCCTTCTAATCTACTTCTTTCCCTCTAATCTTCTTCATGTTCCCTTATTCTTCTTTTTCCTCCTAATCTTCTGCTTCCCCCTAAATTTCTTTTTCTTCTTCTTCCCCTTTATTTTTTTTTCCTCCTAATATTCTTCTTGTACTTCCCCATAACCTTCTTCCTGTACTTCTTCCCCATAACCTTCTTCCTCTACTTCTTTTTTCTAATTTTCTTCTTACTAATTTTTTTTCTATTTTTTCTCTTTCATAGTCTTCTTATTCTTCCGTAATCTTTTTTTTCTTCCTCTTTCATAATCTTCTTCCCCTTAATATTCTTCTTTTTCCTCCCAATTTTCTTCTTCCTCCCAATTTTCTTCTTCCTCCTAGTTTTCTTATTCTTTTCTAATCTTTTTTCTTTTTTGCTAATCTTTTTTGTTCTTATTTTTCTCTTTCTTGTTATTTTTCTCATATAATCTTCTTCTCTTCCCTCAAATTTTCTTTTTCCTCCTAATTTTTTTATTTCTTCTGTTCTTCTTTTTTTCATAATCTTTTTCTTCTTTCTCTCTGATCTTCTTCTTCTCCTCCAATCTTTTCTTCTTTTCCCGAATTTTCTTCTTCTTTCTCTTAATTTTATTCTTCTTTCACCCTAACTTCTTATTCTATTTTTCCCTTAATTTCTTATTCTTATATTTCTTCCTAATTTTCTTGTTCTTCTTTCCCACTAATCTTCTTCTTGTTCTTCCCCCTTATCTTCTTTTTTGTCCCCCTAATCTTCTTCTTCACCCTAATCTTGTTCTTATCACTAATCGTCTTCTCCCCCCTTAATCTTCTTCTTCCTCTTCCTCCTAGTCCTCCTTTTCTTTCCTCTATTCTTCTTTTTTTTTCTTATTCTCTCCCATAAATTTCTTCTTCACCACTAATCTTTTTCTTTTTCTCCCCTCTTAATCTTCTTATTCTTCTACCCCTTAATGTTCTCTTTAATCTTTTTTTTCTTAATCTTCTTCCTGCCTAAACTTTTTTTTCGTTTTTCTATTAATCTTTTTTTTCTTCCTTCCTAATTTCTTCTTCATCTTCTTCTTCGTTCTCTTTAATCTCCTTCTTTCACCCTTAATCTTCTTCTTCCCCCCTTAATCTTCTTCTTCTTCTTATTTTTCCCCTTAATCTTTTTCTCCCCCTAATCTTTTTTTTCTTATTCTTATCACATAATCTTTTTCATCTTCCCCAGTTTTTTTCTTCTTCCTCCCTAATCTTGTTCGTCTCCCCCCCTAATATTTTTCTTCTTCCCCTATAATCAATTTGTTCTTCATCTTCTTCCACACTAATCTTATTCTTCTTTTTTCTTAATCATCTTCATATTTCCCCTTAATTTTCTTCTTTTTCTTTTTTTCCTTTTAATCTTTTTCTCCACCTATAATCTTCTTATTCTTCTTCTCACCTATTCTTCATCTTCTTTTCTCTTAATCTTCTTTTTCTTCCCCTTCTAATCTTTTTCTTCTTTCCTCAATCTTCTTCTTCTGCCTCCTAATTTTCTTCTCCTCTAATCTTCTTATTCTCTTCTCTTAATATTTTTCATCTTCTTCCCCTCTAATCTTCTTCTTCTTTCTCACTAATCATCTTCTTCTTTTTAGTCCCTTAATTTTATTTTTCTTCTTTCTCGTAATCTTTTTCTTTTTCCATAATTTTTTTCTTAATTCTCTTCCATAATCTTTCACCATAATCTTCTTCTTCCCCTCTAATCTTCTTCTTTTTCTTCTTCTTCCCCTCTAATCTTCTTCTTTTTCTTCTTCTTTCCTCCTATTCTTCTTCTTCACCTATAATCTCCTTTCTGTTCTTCCCACCCGTTCTTCTTCCCCTTAATTTTCTTCTTCTTCTCCCTAATCTTATTATTTTTCCTCCTTAATCTTCTTGTTCCCCCAAATCATTTTTTCTTCTTCTTCCCCCTTAATCTCCATCTTTCACTCTAATGCTCTTCTCTCCTAATTTTTTTCTTCTCCCCCTATTCTTCTTTTTCTTCTTCTTCTTCTTCTTCTCCTGTAATATTCTTACGACTTTTCTTATCTTCTTATTCTTCTCCCCTACTCTTCATCTTCTTCCTCGCCTAGTCTTCTTCTTCTCATTCTTCCCCGCTAAACTTCTTCCCTCGCTAATCTTCTTCTTCTTCCCCAGCTAATCATCATCTTCTTCTTCCTCATTAATCTTCTTCGTCTTCTTCTCCCCATAATCTTGTTCTTATTTTTCCTTGTAATCTTTTTCTTTCCCGTAATTTTCATCTTTTTCTTCCCTAATTTCCCCCCTTTAATATTCTTTTTCTCCCCCTAATCTCCTTTTTCTTCTCCCCCTAATCTTCTACTTCTTTCCCCAATAATCTTCTACTTTCTTTTAATCTTTTTTTTCTTCTTTCTACTAATCTTGTTCTTCTTTTTTCCTTGTAATCTTTTTGTTCTTCTTTCCCCATATTCTTCTTCTTCCCCCTAATCATCTTCTTCTCTTCCCCTTAATCTTCTTCTTCCTCTAATCGTCTTCTTCCTCACTAATATTCTTCTTCCCCACTAATCTTCTTCTTCTTCCCTCTATTCTTCTTCTTTTTATGTACCCATAATATTTTTCTTCTCACTAATATTCTCATTCTTCTTCTTTCTCATAATTTTTTTCTCTTTGCCCTAATCTTCTTCGCCCCCAATCTTTTTTCTTCTTCTCCCTTATTTTCTTCTCCCCTAATCTTCTTCTCCCTCATAATCTTCTTCTATCTCGCCCAATCTTCTTTTTCTTCCGCTTGATCTTCTTTTTCTACTCCTCTAATCTTTGTTTTCACCTCTATTTCTTATTCTTCTCATCTAATTTCTTCTCGTAATTTTTTTCTTCTTTAATCTTCTTTTTCTCCCTCAATTTTCTTCTTCTTTTTATCCCTCAACTTTCTTCTTCTTCTCCTCAGTCTTTTTCTTCTTTTTCTTCTTGTTCATATTCTTCTTCTTTTTCTTCTCTCCCTAATCTTCTTCTTATTATTCTTCTCTTTTATTTTTTTCTTTTCTCTCATAATCTTTCTCTCAATCTTCTTCTTCATCCCCCGAATCATCTCCTTCTTTTTCCCTAATCTTCTGCTTCCCTCTAATATTCTTATTCTTCCCCTCTAATCGTCTTTTTTTTTCCTTCTATTCGTATTCTTCTTCTATCCCCTTAATCTTCTACTTCTTTCCCGCTAATTTTTTTTCTTTCCCCTAATCTTATTCTTCTTCATCAAACATCATAATCTTCTTCTTCCCCCTAATCTTTTTGTTCTCATAATCTTCTTATTCTCCCTAATCTTCTTTTTCCCACTAAAATTTTTTCCTTAATCTTTTCATTCCTCTAACCTTCCTCTCCCCATAATGTTCTTTTTCATTCCTCTAATCTTATTCTTTTTCTTTAAATTTTCTTCTTCATCTCTCTAATCATCTTCGTTTTTCCCTTAATCTTCTATTTCCCTTTAATCTTCTTTTTATTCCTCTCTAATCATCTTCTTATTTCCCTCTATTTTTATCCTTTTTCTTCTACCCTCTTAATTTTCTTCTAATTTCTCACTAATTTTCTTTTTTTCCTAATCTTGTTTTTCTTCCCCCTAATTTTCTTCTTCTTTTCCTCCTATTCTTTTTCTTTCCAATAATCTTATTCTTTCCCCCAATCTCTCTCCCCTTAATCTTGTTCTTCTTTTTTCGTTTAATCTTCTTCTTCCACTCATTCTTCTTCTTCTTCCACCTAAACATCTTCTTTCTCTAGTCTTTTCTTCTCCCCCCATAATTTTCTTCTTTTTTTCTCCTCACTAATCTTCTTCTTGTTTTTCTTTTGCCCCGCTAATCTCCTACCTCTTCCTCCATAATATTCTTCTTCTCCTCAATCGTTTTCTTTCCCTCTAATTTTCTTCTTCCCACTAATCTTCTTCCCCACACCTTAAATTTTTTTTCCTCATTCTTCTCATAATCTTTTCTCCTTCTAATCTTATTCTTTCTTTTAATATTCTTTTTTTTAACTCTAATTTTTTTCTTCTTTCCTCAGTCTTATTCTTTCCCTTATTTTTCTTCTCTTTTAATTTTCTTCTTTACCTTTAAATTTTTTTTTCCCCTAATCTTCTTACACCCATAATCTTCTTCTTCCCCCTAAATTTTTTTCTTCCTCGTAATCTTCTTCTTCTCCCCTTAATTTTTTTTCTCCTAATCTTCTTCTTCCCCTTAATCTTCTTCTTTTCTTTCATCTTCTTTCTCCACTTCTTCTTTCCTAAACTTCTTATTCCTTATTCTTTTTCCCATTTTCTTCTTCTTTCCTAATTTTCTTCCCAATAATCTTTTCCGTAATCTTTTTATTCTTGTTCTTCCATAATCTTCTACCAATCTTCATTTTCTTCCCAAATCATTTTCTTCTTCCATAATCTTCGTTTTCTACTTTTTTTTTCTTTCGTAATCTTCTTTTTCTTCTCACTAATGTTCTTCTTCTTACCCCCCAATCTTCTTCTTCTTTTCCCTAATCTTCTTCTTCTTTTTCCTAATCTTCTTCTTCCCTCTAATCTTCTTTTTATTTCCCCTAATCTTCTTCTTCTTTTACTTTTTTTAAATTTTTTTCTTTCTCCTTAATCTTGTTCTTTTTCCCCGTATTCTCCCTCTTCTTCTTCCACATAATCTTCTTCTCTCTCCTTAATCTTCTTCTTCTTTCGCCTAATTTTATTCTTCTCTATTAATCTTATTTTTCTTTTATTCTTCCCTATTAATCTTATTTTTCTTTCCTCTATTCTTCTTTTTTCCTCCTATTTTTTTCTTCTCATTCAAATCTTCCTCTTCTTCTCCCATAATCTTCTACTTCTTCTTCTTCTCCCCAATCTTCTTTTTTTCCTCATAATCTTCTTCTTCATCCCCCATAATCTTTTTTTTCTTTCCCAATAATCTTTTTCTTCTTTCCCCTAATATTTTCTCCCTCGTAATCTTCTTGTATCCCACTCAATCTTCTTTTTCTTTCACTGAATCTTCTTTTCTTCACCTTTAATCTTTTTATTTTTCACCCATAATCTTCTTCTTCTCCCGTAATTTTCTCTCATAAATTGATTTTCTTATTCTCTCCTTATATTCTTTTTCTCCTCATAATCATCTTCTTTTCTCCTTCTCCCATAATCTTTTTCTTCTTATTCCCCTCTAATCTTCTTTTTTCTCTCCTAATCTTCTTTTTTCTTCCCTAATCTTCTTCTTCTTCTCACAATATTTTTTTTTCTTTTTTTTTCTCTCTAATCTTCTTTTTCTTCTCCTCTAATCGTTTTTTTTTCTCCCATATTTTTTTCTTCTTCTCCCCTAATATTTTTCTCTCATAAATTTGTTTTCTTATTCTCTCTTAATTTTTTTTCTCCCCCATTCTTTTATTTTTCTCCTTCTCCCCTAATTTTCTTCTTATTCTCCTCTAATCTTCTTTTTTCTCTCCTAATCTTTTTTTTCTCCTAATCTTTTTTTTCTCCTTCTTTCATAATCTTCTTCTTCTTATACTCCCCTACTCTTCTTTCGTTTCTCCCCTAATCTTCTTCTTTCCCTAAATCTTTTTCTTTTTTCCTTTTACTCATATTCTTCTTTCTCTCCCTCTTAATTTATTCTTTTTATTCTTCTCTTCTAATCTTTTTCTTTTTCTTTCCTTCTTCTCTCTAATCTTCTTTTTGGCTCAATCTTTCCCTCCCAATTTTTTTCGTCATTACCCAGATCATATTCTTCTTTTCTCTCTAATCTTCTGCTTCCTTCTATTCTTCTTCCTCTTCCTCACTAATCATATTCTTATTTTCCTCTATTCTTATTCTTCTTTTCCTACCCCCCCCCCCCTTTAATCTTCTTCATCATCCACCATTATCTTCTTCTTTTTCTTCATCATCCATCATAATCTTCTTCTTCTCTCCAATCTTCTTCTTTTTCTTTCACCGAATCTTCCACCCCTAATCTTATTCTTCTACCTAATTTTCTTTATTTTCCTAATCTTTCCCCCTCTAATCTTCTTCTTCTTGTTTCAACTAATCTTCTTCTTCAACCTAATCTTCTTCTTTTTTTTACCTAATATTTTTCTTCAACCTAATCTTCTTCTTTTTCTTACCTAATCTTCTCCCCCCTAATCTTATTCTTTCCCCTAATCTTCTTCATTTTCGTAATCTTTCTCCCTCTAATCTTCTTCTTCTTGTTTCAACTAATTTTCTTCTTTTTCTCACCTAATTGTCTTCTCCCTCTTGTCTTCTTCTTCTCCTTCATAATCTTCTTTTTTTTCTCTCATAATATTTTTCTTCCCCCTAATCTTCATCTACTTCTCCCATAATTTTATTTTTTTTCCTTAATCTTCTTCTACACCCCTAATTTTTTTCTTCCCACAATCTTTTTCTACCCCTCGTAATCTTCATTTTATGCTCGCCTTTTTTTCCCCTTAATTTTTTTATCCCTCTAATTTTTTTCCTTCTTCATAACCCTAATTTTCTTATTCTTCCCCCAATCTTCTTCTTCTTCCCTTTTAATCTTTTTATTTTCTTCTATTCTTCTTCCTCAACCCTAATCTTCTTCTGTCTCTAATCTTCTTCTTCTTCTTTTTCTTGTTCTACTCTCCCTTAATCATCTTCTTCCCCAAAATGTCTTCTTCTTCTCCTTAATCTTCTTTTTCTTCTCCCTAATTTTTTTTATTCATAATCTTCTTCTTCTCCCTCACCCTCTTCCCCTACTTCTTCTTTCTTAAGCTTCTTCTTTTCTCCTATTCTTTTTTTCTTATTCTTCTTTCTTTTTTTCCCCATAATCTTCTTTTTTTTCTCTAATCTTCTTCTTTCATAATCTTCTTATTCTTTTGTAATCTTTTTATTTTTCTTTCATAATTTTCTCCTAATGTTCATTTTCTTCCCTAATCATTTATGTCTTCTTCCATAATTTTTTTTCTCCTTCCTCTTTCTTCTTCTTCTTCTTTAATCTTCTTCTTCTTCGATAATCTTTTTTTTCTTCGATAATCTTTTTTTTCTTCGATAATCTTTTTCTTCCGTAATCTTTTTTCTTTCATAATTTTTTCTTCTTCCTTATACTTTTCTCATAATCTTCATTTTCTTCCCTAATCATTTTTTCTTTTATTTCCCTAAGCTTCTTTTTCGGTAATCTTTTTCTTCGTTTGTAATCTTTTTCTTCTTCGATAATTTTTTCTTCTTTTTATTCCCCCCTAATCTTCTTCTTCCCTTCATCTCTCCATTAATCTCTTCCCCCAATTTTTTTTCTTCTTCCCTCTAATCTTTTACTTTTTCTTCACCGTAATGGTCTTTTTTTCCCTAATCTTCTTCTTCCCCCCTAATCTTCTACTCCCCCCCTAATCTTCTACTTCCCCCCCCTAATCTTCTTCTTCTAACCTAACCTTCTTCTTTTTCTTATTTTATTCTTTTTCTCCTAATATTTTGCTTTCTCCTAATCTTCTGCTTTCACATAATCTCTTTCTTCTTCCCTTCTAATCTTTTCTTTTTCCTCCTTAATCTTCTTTTTCCCCTAATATTCTTTTTTTCCTCTCTAATCTTTTTCTTCTTCCACTCTAATCTTCTTTTTCCCTTAATTTTCTTCTTTTTCTTCTCCTAATCTTGTTCTTCTTCGCCCTAATTCTCATATAATCTTCTTCTCTCCCATAATATTTTTCTTCTTTTCCTTAATTCTCCCCTAATCTTTTTATTATTTTTCTTCTTTCCAAGCAATCTTTTTCTCCTCCCCAAATTTTTTTTTACCTTAATTTTCTTCTTCCTCATAATCTTCTTCTCCCACTAATCTTATTCCTCATAATCTTTTTCTCCCACTAATCATCTTCTTCCTTCCCTCTAATCATCTTCTTTTTTCCTTTAATCTTATTCTTTTTCTATCCCTTTAATCTTCTTTATTCTTAATTTTTTTCTTCCCTTTAATCTTATTCTTTTCTCCCCTAATTTTCTTCTTTCCCGTAATTTTCTTGGTTTCTTTTATCTCCTTCTTTTTCTCCCCAATCTTTTTCTCCATAATTTTCTTCTCATTTCTCGTATTTTTTTTTTTCATAATCTTCTTCTTTCCCATAATCTTCTTCTTTCCCTTAATTTTTCTCCCTCCAATCTTCTTCTTCTACATAATCTTCCTTTTTTTCATCTAATTTTCTTCTTCTCCTAGTCTTCTTCTCTTCCCTAATTTTTTCCCACATAATATTTTTTTTTTCCCCAATCTTCTTCTTATTCTTCCATAATCTCCCTCTTTTTCTTATTCCATAAGATCCCTCTTATTCCTTCATAAGGTCTCTCTTCTTCTTCCCTTATAGGCTCCCTCTTCTTTTTTTCTTCTTCTTTCATAAGCTCCCTCTTATTCTTTCATAAGGTAACCCTTCTTCTTTCATATTATCTCTCTTCTTCCATAGGTTCCCTCTTCATCTTCCTTCATATGTTCTCTCTTCTTCTTCTTCCCTAGGCTCTCACTTTTTCTTCCATAGCCTAACACTTTTTATTCTATTTCTTCTTTCATAAGCTTCGCCTTCTTCCATAGGTTACCTCTTATTCTTCTTAAATTGACTCCGTCTTCTTCTTTCTCTTTTTCTTCTATTTCCATAGACTTCATATTCTTCTTTATTTTCCGCTTCTTCCATAAGCTTCATATTCTCTTCTTCCATATGCTCTCTCTTTTCGTCTTCTTTTTCTCCCTAATCTTTTTTCCCCAATAATCTTCTTCTTTCAGTTAATCTATTTTCCCCCCTTAATCATTCTTTTCCCTTAGTCGTATTCTCTCCATAATCTTCCCCCCCCCCCCCAGTTTTTTTCTTCCTCTAATTATCTTCTTTTTAACCGTAATTTTCTTCTTCTTTCCCCTAATCTTTTTTTTCCTCTAATTTTCTTCTTCTCGCTAATTATCTTCTTCCCACCAATAATCTTTTACTTTCTCCTAATCTTATTCTTCTTTCCTAATGATGGAGACCAGACGGACAAAAGGCGCGGGCTCACGCGCGTTTATTCCCGCCGGAGGCGGTTTTGATCTTCTTCATTAGCGGGGCCTTCCTTTGCGAACGATCCGACTCCACGGATGCGTGCGGAAAGTCGACGCCCATTATTTTTGTATTTTACGTTACTTATTTCGGTCGTTCATTTTGATAGTTTTGGCACCCGGAAGATTCGGCCAATCATAGCCGTCCATTTTGGAAGCTTCCGGATGCCCTCTTATTTTCCTATAAATAAACCCTAAATCTAAGAGGAAAGGGACCGATGTTTTGAGAGCTTCCAGCAGCCGGTCATTTGGTGCGACGCCAACCTTCAGGTGCGACTCCTGGTTATCCCTCCCAATCCCGCGATTCCCCCTCATCCCTGCCTCCGCCGACCATCCCGGTCTCCCCCAGCCCCCACTGTTTCCTCCAGCAACCTCACCAAACCCCCCCGACCTTCCTCTACCTCCAGCGACCCCCCACCGTGCCCGCTCTCCTCTCCAGCAGCCTCGCCGGGCCCCGCCGCCACCTACCATCATCCGCAACCCTCCCGTCCCCTCTCCAGCAACCTCACCCTGCCCCGCTCCCCTCTCCAGCAGCCTCGCCGAGCCCCGACACCTACCCACCACCATCAGCAACCCGTCGTTTCCCCTCCAACAGCCTCGCCGGCCACTCACCTCCCTCCTACAGCCACCACAACCTCCAAGCTCCCCGACAACCACCTCACCATTCCCCGATCTCCTCACAGCCGGCAGATTCAGCAAGAGTCTCTCTCGTCGGTTCCTACTTCCTCTCAGATTTGGGTTCGCACGTGTTTGTAAGTCATTATTTGCTTTCGTATCTTTAACAATGAGTATGCTAGTTGATGTTATATGTTTATGGTGATTCCGTCTATTATTGCGTTGGTTGCTTGAGATCGTACTAATTTGCAGGGACATTCGAACGGTAGTTCGACTAATTACACTCTCCGAGTGTGAACCGCTCTCGTAGCCTACTTTCGTTGCGTAATCCCCTCCCGTATATTTGCATGTGCTAAAAAAAATACACTTTTAATACACTTAAACGGTTGGTTTCATTGGTGCTCTACTCGAGTTTGACAAACTACCTCTCGGGTCCCTTTGGTGTATCAAGTTGTCTTCACCCCTAGTCTACCACTGCATCAAATTGGTATCAGAGGGGCACTTGGTGAGTTTCTTAGCTTGCCATCGACCCCCGTCTCCCCAACCTTGCACACGTTAGGCTAGGGAGCGTATGCTACGTAGTGGTAGACCATTTAGGCATATCATGTCTGATCCAAATCTCACAGACGATCGGCCCGGCAACTCCAACTCGACGGCGGAGATGTCTACCGCCGAATTCCAACACTTGATGCTAGATCGCTTTAACCAACTAGGCAGTCAACTGGACGAACTCCGTGCACGTCAGGATGCTTATGAGGGCCAGGGCAACCATGCCGCCCCTCGTCAAGGTGGCCAACCTGAGGATCGTCGCCATCACCCCATTCCCGATCGTCGCCCCCGACAGCGACCACAGTCCCCCGACTATGCCCCTTGCGACCACTTCGATGGCTATCCCGGCCACCGAAGAGGGCCCCCACCTATGGACGAAGAGATCTTACGTCGTATCCGTATTGAGGTTCCAACATTTGATGGTCATCAAGACCCTGGTGCCTTCAGTGATTGGCTCCGAGAGATGGAAACATGTTTCGACTGGTACGATATGAGTGACGAGCGTAGGGTGAGATTTGCACGCATGAAACTAGTAGGTTCCACCATGAACTACTGGACTAGTGTGGAACGAGCCTTAGAGCGAGACGGTTATCGACCCATCATCCGATGGGAAGACATGACGAGACGCTTAAAGAAAAGTACCTCCCCGCTTCTTATCGCGACCGACTCCTAGACCAAGTCTATGCGCTGCGACAAGGAACGATGTCGGTGGCAGAATATATGACCAAATTCGATGACTTGATCGTGCGGAGTGATCTTCGGGAAGAGAGCAGTGCCTCGGCATCCAGGTTTCGGCACAGTCTGAGACACGACATTAGGCGTGAGCTGATTCCGCATCGTCGAGAGACCGTTGAGCAGATTTATGAGTTAGCCCTTGAGTATGAGCTTTACCTCCAGTCCACTGGCTCTCGCCAGCAGACCCCCAAGCCCGAGGGCTCCACATTCAGGAGATCCACACCTCCTCATTCTCAAGCCCCTGCGCCTCCCCGTATCCCCGAGGATGCGAAAGGAAAGGCCATCTGGACTGGGCCCCCTAAGTCCAGTGGGCCTCAGTGTTATAGATGTTCCAAGAGAGGACACTACGCCGCTCAGTGCCCGATGCGGAATCTGATCATTGAGGAAGACGAGGACGAGAGTGTAGAGGAGACCAAGGAGGACTTGGTAGCTACGGCTGAGGAAGATTGGGAGGATGACGCTGAGAGATCACTGGAACTGGGAGTTGTACGCCGCCTCCTGCACACCCCCCGTGCAGAGGATGACTGGCGTCGCACCACCATCTTCTATACGTATTTCCAGAGCGCGGGTGGACCCTGCAAACTTGTCATTGATGGTGGGAGTTGTGTCAATATTGTGGCCAAGAAGGCTCTTGAGCGTATGCAGATTACCCCAGAGCCACACCCCCATCCCTACCGTGTCCTTTGGGTGGACAAATCTGCGATCCAAGTTACCCAACGGTGCTTGGTGCCCCTCCGATTAGCGTCCTTCGAGGACAAGGTCTGGTGTGACGTCATCCCGATGGACGTGGCCCACGTCTTATTAGGGCGACCCTGGTTATTTGACCATGATGCGACGTGCTTTGGACGATCGAACACATGCTTATTCTATGACAGGGGCCAGAAGATCACACTGACCCCGACCCAGCCCAAGGGACCGCCCAAGGGCAAGGTTGAGTCATCTGTCAGTGCTGGGTCTGCCAAGCCCTTACATATGATGAGATCGAGTGATTTCTTGAGAGTTATCCATGAGTCAGGGATAGTATTTATCGTGGCTGCTACCTTAGCCTCGGATACCCCCACGGGAGATTCCGTCACTACAGACCCCGCAGTGCAGCGACTATTACGAGAGTTTTCGGACGTTATGCCCGAGGAGCTACCCGATGAGCGCCCTCCTTTGAGAGACATCCAGCACGCGATTGATCTTATACCTGGAGCATCGTTACCCAACCTCCCACACTATCGCATGAACCCAACTGAGCATGCCGAGCTAAAATGGCAAGTGGACGAACTACTGGGGAAGGGTTTCGTGCGTGAGAGCTTGAGTCCGTGTGCGGTCCCCGCCCTTCTCACCCCGAAGAAGGATGGTAGCTGGCGCATGTGCATAGATAGCAGAGCCGTCAACAAGATCACAGTAAAGTACCGTTTTCCTATTCCCCGCCTCGACGACTTACTTGATGCCATGACTGGTGCTCGCCTCTTCACAAAGATCGACCTCAGGAGCGGGTATCACCAGATTAGGGTCCGCGAGGGCGATGAGTGGAAGACGGCCTTCAAAACGAAGGATGGCCTCTTTGAGTGGCTCGTGATGCCCTTTGGGTTGTCAAACGCCCCCAGCACGTTCATGCGAGTGATGACTCAGATTCTGCGGCCCTACATGGGCAAGTTCCTGGTCGTATATTTTGACGATATCCTGATCTATAGCCAGGAGCGCGCTGATCATCTTCATCATATCCGATTGGTGTTAGACACTCTCCGAAAAGAGCACCTATTCGTGAACTTGAAGAAGTGTGATTTTCTCGCCGAGTCAGTTCATTTCCTTGGATACATTATCTCTGCGTCAGGTATCGCGGTGGACCCTGACAAAGTGCGAGCTATCCGTGAGTGGCCTGTTCCCACGAATATCCACGAGGCCAGGAGTTTTCACGGACTTGCCACCTTTTATAGGAGGTTTGTTCGGAGCTTCAGTGCGATTATGGCCCCCTTTACGAGCTGCCTTCGTAAGGGAGAATTTGTGTGGACCAAGGCTGCAACTAAGGCCTTCGAGGAGATTAAGGACCGACTAGCGACTGCCCCCGTCCTTAGACTACCAGATTTCGGTTTAGCATTTGAGGTGGCTTGTGACGCCTCCGGACTTAGGATTGGTGGAGTACTCAGCCAGGAGGGCCATCCGGTTGCTTATTTCAGCGAGAAGCTGAATGATGCCCGGCAGCGGTATTCTACATATGACCGGGAGTTCTACGCGATAGTTCAGGCCTTACGCTATTGGCGACACTACCTCCTGCATAAGGAGTTCGTGTTGTATTCTGATCACCAGGCGTTACGATATCTAGACTCCCAGTCGAAACTTAGCCATCGCCACGCCAAGTGGGTTGAATTCATGCAAAGTTATCATTATGTTCTCAAGCACCGCGCAGGTGTTGAGAACAAACCGGCTGATGCTTTGAGTCGTCGGATCACCCTACTGCAGGCGATGAGCACACAGGTAGTGGGATTTGAGCGCCTACCCGGAGACTACGCTGAGTGTTCTGACTTCCGAGATATCTATGGAGGCCTCATCCGGGACCCGCCTGAGGTGATTAAAGACTTCTCTGTGTCTGACGGATACCTATTCTTTGGCACCCGACTTTGTATCCCCGACACCTCCCTCCGTGATTTCTTGATTTGGGAGATGCACGCAGGAGGGGCCGCAGGACATTTCGGACGCGATAAGACTACCTCCCTGGTTGAGGATCGTTTCTTTTGGCCCTCTCTGAAAAGGGATGTTGCGCGCGTGACTAGACATTGCAGGACGTGTCAGACGGCGAAGGGTTCACGCCAACCTAGTGGGCTGTATACGCCATTACCCATTCCTCACAGGCCTTGGGTTGATATTAGTATGGACTTTGTCCTTGGGCTGCCCCGCACGCTCAAGAAGCTCGATTCCATTTATGTCGTCGTGGACCGCTTCTCCAAGATGGCCCATTTTATTCCCTGCCGCAAGACGGCCGACGCCTCCTCGGTAGCCACCTTGTTTTTTAGGGAAGTGTTCAAGTACCACGGACTACCATCCTCTATCGTGTCTGATCGTGACGTCCGATTCATGAGCTATTTCTGGAAGACGTTATGGATGAAGACGGGCACCACACTGAAATTTTCCACTGCCTATCACCCACAAACCGACGGTCAGACCGAGGTGGTCAATAGGAGTTTGGGAGCCCTTCTTCGGTGCCTTGTTGGCGAGCACGTATCTACTTGGGATTCTGTGTTGCCATCGGCCGAGTTTGCATACAACAGTTCGGTGAATAGGACCACGGGTCTCAGTCCCTTCCATGTTCTATTAGGATACGAGCCTAGAAAGCCTGTAGACCTGATACCCCTTCCCCTAGAGTCTCGACCTAGTGCGTCAGCTGAGTCGTTTGTCGAGCACTTGCATGAGCTTCACGAATCCATCCGGAAAAAAATCGCAATAAGTAATGAAAATTATAAGGCATATGCAGACATACGCAGAAGGGAGAGAAACTTTGAGATTGGCGCACAGGTTTTGGTTCGCATTCGTCCTGAGAGGTTCCCTTCGGGGACCGCAAGGAAGTTGAACGCCCGACGAATGGGCCCCTATACGGTAGTACGAAGGATTGGAACTAATGCTTATGAGATTGACATCCCAAACCATATGGGCATCAGCCGGGTATTCAACGTTGAAGATTTGACTGCATACTTTGAGGAACAAGCATATGAGGATCCATTTGAATCCCTTCCCGTGGAGCCACCGCTTGAGCCAACACTCCCACACGTACCACCCTCACCTTCCCAGCCTCAGCCAACCGAGACTCAACCCGAGGACTTGGCAGCACCACCGGCAGTGCCACCTGTGAGCCCACTTGAGTGTGAGACACCGCCAGCAGCAGTGACAGCGGACTCGGATATCATTGAGGGCATCTTGGCCCACGACTATGTGACAACGGCGGATCCACGTACACTGCGGTACCTGGTTCATTGGAGAGGTCGTCCCAGTCTTGATGATACGTGGATCGCCCCAGTTGAGCTTGAGAGACTCGCCCCCGAGCTACGTCAGGAGTACAATCGTCTCCATTCTTCGGAGATGAATGCTTTTAAGCCAGGGGGAGTTGATGGAGACCAGACGGACAAAAGGCGCGGGCTCACGCGCGTTTATTCCCGCCGGAGGCGGTTTTGATCTTCTTCATTAGCGGGGCCTTCCTTTGCGAACGATCCGACTCCACGGATGCGTGCGGAAAGTCGACGCCCATTATTTTTGTATTTTGCGTTACTTATTTCGGTCGTTCATTTTGATAGTTTTGGCACCCGGAAGATTCGGCCAATCATAGCCGTCCATTTTGGAAGCTTCCGGATGCCCTCTTATTTTCCTATAAATAAACCCTAAATCTAAGAGGAAAGGGACCGATGTTTTGAGAGCTTCCAGCAGCCGGTCATTTGGTGCGACGCCAACCTTCAGGTGCGACTCCTGGTTATCCCTCCCAATCCCGCGATTCCCCCTCATCCCTGCCTCCGCCGACCATCCCGGTCTCCCCCAGCCCCCACCGTTTCCTCCAGCAACCTCACCAACCCCCCCCCCCCCGACCTTCCTCTACCTCCAGCGACCCCCCACCGTGCCCGCTCTCCTCTCCAGCAGCCTCGTCGGGCCCCGCCGCCACCTACCATCATCCGCAACCCTCCCGTCCCCTCTCCAGCAACCTCACCCTGCCCCGCTCCCCTCTCCAGCAGCCTCGCCGAGCCCCGACACCTACCCACCACCATCAGCAACCCGCCGTTTCCCCTCCAACAGCCTCGCCGGCCACTCACCTCCCTCCTACAGCCACCACAACCTCCAAGCTCCCCGACAACCACCTCACCATTCCCCGATCTCCTCACAGCCGGCAGATTCAGCAAGAGTCTCTCTCGTCGGTTCCTACTTCCTCTCAGATTTGGGTTCGCACGTGTTTGTAAGTCATTATTTGCTTTCGTATCTTTAACAATGAGTATGCTAGTTGATGTTATATGTTTATGGTGATTCCGTCTATTATTGCGTTGGTTGCTTGAGATCGTACTAATTTGCAGGGACATTCGAACGGTAGTTCGACTAATTGCACTCTCCGAGTGTGAACCGCTCTCGTAGCCTACTTTCGTTGCGTAATCCCCTCCCGTATATTTGCATGTGCTAAAAAAATACACTTTTAATACACTTAAACGGTTGGTTTCATTGGTGCTCTACTCGTGTTTGACAAACTACCTCTCGGGTCCCTTTGGTGTATCAAGTTGTCTTCACCCCTAGTCTACCACTGCATCACCTAATCTTGTTCTTTTTTCCCGTATTCTCCCTTTTCTTTTTCCCCTAATCTTCTTTTCCCCCTTAATCTTTTTCTTCTCTTGCCTAATTTTATTCTTTCTCGTTAATCTTCTTCTTCGCCATAATCTTCTTTTTTCCCTTAATCTTTTTTTCTCCCCTAATCTTCTCCTTCTTCCTCCCCCTAATCTTCTACTTTTTTTCCCTTAATCTTCTTTTTCTTTCCCCTACTCTTTTTCTTCTTCATCCCTCATAATCTTTCTCTTCTTTTACCTAATATTATTCTCCCTCATAATTTTCTTCTTCTATCCCATACAATCTTTTTTTTTCTTCTTTAGTCTTTTTTTCTCCTCTATTTTCTTCTTCTCCCATAATCTTTCTCTCATAAATTTGTTTTCTTATTCTCTCTCATACAATCTTTTTCTCTCATAATCTTCTTCATTAATCCCATACAATCTTTTTTTCCTCTTATCTTTTTTTCTTCTGCTCTAATCTTTTTCTTTTTCTCTTCTATTTTCTTCTTCTCTCATAATCTTTTTTCTCTCATAAATTTGTTTTCTTATTCTCTCTTAATTTTTTTTTCTCCCATAATTTTCCTTTTTTTTCTCCCCTAATCTTCTCCTTCTTATTCTCCTTTAATCTTTTTCGTTTTCTATCTTAATATTCTTCATTTTCCTCCTAATCTTCTTTTTCTCCTTCTCCCTTAATTTTCTTTTTCTCCTAATTTTTTTCTTCTCCTCTAAATCTTTTTCTCCCCTAATCTTTTCATTTTTCTTCTTACTCATAATCTTCTTTCCCTTAATCTTCTTTTTTCCTCCTATTCTTTTTTTTTCATCCCTCATAATCTTTTTCTTTTTCCCTCTAATATTTTTATTTCTTGTAATCTTCTTCTTCTATCCTATATAATCTTTTTTCTTTCCCCTACTCTTTTTTTTCTTCTCCTCTAATCGTTTTCTTTTTCTCCCGTATTTACTTCTTCTCCCCTAATTTTTTTCTCTTATAAATTTGTTTTTCTATTCTCTATTAATTTTTTCCCCTAATCTTTTTTTTTCTCCTTCTCCCCTAATCTTCTTCTTATTCTTCTCTAATTTTTTTTTCTCCTAATTTTCTTCTTTTTCTTGTTCTCCCCTAATCTTCTTTTTCTCCTTTCATAATCTTCTTCTTCTTATTTTTCTTCTTCTTCCCCCCAATCTTCTTATTTTTTCCTTTTACCCATATTCTTCTTTTTCGCCCCCCTAATTTAATCTTTTTATTATTCCTTTCTAATCTTTTCTTTTTCTTTCATTCTTCTCTCTAATCTTCTTTTTCTCCCAATTTTTCCCTCTCAATCTTTTTTGTCATTCCCCTCATCATCTTCTGCTTCCCTCTATTCTTCTTTCTCTTCCCCACTAATCATATTCTTATTTCCTTCTATTCTTGGTCTTATTTTCCTACCCCCTTTAATCTTCTTCGTCATCCACCATTATCTTCTTCTTTTTCTTCATCATCCACCATAATCTTTTTCTTCTCTCCATTCTTCTTCTTTTTCTTCTATCTAATCTTCTCCCCCTTAATCTTATTTTTTTCCTTAATCTTCTTCATTTTTCTAATCTTTCTCTCTCTAATCTTCTTCTTCTTGTTTCAACTAATCTTCTTCTTTCACCTAATCTTCTTCTTTTTCTTACCTAATTTACTTCTCCCTCTGGTCTTCTTCTTCTCCCTCATAATCTTCTTCTTCTTTTTCTCTCATAATTTTGTTTCCCCCTAATCTCCATCTTCTTCCCCCATAATTTATTTTTTTCTCTTAATCTTCTTCTACACCCTTAATTTTTTTCTTCCCACAATCTTTTTCTACCCCTCGTAATCTTCATTTTTCGCTCGTCTTTTTCTCCCCCTAATTTTTTTATTCCTTTAATTTTTTTTCTTCTTCCTCATCATCTTCTTCTTCATAACCCTAATTTTCTTATTCTTCTCCTCAATCTTCTTCTTCTTCCCTTTTAATCTTTTTGTTTTCGTCTATTCTTCTTCTTCAATCCTAATCTTCTTCTTCAACCCTAATCTTCTTCTGACTCTAATCTTCTTTTTCTTTTCTTTGTTCTACTCCCCCTTAATTCTCATCTTCCCCAAAATGTCTTCTTCTTCTCCTTAATCTTCTTTTTCTTCTCCCTAATTTTTTTTCTTCATAATCCTCTTCTTCTCCCTCACCGTCTTCCCCTACTTCTTCTTTCCTAAGCTTCTTCTTCCCTCCTATTCTTTTTTTTCCTATTCTTCTTTCCTTTTTTCCCATAATCTTCTTTTTCTTCTCTAATCTTCCTTTTTCATAATCTTCTTCGTTTTTTGTAATCTTTTTATTCTGCTTTCATAATTTTCTCATAATGTTCATTTTCTTCCCTAATCATTTATTTCTTCTTTCATAATTTTTTTTCTCCTTCCGCTTTCTTCTTTTTCTTTAATCTTCTTCTTTGATAATATTTTTTTCTTCGATAATCTTTTTCTTTGTCTTTCGTAATCTTTGTTCTTTCATAATTTTTTTTCTTTTTCCTCATACTTTTCTCATAATCTTCATTTTCTTTCCTAATCATTTTTCTTTTATTTCTCTAAGCTTTTCCTTCGGTAATCTTTTTCTTCGTTTGTAATCTTTTTCTTCGTTTGTAATCTTTTTCTTCATTTATAATCTTTTTCTTCTTTGATAATTTTTTTCTTCTTTTTATTCCCCCCTAATCTTCCTCTTCCCTTCATCTCCCCACTAATCTCCTCCCTCAATTTTCTCTTCCCCCTATTCTTCTTTTCTTCTTCTCTCTTATCTTTTTCTTTTTCTTCACCGTAATGTTCTTTTTTTCCCTAATCTTCTACTTCTCCCCCCTAATCTTCTTCTTCTCCCCTAACCTTCTTCTTTTTCTTATTTTATTCTTTTTCCCCTAATATTTTGCTTTTTCCTAATCTTGTGCTTTCACATAATCTCTTTCTTTTTCCCTTCTAATCTTTTTTTTCCTCTTTAATCTATTTCTTCCCCCAATGTTCTTATTTTTCCTCTCTAATCTTCTTCTTCTTTCATTTTAATCTTCTTTTTCCCTTAATTTTTTTCTTCTTCTTCTCCTAATCTTATTATTCTTCACCCTAATTCTCATATAATCTACTCTCGCATAATATTCTTCTTCTTTGCCTTAATTCTCCCCTAATCTTTTTATTGTTCTTCTTTTTCCCAAACAATTTTCTTCTCCCCCCAAATTTTCTTCTTCGCCTTAGTTTTCTTCTTCCCCATAATCTTCTTCTCCCTCTAATCTTCTTTTTCTTCCTCTTAATCTTATTCTTCATCTTCCACCCTAACTTCTTATTCTTCTTCCTCCTAATTTCTTATTTTTATTCTTCCCTCCTAATCATTTTCTTCTTCCCCTAATCTTCTTGTTCTTTTTTACAATTAATCTTTTTCTTCTCAATTAATCTTCTTCTTCTCAATTAATCTTCTTCTTTCGCCTAATCTTCCTCTTCTACACCCTAATCTTCTTTTCCCCTTAATCTTCTTCTTCTTCACCCTAATCTTTTTTTTGTTCCCACTAATTTTCTTCTTCCTCTTCCCCCAAGATTTCTTTTTTTCCCGAATCTTTTTCTTTTATTCTTGCCCATATTCTTCTTTTTCCCGACTAATTTTCTTATTCTTCCTCATTAATCTTCTTCTTCCTCCTTAATCTTCTTGTTCTTATTGTTCTTTCCCCTGAATCTTCTTCTTTTTCTTTCTAATTTTTTTCTTCTTCTTCCCCATAATGTTTTTCTTCTGCTTTTTCTTCCTCTTTAATTTCTTCTTCTTTATCCTCCTTAATCAATTTCTTTTTTCTCTCTAATTTTTCTCTTCTCCCTAATCTTTTTTTTCTTCTCCCATAATTTTTTTTCCCTCATAATCTTCTTCTTTTCCTCTAATTTTCTTCTTCTTCTACCATAATCTTATTCATCTTACACCCTAATATTTTTCTTCGCCCTCCATAATAAATTTTTTCTTCATCTTCTTCTACCTTAATCTTTTTCTTCTCTCCCCTAATCTTCTTCCCTTCTAATTTTCTTCTTTTTCTTCCTCCCATCAATTCTTTTTCTTCTCTCTTAATCTTCTTTTTTTCCCTTTAATCTTCTTTCTTTCTCCCCAATCTTCTTATCCTTCTCCCTAATCTTCTTCTCCCCTATTCTTCTTCTTCTTCTTTTCCTCTAATTTTCTTATTCTCTTCTTCTAATATTCTTCATCTTTTTTGTCCTAATCTTCTTCTTTTGCTTCTTTCTCGTAATCTTCTTTGTTTTTTTCTCCCTCCTAGTCTTGTTATTTTTTCTCTGTAATCTTTTCTTCTCCCCCTAATCTTCTTCTTCTTTCACCTAATTTTGTTCTTCTCGCTTGAACTTTTTCTTTTTCCCTCAATTTTTTTCTTTCCCTAAACCTTATTCTTCATCCCTCCCAATCTTTTTCTTCTTTCTCCTAATCTTCTTCTTCCCCCCTAATTTTTTTATCTTTTGTAATCTTCTTCCCGTCTAATATTCTTTTTCTTTACCCTAAACTTCTTTTTTTCTCCATTAATATTTTTCTTCTTTTTCCCCGGTCTTCTTCTTTTTTTCCCCTAAATTTCTTCTTTCATAAATTTTTTTTTCTTCTTTTTACCCTAAACTTCTTTTTTTTCTTATTTCATAAATCTTTTCACCTAGTTTATTAATATGGTTAAGACTTAGTTTTCCTTTCGTATTCGAGACCTTCACTCCGATAACGAGGGGAGTGTACCTCTTCCTCTTTCACTGCTTTTCTTGCTAGTCATGGAACCCTTCTTCAATTCTCCTATCCTTATACACCAGAATAGAACGGCGTGGCGGAACGCTAGAATCGTCATCTCTTGAATGTGACCCGGTCTCTTCTTCGTGGATCTCACGTCCCCAAGTTGTTTTGGAGTGTTGCCCTTCTTACGGGAACCTTCTTGGTCAACCGTCTGCCTTGTTGATCTTTAGCAGGTCGGGTACCCCTTAAGTCTTCTATCTCCCCGCCGCCCTATATTTCTCGTTCCTCTCCGAGTGTTTGGGTGAGTGTGTTTTGTCCAGGACCGTCGTCCGACTCGAACAAAGATTGATGACAAAGCTATCCGGTGCTTATTTTCGGGATATTCCTCCTCTTCCAAGGGTTATCAGTGTTTTGACCCCTATTCTCGCAGGACTTTTCACTCCCTCGATGTTACGTTCTTTGAGGATGACCCCTTCTATGGTACTTCCCCTGTCCATGTTGCTCCTTCTGCTCCGCCATAGCCATCTCTGGTTGCCCTTGCTCTGCTGCACGACTCTCTTCCGTTGCATACATACACTCGTGGCCCACGCGAGCCCTCCTATGTCCACCCCATTCTTCGGGATCCACTGGTTATGCCCAGCTCACAGGATCTTATGCCACATCCTCTGGCAAGTAATGTTCTTCCCTCCTCTGACTTACCCATTGTACTTCGCAAGGGTAAGCGTTCTTGCATTACTGACCATCTTCTGGCAAGCTATGTGTCCTACCAGCGTCTTTCTCAGGATTACCGGGCTTTCCTGACTACTACAGACCATATCAGAGCTCCGAGTTTGATGACTGAGGCGTTCCAGCACCCTGAGTGGGTGGCGTTCATGGAGGATGAGATGTTCGCACTACAGAAGGCGGGCACCTGGCATTTGGTCCCTCTTCCTGCAGTTCGGAAAACTGTTGGTTTTCGTTGGGTTTACACTATAAAGTATAATGCTGACGGTTCTCTTGACCGCTACAAGGTCCGTCTTATCGCGAAGGGCTTCACTCAGACCCTTGGGGATTACGGCTTGACCTTTGTACCAGTGGCCAAGCTTTCTGATGTACACCTTCTTGTCTCTCTCGCTGCCTGCCAGGGGTGGCCTCTTCATCAGAAAGACGTGAAGAATGTCTTCCTCAATGGAGATCTTTCTGAGGAAGTTTATATAGATCCGCCCCCCTGTTACAAACTTCAGGGGGAGTATTTGGGTCATGTTTGCCTTTTGCAGAAGTCCTTGTATGGGCTGAAGCAGTCTCCTCGTGCGTGATTTGAGCGATTTGGTTCTGTTACGCTTCAGAGTGGGTTCACCAGATGTCATGCCGACCACACGTGCTTTGTTCGGACTGCTATGGATGGTCGTTGGGCCATTATTCTTGTCTATGTGGATGATATCATTCTTACCGGTGACGATAGTTCGGGGATACTTCGGATCAAGGGGGTTCTTCAGAAGGCATTTGAAGTGAAATATTTGGGACCTTTAAAGTATTTTCTCGTGATTGAGGTTGCAAGATCTCAGGAGGGGATCTTTTTGTCTCAGCGCAAGTATACACTCGACCTCTTAAGTAATACTGGCCTTCTTGGGTGCTCTCCTGTGTCTACACCCATGGATCCAAACCACCACTTCACGCCGAGTCTGGCGATCCTCTCCCTGAACCGGGCAGATATCAGCGTCTTGTTGGCAGACTTATCTACTTGACAAACACTCACCCTGACATTAGTTTTGTTGTGAGTGTGGTCAGTCAGTTCATCCATGCTCCTCGGACTTCTCACCTAGATGCAGCATTTTGGATCCTCCACTACTTGAAGGGATCTCCTGGCCTAGGGATCTTCTACCGTTCATCTTCAGCCCTTGGTTTCACTTGTTACATGGATTCTGACTATGTTGGTTCCCTCACTGATCGACGTTCTACTTCGGGGATGTGCACTTTCTGTGGTGACAATCTTATTTCCTGGAAGAGCAAGAAGCAGAGTGTTGTCTCCCACTCGTCTGCTGAGGCTGAGTACCGGGCTATGGCCCATGGCGCTAATGAGCTCCTTTGGCCGCGTACTCTCTTGACCTAGCTTGGCTCTCCCTTTGGTTCCTCGAATCTTGTGTGCGACGACCAGTTCGCTCTCATGCTTGCCTCTGACTCATTTCTGCACGAGCGGACTAAGCATATTGAGGTTGATATTCACTTTCTCAGGGAGCACATCCGTTCAGGGACCCTTGAAGTGTCCTATGTTCCCTCCGCAGAGCAGATTGCAGATGCCTTCACCAAGGCGGTTAGGCCTTCCAAACTTCTCTCTACATGTGGCAAGTTGGGCCCTCTTGACCTCTTCGCGCCAGCTTGAGGGCGAGTATTGACGTGTTATTTTTATATCTCCTTATTTTATTTTAGGTTTATGTGTGTGGATGGTATTCTTCTTGTGTCTCCTATATATATACATGTTTCCCCCTAAGAAGATGAATACAACAATTCTTTTTCCTCTCATTTGATTGTTACAACCTTACCGACATTTGTCAATCGCATGAACAAAGAACCAGAAACTTGCACCCCGCTACTACGGGCCCTTCCGAATCCTGAGTAAGGTGGGGGCGAGTATTGACGCTGCTCAAAAAGGTTGTACAAGGGGACGCTCCAAATATTAGCCCCATTCCGGATGTGAAAGAACTGGAAGAAGTCTGGCCGATACTGGAAACGATTCTTGAAGCAAGGATTAAGACGGTGCGGGGGAATCCATCGTACGACTACTGATCCACCAGAGGGGCATGGGTGAGTCCGAACAAACTTGGGTGGATTACGACGAGCTTAAAGAGACATATCCCGAGTTTCAGTTTGAAGACAAGCAATTTTTCAAAGACGGCGGGAATGATATGATCCGGAGCTGGTTCAGAGCGGTTTACCCTCGAAAGGGATCAAAGGCCAAGAAGATTGTACCAACCGGTTCAGTCTCTCCCTCCTTCTAAGCAGACCGGATGGGCCCAGCTGTGCTGGGTATTTGGAGGGTTACAGCTGCACCCCCTAGCGCATCGAAGAAGTATCTCACATGTATTTTTCCTTTTTCTTCTGTAGGAATATCGGTAGCTAACAACATCATTCATCGATTCATCCATTTGTTTAGAACTATGCCCACTCTGTCATGGCGGATAGTTTATCTTTTGAGATTTGACTCTTCCCTTATAATTGTTCATGCACTTATTCTTCTACTTTCAAGATTTAGTGCAGCACAACTGTAGAACCACCTCTTTATTAATTAAATTTTTTATTATATAATAAGAGTGAGAACCAAGATTAGCAAATAAAGTTGCGCTGGTCTCATCTTGGTTTAGATTAGATGAGATAGGTTATTATGAAAATGTTAATGTGAAGATATATTTTTGTAATCTCTATTATTGATAGTATTCTCTTCTTCAATATTCAAATTTTTTTACTGGTGTGGGTTCATGTCCAATCAAGTAAATGGAGTTCTACGACAGAAAGGAATCCTTAATTATTTATTTATTACTTGCATTGAACTAGTTGGTTCTGAGTGTTGGGCAGTGAATTGTGTACATGAGTAAAAAAATGGGAGTTGCGGAGATGAGAAGGCTTAGGTGGATGTGTGGACACGTGAGATTGGATAAAATTAGGAATGAAAGTATCAGGGATAAGACAGGAGTAACACCAATTGTAGAGAAGATGCGAGAAGCTCATCTAAGATGGTTTGGACACGTACGAAGGAGACTATTAGAGGCACCTGTTAGGCGTTGTGAGAGTCTAGGCACTTGGCATGTTAAACGAGGGAGGGGTAGACCAATAAAGACTCGGAATGAAACTGTAAGGAAAGACATGATGTGCTTAGGCATTAGTGAGATTATGACAAAAGATAAGGCACAATGGCGACAAAGGATCCATATAGCCAACCCCACTATAGTGGGATAAAGGCTTGAATGTTGTTGTATTTATTTTATCAGCTTTCCATCATTATCGATCTCCAAAGCCTGAGAGGTTTAGTTCCCATAAATGTCTGCTCATTCAGCCAAATGTTTGTTGAAGGATAACTAGCGGACATAAATTCATAATTATACTGTTAATTAGCAATGTTTGAATAATTTACTGAACATGAATTCATAATTATATTGTTAATTGGCAAATAGGTTACATCTGGAACACTAACCCTTTCTACAGCAATTGTTAAGCTAATTGATTGGCATGGAGTGGAGAGGATTGCATGCTCACTGGAACAGCCCATCAAATGTTGCATACAAAGCAGTTAACAGCATTGTCCAGGTGATGAATAAAGCTTTAATATTGTATTTTCTTTATTTCTCTAACTACAGTTTAGATATATCAATTTTGGCATCGCCCTTTCAAGTTATTGTAAAACTCAGTTTTGGCTGCTTTTCCTACATCGGTTTAAAATAGAACGCCTAAGAATATCGTATTTTGTCAAAAACCTAATTTTAGCTTACATCATTTGCCATCGCCCTTTCAAGTTACCAGGCACTATATAAGCCTATTTAAGACCTAATGTTGAGTATCTTTGAAGTAAGATCTATTAAGTGAACCCAAGGGGTTGAATTTTTTTCCTCTATTCCTTCTTTCTTCTCCCTCTTCTCTAATTTTTGCACCCCGACTGCAAAATCAAGCACGATTCCACCACCACGACGACATCTTAGTGAATTTCTAGATAAAGAAATTTCAGAGATAGAAACTGATGTAGGGTAGGATGCGTGTCATGCAATCTAGGCTAACTCGAGTGAGTGGACACGTGAACACTTTATGACGATGCACAGAATCCGTTCGGCAATTAATTCAAATAAAATTCGCAACCCACGCATTCAATAACATAAGCGAAAACAGTTTCAATTAGTGCGATTAAGCAAGGCTTTCCTCCAAACGGAGGGTCAAAATAAGCACGTCACGGATGGATCCTTCCTGCAATCACAGTTCTTCACGGGGCAAAATTCCACATATAAATATCCAAGCAAATATAAGTAACTCAAATGATGTTCAAGTGCTGAAAATTAACATTCCAAATGACAAACAACTCACAAATAAGGGAATGTCCGAGGCGGGGAAGATCTGGTGGTTTTGAGAGTAGATCCGGGTTTGCGTGTCGGGATAGTGGCCGTCCGCGGTGGAGAAAGGGTGGAGGTGGGCTAAAAGCGGGTAGATCCGACCAAATATGGAAGGATCCGGCCAAGGAGAGGGTAGATCCGGTGGTGGAGAGCGTATCCGGGCTAGGGATGGAGAAGGGGTTATGGGGAGTTGTAGATCGGAGTTGGATCTCCCGGATCGGGGCTGATCCGAGAGAGGGGGGTCGGTTGAGGGTGGATCCACGGAGGAGGGGCCTGAGAGGGGCTGCGAAGGGGGAAATGGGGCTGTAGGGGAGAGGGAAGGGGCGGCGGCTGGAGGAGGGGTTGGCGGACGCGGCTGCAATGAGGCAAGCCGGTGGGTAGTTACAGCAGGCCGGCGGTGGTTGCAGCTGGCCGGCAGGTGTTGTCCAGGGGTGGGGCGGAAACAGGGCAGCCCGGGGTGGTTTGAGGGAGGCAAAAGAGGGGGGAAAGATAGGGGGCACCTTGGGGATGAAGTTCCACTGCTAGGAGTCCGCATCTAGGGCTCCACGGCGTCGGCACCATGGCTTGATCGCGGAGTTCCGAGAATAACTTCCTCCAAAACCAGCAATGATCTTTCCAATCCTCTAACACTCCTATTTATGACATTCTAAGCATTAGGGCAACCCGTAATCTACGGCTATGATTGGCAGAAGAGTCCATGTGCCAAATATATGAAAATAAAACCAAAAATAACAAAGTTATATAGTAAAAAAGTTTGCGACGCACATCCGGACGCATCCGCGGGATCGGATCATCACTCCGATCAAGTCTTCCGGCGAGAATAGACAAAAGTGGGCCCTGCTTTGTTATGGGTCGATGCTCCCCCATCAACTCCCCCCGGATGAAAAGAATTCATCTCCGATGAATGAAGATGATCATACTGTCGTCGAAGTCCAGAGGCGAGTCGATCCAGCTCAGTAGGTAGAATCCACGTGTCATCAGAGGTGGAGAGGCCTCTCCAACGAACTAGGTAGCGACATGAAAGTCCAGTGGTGGTAGGGACGTACTTATGGGCGACGATGTCTGTAATGCTCTCAGTACGCTGCTCTCGTGAAGTGGATCCCAGAGCGATCAGGGGTGCAGGCGGTGTCACCATAGGTGAGGGACTCCCAGGGGTGCGTACAACTGGGGGCAGGTCAAGTGGTGGTAAAGGTGAGTGGGAGGAAGCTCCAGCTGGTGATGAGGTGGACAGGTGGTGATCATCCCGACTCGGGTCCGAATATTCGCGAGGTTCGTAATACAGATTCAAGTCCTCAACATTGAACACCGGATGGATTCCCATACCAGCGGAGATATTCAGCTCGTAGGCATTTGTCTCGATCTGTTTAATCATCGAGTAGGGACCCATTCGTTTAGCGCTTAATTTTTTGGCAGGCCCCGGTGGGAGCCTCTTCGCCCGGATTCAGACCATTACCTGCTCGCCTTCGTTGAAGACGTGTTCACGCCTGTTTAAATCTTCATGAGTTTTATAGTTCTCGTTACTTGAAATAATTTGCCGACGGACTGACTCATGTAATTCATGCAAATGACATGCAAATGACTCGGGAGACTCACTTGGACGGGACTCTAGTGGAGAAGGAATGTGGTCAATGGGTTTCTTGGGTTCATACCCTAGTACTATGTGAAATGGGCTCAACCCGGTGGACCTATTGACCGAACTATTGTAGGCGAATTCAGTGACGGGAAGGACGGAGTCCCAACTCGCCACATGCTCGCCGACAAGACATCTAAGCAAATTCCCTAGACTTCGGTTCACAACCTCAGTCTGCCCGTCTGTTTGGAGGTGATAAACAGATGAAAACTTCAGAATAGTGCCCGTTTTGTACCATAGGGTCTTCCAAAAGTAACTCACGAATCTAACATCCCTGTTGGAGACTATGGACTTCGGTAGGCTATGTAACCTAAAGTCGTCCCGAATGAAAATGGATGTAACATGTGATGCATCAGCAGTCCTAGAGCAGGCTATAAAGTGTGTCATCTTGTAAAAACGATCAACGACTACAAAGATGGAGTCGTGCTTCCGAACCGTGAGCGGCAGTCCAAGTACAAAGTCCATACTAATGTCCTCCCAGGGTCTAAGTGGGACTGGCAAGGACGTATATAATCATGTTTTCTGCTTAGTTCCCTTCGCAGTCTGACACGTTCAACAATATCGAACAACTTTGGCCACATCCCTCTTCAGGCCTGGCTAATAAAATCGATCCTCAACGATATCTATGGACTTATCCCTACCAAAATGCCTGGCGGCTCTGCCCGCATAAAGCTCCCAAATCAGATAGTCATGGTAACATGTGTTGGGGATGCACATGTGGGAACCCCGATAAAGGTAACCTTCCCAAATCTGGAAACCGTCGACAGGTTCGGGTGGGTCTCGGGATAATGCTGCATATATTTTGCCGAAGTCCGAACAACCTGGGTAATCAGCAATAATCTGCTCAAGTCTGTCCACATGGGCTCTCAGGGTCTGTAGAAGGGTGACCCGCCGACTCAACGCATCAGCGGGTTTGTTCTCAACACCAGCGCGATGTTTGAGAACATAATGGAAATCCTGGAGATACTCAACCCACTCCGCATGCCTATTCCCCAACTTCTTCTGGGAATCTAAGTACCGAAGCGCCTGGTGGTCCGAATAGAGAACGAACTCCCAGGAAAGAAGGTAGTGTCTCCAGTATCGTAACGACTAAATGATCGCATAAAACTCCCTATTGTAATTAGAGTATTTTTGCTTGGCCTCATTTTACTTCTCGCTGAAGTAGGAGACCGGGTGCCTCCTGGCTCAACACACCACCGATTCCTACCCCTGAGGCATCACACGCTACCTCAAAGGCCTTGCCGAAATCAGGTAGTCGTAAGACCGGTGCCATGGTCAATCTCTCTTTGATATCCTCGAACGCTCGAGTGGCAGCGAGGGTCCACTAAAACTCGCATTTCTTCAAACAGCTAGTAAGCGGGGCCATGATCAAACTAAATCCCCGAACGAACCTCCTGTAGAAGGTAGCTAGACCATGGAAGTTGCGGGCCTCGTGAATGGTTGTAGGCAAAGGACAATCGCGAATGGACTTGACCTTCTCAGGGTCGACTGACACTCCCGTGGACGATACAATAAACCCCAAGAACTGAATCGACTCGGCGTAGAACGAACACTTCTTTAGATTCACGAATAACTTCTCACCACGAAGGGTCTCGAAAAGGAGTATCAAGTGCTCTAGGTGGTCGCCATGGGTCTGACTATAAATCAGGATGTCATCAAAATACACAACTAAGAACTTGCCCATGTAGGGCCGCAATATCTGTGTCATGATTCTCATGAACGTGCTCGGGGAGTTGGACAGCCCAAATGGCATGACCAGCCACTCGTACAGGCCATCTTTAGTCTTAAAGGTCGTTTTCCATTCATCACCCTCTCGTACCCGAATCTGGTGGTACCCACTCTGTAGATCGATCTTGGAAAAGAGTTGGGCACCAGACATGGTATCTAACAAATCGCCGAGTCGAGGAATGGGGAACCTGTACTTCATCGTAATCTTATTGATGGCAAGGCTATCGATGCACATGCGCCAGCTACTATCCTTCTTAGGGGTAAGAAGGGCGGGGACGGCACAGGGACTTGGGCTTTCTCGAATGAACTGCTTCCGGAGAAGCTCGTCAACCTGCCGTTTGAGCCCGGTGTGCTCATCTGGATTCATACGATAGTGCGGCAGGTTAGGGAGAGAAGCTCCCGGGACTAGATCAATAGCATGTTGGATATCTCACAACGGTGGGAGCTCATCAGGTAACTCCTCAGGCATGATGTCGACAAACTCCTCTAGTAGAGTCTGAATCTCCGGGGGGAGATCCGGGGTCACCGTCGGACTCTCAGAAGTCATGGTGGCGGCAACAATGTAAAATATGACGGCGTCCTTGCTCTCTTTCAGGAACTCACTACACCGTAGGAGATGCAGTGGCCTCGATGACATGGTGCTTGTGGAGGGTTCAATCGGACCCTTGGATTTCTCCTTGGGTCAGGTGGGTGACAACGTGATCTTCTTACATTTATCGTAGAATGTGTATGTGTTCGATCGGCCATAGCACGTGGCTTCGCGGTCGTACAGCCAAGGTCGTCCCAATAATACGTGGGCAACATCCATAGGAATTACGTCACACCACACATGATCCTCAAATGTAGCAAGCCGAATGGGAACGAGGCACCACTGTGTCACCTGGATGGCGGTCTTGTCTACCCAAATGACCCGATAAGGATGAGGGTGGGGCTCCGCTTTCACTTGCATACGCTCTAAACCTCTTTGGGCCACGATATTGACACAACTCCCACTATCAATGGCTATCTTGCAGGGTCCTCCCGCGCTAGGAAAATACGTGTAGAAGATAGTGGTGCGGGCCAATCCTTTTCAGCACGAGGGGTATGTAGGAGGCGTCGCACTACGCCCATCTCTAGGGATCTCTCAGCCTCGCTCTCCCATCCCTCCTCAATCGTAGCCTCGACCTCCTCAGTAACATCCTCGGCTCCCTCTAGGCTCGGCTCCTCTTCCTCAACTAGCAGACTTCGTGTGGGACAATGTGCCGCCACATGTCCTCTGCCGGAACATCTAAAACACTGGATACCCCCAGGTCTCTGGCCCTCGGTGGCGATGGCCTTGCCCTTCATGTCAGCGGTGACCCGTGGGGGCGAGGTAGTCGTGGTAGTCTGGAAAGGGTGGGCTTCTTAATTGTCGAAGAATCAGTCCGCGAGGGGGGGAACTGCTTCGTACCCGATGTACGGAGATACTGCTCGTACTCTAGAGCGAGCTGGAATATCTGGTCGACAGTCTCGAGACGATGGGGAATCAACTCTCTCCGGAGTTCCGAACGAAGGTCAGCCTTAAATCGAGACGCGGTGGCAATAGGCTCCTCTGAAATATCGCTCCTAACGATCAGCTCATCGAATCGAGCCATATACTCAGCTACCATAAGCGTCCCCTGACGTAGGCTATATAGCTGATCAAGCAACTGATCACGGTAAGAGGCAGGGAGATATTTATCCTTCAGTCTCTTCTTCATTTCATCCCAACGAGTGATGGGGTAATAGTCTTCTCTCTCGACAGCTCTCTCCACGCTGATCCAAAATACCTTGGCATGTCCAACCAACTTCATCTTCGCGAAACGGACACAACGCTCATCTCTCATATCGTTCCAGTCAAAATAATGGTCCATGTCTAAGATCCAATCACTAAAGGCCTTCGGATCCAAGCGGGCATCGAACGAGGGAGCGTCGAGGCGGATCCGACGAGTGATGTCGAAGGCATGGTCACCTCTCCGCGGGTCAGGATAGTCCCACGGATAGTCATCATAGTCGTAATCAAACCCTCGTCGATATCGCGGGTAATATTCATCTCAGTGCTGGTCGCGGCGACCGGGTGGGGGCACACGGTCCCTAAGGTCAGGTTGCGGCTGACGGGGCATACGATAATCTTCACGCTGAGGTGGGGGTCTATCACGTGTTGGCTCAGGTTTTCGTCTTACCGGCGGGACTGGGGCCCGATGGTGAATGTCACTGCGATGACGTTCCACTGGTGGCTGACCCACTCTCGGGCGCTGATCAGGGCGTGGGGGAATATCAGGGTCGTCCTCTAAAGAATTGTCACGATGTGTTGGCGTGTTCTTTACATTCTCTAAGTGGTTCAGTCGTAGGTTTACCTCGGCAAGGTCTTGCTGCACGTTATTAAACTAGGCACCTAAGGTGTCAAAATGATCTAGGATGAGGCGCTGGAACTCAGCAAACGCGGTGCCCGAATTTGAGCTTCCCGCTCGGTCGTCGGTTACTTGTGGTTCCGACATGCTAGTCCTAAAAGTCCTACCACTACGGAGCATGCAAATGGTCTAACATCCCTCTGATACCAATTTGATGTAAGGTAGGATGTGTGTCGTGCAATCTAGGCTAACTCGAGTGAGTGGACACGTGAACACTTCATGATGATGCACAAAATCCGTTCGGCAATTAATTCAAATAAAATTCACAACCCACGCATTCAATAACATAAGCGAAAACAGTTTCAATTAGTGCGATTAAGCAAGACTTTCCTCCAAACGGATGCCCAAAATAAGCACGTCAGGGATGGCTCCTTCCTGCAATCACAGTTCTTCACGGGGCAAAATTTCAGATATAAATATCCAAGCAAATATAAGTAACTCAAATGATGTTCAAGTGCTGAAAATTAACATTCCAAACGACAAACAACTCACAAATAAGGGAATGTCCGAGGCGGGGAAGATCCGGTGGTTTATGAGAGTGATCCGGGTTTGCGTGTCGGGATGGTGACCGTCCGCTATGGAGAAAGGGTGGAGGTGGGCTGAAAGCGGGTAGATCCGACCAAATATGGAAGGATCCGACCAAGGGGAGGGTAGATCCGGTTGTGGAGAGCGGATCCGGGCTAGGGATGGTGAAGGGGTTATGGGGAGTTGTAGATCGGAGTTGGATCTCCCGGATCGAGGCTGATCCGAGAGAGGGGGGCCGGTTGAGGGTGGATCCACGGAGGAGGGGCGTGAGAGGAGCGGCGAAGGGGGAAACGGGGGCTGTGGGGGAGAGGGAAGGGGCGGCGGATAGAGGAGGGGCTGGCGGACGCGACTGCAAGGAGGCAGTAGGCCGGCGGGTGGTTGCAGCTGGCCGACGGTGGTTGCAGCAGGTCGGCGGGTGCTTTCCAGGGGCGGGGCGGAAACAAGGCAGCCCGGGGTGGTTTGAGGGAGGCAAAAAGGGGGGGAAGATAGGGAGTACCTTGGGGATGAAGTTCCACCGCTATGATTCAGCACCTAGGGCTCCACGGCGTCGGCACCGTGGCTTGATCGCGGAGTTCCGGGAATAACTTCCTCCAAAGCCAGCAATGATCTTTTCAAGCCTCTAACACTCCTATTTATAACATTCTAAGCATTAGGGCAATCCCGAATCTACGGCAATAATTGGCCGAAGAGTCCATATGTCAAATATATGAAAATAAAACCAAAAATAACAAAGTTATATATTAAAAAAGTTCGCGACGCGCATCCGCGGGATCGGATCGTCACTCCAATCAAGTCTTCTGGCGAGAATAGACAAAAGTGGGCCCGCTTTTTTATGGGCCGATGGTCCCCCATCAGAAACTTAACAAGATTTTTAGAGAAAAAAACATAATGAGGTATCTAGAGCATGGTTCCGTATGTCAATTTGGCTTTGAAATGACGGATGTTGGATTATGATCTGTGCGGACTTTACAATATACTTGATCTTTTGCTTTACTTTTAGACAATGTGAGACAACGACAATACTATTAATACTACATACATATTGTGCAATTTCAAACATACATACATTTAGAAATTTATTACATTTTTTATAAATTTTATTTATTGCAGTTGGTAAATAATATTTGTGGAAAACTATCTCAGATTCAAACCTCGCCATATTTATTAAATGAGTAGTTTGATATTTTTTTAAAAAACTTTCTTTAAATAAATTATTTATTTATTTTATTTAAAAAATGTTTAATTTGAACAAAAATCTGATGGTCCAGATTAACATGATGGTCCTCTCCATTACACCATAAACAACAACACTCAATCCTTTATCCAGCACAGTTGGGTTGGCTATATGGATCTTTTGTCGTCATTGTGCCATATATTTTGTCATAATCTCACTAATGCCTAATTACATCATGTCTTTCCTTATAGTTTCATTCCAAGTCTTTATTGGTCTACCCCTCCCTTGTTTAACATGCCTAGTGACTAGACTCTTACAACACCTAACAGGTGTCTCTAATGGTCTCCTTTGCACGTGTCCAAACCATCGTAGTCGAGCTTCTTGCGTCTTCTCTGCAATTGGTGCTACTCTTGTCTTATCCTTGATACATTCATACATTATTCTATCCAGTCTCGTGTGTCCACACATCCACTTAAGCATTCTCATCTCCGCAACTTCCATTTTTTGCTCATGTACACAATTCACCGCCCAACACTTAGAACCATAATGCATCACTGGTCTATCGCAGTACGGTAGAACTTGCCCGTAAGTTTTAATGATACTTTATGATCACAAAAGATCCATGGCACGGCTCTCCACTTCATCCAACCCGCTTGGATTTTGTGTCACATCTTTATCAACACCTCCGTCTTTTTGAACTATCGATCCAAGACTTTTAAAACATTCACTACGGGAAATATTTTGATCACCCAACTTAATAACGAAGTCATCCGTCCTTCTTGCACTGCTAAATTTAAGCTCCATATACTTTGTCTTTCTCCTACTCAACCTAAAACCCTTTTTTTCTAAAGCATCTCGCGCGTCTCATCGACCAAAACGATATCATCTGCAAATAATAAACACCAAGATATTGCTTGTTAGATATGTCCGGTGAGCATCATCCGGAAATAATAAACACCAAGATATTGCTTGTTAGATATGTCTGGTGAGCTCATCTAAGATAAGGGTAAAGATATAAGGGCTTAAAGCTGAACCTTGATGTAAGCCTACATTGATAGGGAATTCATGTGTTAATCCTCCTGATGTCCTCACCCTTATCAATGAATTTGCATATCTTTGATTACGTCAATGTATTATACATTTACACCTTTCTTTTCTAAGACTCTCTATAAGATCTCTCTTGTAATTCTATCATAAGCCTTCTCAAGGTCGATAAACAGCATATGCAAATCATGTTTTCTTTTTTGATAGTTGTTAGCGAGTCTTAAGAGATATATAACTTCCATGGACGACCGCCCTGACATGAATCCAAACTGATTCTCCGAGATGTTAGTATCCCGTCTTATTTTTCTTTCTATTACTCGTTCCCATAATTTCATGGTATGACTCATTAATTTAATTCCTTTGCAATTAACACAATTTTATATATCTCCTTTATTTTTATACAAAGGTACCAAGATACTTTCTATTCACTGGTCTGTCATCCTCTTTGACTTCAGTATCTTATTGAAAGAACATGTAAGACACAAAATTTCTTCGTTCCCTAGACATTTACATACTTTGATGGGTATATCGTCTGGCCAACCGTCTTTCCATTTTTTATCTTCTTTAGAACATTATTTACCTCTGATAATTGAATATTACGATAAAACGTTATGTTCTTATACTTTTTCGATTTACTTAAATTTTTCAAGTTCAATTCATTGTCTTTTGTTTCATTATAGAATTGATAAAAATGTCTTTTTCATCGATCTTTAATATCCGCATCATTCATTAAAACTGTATTTGTTTCATCCTTTATACATTTTATTTGGTTTAAATCTCTTGTATTTGTTTCTCTAGCTCAAGTAATTTTATATATGTTACGCTCTTCATCTTTGATATCTAGTTGCTTATAAAAAAAATCATAAGCTTGGATTCCTGCTTTACTTACTGCATGTTTAGGTTTTTTTTTGGTGACTTTATACCTGGCTAAGTTTTCATCATTTACGTGCTTTCCAGTTGTCCTAAATGTGAAAACATAAATTCCCATGAGATACTAGGATCAGCATAATGATCTTCAATTAGTTGTTTCATAACTGTTGTCTTGAAAGCAACCTGCTTTTTCATCTTCAAATTTCACCACCGAATTTTTGGCAATATTGTTGTTCTTGTCTTAAATTTATTATATTTAATTTGTGCGTCTAACACTACTACTCTATGTTGTGTTGTCAAATTTTTCTCCTGGTATGACTTTGCAATCCTTACAAATCATTTTATTCATTTTGCGAGTCATAAAACAATTAATTTGTGACTTATTTTGTCTGTTTTTAAACGTAATTAAATGTGTTTCCCTATTTATGAAAAACGTATTTGTCACATTTATAGCTCGTGTGCTATGACAAAATCTAAAATGGTTTGACATTCTTCATTTCTTTCTCCATATTCCAAATGTTTCATGAACAGCTATATAATCTACATTTTCCTTCCATATATGTCTTCTCTTTTTGTGAGATCTCTTACTAAATCATTTAAGTCTTCCCAAATATGTACTTTAATAGTTTCACTTAATCTCACTTGTCACGCGTAAGCACTGATCACATTAATAGTTTTCTTTTCTCAGACCAATTTAAGAGTTATGATTCTATCACTCTTCTACTTACCCCGACAACTTCATTCCTCCAAGTAGTTTCCACAATAATATCGACTTCACTGCTTGTTTTATTTTTTTCCTATGTACCATAATTTAAAAGCTGAATTATCTAAAAAATTAGTTTCTCACCCACTCATCGAGTCTCTTTTAGGCATAAAATATTTATTTTTTTCCTAACCATTGTATCCACTACTTTCATCGTTTTTCCCGTTAGCGTACCTATATTCCAACTTCCAATCCTAAATCGGTCACAATTCCTACGACATACTTCCCTAGGACGTTTAATGGGAGGACTTTTGCTTATGTAACACTACACCCAAGTCCTCTTATAGGTATAGCGGTACTTGCCAAGACGCTGCATTCAGATCATACGACGAGTGCTCTTACATATTTAACACTACACCCAAGTCCTGGAGATGCATCGGTCCTTCCTAAGACGCCGCAATCGGACCTTACTCATTTTTTAGGGGGAACAACCTCGTTTTTGCACAATTTTACAAATGATTCATATTCATAAAGGTGGCTAAAATTTTTATGTTGGTCTTCTACCTAACACAACCCCCTTCATTGCACCATGACACCACAAAATTTTATTTTTAATACACACACACAAGTTACAGTACATGGGGGTAGGGGTGCAAACAAACCGAACTCTGCTCGAGCTCTTCAAAAATAGCGAGCTTGAGCTTGAAATTTGGTGGAACCATGATCTAGTTAAATTATGTGATGAATTTAAATTCATGCATTTAGTTAATAGATATAATCTTATAAGATACATTATAAGTAAATTTTCTACTAATTTATTTAGTATTAGTAACATTACTAGTTCTAGCTTGTTCTAGCTTGTGACTGAATTCTTTGCTGCACCAGAATTAATCATTTTCATTCTTGCATCCAATTTCATTCAACCAAACAAACTCTGAAGACTATTTAACTAGCTTCATCCAGGAACTCAGAAGTTTACATACTAATTATAATTATACTAACTCACAGGTTTGAGTCCTCGAAGCACCTTCTTGCAAAAATGCAGCGTAAGATTTGCCTACATTTCACTCTTATGATGGGACCCTTTCCCACGCTGCGCGCGGATGCGTTGTGCACCAGGCTGCCCTTTATATGTATAGGGTTAATTACCAGGACCTCCCCTGGGAGTTTGCATAATTACAGGTTGCACCTCTCTATCTTTTGAAATTGCATTTATCTTCCCCCTCTTCAGTTTTCTCGGTTTACAAAAATGTCCCTTCCATTAGAAATATGGATGAAAATGATAAAATTAGCCAAATTATTTTATGATATTCCATTTGGAAATACTGATTCCCCCCAAAAAGCTGTTTTTTATTGATTCCAACCTTAGGGAGGCAGTTCTGTTCAAGAACATTGTTTTATCTTCACCTCCAACTGCCACCGCCCAGCCAAACAGATCGTAGAGGAATGTGAGGTGTCTACCCAGCCAAACAGATCCTAGAGGTTTGTCCTCCAGCTGGAGGAATGTGAGGTGTAGGTGCACAACAAGTGTGCTGATTTTGCTTTTGGGCTCAATTTTTGGTCAAAATTGATTTTTATTGTAATTATTTTTGCAATTTCTGGTCTTTTCGAAGTTAAGGGCACAACTCACTGTTCATTAGATGTGGGGGGTTTACTTTTAACCTGTAGGATGGAATCTGTATTCTTAGCTGCAATAATTACAGAGGAATATATTTTGCCTTATAAAAGAGATTTGATGAAGATGTGCCCTTTGCTATTTGTAAACTATAGGAAAAAAAGTCATTTAGGGTTTTGATCACTGCATCACTTTCTTTAGTTTTCTGGCATGCTATGATTGAGAATATTCTCCATGTGTGCCCATTTTTATAGCATGCTATGAGTACTTCCTACTCAGCTAAGCCAGCCGCTTCTTCGCTAATTGTGCCGCTCTGATGTGGTGCACCTGGGTTCGCGGAAAAAATATAGCTGTGTGATGAGACCACCCGCGCACACGACTGGCGACTATTTGGAGCGAATTGGACATTGCGTCCGGTCCTGAACCTTCTAATTGTGTCGCTTTGATGTGGACCTACGCTCCAGGAAAAAATCAGTGTTTGTGGTGCTTCTATTGAGAGCGGATTCCGTTTGGGGGACTTATTTTCACCGATCAAGCGGTGACACCCCCCCCCCCCCCCCCAAACAAACAGAGCCTTAAATTGATTCTTGAGTTAAGAGAACTTAATTTACCAAATCAATGAACATTATTCTATCTGTTACAAAGTTTGATTAGTCAATTTATAATCATTTTTAGTTTTTGTTTATCATTAATTTTTTTTACTTATATATATTTTTAGATTTCTGGCACCTTTTTTTTTGAAAAAAGAGAATTTATTTCTCATAAATTACTGTAATATATTCATTTATAATAGCTGTATAACACGTAATTCGTCGAGTTCAGAAATGTCTAAGTAGATGGCTATTCGCAAACCTAACTGTGAGCAGAGACGAGCTTGGCCGAGTAGAGGCGAGTTTGGGCGAGCAGAGACGAGTTGAGGCGAGTACCTCGTGAATACAGAAGAGTAGCCCTTGATACTCGCTAGTAGAGGATGGATACTCGCCACCCCCCCCCCCCCCTCCCAGATTTCTCTATAAATAGCCTCCCAGGGGGGTACTAAAAATGGACTTTTGTAAGAGGTTGATGTCCCTCCCAAGTGGATACTTGTCAAGTCCATGCCTACCTAGTAACTCGTCCAGCTTTTGGCCGCAGAGAGTAAGTTTCTCCCAAACTTTTGGGTATGTGATGGGACGTCCCTGCTGGAGCACTTGGGCTGTGCTTATAGCCATTTTCTTTCTCCTATTTTAGCTGTTTGAGCCGTGGAGTTTGATCGCAGGATCAATAATATTAGGTTGCATTGATCCGAATTTTGAAATATGAATTTTCTGACTTCAACAGTAGCATTTGTATAATATTATATTTAGTTACTATATTTAAGATAAAATGTTCCAATGCAAAGATGTCCTCAGTTATAATTTTTTATATTAAAACTTAATATATACCAAGGGGAAAGTAAAAATTGTGATTTTTTTAAGTCACTAAAAAGTGATTTTATTTATTTATTAAACTCTTTAATTGAAAATGGATACAACAATGATATTGATATTAAAGTATTGGTTTTAAGAAAATGAAAGTCATTTTCGTTGTTCGTATCAACAATTGTAGAGTTGAATAGGCTTTCTGGTGGAAAACGCTTAGATATTCAGACAAAACTAAAAAAACTCATTGGTTCAATGTCTATCTCCAGGTGCGGATATTGAGATTGCCAACATAGGCTTTTCAAAAAAAGAGTAATTTTTTTTTGCATGAATGCGCTTTTTTTAGACCACACATGATTTTTTTGCCCGAACGCAATTTTTTTGCACGGACGCGATTTTCTGGCCATGACGCTATTTTTTCGCCAGGACGCTATTTTTGCGTCCGGACGCGTTTTTTTCGCTCGGACGCGCTTTTTTCTCCCGGACTGGTTATTTTCGCCCGGCCGCAATTTTTTCTCCCAGCCGCGATTTTTTCGACCAGACACGATTTTTCACCTGTGGGTGTTTTCTTTGCCCGGACGCATTTTCTTCGCCCAGACGAGATATTTTCGCTCGGGCGTGATTTTTTTGCACGGATGTGATTTTTTCGTCCCAAGATATTTTATTTGCCAGTGGGTGTTTTTTTCGCCCTCACGCGTTTTTTTCGCCCGGGTGTGATTTTTTCGCCGGGGCGCGATTTTTCGCCGGGGCGCGATTTTTCTCCCGGGCGCGATTTTTCCCCCGGGCGCGATTTTTCGCCCGGGCGCAATTTTTTCGCCCAAGCGCTATTTTTTCGCCCGAACGCGATTTTTTCGCCCGTGGACGTTTTTTCCGCCATGGCGCGATTTATTTGCCCGAGCGCGATTTTTCGCACTGGCGCGATTTTTTCGCCCGGGCTCGATTTTTACGCCCGGACGCAATTTTTTCGCCCGAACGCGATTTTTTTCTCCCGGGAGTGATTTTTTTGCCCGGACGCGTTTTTTTGGGGCGGGAGCGATATTTTCACCCGGGCGCGATTTTTCCGCCCGGCTGCGATTTTTCCGCCCGTGCGCGATTTTTCCGCCCGGGCGCGATTTTTTCGTCCGGGCGCGATTTTTCGCCCGTGGGCGATCTTTCCGCTCGGGCGCGATCTTTCCGCCCGGGCGCGATCTTTCCGCCCGGGCGCGATCTTTCCGCCCGGGCGCGATCTTCCCGCCCGGACGCGATTTTTTTCGCCCGGACACGATTTTTTTGCCCATAAGCGAAAATTTCGTGTCGGGGCGAAAAAATCGAGTCCGGGCGAAAAAATCGCATCCGGGCGAAAAAGTCACGTTCGAGCAAAAAAATTGCTTCATGGTGAAAAATCGCATCCGGCCGAAAAAACCGCGTTCGCGTCCGGGCGAAAAAACATGTCTTGTACAATGAAATTACTTGAAATGAATCTTTCATTGAAAAAGGGAAAGAAGAAAACCTCGTTCGAAAATCGCGTTGGGGCGAAAAAATCTTGTCGCGCGAAAAAATCGTGTCCAGACGAAAAAAATCGCGTCTAAGCGAATAAGTCGTGTCCTGGCGAAAAAATCGCCAGAACACGACTTATTTAATTAGTAAATTTTTACTATCTGCAGCTCTAAAGAGAATTCTAAATAGAATAGAAATTATTGTCCTCGGATCAATGCGGAAACATTAAAATAGTACGTATTTTTTTCTACACTTAAAAGTATTTTTCCTTAAAAAATAGTATGGAATTTTCTTAATTTAATTAGTGAGTGTATATATTTATTTAAAAATCTGCTTAATAAAAGATTAATTATTATACACAAAATCTTTAAATAATTTGACGATTTTGATATGGAATGTTTGTAAGTTATTGATTGAACCGCAGTAAAGCTAGATATTGAAAACTCACATAAATTTTTATTTATTTGTAGATAGAAAAATTTTAATTCAAATAAATAGTTTGATATTTGATTAAATAATTATTGAATATTTTATTATAAATAAAATAAATATGTTTTTCGCATTTTTTTTAGCACAGAGCAGCCATGACATTATCGTGTTTGTTGGTTAATAAATGCAAAAGTTCCCTCTCTCTCTTACACGCGTAATTATTCAGTCCGGACTTCGGACTGCAGGTGATCTCATACGAGATCAAACATACCTATTTTTTTTATCTCCTAGGATATCCAAGATGAAAATATACCTTTTTTTTTATTTAACCACCACCTTTCATTCTTCCACGTAAGCAAAATAATATGCAACCCGGACAGAGGTTTGGAAACGGGTTCCAAAAATTCCGCCTCTTACACACACACACGAGAAAAAATTAGGTCTGTTTGGCGGACTTTTCTATAGGTCCCCATCAGTAGAAAAAAAATGAGAAGCTTGTAAATATGTGAAGTCTGCAATACACAGTCAATATAGACATATGAGGCACATTCCCAACCTTCCTTTAGGTCGGGATGACGGAGGAAAAAAATTTCACTTACACGCACAATTATGCTCCACTGATCATCTTCCAGTGCTCTCTGCTAATACTACATCGGAAAGCAAATAAAAAATGGGAAGAAGAAGAGGGTAGTTGGGAAATTTCGAAAAACCCTAGCAGCATTTGCTTTGAACGCGATCCGTCATTCCTCTTTCTTTTTTGTCCTACTGATCAAATCCCCAGTTTCACTTTTCTCTTTCTGGGAATTCGGGCGCTACTCGCTTGCGTCGGTAGCCGCGGCCATGAGGAGGCGAAGAAGATGCTCGATCTTTTTCCGTCTTGGACGGAGATTTTAAAGCAGAAAAAGGGTAAGTGGAAGGATAATGGCGGTTGGGATGATGGGTGGGGATAATAAGAAACTCATCTTTCACGATTTTCTGGCCATGAGCTGCGAAAACTTGCCGGCGACAGTTGCAGCGGCGCCCGCGGAGGCAGCTACGACGTCGGAGGTGGAAGCAGAAGCATCGGCCTCGGCCTCGGCCTCAGCTGGGGTTTCTTCCATCGGCCATGGGCTCATCTTGGGGAGTGGTGATCCGGTTTCTGGTTAGTTCATTCTCGATCCGATTTCAGCTGATGAGTAGTTTTTTTTCTCTGATCACTCGCTGTACGTACTTCTTGCTTTGTGAGCTCTTCCTTGTGCACAAATTTTTTTGATTGCTTTTGGGATTATCCATTGAAGTGGAAATTGGAACCAATATGCTTTTGATTTTTCCCTTAATTTACTTAATTGGTATGTTGTGATGTTTTGATGAACTTGTTTGAGTATTTCACTTAAGTTGATGTATGCATTTCTCATTTCTGATTGTTTCCTCTTTTTTTTTTTTAAACTATACGTAGTTTGATGATCATGCTCTCTGGGTGGTGGAAGTTTTGTGTGAATAGCAAATAAATTCACATTTTCATCTTGCAATTCTAGTAATTCTTAATTGTTATTTTTCTCATCTTCTTTGACATCATAGTAGCCGATGAACCAGAGATCAGTGATACTATTTGTTTGGTGTTTCGCCACACAAAATCCTAACACAGAAGTTTGTGCAGGCTTTTGAATCATTTTGTTACGGGATCATGTTACGGGCTCATGATTGAGAGCGCGTGCACCGGGGAAGAGGAGGGAAGTCCTCGACGGCGGAGGGGAAGGCCTTCCTGGAGGTCCGGCGATCTATGGTGGCGATGGAGGCGAGCGGGTCTTCGAGCAGCGTCGGCGGGCTCGCGGCTTGCTGCGGGTAGGGTTCGGCGGGAGTAAGAACGGGAGAGAGAGAGAGAGAGAGTTAAAAATATAAAATAAAAATACTTCTTCTTGCTTAGGATCTTAATTCTCCATCTGGGTCTTAAGTAGCAACACCAAAATGCCCCCTCCTTGGGCTTAGACGCGTAGGATCAAACAAGCGCGTAATAAAAATATAAAATAGAGTAGATACGGTTGGCGAACTACGCGACCAAGGCGGTACCATAACACATTTTTGTGGATCTTCCTTCCGGCGACCTGTTCTAGATTTCCCCTCATTACGACCTTACTCTTTAAAGAAAAATTCTTCTTGATATTTCTAAAATCCAACTAATTCTCCCCAGAGTGAGTTGCTAGCCAGTAACTTCCTAATACAATGTTAATGACTCAATGGCAATATTAACATTTTTTTGTGGAAAAATATATTCCTTGCATCTTCCAGTTCAACCCTATACACAATTACACATGAATTTACTATGAATCTTGTATCCATTTGCAACTGCCACAACAAATGGAAGTATGTACTTGAGTTTGCATCCCAATTTCTCGGCTGTCAACCCCATGGAGAAAATTATATATACCCACCGGTTACTAGATATTGAGCATCGATAGTCGGTTTCCTATTGCAAATTGTCTGTCTCACAAGTGTGTAAGCACGTGCTTGTCCGGCTAGGGTTACTGAATCCCCCTCCTCACCGCTGCCCCACCCTCCCTTGGCCGGTCCCTCGCCACCCGGCCGCTCGCACTGCGTCATAATGCGATCTTTGGAGAAAGCATCAAAGACTCGGGTTCCACCGCATGTCTCTTTCGTGCTCATATAATCTAAGCTTCTAATTGTCTTTCAATGCAGTTGGAATTGATCTATCCTAGCGATCAAAGCTTTCATACAACTCATTTGCATAGGGAGGTCTCTACATGTTACTGCCTTTGGGAGGATCTATTGAGGCCTCTCGATTCGACATGGTCTTAGTTTGAAAGTGGATTGAAATTAATCTTGAGTTTGTATTTTGCTTGGATCGTTAGTTTCAATATGAGCTCAGCCTGTGGTAAAATTTGAGCTGATTTTGAGTGATCTTTGGTCTTTGAGCTAGCATAACAGCTCTGTCCCTTATTCATATTTAAGAAAATTATCAAAATGATCCTTATTATTTGTGATGTATTGACTTTCACATCAAACTTTTTTCTCAATTATCATCTCTAGACTTGCACAAACGTGACATCCTTCGGGCTTGGGAAAATTGACATTATCTTGGGTCATGAAAAATCACATGTGGATATGTGCTCCACATGGGTTTTTTATTCGTATGTATAGAAATGAGCAAAATGTATTATTATGTTTTTTTTCTTTTGACACAACTTCCTTTCTATCCAATATGGCCTCTTAGTTGTCAAGGCACGGGCCTAGGCGCGCCTGAGGTGCCAGGCGCACCGGGTGCAACCCGCCGGGCCTCAGCACGGCTGAGGCGCCCGGACGTGCGCCTTACAGGCTCCCAGGCGCACCAAAGCCTTTCAAGGTGTTTTTATTAAAAAAAAAATTTGAGATGGGCAAAAACATGATCTCAGATGCACCCGAGGCACCCGTAGGCACACTTGGGAGCCCAATTTGCTCAACTTGGGTGCCCAATTCACTCAATTCAATTGGACGCCCAATTCGCTGAAATTAAGCGAATTCGCTAAATTTCAGCGAATTGGGCGCCCAATTCGCTGAAATTCAGCGAATTGGGCGCCCAATTCGCTCAATTTCAGCGAATTGGGCGCCCAATTCGCTCAATTTCAGCGAATTGGGCGCCCAATTCGCACAATTTCAGCGAATTGGGCGCCCAATTCGCACAATTTCAGCGAATTGGGCGCCCAATTCGCACAATTTCAGCGAATTGGGCGCCCAATTCGCTCAATTTCCGCGAATTGGGCGCCCAATTCGCTCAATTTCCGTGAATTGGGCGCCCAATTCGCTCAATTTCCTTTTTCCCTCATTTGTGCGCCTCAAGTACCTCAGGCGCGCACCTGTGCCTTGCGCCTAGGCTCCAGGGGCCCTTTGCGCCTCGATGCGCCTTGCGCCTTTGATAACTTAGTATGGCCTCTAGACTTCTCCAAACATGTTCATTATGTTCCTTCCCTTAAAGATTCACTCAATCTCATCGTGGTTAGTGAATACAAACATTTCCTCGATCATGAAAGGTCATTTCCGCCTTTATCATCCTCATGTGGTCTTTTTCTATTTGCTTTTGAAGGGAAAAATCATAATAGCCATGTTTATATGTGTTATGGTCCTAGCTCGGAGGTCGTCGGAGGAGTGGTCGTAGGTGGAGATGCGAGGTAATGGAGATACTATGGAGCCATGATCGCGGATGCCTAAGCGGGGTTTGCTTGTTGGAGAAGAGAGCTTACCAAGACCTCACACTCAAAGATGGGAATTAGACTCTTTCATTACTTGGCTCTCCTTTCAAGACTAAGGGTCTATTTATAGGACCCCCAGTGGCATACCTGCAAATACATGGAAACATTAAAATATTAAAAGACACTGCTTGACTTGACTTGATACTATGCGACGCGACAACTAAGTTCACTTGAATACATATATAGTAATAACATAGATAACCAACAGGTTAGTCGTGACAGATCCGTAACATCTCATCCACCCTTGAAATTGAGCTTGGCCTCAAGCTCGAACTCCACGTGGTGACTGAATCATCTGGTAGCTTGATCTCTTTCCATAACAATGCATGACATCGCATAGCGATGGCGGCGGCGAGTAGCGCCGGCGCCATTGGAAAGACGAGAGGCAGAAGTAATGGCTTCGGCAAGGTCGGTGGAGCGGTGATGAGCAACAACAACAAGTAGGTCGGGGGAGCGACGGTCGACAGAAGGAACGGAGCTGAAGCCGGTGAGGTGGCCGGAGGTAGGAACGGTCCCTCGGGGTCGGCAGGGCGGGGACGGCGGAGTAAGTGCCGACAAAAGATGCAGTGAGTTGATCGGGGCAAGTGGAGCCGGGTTGACAAGGCAATGACTGGTATCAACGACGGAGTGGTGACTGCATGGTCTTGTGGCGGCGGTGGAATGATAAGCAATTGTTTACTTTTAGCAAGTATATCTTCGAAGAGGACCAGGATGACGGCGCCGAGACGATGTGTCTCGTGAGTGATTCGAGTAGCTTCTGAATCATAAGATGAGGTTAACGTCGATATCATTGTGAGGATAAAATAAAGTTAATTAATTACTTAACCAGTAATCAATTAAATGGTTGGAGGTTTGGTGAGTTTGATGTGAATAGACAGCAAGAATAATAATAAGAAGAAGAAAAGATGAGAAGGGGGTTTTAAATAAGGAAGAGGCGTGAGAAAGGCGTAAGATAGAAACAAAGATGTGGTAATAAAGAACGTGGTTGGCAGCAGCGTAAAAGAAAAAGGAAATAAAACTTGATTGTGGAGACTACGCTAGTTAACTGTGGGGAAGGCAGAAAATGAGGGGCGCGGGAAATATATGCTGAAAGGCTCGGTGGCTTTTACTGGCGCAGGACTCGAGAGACAAAAAAGAAAACGGGATGGGGCTCGAGAATAGCCGATCTCGACGGGGATGGCACTTCGAGAATTGTAGGGCTCGGCGGGGATAGAGCTCGAGAAGAGTAGGGCTCGATGGAACAGAACATCGATGGGGCGTCGACGACAAGGGAGCAGTGCGTGCAGGGAAAGAATCTAAGGATAGCACTGATGCAGCGGCGAGCAGGCTGTAGTTTTGCTTGCAGTTTCTGGCGGCGATGGCGCTGGAGCAGTCGATCGGAGGGAGTTGGGACAGAACGTTGATGTTTTTTTTGGCTGACGAAGGCGTCGACGCTGACAGGAAGTCGAGGCTGCTAGAAGTCGGTGTTGGCGTCGTAGGGGCAGAAGTGGCGTGGAGGGGACCTTGGCTTATTGAAATTGTGAGGGCAAAGGAAGAGTCGAGCGGTGGAAGACTCGAATGGAGAAAAGAGTAGCAGTGGAAGACTCCAGTTGCTGTGGGGGTGGCTTTTTGTGGTCGAATGATGTGATCCGAGATGGGGCCTGTAGGTTTCCAACGATAAAGTTTGCGAACTCTTCAAATAAATTATGGCGCTAGGCAATTTCACGGGCTATTTTTAACGGATAAAACGACTTAAGCGTCGCAAACGCACGAAATGCTACCGCACACATGTAGTAACGTTATGAATCACAATTTCGCATGCACATAAATACGGTGGCGGACATTCAAGACAATGGAATATGATAGTAATTAAAAGATGAAATAACTAGGAAGCTCATAATAATCAACTATTCATTTAACTAATTTGAGCACAAAATAACTAGTAGTTGAGAGCGAGGATAGAGAGGTATACCCTAGGCAAAGAGGCAGTGGTAGGCGAGACTCCTGGGTGGTGGTGAATAAACTGGAGGAGGTGCCAGAGCAGACTAGAGGTGGGACTACCGGCAAGCGTGGAGCAGGAGTCAGTTGTAGGAGTGGCCGGAGCCGTCGCTGGAACCATAGAAACACGACATCGCCGACCTAGGAGGCAAACCGCAGACGAGGTCTTCCAAGGCAGCGCCGGAGCTGGACTGGGAGGGGAAAGCGAAGGAATGTAGTCGTCGGCTTAATTATTAAAGGCACAAGACGCACCAAGGAACAAAAGGGTCTTGGAGCCTAGGCGCAAGGCTCAAGGCGTAGGCGCGTGCCTGACGAAGGAAGGCAAGGCGCAACCACATCCATTTAAAATAATCATCAAACATTATTTTAGCTTCTCGATTAAATTCTTCATCTAGTTTACTAAATAATCATTCATTACTATCATTTGTATCTTTAAAAAAATAGAATTAATGTGATCACTTGCATCATATCTAAGTCTCAACGCACAATTATCTTTCATGAACACTAAATCAATAAAAAATTATTGAGTTCTTAAATTATTTTTTTCTTATTCTTTGAAAAAAGAAATTTACAATAAAAATCTCGCTCAGGCTCGCCTTTTATATTTTAAAGGCGTAAATAAGGCACACAGAGGCGCAAACCTCTGAGTCTGGTGTGCCTGGAGCCTGAGGCGCACCTTTAATAACATAGGGATTCGGGCTTCAGGAGTCGACTTGAGGAGGAACTGTGACTGGAGGAGAGGTGCAGTGGTTTTGGAAGCTTTTTGTCGAGGATGAAGGTCGCTAGAGGGAGCAGCTTCAGGGGGGAAGTGCTCGCCGGAATTCGTCAGGAGGGAAATCTCGGGCAGGGGCTCTGGCGGCGCTTGACGGGAACCGAACAAAATCCAAAAGGGGATCGTTCAGTTCTATTTCCAGTTGCCCAAATAGTGAGAAGAAAACCCCTTTTATAACACTTATGATTAGGGCTGATTTGTTATTGGCACACAAATTAATATTGGCAGATATCAAACATAGGGGATTATGATTGGCAGTTATTAAGAGGCAATTTGGAGGGAACAACATGCGCGATACAATATACCGGACTTTTGCATTTAAGGTCTCGTTGGCCGGTCACACCAACGAGCCAAACAAAAATTGCGCGAACAACATGCGCGATACAAAATAACACTCAAGCGTTTTTAACACACGCGATACAACTCGACACAACATAATGAAGCCAAACACGCCAAGACATGCGTTACACAATTAAAACAGGTACGATAATAAAAATAAAGATGCGATGCAGGTTGTATCAATTCTCCCGTGGTTGAAAGAGCTCGACCACAACAAGACTCGGTGTAACCTGCAAGTAAAAAGTCCAAATGTCGATCGGAGAAATGTTGCATAGCTGTCCTGCGGATGTCGTCGCTGCGACTCAAAACCTGGAGGTAACCTCTCATCCTTGAAAGAGATAGGAAACTAACTTTCTTTGGAAAATTTTAACCCCGGTTGATGAAATCAACCATGAGATTATAAGGTTCCAAAAAGACCCGCAAACCATCTGTCAAAAATTTATGTCAAATATTTAAATGAGTTGTAATTATTAGAGCTTTCCAAAGATGATAGAAGTGGTGTGTGGGGCAAACACGAGGCAAGAGGAAAAACATGGAACAAGTGGAGTCAACCCGTGGAATCAGTAACTTGTAACGCAACATACGCTCGCTTGATAGACAACTACGAACGTCTGCTAGATCAGGATCGTCTATCGTCATAAATTCACCCAATGAATTTTCGCCCGTGTCACAAAATTTTAAAAAGATCCAATTTTATTGTGTGAGATTTTCCATAAAAAACCCTTGAAGAGGGTGCCCCTATGGGGAGTGAAAAATCTAAGGATCGTCTCGACTCCCTCAAGACTGCAATTGTTCGATAGTGATGTGATGGCTCAACATGCGCGCCTATAACCAAAGAGAAGTGATGTGAACAAAGCGCGTGTTCGCCAAAAACAAGATCAATATAGGGTGGTGACTCTAATGACACTAACGAGTGGTCACCAAGCTCAATGTCTGCGGCCTCACGGGATTGGGGTGGCAGTGGGCTACGAAAATCAGGACATTTGACGAACGAGTCAATGTCACCTAAGATGAAGGCCTCATCACTAGTCAACTTCTCTGGGAGAAGAGAGAGCGAATTTGTGTCATCTGAGGTGAGTGACACATCATTAGTAAGCTCTTCTGAAAGTGGGGCCTCAGGAGAAAACTCAGTGACTAAAGGGCGTGGTTCAGTGTGAGCAAGGGAATACACCATGTCAGTCGGGATGAAGGGATGGGGAGGAAAAAATCATCTTCCTGGAGTTAGGGATCGGGAAGAATTTCCTCGATCGAAGGGGGTGTTATAGCGGAGACAAGGGGAGTCAAGACTTCAATCAGGGTGATAAAAATAGGAGGAAGCTCTTCTTCCTTGAGCAGGGGCTCGGGAAGAACCTCTTTGACTGAAGTGAGTGTCACGGTTGGGGTGGGTGTGGCCAAGGTGCTCGTCGTGAAACTGACGAGGCGAGGAAGAGGACTATCGAAAGACTTAACCTCGGGTTCTACTATGTGATATGAAGTGGGGAGGTACGCAGGAGCAGTATAATGCGTGCGCATTGACACCTCAAGGTTGTGAACAGAGGTGCACAACCTACTCAGATTTTGCCGAACGTTTGCAGTGACGCACTCAATATTTTTCGACAAAATTTTAATACGCGCGTCTAAATCCTCCATTTTTTTAATGTAAAATCCTAAACTTAGAATTTTAAAAACGACCGCCGCTCGGGTATCCCACAATAGGAGTGAGATATCCCAGCAGCCACACCAAACTGATGTTATTCGAGGTGGGGGCTGTAGATTTTCAACGATAAAGTTTGCGAATTCTTCAAATAAATTGGCACGAGGCAACTTCGTGGACTATTTTTAATGGATAAAATGACCTGGGTGTCGCAAACGCACGAAATGCTACTGCACACACGTAGTAATGTTAAGAATCACAATTCCACACACAAAAATACAATGGCGGACATTCAAGGCAATCAAAAATGACGATAATCAGGAGATGAAATTACTAGGGAAAGCTCATAATAATCAACTATTCATTTAATTAATTTGAGCACAAAATAACTAGTGGTTGAGAGCAAGGATGGAGAGGTATACCCTAGGCGAAGAGGCAGTGGCAGGCGAGACTCCTGGGCAGTTGTGACTGGACTGGAGGAGGTGTCGAAGCGGACTGGAGGTGGGACTGTCGGCAAGTGGAGCAGGAGTCGGTTGTAGGAGTGGCCGGATTCGTCGCTGGAACCTTAGAAACACGACAACGCCAGCCTAGGAGGCAAACGAGGTCTTCCAAGGCGGCGCCAGAGCTGGACGGGGAGGGGAAAGCGAAGGAATGTCGGCATCGGGCTTCAGGAATCGACGTGAGGAGGAACTGTGACTGGAGGAGAGGTGTGGTGGCTCTGGAAGCTTTCCGTCGGGTGATGAAGGTCGCTGGAGGGAGCGGCTCCTGGGGGAAGTGCTCGCCAAAACTGGTCGGGAGGGAAATCTCGGGCAAGGGCTCTGGCGGCGCTAGACGGGAACCGAACAAAATCCAAAAGGGGATCGTTCAGTTCTATTTCTAGCCGCCCAAACCGTGAGAAGAAAACCCCTTTTATAACACTTATAATTAGGGCTGATTTGTTATTGGCACACAATTTAATATTGGCAGATATTAAACATAGGGGATTTTAAATGTCAGCTATTAAGAGGCAATGTGAAGGGGAATTTAAAAGAGGGTCCGGCTATAGGCATAGGGAACATTAAAATAGTTAATTAAATTTACTTACCCTTAATTAGCCTATCCCCTAAACTACCAAACCTTTGTATTTAGGGTCTCGTTGGCCGGTCACATTAACGAGCCAAACAAAAATTTCACGAACAACTACGGAGCCATGACCGCGACTGCCTAAGCGGGGCTTGCTCGTTGGAGGAGAGAGCTACCAAGACCACACACTTAAACACAGGAATTAGACTATTTCATTACTTGGCTCTCCTTACAAGACTAAGGGTCTTTTTATAGGACCCCGGGTGACATACTCGTAAATACACAGAAACATTAAAATATTAAAAGATACTATTTGACTTGACTTTATACAACGCGGCACGACACCTAAGTTCACTTGAATACATATATAGTAATAACATAGATAACCAATAGTGAGTTGACAGATCCGTACAACATGATTATAAGAGCTATATGGTAGGAAAAAGTTCCATTGTCAAAAAGCAGAGTATCACAAACAATCAACTGACCCTTTTTAGAGAAAATATTATGCACAGGAATTAGATGATCCTTCATATCCTCGCACAAGTACTGATATTTACCAATGAATATCAACAATTTACTAGCAACATATTAATGAGTAGTATTGGTCAGTAATTAACAGTAATGACCAGAATTGGCCTATGATGGTTAGTATTGATCATTACTAGCAATTACTGGTGAATACTGACAAATATTGACTATTACTAAATCACGTGACGTGATCTTATTGGCACATCAGAGGATCCTCGCCCCCGTTATGTCTGCCTAATAATTTCTCCTTTCTTATCATTTTCTCTCACATTTAAATTACTTTGGATTGATTATAAGGTCTGAATGCCTAATAGATCCATCAACGTTCCAACATTGATAATTTTTTTAATTTAAAACTTTTTGGGTATAACTGTCAAAAGGTGATAATGTTGGCGTCTACTGTTTGGCAGGGAAGCCGGCATTGACCAATTCTGAAGTTTTTATCATTCGTGGAAGGAAGGATAACTCCCCAGGGCCTGAGACAAGTAATTCATTTTCTGGAAGAAAACGCAGCAATTCTGATTCAACTTATGTTGCTTTCACGAATGATAAAATCAGATCAGTATGTGCAGATACTCCAGACTGCTCACGTTCTCTAAAGGTGTCTTATTTCTAATGCAAGTTGCAATTATATATGCTCTTCTCTTCCAGCCCGCTCTTTGTTTCTCTAAGATATCGTATACGTTAATCTCAGAAGCTTGGAAAAGAGGCGATTAGTGATTGGTCAGAGAAATATCCTAAAGATAAAGTTCAGTTCCAAATGCAATCTCCACTTCAGCCAACATCAGTGCATTCTCCTCTTAGCAGTAGACCTGTTTTACTTCCCTCAAAACTGGAGCAGTCTACCCCTCAGAATTCTTGTTTAGTGGGACATTATTCATCCCGTGTTGCTCAAAGTGGGATTTTTTCTTCTTATGTCTCCAAAGATGTGAACTTTGGGGCCGTGCATATGTCTCAGCCTGCTGCAGATGAAGGTTCTAGAACTGGCATTAAAGGATCTGGGGTGTTGAATACTGTAGCCTCGAGAAGCGGACCTACTGAAAGAAGCATGCCTAGTGTCTTGCCTTCTAGCAACAGGCCTAATTCCACACAGATCAATGAGCCCTACCCTTCAAATCCATTAAGGTTAATTTTTTGGTCTATGTTCAACCAAGGCTCAAGGCTAAGGCTCCGCAGTCTGCGCCTTAGCATAAAAAAGCAGGTCACCCAGGCGCTTGCCTTATAGACTTAGTGCACGCCTGGGTGAGATTATTGTTGTAAAAAAAAAATTTCAGAAGAAAGAAATAACGTAATAGTTCCACAACATTTGAATGATTTACTGTTGTGAAATGTAATTGAGTGTCGCCGCTTTGTTGCGATGCAAGTGACACATTATTCTCATTTCCTTAGAGATTTAGATGATAGTAATTTGAAATGCAGCCAATGGTTGACATATTATTATTATTTCTTGCAGATATCATGCAAGTGAAAATGTCGGTCGTCAAATGACAATATTTTATGCTGGACAAGCCCATGTCTTTGATGATGTCCATCCAAATAAGGTTTAGCTGAGTAATCCCATTTAATTAGTTTTTACCTTTTATCATAGAATGTGATTTTTCGTTCCTTTAATGCACCAGGTGCTGTTCAATATAATCCTGTTTTAAGAGCATCTTTAACAAAAGATCATACTGTACGGTCAGATCCCTTCTTGAATCTAAACATGAGTGTTATTAAAATATTTGTATTGTTAGATAACATACCAAAATACTGTGTACTTGGTGTCACATTATTATGTTTAATGGCATCCAGACAATTGAATTATAAGATTTATGCAACCAAACCCAAACAACCTGTGGCATCTTCTTCAGCAAAACAAGACTTTGCATTGGACTTCCGTGACCCGAGAAATTATGGAGATTTAAGTTAGGGAGGCCTTTCATTGGAGAATTCATACCTTCATATCATCAAAATTCTCATTTATTGTGAAGATTCAAGAAGCAGTTTAGTAGCATTGTTTGATCATACTTATAAGTTATAACTATTCTACTGAATATTTTGGTTTGGAGAAGCAACTGCATATGGATATTTTGTTTTGGCGAAGCAACTGTATATTTCATATGCATTCATACATGTGATAAGGGTATAATGATCTTTAACAGGCTGAAGTAATAATGGCATTGGCTGGATCAAATGGAGGTTCATGGTCCACTACCTACTTACAGAAGACTGACATGTTCCCTTCTCCTGGTGAAGTTAAAGTACCCAATGAAGACAATATTCAAAGGCAAATCAGCCATCCGGGCAGAACTACCCTTACAAGGGACATCCAAAATCTCTCGCCAGGTACAGATTTTTTTAATATTCAAGAAAAAAAATTCTTTTATTAAATTAGTAGAATTTTTCGGCAAGATGGGAGTGTCGGGGGGACAAGATGCAAATGCTTTGGAGAAGAATTCACGAGAAAACAATACAACCGGTCAAAAGAAAATGAATCTCACTTCATACTTATTTTTTTGGCAATCCTAATATTTTTTCCTATTTTAAGTGGTCATTTTTTTACTCTAGGAAATGCGTAATAAACGTTGATATCCAAGTTATAGGTTAAAGAAATGAAAATGCTAAAATGGTTGTATGGAAATATTAGAAGGGATAATTTAAAAAATGATCACATTAGAGAAATAATGCATTAACATCTATTGAAGATAAAATTGATTGAAACTCGATGTAGTTAGTTTATATATCTATTTTGAGTAGGGTAGGCCTAAAAGATAACACGTGGATAGAATAAGCTCATAATTGTTTGTGTAGTTTAGCTTTTAACATGCAGGCAAGAGTCAAGACTTTTGGCACTGAGCACCCTCCAATTAGGAGGTTTTTACCCATTGCATTATAAATATTTAATTTTGGCACTTTGCTCCCTCCGCCGATGGCTTTAATGTTGGCATTTTGAACCCTCTTAATTGAATATTTAGGGTGCAAAATGCCAATATTAAAGCCTTTGAGGGGGTGTTTACTGCCAAAATTTATATATTTAGGGTGTAATGTACAAAATCTACTAATTGGAGGGTGTTTAGTGTCAAAGCCCCCAACAGTCATCAATGGCAATGATAAATTATCAGTGGCGGTAATTTCTCTTACACTTTTGCTCCCATGTTCCAAATGCGTGTTCTGATAATCCTTTGGTCATCTAGGGGGTCGACCCAGTGGCGTCATCGTCAGGGATGGAAGAGCGGCGATCCAAGCACCTTTACCGAGTACTCAAAGCAAGAGAGATGCTAGTTAGAAAAGGTTTGTGATCCTTGTGCTTCGGCTTTTAGGGGGGGTTCATTTTTGTTCTAATTTTTAAGTTATAAGGTCAATGTAAGTTTTTAACGTTGAATTTAGTATGCAATACATGTTAGAATTTCTAATATTATGACTCGTATATTTAATTAATTATCATGTGATAAAACAATAATTATGTGTTTATTATTTTACTTAATTTATTGTCATGAAAAGAAACTTTTATGTGGAGATGCCTTGATGGGAGACATCTCATGATGTTTTATTTATGAAGAGTTTGGTCCTCTCTCGACCAAAGTTCCTTTATTAAGGGCAGGATAAGCGAGAGAAATCAATCATTTTCCAAGTTCGTTCATCATTCGACGTAGTCTTGGAGAAAGGTACGTTTTATTGTTTTATGTGAAAATCGTGAAGTTCGAGATCTTTGTTTATCTTACTCTGAACATTCACCTTTAATTCCTTCAGTGATCATCTTTACTTCCATGCCAAAATTTACCTTCTTCTCAAGTATCATCAGTGGTAATTGAAAGAGTAATAGGCTTTGTTTAGCACGGCGGTGGTTGTCATGAACGCAGTGGTTATGAACCGTCGTGTGAACACCCGATCTCACATATGGAACCGTTGTCATGTCAAACATGCATTCTATGACGGTGGTGTTTTTGACCAAACTCACCGGAGCAAAAATGCCGCGTCAAACAGAGCCTTAAGCTTTTTGTTATTCTGAAATATTAGTTGATGTAGCTTTACTGAATTCTCACGTGATAGCTTTGAAATGTGGTTCATGGACAGGTTCAGGCTTGAATAACCTTATTTTGGGGGGCTTATAATGCAATGCTGGTTGGTTTCATGAAAACTTTCATGGGTTTGATTCTGAATGTTGTTTGAGGTGTTTAGCATGAATTATGGAAATCATTTTGAAGAATTTTTTTCTATATATATATATATATATCAAGGCTATGCTATGTAGTAGGGGATGCAAGGTTTCGTGTGTTTTATTACAATATATTATCAAGGATAATATATTGTCATATGAAATATTAAAGCAAGCCTAGTACAATGGGCTTTTCAGCTTAAAGAAATGGAAGTGTTGCTGTCCAGCGCTCAAAATTCATTCAGTTTCCTTTCTATTTCGCTCATGCTCAACGCTCTCATGGTCACAGCATCATGGGTAGGAAAAGGCTTAGAAGAAAACATTAATGGACGTTATCTCTAAGGCTCTGTTGACTTAGACATTTTCCCCTTTCCTTGTACTTAAAGCATGCAAACGGAGAGGTGACCTGTCAATCTCCAGAGAACTCAAACACTTATAATCTCAAAGAAGATAGTGACTTTCGGCCCGATTCAAACCTGGTCACATGATTTTTTATCATTTTTGGGTTGTCCGTGCAAAAATGTCTCTGTGTCATTCTACTTGGATCTCTTCTGACTTTTTGCACTCCCGATCCGACTTGAAGCTAAGGCTATCTGATTTTGAGGGCCAAAAAAAACCCGGGTAATTTTTACATTATTAAAATTTCACCAAAGGTGCTATTAAACTTGCTCTAGATTTAATTATTACAATATCTGTAGCATAACCCTGCTCCAGTGCTCCTCATTTGATTCTCGTTCCCTAACAATTGGCACACGCAAACACATCTTATAATATCATATAAATTTTATTCTGAATCTTGACGGGATTCTCCTGGAATTTTTTTAGTTAAACTGGTAGGAGGCCGAACAAAACCCACACGCACGAACAATGCGCGCAAGCGACTTGCGAGCGCGTGTGCCGCCGGCCGCCACACCCCCCCCCCCCCCCCCCCCCATGAGAAACCTGCCTGAGCCGCCCGGAGGCACATCTGTCATGTTGTAAAAATTGATGATTCAGGTAACCGCAACAGAGCAACATCATTCGCCAGCTAAAAATCGGTTTGACGCAATTATCAGCACATCCATCCAAAAAATTATAAAAAGACTCACAAGCCTTCATTTGAAGACAAACAACTCTAGAGACTAGAGAGCTCTGAGATTTTCTGACAAGAACGTGAGACTTGGATCGTTTCTCCGCTTGGAATTCACTTTGCTCCCTCTCTAGTGTGCACAGCACCAGACGCTCACTTGGACGCTTTTGTGTACCCGGGAGAAAGCACTGGAATTCACTTTCGTGGGTGTTGGCGTGAAGGCATTACAAGGCTTCATGGACTTTGACATTCTTCTTTGCGGGAGCGTTATAGGGACATGGCGCAACCAACTCTCCCAAATGCTCCGACTGTTTGAGGACGGTGTTACCACTCCTTTATGGAGCTGGCTACCCTAGGCAGGATCCACGAGGTGGCCAGTTAGGCTCAGGGGACACGCCCTTCTGTTTGACTAGTGTGGGTCATAGCGCCTCGCGTCGTGCCTCCCAACACCGAGGGCATTGTTGGACCCCAACAACCCCCCCCCCCCAGAAACAACCCCGGGGTTTTGAACTCGTGACCTCCTCTGATACCACTTGTAGGGACATGACGCAACCAACTCTCCTAAAAGCCCGGACTATTTGAGGACGGCACTACTACTCCTTTATGGAGCTGGCTACCCAAGGTAGGATCCACGGGGCGGCCAGTTAGGCCCAGGGGACACGCCCTTCTGTTTGACTAGTGTGTGACATAGCGCCTCGCGCCGTACCTCCCAACACCGGGGGAATTGCTGGACTCCCAACAATCCCCCCTAGAAACGACCCCGAGGTTTCGAACCCGTGACCTCCTCTGATACCACTTGTAGGAACATGGCGCAACCAACTCTCCCAAAATCCCAGACTGTTTGAGGACGGCGCTACCACTCCTTTATGGAGTTGGCTACCCTAGGCAGGATCCACGGGGCGGTCAGTTAGGCACATGGGACATCCCCTTCTGTTCGACTAGTATGGGTCATAGCGCCTCGCGCCGTACCTCCCAACACCGGGGGTATTGCTGGACCCCAACAAGCGCTCTCATCAAGGCTTCGACTTTACGGGAGTGCTTTCACCAAGGCTCCAGGGACTTAGCGTTTTCCCCACTGGAGTGCTCTCATCAAGACTCTGAGGACTTAGTTTATTTTGTTGTTGTTCTTGTACTCAACGCTTGTAATGGAGAGGAGGTATGTCACCCTCCAAGTAAACTCTCAAAACTTGTAAACACAGAGCAAAATAGTGTATTTCGGTCTGACACAGATCTGATCATGTGGTTTTCACCTTTTCTGGGTTTTTCACGGTAAAAAATGTCTCTTGTCATTTGTTGTTAGATGTTCATTGAATGTTTCCGCATTCGATCCAACTTTGAGCTAAGGTATCCTGATTCTCTGAACCTAGGAAAAGTCGGGTGACCCACAACTGTTTAGAGACTCCGGCCTCTCTAAATAGAGTGTTCAGGTCTCCTAAAATGAGACTTCGGCCTCTCTAGACGAAGTGTTTGGGTATCCAAAAAGGAAGACCCGACCCTTTCAAAGGACCCAACGTCCTCTGGGACCACGCCCCTATGGCCTATCACTGCCCCAGATCGATGGTTCACCCTTCTCCCCCTGCAATAGTTCACGGCGCCATCAGGGCCCCCTCACAGTTTCCCTAGTTTGAAGGTCTACCCTTCACCACCACAATCAACGACATCCTTCAACTTGTTTATCATGACCTCAACCTATTCAGCTAAAAGTGCTCGCCCTTCGTCATTGTAGTAGGTTACAACATCGTTTGGAACTCGTCCTCCAACCACAAACATCTAGAAAACAGACCATGGTCGCAATACATAAAGGATGTCCAAGGAGCCACAAACAAGATACACAACCACTATACAGTGCAGGTATACAAACTCAAGTGCAGGTACAAGCCCAAAACAGTTTGACAGCCTGATCACACATTACCCTGGTATGAAGGACCACCCTTCGTTTAGGAAGCGGCACCATCAGAGATTCGTCCCCATATTGTTCATATTACGCCCTTCACACAACCATGCACACAATGCACCCATTGTGCACCACTCCTAGCGCGCAATACACCCTGTGCATGTTCCACCTTGCACACCTTTCACCTCGTGCAATTTGTCATACACGCACACCATCATGAGCAAGTTCTCTACTTAGTAGCTAACCTTTTGCACCCTTGCCACGCCATTTACCTTTGTCATGATCATCGCAAATCATCACACACGCAATTCAGCAAATAGTTCCCGCCCTCCTTTCACTTCGGCTTTGAAATCCGGGAACCTTGGGGACAATTGATGGGGCTCCTCTAAATAGGTTCAGTCAAACCGAATTGACGCGACCTCAGCTGGTTCGCCGACACAGTTCCAATGAGCCTAGTCTTGCGCTATTCTGATTCTGTTTAGTCTTATAAATGGATGTCAAGACACTCGTACACTCATATACGCTAACTGCACCATTCATCATGTGTTGTGGATAGTAAAATCCTCAAACATGATGGTGCAAAGAGTAAAATTCTCCAACATGTGGAGCAATTAGTAAAATTTTCTATCATTTTTTGCTAATAGTAAAATCCTCTAACATGGGAGTGCAAATAGAAAAATTCTTCACCATGTGGTGCAAATAGTAAAATTGCAAAATCATTTAGCATGGGGTGCAAATAGTAAAATTCTTCATCATGGAATGCAAATAGTAAAATTCTCCATCATGAAATGCAAATAGTAAAACTCCCCATCATGAGATGCAAATAGTAAAATTCTTCATCATGTGGTTCAAATAGTAAAATCCTCCAACATGGGATGCAAATAGTAAAATCTATCATCATGAGGTGCAAATAGTAAAATCCTCCAAATGAGGGTGCAAATAGTAAAATTCCCCATCGTGAGGTGCAAATAATAAAATCCTCCAACATGAGGTGCAAATAGTAAATCCTCCATCATGAGGTGCAAATAGTAAAATCATTCAACATAGGAATGCAAATTGCAAAATCCTTCATCATAAGGTGTAAATAGTAAAATCCTCCGTCATTGGGTGCAAGTAGTAAAATAATCCAACATGTGGGTGTAAATAGTAAAATTCTTTATCATGTGGTGCAAATAGTAAAATCATCCATCATGTGGTGCAAATAGTAAAATTCTTCATCATGTGGTGCAAATAGTAAAATCTTCCATCATGCGGGTGTAAATAGTAAAGGCTTTCAAGACGGCCTGCGTATAACAAATAATATGGTTATGGTATGCGTATAATCATATCCATCATGTGAGTACATATCGTCAGAAAACAATACAAACAAGTGTGCATGTTGAAGCCGAGAAATTCTCAACCTCAGAAATCGGATTAGGCGACCTGAAGCTACTGGTCGACCGGTCGGGAAGACGATCTCTGGTTAGGAAACAAGGACGAATTGTACGAACAAGACCCCAGGTTGCTGCGACAAGGAAGGTCCCACCACGTACCCAGTTGCTTAGGAGAAGCAACCCCTTCTCAACCAGATTGGCCGAGCTAGGTACGAAGGAGGCGAGCTGAACGATAGCGAGTCAAGGGTAGTTACTGGAACTCGCGGGGGTTCAGGCCGAGAATTGCTTGTCCTCTCCTTCGTACCCCTGGGGTCCTATTTATAGGCAAAATCAAAGAGGGGGGGGGTCTTACTTATACCCCCCCCCCCCTGGCGAGTTGGCGACCTCCTTAAGGAACTCGCCTGGGAGAGGCGAGCATCTGGCCATAGTCGCCACCTGGCGAGTTGACCTGGGGAGCTCGCCCTACTCGCCCAAACCTTCCGCGGCCCGGGATGCTGGTCTGGATCCCCACCCTGCTTTGTTGACTTTGACCTCTGATGACCTGGCGGTGGTAGGGCCCACCCTCGTCGAATATGGGTTGTACACAATCCCCGCTCTTTTTGGGCGACGTAGGAACCCGGAAAGATTCATCCAACGCTTATTCGGCGAGGACCTCTGCCGAGTATCTGGACCGCTCGCATCATCGCCTGCTGGTTGAGTAGTCTATAAATAGGGGGGGCTTCGTTTTTCGAGACAATCCCTGGAGCTCGCCGAAGATGTCGGATGCCGAACAGTTTTTGAAGGACAATCTCGCTGCTCTGTCGGGCCTCCTCGGCATAGCTAGGTCGAAAAGACCGCGTGAGGATGATCCCACTGCCTTGCCCCCGTCGAAGAAGAAGAAGAAGACGAAGAAGGACAAGCAGCCCGCCACTACGGTGGTCGGCTCGCCTCCACTGGCGCACCAGGTCGCCGCGGCGACCGACAATCCCGTAGTGTCATCCACCACCCAGAGGGTGTTGAACGACCTAGGGCTTGACGACCTCCCTGACTCGACCCGGGGCAGCCCGCCGGAGAACGCAGGAGCGACCGAGGAGCCCGCGGTCGTGAAGGAACCTGCGGTGTCCCAGGCCGACGTCGTCACCCTGTCAGGTCGCTACCTCGAACTCTTCTCTGCTGGGTTGTCGCCACCACTTTGCTGACTTATTTCCTTATGCAGATTCTCCGATTGCCGCGGACGCGGCACTTGATGTCGTCCCCCTCAACTCGGCGCCCCTACTCGCCCTGGCGGCTGACAGGCCGTTCAAGGTCGCCCGCTCGGTCAGGATAGGCCTCAGCTCGGGGAAGGCGTCTGGGGCGGCGTTGGTGAAGGACCCCCCTCCCGCGAGCAAGGATCTGCCGGCGAAGGCCACCCCAGCCGGGTCATCTGGGCTGGTGCGCGAGGTCCCTCCAGCGAGTACGGCGGCTGGTGTTGTCGCGAGCGGCGGGAAAATACCCTCGGTGAGCGCTCCATTGCCGCCGCCGCCGCCGCCGCCCGCAGTCGTCACTACCGGCCAGGCGCCGAGCACCGGCTTGCCCCCTCCGCCGCCTCTGTCCGCCCTGCCGAAGGATCATCCGCGACCTCCTTCTTCTGCGCCGAGGGCTCCGCACCACTCGGCGAGCTCTCCTCAGGCTTCGCCGCCGGTGAAGAAGCCGGTGAGGCCGCGGCCTCCCTACTTTCCTCCGCGGGTTGGAGACCCCGACTACGTCGGCCAAGGGTCTGGAGGGCGCGGGCAGGGCAGGCCTGCCGACCTTCCGAGTAGCTCTTCGGGGAGGCGAGATACCTCCGGGCGACCTTCTTCGCCGCGCCGATCCCGATCTCCTCGCCGTGGTGAGCCTCCTTCCACTGACTACCGCTCTGCTTATTGCTTTTTCACTCCTGACGATCTGTCTTCCTGCCGTGTCAGATCGCCCGGCGACCTCTGGGGCGACTTTCCTCGACGCTATCGGGCTGTCCGGGAGCGAGTATCGCCAGGCCGCCATTCGCGCCCACATGGAGCTGGAGAGCAAGTTTGACCAGCTCGCCATCTGTGATTCTCACCGGCGCATCTCGGCACTGGAGGCGAGGATGGCCAAGGTCGAAGGGCTCCAGTCGACCCTGGAAAGCTATGAAGCTCGCTTTCACGTGGTCAAAGAGAACGACCGCCAGCTGCAACTGAACAACCACCGCCTGCAGCTGGTGCTCGACGAGCTGGCCGGCATCCGGGCGAGCATGGGATCTGCTGGACGCCTGGCGAGGATGGAGGAGCAGCTCAGGCTCGGCGATGACGCGACAGCGCTGGCGACGGAGCATTACCGACGTGCGCGCGAGATCGGCTGGGCTGGGCGGCATCCGCACCCTCCTGAGCGGCCGAGGGCGCCATAATCTTTTTCTTTTTTTGTTTTTTGAATGTAATCGCCTGTAATCGCCTCGCGCGACTTTGTAATCCCCGGACATTTGATTAATTCGTGTGCGCGAATATTCCCGCTTCCGTGTGCGCGCTTTCATTCTTTGACGTACCGAGCTTTAGTTCACTTTGATAATGTCGCAGGTTTTTCTTCATCGCGCGAGTTTGTCAGATACTCGCCGGGGTGGCTGACCCCCCCCCCTTCCTTGGACTTGTCGTTCCTATAAATAGGGGGGGTAGGTGGGTCATAAAGTGTATTGCTGTAGCGACCTTCTTTCCTCCTGCCGAGTATCTGAACAGTCAACTCGCCGCTCACGCTGCTTTCTGATCTCGCCATCATGGTCGGTGACGACGCCAGCGCTCGCCGACAGGCCCATGCAATTAATTTTGCCGATGCGGCTTTTAAGAAATCTATCACCACCGAGAAGGAACTGGGGACCTTCAAGGAACGCTCCCTCCCTGACGGATACTCGGCAAGACTCCCTACTCGCAGCGAGCGCCTCAATACCCATATTGAGGGCTCGCTTGTAATGTCGCTGCGTCACTTCGACGCGGGTCTGCGGCTGCCCTTCTGGCCGGAGTTTTGCGAGATTCTACGCTACTTTGGGATTGTTCCCGCGCAGATCAATCCCAACGGCGTGGCGATCATTATGGGATTCCTATGCTTCCTTCGGGAAGAGAGGATCTCTTTCGACCTCTCCGTCTTCCGCCGCATCTTCGCCTTCGCGGCGACCTCGGAGGGGGTCATCTTCTTTAGCAGCCATGTCTGCACTCTGGTCGGGACGGCGAACAAGGTCCATCGCTGGAGCGAGCAGCTGGTTGTCGTCCATGGCGACTTCGGCGGCGTTCCCGGCAGGCCGCACCAACCAGCCGATGTCGCCTTCCTTCCCCCCATCCTCGAGGGAGCTCGCGAGCAGCTCTTCGACTACTTCCGCGGTCGGCGTTTTGACGTCATTTTCTGGCGACTAAACGTCAGCGTGCTCGAGCCAGTCCTCCCGATCGAAAGTATGTTGAACTCGCCGTGCGCCCTGGTTACTCGCTCGCCATTTTGCCGCTGAAGCTAACTTCGTCACGTGTTTTGCAGTCGCCAACGAGCTTCCGGAGAAGCCGCTTCCCTTGGCGAAGGAAGTCGCTGCCACGCAGTCGGATGCTCCCCCTCCTGCCGACGTCGGGGAGAAGAAGACGGCTAAGGGGAAGTCGCGGGCCAGCTCGCAGGGTCCCGCGAGGAAGAAGGTGAAGACCTCGTCGCCGCGATCCGTCGATCGCCGGTCGCCGACGCCCGCGCGGTCACCCCATTTCCACCCCAACTACGGCCTTGGACAGGGGGTGGTGGACGCCTTCGGTCGCCCGCTCGTGACCTGGTCGGCGGGGGAGAACTCGGTGTCGCTGAGCACCAACCTCCCGTCCTGGTCGACTGACTGGGAGGATAAGGGGGAGGCGTTCGCCGTCCTTCATGCCATCTATGGTCGGGCCGACGCGGAGTCCGTCATGGAGCTGACCCCGACGGAGCTTGCCCATCAGTCGGCCTGCGCGCTCGCGCGGTCTGCCGAGCTGGGGCATTACTCGGCGAGGAAAATGCTGGAAATGACCGACGCCCTCAAAATCGTCTCCAAGAAGGCCATTGACCTTGGCATGCAGTCCGCCCGCTGGAGGGACTTCGAGGTGAGTTATCCTTGGGTAGGTTGCTTGACTTGTATCGCTGCCAGGCTCTGACATTGGTCATCTCGCAGGCTGCCGAGATAGAAGCGGCGAAGAAGCTTTCCGAGTGCGAGGAGAAGCTCGCCACCTCCCAGGCCGAGTTGGAGGCGGCTCAAACTCGCGCTGCGGTGATGGAGACCAGGCTGATCGCTGCTGAAGGGCGGCCGAGCTCCTCAACCTCGCTGCCCGAGGACCCGGCGCGAGTGGTGAAGCAATCGCGCGTCCTCTGGGAGGAGAGATCCTCCGTTCGCCGCGAGATCGCGCGGGCGGCGGGGAATGTCATTCTCGCGCGCCTTAGGCTCGGGGGCCAGCTCGTCGAGGGGGAGAAGCCGCTCACTGTTGACGAGCTCATCCCCGAGCTGCTCGCCGAGGGGACTGTCCCGCCATACGACGCGTCGTTGCCGACCAGCTCCGGTGATTCTGACAGCAGCGGCAGCGGAAGCAGCAGCGGCAGCGGAAGCAGCAGCGGCAGCGGAAGCAGCAGCGGCGAGACCGCAGAGAGCGACGACTTTGCGGATATCGGCGATGTTGGGGATGATGAATATCGGCCTGATACTGGCGACGACGAGTCCTAGTTGCTCGCCGATATTCTTTTTGTTCCTTTTGTAAACCACATTTTGACTTAGTGATTTATACAAAGTTTTGCCTTTTCCTCTGACTGGAGGTTACTCGCTAGGCTCATAGGCTCGGAGAGGGACGCTCGCTAGGTCGCAGGGGATGGCCCCAACGTCGACCATCCGCTCGCCGGGACCTACTCCCCCCTGCGCCCGGATACTCGTGAACCTGCTGTGATAACCGCGCGGGTGGCGTGTGGGACGTACTCGCATGTCCCCCGGGGCTCGCTTACTCGCGCGGTTTCAGCTCGCTTCCCCGCATGGAAACAGCTCGCCTACTCGCGCGAGATCAGCTCGCCTGTTCGCGTGAGTTTTGCTCTCCTACTCGCGTGAGGCCTGCTCGCGCGTGACGAAAATTGGGCCGGGCTTAGTCGTCGCACATAGCCCGTGGGCCCCTCCTTGTTATCGAGGAGATCGGCCGATTCCCGAGGAGAGGAGCTCGTGGGGATACCGGTCTTTCGACGCTGCTCAACTCGAAGTCTTGGATTACAATCGAGGAGATCGGCCGATTCCCGAGGAGAGGAGCTCGTGGGGATACCGGTCTTACGACGCTGCTCAACTCGAAGTCTTGGATTACAATCGAGGAGATCGGCCGATTCCCGAGGAGAGGAGCTCGTGGGGATACCGGTCTTACGACGCTGCTCCACTCGAAGTCTTGGATTACAATCGAGGAGATCGGCCGATTCCCGAGGAGAGGAGCTCGTGGGGATACCGGTCTTACGACGCTGCTCCACTCGAAGTCTTGGATTACAATCGAGGAGATCGGCCGATTCCCGAGGAGAGGAGCTCGTGGGGATACCGGTCTTACGACGCTGCTCCACTCGAAGTCTTGGATTACAATCGAGGAGATCGGCCGATTCCCGAGGAGAGGAGCTCGTGGGGATACCGGTCTTACGACGCTGCTCCACTCGAAGTCTTGGATTACAATCGAGGAGATCGGCCGATTCCCGAGGAGAGGAGCTCGTGGGGATACCGGTCTTACGACGCTGCTCCACTCGAAGTCTTGGATTACAATCGAGGAGATCGGCCGATTCCCGAGGAGAGGAGCTCGTGGGGATACCGGTCTTACGACGCTGCTCAACTCGAAGTCTTGGATTACAATCGAGGAGATCGGCCGATTCCCGAGGAGAGGAGCTCGTGGGGATACCGGTCTTACGACGCTGCTCCACTCGAAGTCTTGGATTACAATCGAGGAGATCGGCCGATTCCCGAGGAGAGGAGCTCGTGGGGATACCGGTCTTACGACGCTGCTCCACTCGAAGTCTTGGATTACAATCGAGGAGATCGGCCGATTCCCGAGGAGAGGAGCTCGTGGGGATACCGGTCTTACGACGCTGCTCCACTCGAAGTCTTGGATTACAATCGAGGAGATCGGCCGATTCCCGAGGAGAGGAGCTCGTGGGGATACCGGTCTTACGACGCTGCTCCACTCGAAGTCTTGGATTACAATCGAGGAGATCGGCCGATTCCCGAGGTGAGGAGCTCGTGGGGATACCGGTCTTACGACGCTGCTCCACTCGAAGTCTTGGATTACAATCGAGGAGATCGGCCGCTTCCCGAGGAGAGGAGCTCGTGGGGATACCGGTCTTACGACGCTGCTCCACTCGAAGTCTTGGATTACAATCGAGGAGATCGGCTGATTCCCGAGGAGAGGAGCTCGTGGGGATACCGGTCTTACGACGCTGCTCAACTCGAAGTCTTGGATTACAATCGAGGAGATCGGCCGATTCCCGAGGAGAGGAGCTCGTGGGGATACCGGTCTTACGACGCTGCTCCACTCGAAGTCTTGGATTACAATCGAGGAGATCGGCCGATTCCCGAGGAGAGGAGCTCGTGGGGATACCGGTCTTACGACGCTGCTCAACTCGAAGTCTTGGATTACAATCGAGGAGATCGGCCGATTCCCGAGGAGAGGAGCTCGTGGGGATACCGGTCTTACGACGCTGCTCCACTCGAAGTCTTGGATTACAATCGAGGAGATCGGCCGATTCCCGAGGAGAGGAGCTCGTGGGGATACCGGTCTTACGACGCTGCTCAACTCGAAGTCTTGGATTACAATCGAGGAGATCGGCCGATTCCCGAGGAGAGGAGCTCGTGGGGATACCGGTCTTACGACGCTGCTCCACTCGAAGTCTTGGATTACAATCGAGGAGATCTTTGACAAAACTCTCTCCGGAGAGGCGCTCTTGATCCTGCCAAATCGGGGGGTCGGCGTCCAGACCCGTTCCTAAGAATTCCTCTAGTCGGAAGAGAGATGCACTCGGGGAGACCTAGGCCGACATGCAAGGGGGGAGCTGATCTCGGCCGACAATGCAGAGGTTCGGTCTTACAAGAGCGCTTAAAGTCCCGAAGCCTCGTCCCATCGTCCGAACTAGGCTATTCAGTGAGAACGGGTTGAAGGCACGTATCTCGATTTGATAGTGAAGATCGTTTCCAGTTGCGATTCGAATGGGGGTGGTGTTCGTCGAGGGTCCTCCCCGGACGCACTCGGAATCAACACACACCCCTGGGCTCATTCTTGCCCTTTTCAGCAGGTTATCCTGCCTTGCTGCTCGTTTGAGGTTTTTCCTTCTGGGTGCTTTACGAGGCCGGCCTCTCCTCGAGTCCGGGGGATCAGGGTGCGGATCTGTTCCTCGTAGTTCCTCCAGACGGAAGAGAGATGCACTCGGGGAGACCTAGGCCGACATGCAAGGGGGGAGCTGATCTCGGCCGACAGTGCAGAGGCCCGGTCTTACAAGAGCGCTTAAGATCCCGAAGCATCGTCCCATCATCCGTACTGGGCTATGTATGAGGAACAAACCGACCACTGCCTTCCGAAGTCGACTACGAGGCGGGCCATGGAAACACTCAGAAGCCTCGAGGCACCTTCAACACAAAAGGGATGAAAATCCGCATCCTTTGTTCATTTAAGAAAGTTTACAGAAATAGATACATGGGTTACCGCTATGGGTAAAATCTTTTCAAATCATCTCCGCTCCAGGTTCCAGACAGCTGCTCTCTCGCTTGGTCTTGTAGGTAATAGCCTCCTGTGGCCAAAGCCTCTTGGATGATGAAAGGTCCTTCCCAGTTGGGAAAGAGCTTGCCTATGGCGGCTCCCCGCCCGGCGGCGTCCACTTTCTTCATGACCAAGTCCCCTGCGAGGAAGTTCTTCAAGCGGACGTTTTTGTCGAAATGCCTCGCCATGCGCCTCTTGGTTTCCTCCTGGCGTATGGAGGCTAAGTCCCGAAGCTCTTCCACATAATCTAGGGAGAGCCTCTGAGCCTCTTCATTCTCTAACCGCCATTCCTCGCTTCCGTCTTCGGCCGCGATGACCCTCGGACTATGCACCTCAAATTCGACCGGGATGAGCGCCTCGGACCCGTGTGATAGCTTGAAGGGTGTTTCCCTTGTAGCCGAGTTCGGGGTGGTCCTGAGAGCCCACAGGACAGAGGGGAGTTGTTCGGCCCAATTCCCCTTGAGATTGGTGATCTTCTTCTTCAGCAAGTTGATGATGAGCTTGTTTGCGGCTTCTACTTGCCCGTTGCTACGAGGATGATGTACCGAGGCGAACCGAAGGTCGGTTCCCAATTGTTTACAAAAGTCTCCCAGTTCCAGGCTGGCGAACTGCGGCCCATTGTCGGTGATGATGGCCAGAGGGATCCCGAATCTGCATGCGATCTCCCCCCAAATGAAGTTCTTGACGATTTGAGACGTGGTCCTGGCCAGAGCCTTAGCCTCGATCCACTTCGTGAAGTAGTCGACCATTACCAGAACAAACTTCCTTTGCCCGCTAGCTTGAGGGAACGGGCCGATCAAATCCATGCCCCAAATTGCGAAAGGCCATGGAGCGGTAATTGAGCGAAGTTGCTGAGCTGGCTGGAGCGCAAGGGGCGCAAAGAGTTGACATTGGGAGCATTTTCTGGAATAGGCCTCTGCGTCCTTTCGGATGGTCGGCCAGAAGTAACCGTGCCTCAGAATCCTTTGCTCCAGGGTGCGGGTCCCGGAGTGACTGCCGCACTCTCCTGAGTGTATCTCTTCGAGGACCCGGGGAATCTCGTGCTCTGACAAGCACCGGGCCAGAGGGCCTGAAATGGTCTTGCGATAGAGTTCGCCGCCCTGCAGCAAGTAGTATGCGGCCTTGTACCGAAACTTTCTTTGGTCTTGCCCGTCAGATGGTAGTCGGCCTGTCGCCAGGAATGTGATGAACGGATCCCTCCACGAGGCCCGCTGATCGACCTCCATCAATTCGCCTTCTTCGATGGATGGTCGAAATAACTCGATGGCGGTTCCCCCGGCCCGGGGGCCGTATTTCGCAAGATTGTCTGCCTCGGAGTTGCGCTCTCGGGGCACATGCTCGACGTGAAAGGATCGGAACCCCCCGATAAGGCCTTTGACCTTGACCAGATATTGCTGCAAGACGGGATCTCGGACTTCGAACTCTCCCCGAATCTGGGATGCCGCCACCATGGAATCGGAAAAGGCCCTGATATCTCTGATTGCCAGTTCCTTGGCGAGTCGCAAGCCAGCCACCATGGCTTCGTACTCCGCCTGGTTGTTAGTAACCGGAAAATTGATCTTGATAGCTTGCTCAATCCTGGTCCCCTGAGGACTAACCAGCACCACCCCGGCTCCCACGGAGTGTCTCCCTGACGCGCCATCCACGAACATCTTCCAAGGGACCGGCCGAGAGACATCCGTGTCTGCCTCGACCTCGGCCGAGAAGTCGGCCAGGAAATCCGCCACGGCTTGTGCTTTGATCGCGACCCTTGGGGGGTAGGAGATGTCGAACTCGCTCAGCTCCACAGCCCATTTGGCGAGCCTGCCGGAATGCTCCACTCCGTCCAAGATACTCCTCAAGGGATGGTCTGAGACTACTTTGATAGAGTGGGCTTGGAAATATGGACGGAGTCGCCTGGCCGAAACTACCAGGGCAAAGACCAACTTCTCCAGGATGGGGTACCGCGTCTCGGCTTGCCTTAGCACCCGGCTTACGTAATAGATCGGAAGCTGCTTCTTTCCCTCCTCTCGGACCAACACCGAGCTGACTGCTTCGGCCCCTACCCCTAGGTAGAGCAAGAGGTCTTCGCCGCCCTGCGGACCCTGAAGGAGGGGAGCTCGAGTCAGCTGTTGCTTGAGCTTCATGAAGGCCTCTTCGCACTCCGGGGTCCACTCGAATTTCTGATTTCCCCGAAGGGCTTTGAAGAAAGGGGAGCACTTTTCTCCGGCCTTGGAGAGAAACCGGCTAAGACCTGCCAGCCTTCCGGTCAACCTTTGAACTTCCTTGGAGTCCCTTGGGGACGCCATCTCCACGATGGCTTTCACCTTGTCGGGGTTGGGCTCCACCCCTAGGGGAGTAAGGAGGTGTCCTAGAAACTTCCCCCTTCCTGCGCCGAAAACACACTTGGCCGGGTTGAGCCGCATCTTGTACCTCCTCAGGGTGGCGAAAGTCTCCGTCAGATCCGCTACGTGCTCTGCGGCGCTCTTACTCTTAACGAGCAAGTCGTCGACGTAGACTTCCAGATTCCGCCCCTTCTGCTCTCTGAAGACGTGATCCATCATTCTTTGATATGTCGCGCCGGCGTTCTTGAGCCCAAAGGGCATCATCTTGTAGCTATAGCACCCGTCGCTGGTGATGAAGGAAACGTCGCGGCAATCGGGGGGATGCATCCGGATCTGATGGTATCCTGAAAAGGCATCAAGGAAACTCATCACAGGAAATCCGACGGCGGAATCAACCAGCGCGTCGATCTGAGGCAGGGGATAACAATCCTTCGGGCAGGCTTTATTCAATAATGAAAAGTCGATACATAACCTCCAGCCCCCTCCAGACTTCTTCACCATTACAACATTGGAGACCCAGCCTGGATACTGGATCTCCGAAACAAAACCTGCTTCCAGCAGCTTCCCTACTTCCTCCCGGATGGGTCCCGCTAGAGCGGCGGCGCTCTTCCTTTGCTTTTGACGGACGGGGGCCGTCGCCGGATCCAGGTTGAGGCGATGACAGGCAACATCAGCATCGATCCCTGGCATTTCGGCGGCGCTCCATGCGAAGACGTCCGCGTTTTCCTGTAGGCAGGCCGCTATCTCCACCTTCCCTTCCGGGGGCAAGGCTCCTCCGATCTTCAGCAGCTCCGGCTTTCCTCTCAGGGAGATCACCTCCACTTCCTCCAGCTCCTCGGCAGCTTGCAGGCCCTCTTCTTGCTCCATCATCCTTTCCAACCTTTCTGCGTCGCCCATCCAGCTGATGGTGCTGACCGCATTCAGGTAGCATTCCCTGGAGGCCTTGGGATCTCCCCTGATCCTGACTTGGACGTCATCCCTGCAGTACTTCAGGCATTGGTGATAAGATGAAGGGACGGCCTTGAAGTAGTTGATGAGGGGCCGTCCGAAGATGGCGTTGTAGCCGCTCGGTGCGTCGACGATGACGAAGCGGCATCGGATCGAAGTCCCCCCGAGAGTAACCAGCAACTCCACTCCTCCTTCCACCTCTTTCTTCTCCCCGGAGAAGCCGAAGAGAGGCCCATCCGCTGCCTGAACCCGGGACGCTTCCACCTGAAGGCCGACGAAGGTTCTCTTGAAGATGACATTCACCGAGCTCCCGTTATCCGCGAGGATTCGGTCGACGGTGAAGTCCTCGATTGCTGCTTGAATCACCAGGGCGTCATGGAAGGGGTTCTCGTTCCAGAGCATGTCTTCCTCCGAGAAGGTGATCTCGTTCAAGGGAGGGGGGGTCTGAGACGTCGAAGCGACGCTCCTTTTGTAGATTTGGTGGAGACTTCCCTTGCGGGAAGCTCCTAGCCCCGCCCCTCCGTTGATCACTCCAACGTGCCCGCCTCCCGGACCGGGAATGACATTTCCCCTTCCTCCCTGATCGATCCTGTCTTCGTTCCTCCTCCTCTGCAGTGCCTGGTAAGCCACCTGCCCAACCTGGGCCTCCTGCTGTGGCTGCTCCCTCTCGGCCGCCGTCGCTTCCATTCTTCTCCTTGTTTCCCAGAACTCTGGGCAAGCCAAGGTCCCGTGCCCCTCCACTCGATGGATATCGCAGTAGAGGGGAATCGCCGCTTCCTGCTGCCTTTCCTGCCTCCTCTCCTGTTGCCTCTCCTTCCGCCGGCGCTTGGCGGCTCGCTGCGTGATGGACATGGTCTCCCTTCTTCCTCCTCCCTGCTCCCGAGGGTTGTAAGCCCTCCTTTCCTCCTGACGGGTGGGCTGCCTCCACTGAGGGCGGTCCCTCGGGTACTGGAACCTTCTTTCCTCGCTCCTCGCTTCTCGCCCTCCGACAGGCCTCCTGTCCTCCTGCCTTCGAGGCCTCTCCCGCCACTCCTGCTTCTCCGCCTTTCTGATCTCCCTTCCTCTCTCTTTCTTCTCCTCTTTCTCCCGCGGCCTTTCCTGCTTCCTGTCACTGCGCCCTTCCGGCGCCCTCTCCCTCTCCAGCAGCCTCCCTTTGTCTTGCCCAAGCGGTCGATCTCCGTCGAGCCGTGCCAGGAACTCCTTGTTCCTCTCCTCTCCCTGGATGAACACATTGGCTCTCTCCACCATCTCCTCGAACGACTTGGGTGGCCTGTGCCCCAACTCCATGTTGAACAGACCCTGCTTCAGCCCGAACTTGAGGGCCACCATCAAGGTGAACCCGTCTACCTCTTCCACCTCCAGTACCTCCTCCTGGAATCGATCGATGTACCGGCCCAAACTCTCGTGCTGCCCCTGCACGATCTTGAAGAGAGCGGTCGCCTCCTTCTTCCTCCGCTTGGACGTCGCGAACCTTGCTAGCAGGCCCCTTCGCAGATCCGAGAAGCAGTAAACGGACCCGGCCGGCAGCTGGTGGAACCAATCTCTCGCGCTACCTTTGAAGGTAATGGAGAAGAGCCGGCACTTGAGAGCATCGGACATGTTGCGAATGGAGACCACATCCTCAAACCACTGAAGATGCCCCACCGGGTCGTCCTTGCCGGAGTAGTACGAGAGGACTGGCTCTCTGAAGTTGTCGGGGACAAGGGCTGCGAGGATCTCGTCGCAGAAGGGGCTCCTCCCTTCCTGGCGGCGGCGAGTATCCTCTCCGCTCGAGCAGTCATACTCGCTCCATCGGCGAGTATCTCCATGCCTCGCCGAGAGTTCTGGTTCTCGGAACCGGATCCCCTGACTACTCGCCGGATGATGTCGCGGGGGGATCACCTGCTCTCCACTCGCCCAAGCGGGCTCCTTCCCTGCTCGCCGAGTTGGTATCTCCTCGCCCGGGGGTGTCTGGCGACGGGGGGAAGTCGCCGTCACCTCAGGCGGATTTGACAACCCGACGAGTATCGCCTTCTCCATTCTCCTTGCGAACTCTGCAAAAGCTGCCACCGTCACATACTCGCCACCTTGCCCCGGGATTCCAGCTCCCGCCGAGTTACCTCCCAACTCGCCCCGGTCTCCGTCATCGGCCATCTTCCAACCACGACTTTCTTCTTCGGTCGCTATCCACGCTCACCGCACCAAGTGTTGAAGCCGAGAAATTCTCAACCTCAGAAATCGGATTAGGCGACCTGAAGCTACTGGTCGACCGGTCGGGAAGACGATCTCTGGTTAGGAAACAAGGACGAATTGTACGAACAAGACCCCAGGTTGCTGCGACAAGGAAGGTCCCACCACGTACCCAGTTGCTTAGGAGAAGCAACCCCTTCTCAACCAGATTGGCCGAGCTAGGTACGAAGGAGGCGAGCTGAACGATAGCGAGTCAAGGGTAGTTACTGGAACTCGCGGGGGTTCAGGCCGAGAATTGCTTGTCCTCTCCTTCGTACCCCTGGGGTCCTATTTATAGGCAAAATCAAAGAGGGGGGGGGGGGTCTTACTTATACCCCCCCCCCTGGCGAGTTGGCGACCTCCTTAAGGAACTCGCCTGGGAGAGGCGAGCATCTGGCCATAGTCGCCACCTGGCGAGTTGACCTGGGGAGCTCGCCCTACTCGCCCAAACCTTCCGCGGCCCGGGATGCTGGTCTGGATCCCCACCCTGCTTTGTTGACTTTGACCTCTGATGACCTGGCGGTGGTAGGGCCCACCCTCGTCGAATATGGGTTGTACAGTGCACATAGCACATAAATTGATTGTGGTGTGTGAATAATCACATAACCACCGTAACAACCACTTATTTATGGAAATTTCACCCCAAAAAATTATAAATATGACTTCATGGTCTCTTTTATTTCCATCTTTTCTCTCATCCCTCCTTTCCTCCTACATGCAAGGGAAATCCACGAGAACTCCTTCGAAGATCTCTTTCGCCTCATTTGAAGATCTTTAAGCATCATGAAGATCCTTCAAAGGAGTTCATCCTGGTTAGAGCAAGTGTTCCACTCTAAGTGTGTCTCTGTCCGCTTTGCTCTCAAGACCGCTCAAAGCACATCTCTGTGTGCTCCGCTCTCAAGACCACTCCAAGCGCGCCCCACGTACTCAGTAACAAGCACTTCGCACACTCAAAAGCAAACGTTCCAGCCACCAACAAGACCAGTGCTCCAGACTCCTCTGCATGTAGCATGAGACAAGTCGCAAAGACCATGGCGTGCAGAGCACACAGCTCTAGCCTTTAAGCAGCAGTCGAGTACTCCAGAGCACTCAGAACGCAACATTCCCTTCTGTAGTAGACAAAAGACTTAGCTCGCAAGCGGTGTCCAGTCGCGCTCCAAGCACCACACTCTCTCTCTCTCTCCCAACAATAATAACGACTGTCACCCTCCCTTTCTCTTCAAAGCGTGTAACAATACAAGAAGATAGTGGAAGTTTGGTCGGCACCGATTCGACCACGTAGTGTTTTACCCTTTCTGGGATTTTTCACATAAAAAAAATCTTCTTGCCAGACACGCTCGATCGCTGTCGGGCTAAGACAATTCAATCTAGAGCCTCGAGTGAGCCGCAACAACATTATTGTTGTATGTCTATAAAATATTTGTTTATGCGTATATACTAGTAATAGGCACGGGCTCCGCCCTTACGACAAATCATGATAGTGCACGGGGGCCTCTCAGTAATGCGTGGGACAGTACTTCAGTTATGACATTATCTTGGCGCGGTGGTGCTCCCGCCGCTCGTAAACCCCCGAGCGCTATACTTCGCTCGTCCTCATTTTTTTTCATTTGTACGGGGATTTGTGAGTTGCGGGGAGAGTACATATTTTACTGTAGTTAATAGATTTTGTATATATAAGAGCGCATTTTTTTTAAAAATGGAGAAAAACGTATAAATAATAGAAAATGATAATTTTGTAATGAAGAGAAATAAAGTCGGAAAGTTGGATGTTTTACCAAAGGTTGTTTTCCCTTTTTAATATAGTATGGATATACATATACCGATGATACATCGCATGCACGCCCTCCCCTGTGTTGACTCGATAGTTCATCGGCCGAGACCATACAACGTCATTTGCGTATGGGGTCTGCCGATTCTTGGGTTCCCTAAAATTAGTTCGATGACATTTGATGGGTTCCCCAAAGCCGATTCGACTGAACCCATAGAACCGTATGCAAACGGCCCAAGGTGTAACTGTTGCGGCAGCTACCGCTCAACCGACAGCGTCGTCTCCGCCAGCGTCACCAAGGGGAAGTCACCTCGTCTAGGGCACGAGACCACCCTGCCTGGGCGGCCCTCTGGTCGCCCATGGCAAGCGACCGCCATGCCGCTTGACACGGGTGGCCTTATGGTTACCCATCCCATTCACCTTGCCCGTTTGGGGGTAGGGACGCCCCGATCGGGCTGCCTCCTGGCCGCCTGATCTGGGTGGCACATCTGCCAAACGGGGCGGGCAGCTCCTTGGCCCCCCACTCCCATGGCGTTCTCTTGCCTGGGGGCAAGGCCGCCCAGATCGGGTGGAATTATAGACGCCCGATCTGGGCGGCGTCCCTGCCAGCCGGGAAGGGCGGCAGTTTCTGCTGCCCGACCCCCCCCCCCCCCACCCCCCTTTACCGCCCAAGACAGCGGCCTGTCGTGCTCCCGTGTCGCCCTGGACGGGCGTCAAAAATTGCCGCACGTCCTGCTCCTTTGCCGCCCAGGACGAGCGGCATTTCCGGCCACCCCTCCCCTCGCGGGAGGGGTAGTTACTTTTCTGGTAAACTCAAAATCGCCCGAGGGCGATCTCGTCATTTACACAAATTTGGTGATCCGCGTGCTCTGTTTCGAACGATTCTATTCGTCCGCCTGGTAGTTGCGTGGGGAAATTACCAGGTTGTCCCTCCTAAAATCTATAAATAGACACCTCTCCCTCTCATTTTCATCTTTTTCCTCGGCCGGGAAATCTTCTTGCGATTTCTCTCTCCACTGCTTCTCTTCCTTGCACGCTTTCGTGCTCGCCTCTTCCTTGCGCGTTCGTGTGCGCACCTCTTCCATGCGAGCTCATGCACGCCCCTTCCTTGCATGCTCTCGCGCACCTCTTTCGTGCGCGCTCCGTGTGCCTCTTCCGTGCGCGTTTCCGTGCGCGCCTCTTTTGTGCGCGCTCTCGCGTACACTCCTGCGCGCACCTCTTCTGTGTGCGCTCCCGCGCGCACTCTCCTTTAGCAAACGCTCCCGCGTGCGCTCCTGCGCGCACCTCTTCTGGTGCGCTCCCGCGCGCACCTCTTCTGGTGCGCTCCCGCGCGCACTCTCCTCCAGCAAGCGCCACGCGCACTCCTCCATCAAGACCGTATCAGCGAGCCTCCGCGCACTCCGACATCAAGACCGTCCTAGCGCGCCTCCGCACGCTCTGTCGTCAAGACCGTCCAAGCGCGCCTTCGCGCAGCCTTCCGTCAAGACCTTCAAAGTGTGCCTCTGTGTGCCCCGCCGTCAAGACCATACATGCGCTCCTCCGCGCGCACTACCGCCAAGACGGTCCAAGCGCGCCCCGCCGTCAAGACCTTCCATGCGCGCCTCTGCGCTCCCCTCCGTCAAGACCGTTCCAAGCGCGCCTCTGCACTCTCTCCCAGGACCACCAAGCCTCCTCCGTGTCAGCAAACCAAGCCTTCCAGAGCGCCCAAAGTTCGTGTGTCTCACGCCGTTAGTAGTTTACAAGAGCAACTTCAAAGCCCGCCAAAGACCGCTCAACTGCAGCCCGACACGTAGAACGCTCAGCATTTCTAGCACCCGTGACTCAACAGCAAGCTCGACGGGCGGCGAAAAGTTTGCCACTCCGGACTCTTCTAAGCACAATAGGAGACAAACCACAGAGGACTAGGCCATTTGAACTTTCAAGCCCCAGATGTACAAACGCAACAAGCTGCTCCCTCCTTCAAGCCAACGTCAAAGACTTCAAAGCCTCCACAGCATAAAGGTCCCAATTGCAGCAAGAGCAGAAATAGCTCAGTGAGTGGCGGCCTGTCGCCCTCCGAGTCATTCTCATTCTATCTCTCCATAATTGTAACGAGAGACGGTCTGTTGCCCTCGAGTTTTTCAAGAAAGCTTTGTATATCAACAAGCAAATAGTGGAGGTTTTGCCGCCACAGACCCGGACACGTGGTTTTTCACCCAGTTGACAGGTTTTTCACGCTAAAAATATTCCTTTTCCCGCTCTTTACTTATTGTGACTGTTGGTGCACTCGACCGCTCCCGGGCTAAGGCGGTCCAATTTAGTCTAGTCTGCCAGGAGCCTAGAGCGATCCCTAACAACATTATTTTTAATTTGATATTGTTTCATGATCCACTGAGATGGTAGTGGTGGCGAGGTCCTCCAAGAAGCGAGCATGCATCAAGTTCGAAGTTAGCTCCTTAGTATTCGAGATGTTAGCACGAGGCGAGGGTTGCCTTGCAGGCTTGCATCCAGCGAAGTCATTGGATAGACCTTCCTTCTCAAAAGAAGGCGAGGCCCATGACACCTCGCCGCTGGCATGACCTGAACGCAAAAACATTTGGGAAGACACAAAAGATTTCTTTCTTAAATAAAAAATAGACTTATCTGGTAAGGCAATGACGACAATCCTCACCTCGCCTAAGGGAGCTTCCTCATTCCCTCCTCACTTGGGAGTGGGGATGTCATAGTCTTCAATTCCACAGTTAGGTCTGTAGCGAACCCAAAGGCGCCCTGCGAAGGCTGTTCGCAAAGAAGAAAGAATATCAACATTGAGGTCAAATCAAATTGCATAAAATCAAAGATGCACTCAAATTTGCATTGCCAATCGGCTCAGGATGCTGATCCGAGCGCAAATCAGGAGTGGTGGAGGGGACGATCTTCTTCACCGGGGGATCGCTTCCCTCCCAGACGGCCCGGCCTCGCTCAAGATCCTTTAAAGGCTGAGGCCTCAGTCATCTTTTTCCTCTTTGTTCTTTCCCTCCTCTCGCATTAGAGGATGTCGCGAGAGGGAATTCCTTCGAATTGAGCTCAAAAGTTAGTCGCAGCCAAGGATAACTGTGTTGTCTTTTACCTCGACAGGCGAGGTGATTTTCTTCTCGGCAGGCAATGCGAATTTCTTCTTGCCACCCATGGTACAAGGTCTAAGGCTCTGTTTGGGACAGCTCTGGCGGATTTAAAAGTTGCTGTTCGGATAGAGCTGTTTTAAAATAGATCTCTGGGGAGCAGTTTTGAAAAGTTGCAGAGTGTTTGGGTGTTCTGTGCAGAAGTGCGCTCGGAATCGCCGGAGAAAGGCCGTCGGGGGCTCGAAATCGCCGGAGGAAGGCCGTCCGAGGCTTGGAATCGCCGGAGGAAGGCCGTCCGGCCTCTGAGCATGTTCCAACTGAAGAAACCATTAGATTTCCAAAACCTGTGAGAGAAAAAGCTATTTTGCGGAAGCTGAAGCTGGGGGGAGGGGAGATTTCTGAAGAGCTGCAAAACAGCTCCAGATTTCTGAAAAGCTGCTCTTAAGGAGCTGTCCCAAACAGTTAAAAAACAGCTCTGGCGGCTGGAATAGAGATTCTCCAGCCGCCAGAGCTGTGCCAAACAGACCCTAAGTTTTGGGAGTCTTAGACCCTATTTATAAGGGAGGGAGGGAGGGAGGGCCAAGACCCCTCAACTCGGTAGATCGGAGCTTGTCAAATATGGGTTGGACGGTTCTTTTAGAGCTCAAAGCAAACTCAAAAAAATAGAGACTGTGCACAACCAGTATTCCATATGAAGGGCCTAAGCCTACTTATAGCCCCCATATACCTCAAAATTTTAACTATTGACCGGATAAAAGGATCTTGTGAAGACACGTGGAGCTCAATGAAATCTCAATGGGAAATATGATAAATTAGGCTTGCAAGCAATTCGGTTCTGTTTTAGGTAAACTGAAACCTAACCGAATAGCCTCGATTTTTATACTCCTAAAACAGAAACCGAACTGAATAGTCTCGGTTTTTACACTCCCAAAACCGAAACCGATCGGTTTGATTTGGTTTCTTATATTCGGTTCGATTTTCCGTAAAACTCTGCGCCGTATTTATCCTGTATGTTTGTTCATATTCTAAAATAATTGATGTTTATAATTAGGATGTAAATAGCCAACGTCTACGTGTAATTAAAGTTCAAGTAATTTAATTTAATAAAATGATTGATATCGAGTTGCTTCAATCTGAGAAAAGCTTGGTTCGAGATCAGATCATAATATAGCCCTTCCATAAAGTCAGCATGTGAAATCTCTTATTACATGATTCTATCAAAATTAGCTACACCTGCGCATTTTGTGATAACGAAGACTTCACCTAGAGCTGTCCAAGGACGGAAAAAAAATTTGGCATGTCAAACTTACAACAAAACTGTGCGCAATATAAATGCCCCCAACTCCCGACCCCACCTCCCTTTCCCCTCCTCAAGCCAAAATTTCATTTTTCCCTCCTGCTTCAGGCTCCCGCTCATCTTCGGAACCAGGTTTGACGAAGCACACCCTGTTCTTAAAAATCCGACCATTTCGCCAGCAGCGCCCTACCCCTTTTTGTCAACGTCGACCCTTCTCTGCCTTACTCCTCTATCTGAATTGCGACATCCCCTTTCTCCTCCTCTTACTCCTCCATTCTTGATAGTTCTCCTGCTGCCCGCTTCATCAATTTAGAAAATCATGGATTAAAGTCCTGAAATTTTTGAACAGCTGCCGTAACAGCAAGTAATTTATTTTGTTCTTTTTTTGTGAAAATTGAGTGACGACCAAATATCTAGTTGGATTTAGCTTAACATATGCAGTAGTATAGTAAAATCCGTCAGGATTTCGTGTCTTTTTTCTTTATTGAATTCCCTGCAGGCAGAGTTGCAGTTTTTGATGTTTTCCTTCTTAATGTTTTTTAGATAAGTACCGATGTAGTTTTCCCAACAGTGCATTCAGAGACAGAGGCATACAAGATTTATTACGAGTATGCTCACAAAACTGATTTTAGCGTTCGCAAATAACATATCTGACACTAGACACATACTCGAAATATAAAAGTTAGAGAGTACTCTTGTTCCGAAGCTTGTTTGAAGTGCTCCATTCCAACTGAAGAAGGTGTAGAAGGTTCAAAAAATATCATAAACTAGATACTCGTATCTAATATAAGGCATGCATACATTTCACCGTTGATATAGAGGGCAAGAATTGGATAGTAACAAAATTCGTAGAAGAGCACAATCATCCTCTTGTTTTGGAAAAGAACATTCATTTGTTGCGGTCTAACAGGAAAGTATTTGACGATCAAAGCAGTCTTTTGAAGAATATGATGGGAGTTGGCATCAGAACGTCTGATGCGTACAAGTTTATAGCCGGTGAGGTCGGCGGTTTTGAAAACGTTGGGTTCTCTAAAAGCGATGTGTATAATTATGTTCAACAAGAAAAAGCTGCTCTTATAGAAGTTGGCGACTCGAATAGTTTGTTTAAACTATTCAAGGATAGACAAATAAAAGATAACATATTTTCTTTTGATATTCAAACAGAAGAGTTTAACAGACTAACGAGTTTTTTCAGGATGAATGATCATAGTAAAATTAACTTTGTCAGTTTTGACGATGTTATTATATTTGATACAACTTATCACCTCAACAAATATAATTTAGTTTGTGTGTCGTTCATCGCGGTGAATCATCATTACTAGAATGTGTTTATTGGTGGGGCTTTTATAGCAGTTGAAACCATAAAATCATTTTGTTAGGTATTTGAGACGTTTTTGAGATTCGTTGGCGGAAAGCAACCAATCATCATATTCACAGATCAAGATTAAGCCATAACGGTCGCAATTGCTAGAGTTTTTTGTAGTAATCGTCATCGGCTTTGTCAGTGACATATATCCAAAAAAGTCCCGTCAAATGTGCGTTGAACCTTCAACCATGTCAAGAGTGTAAGATCTTTATTTTATCATTGCGTGAGTAAATGTGATACCGAGATTGAGTTTGATGCTCATTGGAGCGGAATGATTTCAAGGGGAAATTTGGAGAACAATAGGTCGTTGGATGATGTACACATGGTTAAAAGTAAGTGGTCCACTGCTTTTAATAAGAATATCTTAGATTTGGGCATATTATCCACTCAAAGAAGTGAATTCGCCAATAACGATTTGCATGGATGTTCAAAAGCCATGAGGTCGTTAGTTGAGTGTTTTAATAGAATGGAGAAGCTAATTTCATCTTAGGGGCGATCGGAGCAAGAAGAGGACTTTAGATGCAAGGAATGTATCATTACTCTAAAGTTTAAAAATTGTTTACTTCTAAAACAAGCTTCCAAAATATACGCAAGAAAAAAGTTCTCCATATTTGAAAATATATATATGGAAGATGCAATAAGTGTGAGCATCATAGAAGAGGTCCAGAACAACGCCAAAACTGGATGTGTTCATATCTGACCGTAAGAATACCTAACCAGAACAAAAAATGGAGCACTGACAAAGCTAAACACTAAAAATTCAGTCATTTCTCTATTTATCACCATAAACAGGTAAACTTCATCCCAGTTTGCAGCTGAAACCCTAAACCTAAGCAATATCCGGTAGCGAAGCACATTCTAGATATTACAAAAAATAATAACTGGGTGGTGACAATCTTCCCCAAAGAAAACGTAACCAAACTCCTACCAAGTGTGTAAATGAAAAAGAAGCAATGAAGGATCATTACCTTCGATGTTCTCCGTTGCGGTCAAAGTTCCCATAGGAAGTTCAAAGAAGCAGACGAGTGGTCGAGCTCTTCTCCCTGGCGATCGATGTTCCCTCTCGATGAATGGCAGTGTTCGTCGTGTTATTCTCTGTCGATGAGCACCAGGGCGTTATGTCTTCTGTAACGACTGAAGTTTTTTTTGAAAATTTTGAACTAAAAGAGGGGAAATGGAGGTGGGGCCGGGGAGTTGGGGATATTTATATTACACTCAGTTTTGTTGTACGTTTGATGTACCAAAAAAATTTCCCCAAGGAGGAGCAGTCATTCATCCTGAGGCTGGAATTAACTTCAAAATCAGCTGCTGTTTTCATCTACCAGCCCCTCTAATCACAACTACTATCCTTCTAGCCCTAGCTAAACTAGTAATTAAATTCTATCAATCTAAAAATACTCATGTGTAAAGTGAAGTGAACTAAAAAAAGCAAAAAACAGTCAAAAAGTTATAGTGGGAAATACTAGACAAAATAGTCATTTCAGTCCTCAACATTTAGTTCCTTAAACATTTCAATCCCTAACCTTTTATTTTGAATAAATTAGTCCCTAATATTTCTATACTTTACATTTTGTCCTAAAATTAATAGCAAAAACCTTTCCATTCACAACATTTCTTTTCCTATTCTTCCCACGCCAGAACTCCTCCTCCATACGTCACCGCGACACTCCACGGACGAACAAGGCGTTGGCTTCTCCGGCGACAACTCCACGCCTGGACTTGTCGAAGGGTCTATCCACCACAGGGGTTGCGTTTCCAGATGATACCACCTCCGGGGTGGCGATTCCAGCAGGTACTCGAGTTTTTGAGATGTAGGGTTTCTGCGATTTCAACACCATGTAGGGTTTTTAAGATGTAGAGTTTCTGCGGTTTTTGAGATTTGGGGCTTAGGGTTGTTTAGATTTGTGATTTGGGCATTGAGATATGTGATTCCCGAAATCACAGTGATTTCATGTTTTCTCAGAGTGTACTATAAGATCGCTTCGGGTGAATTGCAAAGCTGGTGCACTCTAAAAACCTTTTAGTGTTTTCATGTTTTCTCACATTTTAGTATTATTAGTTTTTCTTATAAACCTTTAAAACATTTTGTTGCTTGTACTTACTATGGATTATAGTGACTCTGATAGTATTGATAGTGCACTGGAAATATTGTTTGAGGGTGATGTCCGTGATAATCTAAATATTCAAGTCAATAAAATTTTTGATAAGGTACAAGCTAAGTGGGTTGCAGAGATTTCAAGAGGTAAAGCGGTTAGGTCAAAGACACATGCAACTGCAATGGTTGAAGGTCATGAAGGGGATCAATATAATAGCTTGAATCGTTATTGTGCGGAGTTATTAAGATCGAACAGAGGAAGTTCAGTTCTTATGAAATTTACTTCGCCAGTGGAGTATTTTCAAGACACACCAACTATATCCCAAACTATATTCCCTCGTTTTCAAAGGTTATATGTATGTTTTATTGGATGTCGCGAGTCTTTTAAATGTTGCAGACCATTTGTGGGATTGGATGGTTGTCTCTTGAAGGGTCCGTTTGGTGGCCAATTACTAACAGCTAATGGCAGAGACCCAAATGATTAGATGCTTCATATTACTTGTGCTATGGTAGAAGTTGAAAACAAAGATTCTTGAACATAATTTTTAACTAATTTAACTATAAACATTGGGCATGCTTGAATTATCTACATTTCATATCAACAGAAGGTTTTCATTTTTATTTAGTTCTCTAAATTTTAAAGATTTCTAAATAGCATTGTTTTTAATTTTAATATACATTTAATTTTACACTACGGGGTTTGGTTCAAACATTTAAAGAATTATTATCATCTGTGAATCATCATTTTTGTGTGCATCATCTATACAATAATTTTAGAAAGAAATATCAAAGCAAAATTTTTAAAGCTTTGTTATGGAAAGTCTCAAATACAACTTACAAAAAATATTGTGTTAGAGTAATGCAAAAAATTTATTCAATTTCACATGATGCTTATAATCATCTAATTAGTATAGACAAAGCACTATGGTGCAAACATGCCTTTAGTGGTCTTCCACAATGTGTAGTGGTAAACAATATGTTAGAGGCATTTAACCGTGTGATATTGGATATAAGAGATAAACCCATATTGACTATGTGTGAGGATATTCGACTTTACATGATGCATCGTTGGGTGGTTATTAGGGAGCGGGTGGACAAAAAAACTAAAGACGTTAATCCGAAGATAGCCAAAAAATTTGATGATGAGGCAAAATAGAGTGGAGAATGGATGTCTTTGTGGAGCAACAACAAAGTGTTTGAGGTGGTCCGACTTCCCGATAAATTTGTAGTTGACTTAGATAATTGGTATTGTTCTTGCGGAAAATTAATGATGGGTTAGCAGTCTTCCATCTCGACACTCAATAAGTTGCATGTATTATTTGAATATAGATATTGATTTCTATGTGTCGGACTGCTTCAAAAAAAAACTATTTACACTGAATGTTACAAACATAGTATTTGACCAACCAATGGATTAAATTATTTAGGAAACATTGGAGATACACAGATTCTAACCCCAATTTACCGAAGAGCTCCGGGTAGACCCAAAAAGAAAAGACACATGGAAGCTGACGAAGAGAAGAGTCAATCTAGGATGTCGCACAAATTTGACACGATGAAATGCTCAAAATGTGGTCAACATGGTCATAATAAGAAAACTTGCATGTAAGTTTATTTCTTATCGGATTTTTGGCACTTAACACCCTCCAATTGAGGGTGTTTGGCACATTGCACCCTCAAATTGAATACTTGGCACTTTGCATCCTCTAAAACCCCAAATGCACCCTCATTTCATGTAAAACAACTGAATAATTACAGGAGGGGTATTTTGGTCTTGATTTAATAAAATCCCAAATGTACCCTCATATTAATTTAAATCTACTTTATGGGATTGGAGATCAGAACGTTCATTGTTGCCTATTGACCATTTAAATCGCCAAATGTTTAAATCTACTTTAATAAACCCTCAAATGTTTTCATCTTCTCATGGATGTTCCCGAACTCATTGTTCCTTAGGCCCGAGCTTTTTTTTCATCACAGAATTTGTTGATTATTATTCTGAATTCAGTTTTATATTTTTTATTTGCTTAGTGATCTCATCCACTTTTATATTTTTTATATTTTGTGTTGCTTGGTGATCTCATCCAAATTAATTATTATTCTTTTGGCATCATTCATCTCAGTCGATCATTCTTAACCCAAAATAGGGATTTTTGGCACTTAACACCCTCTATTTGGTTAAGTGCCACAAATCCCTCAAAATCACTATTCAACAATCCACAAATCAAGCTGACTAGAGCAGCAGCAACATTACATGTAGTAAGGCATAATTATACTCAAAACAAGAGTCCCAAATTCGTTACATCCAAGTAAATTAAAATACATGTAGCTATTACATCCAGACTACAGCAGCAGCAACAATCATAGCCCTCGGCGGTCCAAAGTTACAAGAAGTCCTCAAATCCTGAAATAAAACTTAATATTTACAAGATGTAACTATAAAAAACTGCATTTAAGTGTAATTGGAACATTATTATTCTCACCTATTGTAAAAGATGGCATTGATGAATTTGGTGGTTCGGCATATGTTTCTTGTGATGCAACATTTTTTTACCTAAACCAGAAAAATATATTAACATATTTTAGTAGTTTATTAATGATATAAAGCATCACAAATAATATAGTACTAATCGGTAACTTTGATCTAGACGTTGACGTTGTTGGCATTGGATGACCACAACTCTTTTTGGTGTGTCCTATCACTCCGCAGTAGGAGCATGTATATTTAGTCTCATGCCTTTTCAAATCGTATTTTTTGTTATCTACCTCATCTTGTTCCTTCCTTCTAGCATGCATTGAAGGACTTCCTAATTTGAATCAATATAAGGAAAATTGCCAAACCTAATTTGAATCTATTGCTTGAAACTACAAATCATGAAACTTGATGAATCTATTTCGAAGATGAAACTGCAAATCATGTTACTTGAAACATGCTTCAAATTAAGTTGCACTTTGCTAAACCTGCAAGCTACAGTTTGAAAAACAAATAATTAACAAATCAAAACAAATCATTAACAAATCCATCTTCGAGTGCCTAATTTTCCCCCATCTTTAATGGTAAGACTGATGCTTGGCCGAGTGTGAAACCCTAAATCTGTCTATGCTTGATTGGACATGAGCGATGATCGAACTTGTGCAAAAAAACAGAAAGAAAGGAGGAGATTCTTGAAGATTTACCTTTCCTGTAAGCGAACCCAGACAAATCAACACTCGAAGATGGAGAACGACGGAGAGAGAGGACGCCAGGTAGAGATGTCGTCGGGAGAGAGCTCGCCTGAGGCCGGGGATGGCGTCCGGGAGAGAGCACGCCAGAGAAGTTGCCGCAGGTTGTCGTTCGGGAGAGAGCACGCCGGGACGCCATGATACGCACAGGAAGTGGCCAAAATCGCGAAATGCGGGAGAGGAAGTGAAGGCTGAGATCGAAATAAAAAAAACAGGATGGGGTTAGGGTTTTAGGGTTACATTAGAATTCCTAAAATACCCCTCTCTCAATTCAATAATAAATTTAATAAATACTAAATAAAATCGGAAATTAACTAAGGGTGCAATGTGCCTCCAAGCTCCAATTGAAGGGTGCAATGTGCCAAAATTTGAAACTTGAGGTGCAATGTGCCAAACACCCTCAATTGGAGGGTGTTAAGTGCCAAAAATCCATTTTTTATCTACGTAAAATCTTTAGGTAAAAAAATTCTATTAAATTGTCTAATTTCATTTTTTTTTTGAACCAGGAATTTCGGGGCGTGAAGCAGCTTATCCAAGAATTGAGGGGTCATGAACCAGGAATTTTTGGCTTATTTTTGGACTGTTTATTTAGACTGTACAAACTATATTTTGAACTGTTTTTTTTGGACTGTTTAGGGACTACTTTTTTTTTGAAGAAATGATGCTCAAAATATAAATGCTGGAAAAATAAATGTTGTCCAAATTTTTATTTTAAAATATATTTTCATATTTTCCGTTAGTTTTAATGAGCCAGTGTTAAAAAATGACTATAATGAAAAGTATTGAAAAAGTTTGAGACTAATTTACTCAAACTAAAAAATTAAGGATTGAAATAGTAAATGTATTAAATGTTAGGGACTGAAATTGATGTTTTGCCGAAATACTAATAGAGGAATAGATGAACTACCGGTCTACTGGTGTGAATAAAAATTAATAATACCATTGTTCATCTGTTATGCTTCAGTAGTTCCGAGTAATATCGGTTTCCGTCATTCGTTTTCCAAACCTAAAAATCAAAACCGAACCGATTAGCCCGGTTTTTAGCATCCCTAAATCGAAATTGAACTGGACTAAACCGTTCGATTCAGTCTGAAATTTGGTTCAGTTGAATCGATTCCGGATATATTTCAGTTTTTGGTGCACATCCCTAAATAAATCCTGCCTCTTTAAAGGACCAACCTTTAATACTTCTCATGAGGGTAGCCCCTAGATTTATATCTTCAAAGAGGCGTAGTTGTGATAAACCCTTCCTCATCCATCAAACTTCCGGCTCTCTCTCCGTCTTCTTCCTGTCGAAAATGGCTTCCTTTTCAGTAATCCAGCGTCCTTCCGCCTCCATGCTCACTGCTGCTTTCGGCAAAGTACGTATCTCTTCTGTCCCCTTTCTCTTCAAACCTAATCGAAACCTCATAAAAATCTCTGCTCTCGCTTCCCGAAATCCTGCATCCAAATCTCTCAGCACCTCCGCTACACCTAATCCCTATCACCACCAGCAGCCGTCACCGGCGCCGCCTCCTTCCGATGCCGGCGTCTTCCACAACCCAAACCGTAATACCAATCAATGGAACCGTCAGAACTATCAGCCTCCCCAACCAAACCCTAACCAGATGGGCCGCCCTGTCCCGAACCAATGGAATCCATCACAGAACCAACCTCCATTCTCCCATCCGCCTCCCACAGGTTATCAACCCATTCAGAATGCACCCCCGCCGCCTGCCCCCGCCCCACCGCCGCCCGGCCCCGGCGATCTTGTAGCCCTCTGTCGCCAGAGAAAGATCAAGGAGGCTGTTGAGCTCCTGAACCAGGGTGCTCGAGCTGATCCCCCGTCCTTCTTCGAGCTCATCGCTTCCTGCAATGATGCCAAGCTTTTAGAGGAGCTTAAAAAGATCCACGATTTCTACCTGCGATCACCCTTTCGCGCTGACCTACAAATCAACAATAAGCTTCTTGAGATGTATTCAAAGTGTGGCAGCATGAAGGATGCACGCCGGACGTTTGATGGAATGCCGGACAGAAATATGGATTCCTGGCATTTTATGATTAATGGCTACGCCTCCAACGGCGAAGGAGATGAGGGCCTCAATCTTTTTGAGAAGATGAGAAATGTGGGGATGCATCCTAATTCCCAAACATTCCTTGCTGTTTTTGCTGCATGTGCCGGGGCCGATGCTGTCGAAGAGGGGTTCATTCATTTTGAATCGATGTCAAAAGAATATGGAATTTCACCAGGAATCGAGCACTACGTCGCTATAATTGAGGTGCTCGGAAAGTCCGGTCAACTTTACGAGGCATTGGAGTATATTGAGAAGTTGCCATTTGATACACCGCAGGTGTTTTGGGAGACGATGATGAACTTAGCACGCATTCAGGGAGATATCGATTTGGAGGACAAAATGGAGGAGCTTCTAGTGTCCATGGATCCATCAAAGATTAATCCTAAGAAGATACCAACGCCGCCAGCAAAGAGGCCGGCGGGCATCAACATGCTCTATGGGAAGAACAAGCTCGGAGAATACCGTCTCCCCCCTCCCCCGCCGAAGAATCCGCCAGTGAAGGAACAGGGCTACGTACCAGACACGAGATATGTGTTGCATGATATCGATCAGGAGGCTAAGGAACAGGCGCTTCTATACCATAGTGAGCGGCTGGCCATCGCTTATGGACTCATTAGTACACCTGCGAGGACACCACTTAGGATTATCAAAAATCTCAGGGTCTGTGGCGATTGTCATAATGCGATTAAAATCATGTCCAGGATAGTTGGAAGAGAGCTCATTGTGCGTGATAACAAGCGTTTTCATCATTTCAAGGAAGGAAAATGCTCCTGCGGCGACTATTGGTGATGTTTCTGCATTATTTTTATGGTTAGTTGCTTATCTTTTTTCACCGCGTTAAAGTTTTTTGTGTAAAAAAGATATCATCTGCTACTCTGGCCGGCTTGCTATATGGATATGAATTGCAGAATTTGCTTTGCATGTTATGCACATTCTTGTAGCAAATTGATAATTTGTACTGCTTAAGGACTTTCTAATTACTAGCTTATGGAATGATTGCAAATTTATGATGTTTTTGTGAATTTGTTGCTTCTTAAATGGAGATCATCAAGCTTCTATAGTTTTAAAATACTTATGGGTTATATATTTGGCAATTTTGTGGAAGCATGACTAGAGTTCTCTCTTCATGTTCTTGAATCAATAAAGTTTAGAAGCGTTTTTATACTGAATTACTATGTGTGATCAGTAATATCAGAGGTTATCTGTCCTTTTATAGTTATAAGATAATTCATTGGCAATTTTATTGAAGCATGACTGGAGAGCACCTTCATGGTGTGAAGAAAATGAATTCTTAGAAGTCTTTTAATGATGATTGTGGAATAATATAATAGAATATTGGCTTGTCATCGTAAAACTTGGAATTAGTGGCATGCCAATCATAGGTTGTGACATTTTGTTTGCTATACATAAACATAGTATGTTGTTGAATGGTCTTACAGGAGATCTTCTATTGATATATGGTACTAGAAGAATTTTGCTGGTTATACAGGTATGCCCTTATGGTAACTTTGTAGAATCATATGGTGCATATTATGAAACATATGTTACTGTGTGAAGTTGTTTTATGTCCGTATCGATCTTATATGATGTGCATATGTGGAAATTTATGTTTAGGTAGATTAAAATTGGCGTGTATATGCAGCCAGCAGGCTCTCCAATGATATAGCTAGTTTGATTTTAGACCTAGTGATTGTTAGGTCTGAGGATTATAATTGCATGCTAGTCCCGAGTAGATCCATTCCCACAATACAAACACAAATTATTTGAGAGACGGGTGTGGATGGTTATTGGAACCAATAGGATGTTAGGGTTTACGGATTAGAGTGGAAATAAGGATTTCCTTTGTAGAGAATCAGGTGGCGAGAGGTTATCACAAAGAGGAGAGAACGCCGGTTGGATACTCATGTGTCAAAAGTTGTGTCATGGAGGGGGATGACCTCAAGATGATTGCTTAGAGCTCGAGACTTGGGGAAGAAAGAAAGTGATTATTATATTCTTCATTAATTCTTTCATTTTTTTGCAGTCTTGATTTGGATGATTTATATAATCTTTGAAAACCTTCCAGAAACCTTGCTAAAGTCTCTTGGATCAGATGAATTCTTCATCGGTATTGATATGAACCCGAAAAGTCCTTATTTGGAAGTGTGTTTATCACCATCTTACATTGTTCATTCTAAATGCAAGCTGTTATAGTTTTTTGCTTGCCTCTTTATAGGTTATTCAACTTTGACTGCCAAGAGTTATAGGATTCTGCATAATTTTGTGTATATTCCACCAGTTATTTGATATTCTGCATAATTTTGCTCGAGACTTGTGTCATTGGGAGGAGGGCGCATGGCGTGCACAAATATGTCACGTCAAGCGGTGATCACTGGCAGGAATGGCGTCAGAGAGGCCAGCGGAACTGGAGTTTGTGGTCGAAGCGGAGGATACTGGATAGAGGTGGCTGACATAACGAATGGAACGAGGCTCAAAGCCTATGAGATCCGTGACGTCAATGGCAACATCCAGGGCTGGAGGGGGCTCACCGAAGTCGGCAGCGGTATGGGTGGCGGTGGAACAATCAATGAATTCGATGCCGGTGCAGAGATTGTAAGGCCAGCGGGAAATTGTTTATGTGCAACGATTAGGTCATTGAGTCTGGCCAGGAAGGTGGTGGTGCAACTTGCCATAGTCGCTGCGTAAGAGGCTATCTTGGCCTCTCAATATTTGTGTCGGGCAACCTCAAATGCCATTTGTAATTAATGAAGGTAGAATTGATTAATTAAATAAATATTGATTAATCAATTGAAAAATAACCTCACGAATGGTTTTGGAAGTGGAGGTAGTAGCAAGCTTGAGAGAGGCACGAGATGCCACTTCCCAAAATAATAAAGTATCGATTTTTGATGAGGAGCACATGGCTCGAGTAAGCGCTGAGCTCGAAATGCCGCAGGGATTGCAAGCGCGGATGGGCGCAGAGGACAGGATGGGAAAAGGGGCGAGCAAACAAGTTTGTTGCAGATGGGTTTGATGCATACGGGGAGGGGTCGAACTGCTGGAGCAGAGCGCTGGAGGTTGCAGTTTTTGTTTGTTGCTTGAGGGGGACGGGTCGAAGCTCTTAAGCAGAGCGTTGGAGCTTAAGGGGGCGGGTGGAAGCGCTGAATGCATAACGCTGAAGGATGCAGTGTAGGGCTCGAAAGGAAACGCGCGTACAAGCAGTGAAACTGTTCTGGGATGTCAAAAGCGTAGGCGAGACCTACTGGACGTCGCTAGGCTCGATGAAGATGGGCGTCGATTCTGCTGGAAGAGACGTGTGACTCGTCTTGAGATTGGGTCATCTGCGATGAGGGAGGTGTCTGGTGACATTGATGAAGTCAAGACTGGAGATAGTGAGGTGCTAGTAGAGGAGATGGGTTCCTGCTTGTTGGAATCGGTGCGGACTTCCGATCGAGGGCAGGAAAATGGGCCTAGGTTTTGCAGGTGGAGCGTGGCGAAGATGAAAGAGGAAGGAGTAGCTCTTATACAAAGTTGTTTTGTGCTCGCCGGAGGCGGAGGGGATACTTTGGTGCTGGAACCGCGACTTCTTACGTGGGGCGTGCTCGGGTGGAGAGTGCTACCAATAAGAGAAGAGAATAGAATACTTCTTGGATGCATTCCACTAGCCCAAGGGGGCCTTAAAGAAGATTGCAACATTGGATTTAAGTACCAAAATACACTTTCTTCATTGTCTTAGCATGCATGTTCATGTACACTTATGATTAAAACTTGCTTTGGTTCACCTCACTAGGGCCACTAGACTGTATATGTTTTATCATGACTCTCCAACATTAGGGCATCGTTGCGAGAACTCTTCTTGCTCGAGATAAATGAAACATGTTTGCAATCAGAATCTGTTACGCCCCCGGACGAGGCTAGATTATTCGGACAACATTACAAACGGCGGCAACGGCACGGGCATGGCAATATTGGGGCTGAACCAATGGGTTCAGCCCCCTCCTCTTGAATATATGGCTCGGGGGGGCTGAACCACGCCGGGTTCAGCCCCATTGGGGCCGGCCGGCCCCCTTGGCTGGCCGGTCTTGGGTCCGGGGGTATAAATACCCGGACCCCTCTCTTTTGGAGGCTATGCAAGGATTATTCAGGTTATTTTCTCTTCTCTCCCAATCCTAACCCTAATTCCTCTCTACTTCTCTCTACTTTCTCTTCTCTTAGTTCTTCCCCTAGTTAGTGCTTAACATTTGGTATCAGAGGCTTCGATTCTCGCAATGGTGAATACTCGCAATCAAGAGGAATCCTCGCGGATTGAAACCCTAGAGGAGAATGTTGTTGGCCTCACCGATTCGATGGCGGCTTTGGAAGGGCGTTTAGAGACCCGGTTGGAGGAGTTGAAGACTCTACTGAAGGGGAAAGGCCCGGCCAGCGACGATTCGGCCGGATCGGGAGCCGACCCAGCGGGCTCGGCCTCCGCGCGGCATGCGGAAGGGGTCGCGGGCGTGCGGCCTTCGGGAGGGGCTCCGGCCGGCGCGGCGTGGCATGGATGGACGGGGGGTGCAGGATCGGCGGCATACGGGCTGCCTGCGAGCTCGGCAGCAGGGTATGGGGGTCCGGCGGGGCTGTTTCCGCCCGGATCCGCTGCAGCGGCCTTCGGCGGACTGGGATCGGGCCCGGAAGAGTGGCGCCGAGGCGGGGAGGAGCTTTTGGGGCTCCGGCGGCCACTCGACATGGTGGGACAGCAAAGGGGGGGCTCCTTCCTCCTCCACGCGGGTTTGGGCCACCGGGGGGGTCGGATTTGGCCCAGGGTGGGGCGGCCAGCCGCAGCCTCCGCAGCCTCCGCCTTGGGGAGCGGGACAGCCGCACGGGTACGGTGGTTTTGAGCATGGGGAGCACGCAAGGAGGGACGGAGGTCCAGGAACACAACGGTTGACCCCCGGACTAACGCGCATGTACTTTCCAGAGTTCAAGGGCGGCGACGCCTTGGAATGGATTGATGGATTCACAAGGCTGAATTATTCTTCCAGTACCAGGAGGTGTCTGAAGGGCAATGGGTGCAGCTAGCGTCCTTACATCTGAAGGACGATGCCTTCCAATGGACACAGTGGTTCCTACGGGGACGGGAGTACGTGCCTTGGGGGGAGTTCGTGGATGGATTTACGGCCCGGTTTGGTCCACTGGAGTATGAGAACTTTGAGGCCCTCCTTCAGAAGCTTCGTCAAAAAGGGTCGGTTATGGAGTATCGTACTGAGTTCGAGAAGTTGGCAAATCGGGTGCAGTGGCCGGAAAGGACGCTCTACAGCTGTTTCATATCTGGTCTTAAGGAGCATATTCGGGATGAGGTGCAGGCACTCATGCCTCGTTCCTTGAACCATGCCATTACGTTGGCACGTATCCAGGAGGAGAGGTTCAACAGGCAGCGGGCGCGGATCACGAGTAGATCGGCTTTGGGCTCTGCGACGTCAGCACGACGGGAGCCACCCACGGGTACCAAGCCAACGGTGACTCGGTTGTCTTGGAGCGAGTTGGCGGCTCGAAAGGAGAAAGGCTTATGCTTTAATTGTGATGAGAAGTTCGTGCCGGGTCACAAGTGTCAGAAAGTACAGGTTTTTATGTTGCACCAGGAGGAGCAGCTCGAGGAGGACGTGTTCCCGGAGGAGGAATTGGAGTCAGGGGGAGACCTAGACTTGACGGAGTTGGGCGTCTCCCTACATGCCATGGAGGGATGCAATCCCCCTCCGCTTACGATGCGGTTGGCTGGACGGATTCGGCGAGAGAGGGTGACGATTCTGGTAGACAGTGGGAGTACTCACAACTTTATTCACCCTGATGTAGCAAGGAGGGTGGGGCAGGGAATCGACACGGGCGCAGCGTTTCAGGTCATGGTTGCGGATGGCAGCAAGTTACAATGCCAAGGAGTGTTGAAGGCGGTAGAGCTTCGGATGCAGGAGTATGTGGGGTGCACGGATGTCTACCTCTTACCGATCCGTGGCTCAGATATGGTACTGGGAGTGCAGTGGTTACAGCAGTTGCGGCGGGTTACTTTTGATTGGGATCAGATGACGATGGAGTTCAGGCAAGGCGGGCGACAGTTCTGTTTGACGGGGCTCAGATCTTCTCCCGTTAAGGAGATCTCTCTTCGCAGTTTGCAGCAGCTTGAGGAATCCAGTAGTTTGATGGCGATTCTGTTGGGGGTGCAGTCGGACGAGGAAGGATCGACACAGGTTCCGGACCAGTTGCGGGCGCTAGTAGAGGAGTATGATGACATCTTCCAGGAGCCGAGTACACTTCCACCGTCACGTTTCCGTGATCATCAGATTGTGTTACAGACTGGGGCGGAACCGCCCAACATCCGTCCGTATAGGTACCCCTACATCCAGAAGGCAGAGATTGAGCGCAGTGTGAAAGAGATGCTTGATGCAGGTATCATACGGCCTAGTACCAGTTCTTTCTCCGCACCGATTATTCTGGTTAAGAAAAAAGACGGATCTTGGCGTTTTTGCGTGGACTACCGTGCCTTGAACAGTGTTACTGTGAAAGACAAGTTTCCGATTCCCGTGATAGAGGAGCTGCTGGATGAGTTGCATGGGGCGACCCTGTTCACGAAGCTGGATCTGCGGTCAGGCTACTACCAGATTCTGATGAAGGAGGAGGATGTGAATAAGACGGCCTTCAGGACTCATGACGGTCACTATGAGTTCTTGGTGATGGCCAATGGATTGACGGGGGGGCCGTCTACTTTCCAGGCCAATATGAATGAGATTTTTCGCTCATTCCTGCGACGCTTCGTCTTGATCTTTTTTGACGACATTCTGATCTACAGTGCTACTTGGGAGGATCATCTACGTCATGTGGCTCAGGTCTTCTCTACTCTCCGGCAACATCAGCTATATGCTAAGCGGTCCAAGTGTTCTTTTGGACAACCTGAGGTGGAGTACTTGGGGCATCTAGTTTCCGTTGACGGGGTGAAGGCCGACCCACGGAAGATCGAGAGTATGCTTTCTTGGCCACGACCTCCGACCATTCGGGCGCTGCGGGGGTTCTTAGGCCTCACTGGTTACTACCGGCGCTTTGTACGGGACTATGGGAAGATTGCTAGGCCGCTTACACAGCTGCTACAAAAGGATGCTTTCGAGTGGCACGCTGAGGCAGAGACCGCCTTCCAGGCGCTCAAGCGGGCTATGACGACGACTCCAGTGCTGGCACTTCCGGATTTCACCAAACAGTTCGTGGTAGAGACAGATGCTTCTGGCGTGGGCGTGGGGGCGGTCTTGATGCAGGAGGGGCGGCCGATCGCCTTCTACAGTAAGGCTTTGGCTCCCCGAACTCTGGGACTCTCAGTGTATGAAAAGGAGATGTTGACGGTTATTCATGCGGTGGCCCTATGGCGGCCCTACCTACTTGGGCGTCGCTTTACGATACGGACCGATCATCAGAGCTTGAAGCATTTTTTGGAGCAGCGAATTTCTTCCCCCCCTGCAACAAAAGTGGGTCACCAAGTTGTTGGGATATGATTATGCGATCGAGTATCGACCCGGGAAGGACAATCGGGTGGCTGACGCCCTGTCTCGCTTACCCGAGGGGGCCTTGGCACACATTTCCGGGCCTCAATTGGATTCGATGGATGAGATTCAGGACGCGGTGCAGCACGATCCCGAGTTACGGGCCATTGTGGAGGACCTGCGGCAAGGTCATGAGGTAGCCCCAGGTTATCATTTACAGAATGATCGGCTGTACCATCAGGGGCGCGTGGTCATTCCTGCTCAATCAGCTTGGCGCACGGTGATGATGCATGAGTTTCACTCTTCGCCGACCGGCGGTCACGCGGGCGTTCTTCGCACCCTTCAGCGGGCTCGGGCCAACGTGTTTTGGAAGGGGATGCGCCGTGACATTCAGGAGTTTGTGCAGACGTGTGAGGTGTGCCAACGACAGAAATATGAGACTACTTCTCCGGCTGGCCTACTCACTCCCTTGGAGATTCCGCATCAGATCTGGGATACGGTTTCTATGGACTTCATCGACGGGCTGCCCAAGTCGAAGGGTAAAACAGTGATATTGGTAGTGGTGGACAAGTTGTCCAAGTATGGGCACTTCCTTGCTCTGAGCCATCCCTACACAGCGGAGTCGGTGGCGGCCTTATTTGTGCGGGAGATTGTTCGGTTGCATGGGGTTCCCCGGGCGATCATTTTCGATCGGGATCCTACCTTTGTTGGCCGATTTTGGACAGAGCTCTTCCGCTTGCAGGGGACGTCCTTACGTTTCAGCACGGCCCACCATCCCCAGACCGACGGCCAGACAGAGGTATTAAATCGGGGCGTCGAGACTTACCTTCGCTGCTTTGTCATGGATGAGCCGCGGACCTGGACTAGCTGGTTACCTTGGGCGGAGTACTGCTTCAACACTTCTTATCACTCGGCTAGTAAACTCACGCCTTTTGAGGTCGTCTATGGGCGGCCACCTCCTTCCTTGAGCAGTTATGAGCCCGGCAGTACCGCAGTTGCAGCAGTGGATCAGGCTCTTCGTGATCGTGATCGGACCCTCGCCACCTTGCGGGAGAACCTTCGGGCGGCACAGGATCGTATGAAGGTTCAGGCAGATCGTCATCGCACCGAGCGAGAGTTCCAGGTGGGGGATGAGGTTTTCCTCAAACTTCGTCCTTATCGCCAGTTGTCGGTGGCCCAGCGGACTAATCAAAAACTGGCACCCCGTTACTATGGACCATTTCGGATCACGCGGCGCGTCGGTCCGGTGGCGTATACCTTGGCCTTACCGGCGAGCTCCCGGATTCATCCTACCTTTCATGTCTCCTTATTGAAGCGGAAGTTGGGGGCTGCTGTTCCGGTTTTTCCCGTTTTGCCCGAGGCTACTAGTGGGGGCGAGCTTCGCCCAATCCCGGAGGATGTTCTCTTGATCAAATGGAAACGCCGTGGCACGGCGTACTGTCCAGAGCTGTTAGTCAAGTGGAAGGATCTCTCTGCGGAGCATAATACTTGGGTTGATTTATTGGAGTTCCGGGAGCTTTACCCTGACTATCACCTTGGGGACAAGCTGACTTTTGATGGGGCAGGGAATGTTACGCCCCCGGACGAGGCTAGATTATTCGGACAACATTACAAACGGCGGCAACGACACGGGCATGGCAATATTGGGGCTGAACCAATGGGTTCAGCCCCCTCCTCTTGAATATATGGCTCGGGGGGGCTGAACCACGCCGGGTTCAGCCCCATTGGGGCCGGCCGGCCCCCTTGGCTGGCCGGTCTTGGGTCCGGGGGTATAAATACCCGGACCCCTCTCTTTTGGAGGCTATGCAAGGATTATTCAGGTTATTTTCTCTTCTCTCACAACCCTAACCCTAATTCCTCTCTACTTCTCTCTACTTTCTCTTCTCTTAGTTCTTCTCCTAGTTAGTGCTTAACAGAATCCCTTTGAATTTGAGGGCTAGCTAGATTTAAAAGAGGCGTAAAATGTTTTGATAGTCAAAAGTATGTTAAGGCCGTAGTAGTGTAGTGTTAATGTCATGGTCTTTTAATATAGTTTTGTTTGTGTTACAATGATATTTTAATTATGCACTCAGGTGCTTTAATTTATGCTTAGGTATTCTCGGAATTAGTCTGTTGTTTGTACTTCATTGCAAATGTGCACGAGTGAATTGTATTCATATTTCTCTTGGGGTAAGAATGAAAAAAGAAGAAGAAAATTCTCTTCTTTAGTTTTCTTAGTTAGAGTTTGATGCTTCCCTTCGAGTCCCCGCGCTTGTTTTCTCCCTCCATCTTTTTCCTCTCTCTAGTTGGAGAGAATGGATGCTCTTCACTAGGGTTAAGATCGCCAATCCTCCTGGCTCATTTCATTATTTTATCCCATATCAGATTTGATCACACTAAAGAACTCCAATTTTCCTCCTTTAACAATCGACCTTTAAAGTTTAACAGTCTTTCACATTTCAAATTCTATTAGTTAATCCTACTACAATTATCTATTTTATTGTTTTCATTATACTCTTAAAATTTCCTCCATAATTACTACAACTACTGCTTCTCTACTTTGATCCCTTCAAATATTTTTTTCTTTTCTTTAAATTGGAGGTGTAATTCCTTCAAATATTTTTTGACCTTGTATGTGCATGATGATTGATTCTTCCAGTTTGGCCATTTCATCTTTTCCCCATTTCTTTCCTCCAAATGTTTTGTTAGTGGTTTATACGCATATTATAGAGCTTAAGGTTTCATCGTAATAACTTCTGAATGCTGGATATATTATACTCGTCTGTTAGGTAAACAACAAAGATGAAATTTAAACTAAAGAATTTTCCATGTCAATTTTATTATTATGTAGTATGTTAAAGAAAAACATGTAAACGATCCAAAATAAGGCCCAAATGTAGGTCCTCTTATAATTTTGTTTAGTCCCACATCTTAGGATTGAGAATCCTCTCTTCTTTCTCTTCCTATATAAGTGTACAAATACATGTATTCTTGGACAAGACAATTGAGAATTTAATAAAATAATTTTTATTTTCTCTCTTCAGTGCATCTCTACATAGTATTAGAGCCACGGATCCTAAAGGCGATCTGAGCAGCTAGAAAATCGCTAACCGCAGCTCTCTTCTTGCGGCTTAGCTCTTTTCCCTTCTCTCTGCGCCTAGCAATCTCTAACCGTAGCTCCGTTCGTGTGACCTCCAACTTCTGAGTTCGCGATTTGCTCTTTGCCTAGTCGTAGCCTTTCTCTCTGCTGCTCTTCCTATTTCTTCTCCCTCTCCTCGCTTTTATAGGCTTTTCCTCTTCCCGTCGCTGGGCCCCACTGGACAGCTCATTACTGCGACCTTCTCTTCCTAGCCGCTATCCGCGCGGTCTCTCCCTCGTTGTTGTCTTCCTGGCCTAGCTCGTGCGGTTAGAGTTCCTGCTCGCCGCAGGTTCTTGATTGCCGCTGCTTACCGCTTGTTTGGTCGTGCTCTTGTCGCTCTTTGCCTAATCGTGTGTTGTGTTCTCTACTGGCCATGCTCCTGTTTGCCTCCTGCTTTGTTCTCTGTCGCTTGCCGCTTGCCTTGCCACAACTCTTGTCATTGCTTGCTCTTCTACCCGCAGAAGTTGCTTACCCACAACAGCCTTGCTTCTCCTACCCGCAACTCTAGTTGCAGCTTGCTTCTTCTACCCGTAAAGCTGCTCACCTTGCCGCAAAGGCCTTCTTCTACTCTAGTCACAGCTTGCTTCTTTCTACCCGCAACTCCCCTTGCCGCTGCTAATGCTCCATGGATTCGACAACTGCTTCCTCTCTTCTTACCTGTCCTGCTCCTCTTCTTTAAATTTGTGATGAGCTTCAAATCACCATCATTTTTCTCAGTGGGAAGCAGAAGTTTGTTGAGTGGGTGCACTCCATTCGCCGTGTTCTGCAGACCAAAGATCTTCTTCATCATTTGACAAAGGCCACTCCTACCGCACCCACCGAGGAGTGGATCCGTGATGACGGTCGTGTTCAATCATGGATCCTCAATTCTATGAACATTGAGCTATATCAGATGGCCATGTATCATGAGACATTCAAAGGTATGTGGGTGGAACTTCACTCTCCCTATTCAGGCAAGGACAGCCTCCAACACTTGTTCGATATCATCACCGATCTTTAAACTCTTAATCCCGGAGCAACATGTGACTTTATCTCTTTTGTTGCAAGAGTCAAGGCTCTAGTTGAGACATGGATACAATATCAGCCTCCCACGATGGATCTTATTGCGCAATAAGAACAAAAAGAAGCAGTCGGGATTGTCATGATGATGACCCGTATTCTACCTTATCTTCACAGTGTTCAGGCTCAAAATCTCTCTTCGTCTACAACTCCCTCTCTGTCGGATGTTTGCTCTATGCTCTTGAAGTTTACACTGTCACTTTATGTTCATGGAAATCTATCTTCGACTCTCCTCCAACAGTCTTTTACAGCTCCTCACGCTTCTTCGACTCGTGGAGGTCACATCACTTCTTGGGGACGGGGACGTACTGGAAGACCCCTTCTTAAATGTTCTCATTATGGTTGGGATGGTCACATTGAGGCCACCTGCTATCACAAGCATGGTCTGCCCCCACATCTCACTGCTTTCATTGCAGCCAATCCTAACTCCTCCACCCGTAATGACATGAATATTTTTGTACCCTGCTCTAACATCTCCACGGGGTGATCAGTTGCTCATCTGGATTTGTTACGTCAATTTCCAATGAAGGTATATCCTATCTCTCTCATAGCTCCCACTAGATTGTCGACATGGGTGCCACACACCATATTACTCCGCAGAAACCGCCTCAGTACTTGCACTTTGCATATTCCAAGTTCATCACAGTGGTCAATGGTGACACCACCCTGGTTTCTAGCGTTGCTGATCTGCCTCTCACTCCAACCCTCTCTCTATCTTCAGCCTTTCATGTTCTGAGATAGCCTTTTAACCTACTTTCTGTTAGCCGTTTTACTCGGGAACTTGATTGCGATGTAACCTTCTCATCTTCCTCCTTTATGGTGCACGATCGATAGACGCAGAATATCATTGGTAAAGAGCGGCTATCTAATGTGCTCTATCTCTTGGATGTTCCACCTACTGTTCTCTCCTCGGTCACTTCTGTTGATTGACATCGACGTCTTGGGCATGCTCCCCTCCAGATTCTCAAGAAAGCTCTTCCCGATATCTCCCTTCAGGAGTTTACTTATGAATCATGTATCTCTGGCACACAACATCGTGCATCTTTTATCTCTAATTGTACTCGGAGTAATGCTCCTTTTTTCTTTTGTATATTCTGATATTTAGGGATCATATAAAACTTCTAGTGTGTGATTATCGTTACTTTGCTACATTTATTGATGATTACTCGCGCATGACCTGGTTATATTTACTTCGTGATCGTGCTGAAATTGCTTCTACCTTTCGTGCATTTATTACTGAGACTCGTACTCAGTTTTCCACTACTATAAAAGTTCTTTGCACAGATAATGCGCGTGAATATACAAGTCGCACTTTTTGAATATGTGTACAAAGTTTGATATCATTCATCAAACTTCATGTGCTTATACTCTCCAACAAAATGGTGTGGTCGAGCGAAAAAATTGTCACCTTCTTGTCGTCGCCCGATCACTCGTGTTTTTAATGCAGGTACCCACACTATACTGAAACTTCACGGTTTCTACTGTCTGTCATCTCATAAATCGCATGCCCTCCTCTATTCTAAATTTTGCGACTTCATTTAGTCTTCTTTTTCCTTCCAAGCCACCTATCCCTATCACACCTCGTGTTTTTGGATGTACATGTTATGCCTATATTCTTGGTCCGTCCGCTAACAAATTTTCTTTTCGCGCTACCAAATATATGTTCGTTGGATACTTCCGCACTCAGAAAGGATATGTGTGTTACTCTCCCAACGATCGCAAAATGATTGTTTCGGCAGATGTAACCTTTCTCGAGGACCAACCGTTTAACTCCTCCAGCTCCTCTTCTACCTCCCTTTCTACCTCGTCCTACTGTCTCTGTTACGTCTCACCTTCCACCACTTCTTCTAACACCAACAATTGCATATACGCGTTAGACGCGGTTTAATTTACGTTTTATGTTTTTCTCATTTAGTTGTTCACGTGATATGTCACGTGTGTTTCGGCCTATAACTATGTAAGCTTTGCCTGTTTTTAGGGCGTCTGAATAATTGAATCCTCCTTTTCACTTGATATCAAAGCCGAGACAGCCGATCCCATTCGTGATCCCGCGTTCATGATCCCTCCGCTCCGCTCGCGTTCGTGAACCCGCTGATCGACCCGCTCTTGCTCCGCCCTCCCGCTCTCGCTCCGCCCCGCTCCGCTCTCGCTTCACCCTCCTTCCAGGGCCGCGATCGGAAACAGCGTCCAGTCGCGACTCTCGCGCCCTAGCCCAGTTTTCGCCGCTCTTCCTTTTTCGACCGCCTCCCTTCAACGCCTCTTCTTCTCAATGACGTTCCTATTCGGCGGTCTTCTCCGCCCGGTTTTTCCGGGCGGCCCTTTGTCTCCGGCCATTTTGTCCTCCATGGGGGCTGCCAAAGACATCGTGCTCACATCCTCCGGTATCCTCTCTGGCGGCTTGATCTAAGGGACACTTATAGGATGTCGTTCCGTCTGATTTGAGATATTCGTCTTCTTCAGTCTCTCTTTGATGGGTGATTCCTCTGACATCTCTTCGGCTCCTCACACCAGTGCCCTTCACGGTTCCTCTGCAGATCCTCCTCGGAGCCACGACCAGTCTAGCTCGTTGAAGATAACTATTGTTGCTTTGGATGACACAAATTATCTGGAATGGTACAGTGCAGCACAACATGCTATTCGCAATCACCAACTATACAGACATATTGATGGTACCACTGTTGAGCCACCACGTACCGATCCCTCTTGGAGAAAATGGGATGTGGACAAATCATTGGTTGTCTCGTGGTTACTTCACTCGATGCCCCCCAGGTGTATCTCAGTTATATGTTGTTGGACTCTGCTTATGAAATTTGGTAACGGACTCGTGACACCTACTCTCAGACAGGCAGTTCGACGCAGATTTATGAGCTCACTCGACGTGTTCTGGAGCTGAAGCAGGGTACCATGACCGTTTTGCCTATTCTGAGTTCGAACGTCTGTATCAAGAATTGGATTACTTCAACACCTTTACTGCTGCTTGCACTGCCGATGCGTAGGCCCTACAAAAGGATAAAGACCGTTTTCGGGTTCATGTCTTCCTTATGGGGCTCAACATAGAGTTTGATGTCGTTCACCTGCATGTCCTCCACCGTGAGCCTCTTCCCTCCCTTCGGGAGGCCTTCAGTATGCTCCTCAGTGATGAGAATCGTTGTCGCTCTCTTGGTTCCTCTACTGATCACTCTACGCTGGCTGAGATTTCTCGAGGATCTCTTCCTGTATATAGCCACTGTGGGAAGAAAGGCCATACCAAGGACGTCAGTTTTCGTCTGCATACTCACCTTGCTTCATCTGGTCGGGGTTCTACAGCTCGTGGGGGAGGTGGGCACCGTGGTGGTGGTCGTCAGACTGGTGATCGCACTCAGTATTCTGCGCACTTGATTGAGGTTCAGGAGGACACCTTCGGGGGTCTGTCTGCTAGGGAGTTAGAGCCTTTTCGCCGTATGTTGCGCTCCCAGACTGACTCTACATCGACTGATTCTACTGCTGCGTTTGCTACTTCAGGTCTCTCCAGTGCTCATGTTGTGTCTTCATCCCCTTCCGAGTGGATCATCGACTCAGGTGTGATTGATCACATGACTGGCTCTGCCTTAGTTTTTACCTCTTATACTCCTCTTTCTGGTCGTGATAAGATCATTGTTGCTAATGGTTTCTCTCTTCCATCGCTGGTGAAGGAACCATCACCTGTTCTCCCAATCTCACAGTCCTCGGTTTTGCATGTCCCTTCATTTCCTCGCAATCTTCTCTTCTTTAGTCACTTGACTACCGCTTTAAATTGCTTCGTAACCTTTTTCCCTGATGTTTGTGTGTTTCAGGATCTGGATACGAAGCAGATGCTTGTCAGTGGTAGGAACGTTGGCGGGCTGTACTTGTTGAACTAGTCATTATCTCCCAACGCTCTTTCTTCCACCAGATCTCTGACGTTACACGACATCCGACGCTGGCATCAGCGCCTTGGCCACCCTTTTGCTTTATATCTTACTAAACTATTTCCTGCTTTCAATCGTTTAATTAAGTTGTTTTCTTGTGACACATGTGAACAATCCAAACATGTTCGTCAGAGTATCAGTCATATGTCTTTTCCTAATTCATGTCCGTTTGATGTTATCCATCTGATGTTTGGGGTCCCTCCCCAGTGTTATCTTTATCTGGATATAAATGGTTTGTTACTTTTATTGATTGTCATTCTCATACTACTTGGCTTTATTTATTAAAAATGAAATGTGATGTGCTTGCTAGCTTTCAGCCCTTTTATAAAATGGTGGTGCAATAGTTCAACGACACAATTCGTGTGTTTCGTAGTGATAATGGTGGGGAATATAATGACCGGGGAGCGTTCGATGCCTATCTTGCCAAACATGGCATTTTTCATCAAACCACGTGTGTCCACACTTTGAATCAAAATGATGTCGATGAACGAAAAAATAGACACTTGTTGGAGGTTACTCGGTGTTTGTTGCTTGCTATGCACCTTCCCAAGGTGATGCGGTACTCACGGCTGCCCACCTTATTAATCGTCTTCCGTCTGGTTCCATTTCATATGATACGCCCCTCTCCCGTCTAGCCAAGAACCACATTTGCCCACACCTCTCACATCGCCCCTCACATCTTTGGCTCAGTCTGCTTTGTCCATGTTCATACCCTGCATCGTGATAAACTTGATGCGCTCTCTCCCCGGTGTGTATTCGTTGGATACTCTCCTACCACCAAAGGGTATCGGTGTTATCACCCTCCCACTCGCTGCTACTACTGCACTGTTGATGTTACTTTTCGTGAGGGGGAGTCATTTTTTGGTCCTCATCAGGAGGAGACGGGTAGTAACGGCGATGAGACCATCGGCTCTCCTCTACCGATTGTTCCTCTCCTCATATTCCCCTAATTCATGTTTCGTGTACTGTTCCTGTCCCTTTCACCTCTACTCCTCTTATATTATATACATACTCCCACAGAACCCGGACTGCTGAACAAGTACAGACAGTGGATGTTCCACCAGTGCAGGTGCCTGTCTCCGATCCAGATTCAGATGATGTTCTTCATGTGCTTGCTCGTCTTAAAGGTAAAACGGGTGGCACTAAACACCTCATAGCCAACTGCATTTGTTATACTCACCTCTCTCAGGCTCACAAATTTTTTATCTCATCTCTTTCCTCTATTATGACCTAAGACTTGGTAGGAGGCTGTTCAGATACCTGAGTGCAAACATACTATGGTGGAGGAAATGTGTGCCTTGGAAAAAATGGAACATGGAGGATTGCTTGTCTTCCCCCTAAAAAGCGAACGGTTGGGTCGCGCTGGATCTTCTCTGTTAAACAGAATTAAGATGGGGTGGTGGAGCGGTACAAAGCTCGTTTGGTCGCTCAAGGGTATACCTAGACCCAAGGTATTGACTACCAAGAAACCTTTGCCCCTGTTGCAAAGATGAATTCTATTTAGGTAATTCTCTCTTGTGCTGCTAGTCGTGGATGAGAGCTACAAAAGCTCGACGTCAAAAATGTGTTCTTGCATGGTGATCTGGAAGAAGTCTACATGACTATCCCTCCGGGCTTTATCAAAAAAGGGTTCAATGAAAGGTCTGTCGACTGCATAAATCCTTATATGGCCTGAAGCAGTCCCCGATAGCGACGTCGACTGCGAATTATGTATCCTTACATCGCCTCTCCCCGTCTCTTCTCAAATTCGCGCTATCTCTATCCTTCATTTCTCTATCTAACTCTTTCCAGGAGGCTCTCCAACATCCGGGGTGGCGTGAAGCCATGGATGTGGAAACAACTGCCCTATGGGCTAATCAGACTTGGAATCTTGTCCCTCTTCCTCCAAGACAGACTTGTGTAGAATGTAAGTGAGTTTTTGCAATCAAGCATGCTTCAGACGGGACAGTTGAACACCTAAAGGCTCAGCTTGTGGCCTGAGGGTTTACTCAGCAACAAGACCTCGACTATGATGGAACTTTCTCGCCAATCGTCAAGTTAAATATTGTTCGTTTTATGATCTCCTTAGCAGTTCATCGACAGTGGCCCTTACACCAGTTGGATGTCAAAAATGCATTTCTCAATGACGACCTTCTAGAAACTGTCTACATGTACCAACCTCTCGGGTTTGAGACCACGGGAGAGTCTCATGTTTGTCAGCTCAAGAAATCTATTTATGATCTCAAACAGTCTCCTTGCGTATGATTTGATAAGTTTAGTAAGGTTGCCTGTGAAGTTGGATTCACTCGAAGCTCGACTAACTTCTCTCTCTTTACTCGTCATCAACCAACTGACACAGTAGTTCTCTTAGTTTACGTTGATAATATTCTGATTGCTGGTAATGACTTCACAAGAATACAAATGGTTAAGCAACACTTAAACTCAGTTTTTCAAACTAAAGATCTGAGAAATCTTTGGTACTTTCTCGAACTTGAGGTAGCGACATGACCTGGTGGCCTTCTCCTATCTCAGCAGAAGTACTGTCTTGACCTTCTTCAAGATGTTGGCTATTCGGGGTACAAGCCTGCTGACACTCCTATGGATGTCAAACACATGCTCTGTACTCATGAATTTGACTCTGATTTACTACTTCTAAACCCGGAGTATTATCGACGTCTTGTAGGAAAGCTGATATATCTTACTGTTATAAGACCTGATATCTCGTTTGCTGTTTGAGTTGTTAGTTGATTTATGTATGCTCCACATACCTCTCATCTCCAGGCCGTTGAGCGGATCGTCAGATATTTGAAGACTGCTCCTGGACAAGGGCTCGTATTCAAACCATCTTTCTCTCTATCTCTGATTGTCTACTTTGATGCTGACTATGCTGACTTTCTTGATGATTGATGATTGACGCTCCACAATTGGTTTTTGTACTTAATTTGGAGGAAACCTTATTACCTAGCATAACAAAAAGCAATCTATTGTTACTCGCTCATCTGCTGAAGCCGAGTATCATGTAATGGCTACTGTTGTGTCTAAGCTTACCTGGATATAAAGTCTCCTTGGTGATTTGGGAGTCAAACTTTCCTCACCAACAACTCTATTTTGTCACAGTTAAGCTGCTATACACATTAGGTGGATGAGAATGCTTAGGTGGATTTGTGGACACACGAGACTGGATAAAATTAGGAATGAAAGTATCAGGGATAAGACAGGAGTAGCACCAATTGCAGAGAAGATGCGAGAAGCTCGTCTAAGATGGTTTGGACACATACAAAGGAGACCATTAGAGGCACCTGTTAGGCGTTGTGAGAGTCTAGTCATTAGGTCTGTTAAACGAGGGAGGGGTAGACCAATAAGGACTTGGAATGAAACTGAAAGGAAAGACATGATGTACTTAGGCATTAGTGAGATTATGACAAAAGATAGGGCACAATGGCGACAAAGGATCCATATAGCCGACCTTACTATAGTGGGATAAAGGCTTGAATGTTGTTGTTGTTGTAAGCTGCTATACACATTGCCAAGAATCCAGTATTCCATGAGCGAACTAAACACATTGAAGTTGGTTCTCACTTTATTCGGGGGAAGGTTCAATTAAAGAAGTTGGAATTAGAACATGTTCTTGCTATCGGGCAGTTGCTGGCATTCTCACCAAGGCCTTGCCACGACCATTGTATCATCATTTTTTGTCCAAGCTTGGTGCATATGGTTTGTATGCTCCAGCTTGCAGGGGAGTGGTAAAGAAAAATATGTAAAAGGCCCAAATGTAGGCCCTCTTATAATCTTGTTTATCCCACATCTTAGGATTGAGAATCCTCTCCTCTTTCTCTTCCTATATAAACGTACAAATACATGTATTCTTCAACAAGACAATTGAGAATTTAATAAAATAATTTTTTTCTCTCTCTTCAGTGCATTTTTACACAGTCTATAATTATATTTCTACATTTGGTGTTTAATCCGAAGTAATTTTCAATTAGATTGAGCTTTTCTAGATGATTCTTTTAGAGCAATATGTATGATTCCCAAAGAGTTCAATTTACTAAAATAAAATGAATGCGATATGCTCAATATTGTTGGCAATGTATTGTTTTTATCACAAATATATATGATTAGATACAAAAAATAGTCTTAAAGAACAATATTTTTCATCCAATGATTATAACTTATAAGAATTATTACAGCGTACAACCCCGCGCAGGAGGGGCGGGTATGAGCATGTGGATGGTGCACACACAGCGCATGGCTGAGAAGGATCCAATGGTGACTAATTCAACCTGATTACTAGCACAAAGCTTACTATATTTTAATTTTGTATTAGTTCATTCCAGGCTGCATTTAATTACAAGTTTGCCCCTCAATGATTTGGCTTAAATACTGATGTGTTAACATTGAAATCTTTCACGTTTGGTGATATTTTTTTGAGCCTTGGGCTGGCCAAGGAGTTGTTCCCTTAGATTCCTATCTTTCTCATTATCTTCATCCTCTTTTGTCTCTCCGCCGCCGCCATTCCCTAGATACCTTAGAGATATCATCGACTTGGCTCCTTCGTCTGCACTTCCTCACACCACCGGGAACCATTTCGCCATTGAGCGCAAGCAGATACGCTGTAGGAAATCTTTCATTGTACTTCATTTGATAAATCCCGGATCATGCTTACAACCAGTAAATAGTAAGTTATGCAAGGAAGAGTTTATAGATCCCCAAATCGAGGAGCTTGCATGATCTATCAATTGTACAAGGAAAGGACTACAACAACAACACTCAAGCCTTTATCCCACTATAGTGGGGTCGGCTATATTGATTGTTTGTCGCCATTGTGCCCTATCTTGTGTCATAATCTCACTAATGTCTAAGTACATCATGTCTTTCCTTACAGTTTCTGTAGAGAAGGAAAACTGAACCTTGTAGTATATATGTTCACTTGTCTAAAATACAAATAATGAGTACAAATATATAGAGGAGAGAAAGAGAGAGGAAGGTCCTATACATGATGTGGGACTAAAGAGGAGAGAGAAATAACAAGGAAAATACATAGTGGGCCTATGTTAAATGGGCTTTTCTAGTACTCCCCCGCAAGCTGGAGCGTATAGGTCATATGCACCCAGCTTGGACAAACACTGGTAAAACAAGGTACTTGATAAAGCCTTCGTGAGAATATCAACAACTTGATCAGTGCCCGGAACATGCTTTAATTCAAGTTTCTTCATTTGAACTTTCTCCCGAATAAAGTGACAGTCGACCTCAATATGTTTCGTGGGCTCGTGAAACACCAGATTCTTTGCTGTGTATGGCCGCTTGACTATCACAAAATAGAATAGCAGATGAAGGAAGTTTTACTCCTAGGTCAGCAAGGAGGCTTTCAAGCCATGTGAGTTCTGAGACAACCGATGTCATCGATCGGTATTCAGCTTCCGCGGAGGATCGAGCGACCACGGCTTGTTTCTTACTTTTTCATGTAATGAGATGACCACCAAAATAAGTACAGAACCCACTGGTTGACCGCCGATCGTCTATGGAATCGGCATAATCGGCATCGGAATAAGCAATCAATGTTGGAACAGAGTTGGAGGTTTTGTAAACAAGCTCTTGACCCAGAGCTGCCTTAAGGTATCGGAGAATCCGTTCAACCGCCTGGAGATGAGAAACCCGGGGAGCATGCATGAACCGACTGACAACCCCAACAGCAAACGATATATCAGGCCTCGTGACCGTTAGGTAGATCAACTTTCCCACAAGGCGTCGATAGTATTCCGGGTTCTGGAGAAGCAAATCATCATCAGAGGCATGAGCACATAGCTTGTGATTTGCCTCCATCGGGGTATTAGCTGGCTTGCAACCAGACTAGCCAGCGTCTTTGAGAAGATCGAGACAATACTTCCGTTGGGAGAGGACAAGCTCATCCTGTCGTCGTGCGGCCTCAAGACCGAGGAAGTAGCGAAGATGCCCCAGGTCTTTGGTCTGAAACACGGTGCTCAGATGCTGTTTGACCGCTTAAATTCCCTTTAAGTCATCCCCAGTAAGTAGGATGTCATCAACATAAACCAACAGAAGGACTGTTCCAGTTGCCCGGTGTCGAGTGAATAGGGAGAAGTCTGCAGAACTCTGAGTGAAACCCATGTCCCAAACCACCTTGCTGAACTTGTCAAACCACGCCCGAGGCGATTGTTTGAGACCATAGATGGATTTCTTTAGAAGACACACACGAGACTCCCTTGTGGTCTCAAACCCGGGCGGTTGGCGCATGTAGACGGTTTCCTGAAGATCACCATTCAAAAATGCATTCTTGATATCCAGCTGATGAAGGGGACAGTGGCGATGCACAACCACGGAGAGAAGTACACGAACGGTGTTGAGCTTGGCCACCGGAGAGAAGGTTTCCTCATAATCAAGGCCCTGCTGCTGAGTGAAGCCACGGGCCACCAGTCGGGCCTTCAGTCGGGCAGTAGTGTCATCCGGAGCATGTTTGATGACGAAAACCCATTTACACCCAACAGGGTGCTGACCGGGAGGTAAAGAGACAAGGACCCAGGTCTGGTTGGCCCAAAGGGCCCTCATTTCTTCGTACATGACAGTCCGTCAGCTTGGATGTTGAAGCGCCTCCTGCACAAAGTTAGGGACAGAAACAGAGGATAATGATGTGGTAAAGTGAAGAAGTGGCGGTGAAAGGCGATGTAGAGAGACATAATTCTCCATCGGATGAGCGGTGGAGGTTGGAGCCAGAGCAGCAAGTAGTGGAGCATCAGAGGTCGAAGCCGAATGCAGTGGGGCAACGGGATGAGAAGAGCGACGAGAATAGACCCGGATAACAGGTGGATGTGGACGGACCGGAGGCTGGGCGGGAAAAGGAGACAGTGGGGAACCGGGAACAAAGATGACAGGACGAACGACGGGCTCTGGAACAAAAGTGATATCCAGAGCAGAAAAGAAGGGAAGATCTTCCCGGAAAGTGACGTCCGTAGAAACAGCCACCTTGCGGGTAGTAGGCGAATAACACACATAACCCTTTTGAGTGTGCGAGTAGCCCACAAAAATATTTTTGGCTGCACAGGGATCCAACTTGTCTGTAGAGGGACCGAGGTGGTGAACATAGCAAGTACACCCAAAAATTCGGGGAGTAACAGGAAAAGCCGAAGTGGAGGGAAATAGCAGGCCGAAAGGAGTAGCATTTAGGAGGACGGAGGATGGTAGACGGTTGATAAGAAAACAGGTCGTGGAGAGCGCAAAGTTCCAGTATGGTTTGGGAACCTGCATTTGAAGCATAAGGGAGCGAGCTACATCAAGAAGGTGACGATTCTTGCGCTCGGCGACACCATTCTATTGTGGGGTATACGCACACGATGTTTGGTGAATAACGCCAAACTCAGAGCAGAGGGTCGCGAAGTCATGAACAGTGTACTCGCGCGCATTGTCAGTACGAATAGTTCGAATGGGCGCAGAGAATTGAGGGCGAGTCTCAAGAATGAAGGCCCGGAAGACGCGGGGAAGCTCAAAACGATCGCGAAGGAGATACAACCATGTCATGCGAGAATAATCATCAATAAAAGTAAGAAAGTAACGGTAGTCAGAAATACTAGTAATTTTGTACGGACCCCATATATCGGAGTGTACCAAAACAAAAGGAGCGGAGCTCCGAGTACAATGAGAAGAAAAAGATGAACGTGACTGCTTGCCAAAAATACATGTTTCACACTGAAAAGCAGGAAGAGATATATCCGGGAGAGCCTTCTGGAGGACGGGAAGAGGAGCATGACCAAGACGCCGATGCCAATCCGAAATAGAGACAGATGCGAGGAGAGTAGGAGAGTCATCAAGAAGATAGAGCCCATTCTGCAGCCGCTCCCTACCAATGGTAGTCCGCGTCTGCTGATCCTGTATCAGAAAAGAAGATGAAGTAAAGTTCACTGAGCAATTTAAATCAGTTGTAAGACGACCAACAGAAAGTAAATTGAAAGGAGAGTCCGGAACTTGAAGAGCCGAGCGCAGGAGGAGGGAGGAAGCGAGAGGAATATCAGCACATCCAGAGACAGGGACAGCTGCCCCATTGGCCACAGTAATGTACTTCGGGTGAGGAGAAGACAAGTACTGAGGCGGTCGAACAGAGGTGATGTGATGAGTGACCCCAGAATCGAGGATCCATCGCGGGCCAGAGGAGAGACAGGCAATACCTTCATTGGAGATGGAGGCAGCGGAGGCAACCGAGGCTGGCGGGCGGCTGAGCAGACCATGAAGATGTTGGAGCTGAAGGCGAACCTCGTCGAGGTCAGTACGAGTGGGAGAGGAGTCGGTGACAGCAACAGATGCCTGCGGACGAGGAGGACGACCATGCTTGCGATAGCACGTGGCTTCAAGATGCCCGTCTTTGCCGCAGAAAGAGCACTTAGGCCGAGGCCGGCCACCCCGACCACGTCCCCGAGAATCAGTGCGGCCTCCACGAGCTGAAGACGGAAGAGGCAGTAAAGGAGCAGGGGCCTGCTGGACAAGGGCCGGAGAAGGAGGTCTAGACAAATCCGGAGGCAGGGAGACCTTGAGAAGCATCGAGCACACATTCGAGAAGGACGGGGTAACAGTAGAGGAGAGGATGTGAGCCCGTACACTGTGAAGGTGATGGGGTACCCGAGCCATCATCATGGCGATACCCACAGCTTCCTTCTAGGCACGTTGGGTAGCAAGGTCCACAGTAGGAGGCTGATGTTGGATCCAAGCTTCAACCAGAGACCGAGCCTGGGCAACAAAGGAGGTCAGATCGGTCGCGCCACCGCTATCAAGGGCCTGGAGAGCAGTGATAATGTCATACAAATGGTGGAGACTATCCTTGCCGGAGTAATGGGTATGGAGCTCGTCCCACATGCCCTTGGCCGTCTCGTGGTATATGACCAGGCGATAAGACTCGCCATCAAGAGAATTAAGGATCCATGTCTGCACACGACCATCATTGCGTAACCAGTCGTCTGTAGGAGTACCGGTAACGATCTGGGTCAAGTGATGAAGAAACCCCTTCGATTGCAGGACCCGACGAACAGAGTGTGCCCATTCCACAAAATTCTTCTTGCCGGTCAGAGATATAGTAGTAATACGGAGCTCATCTCGTACTTCCGGAATAGAGGCCGGGCGGTCTGCAGGAGGAATCGCCATTCCGGTAGAATTAACAGAAGAGGCCATGAAGACGAGATGCGGTTAGGAGAACAGACCGGCAACAGAGGAAACCGCGCGACTAGAGCGGAGACCGCCTAGCCACGATGTGAAGACACCAACAGCAGCAGGAGGAGGCCGCGAACAAAGGCGGAGCCCGGCAGAAAGAGAAGGTAGCGGACAGGAAGAGAAGACCGCAGCGGACAGAGACAAGCCGCGCGGACAGGAAAGAGGAGAGCACAGCGAGAAGAGTTGGAACCCATGCGCTGCAGGGAGGGAAGGAGAAGACCGCGACCTAAATGTGGGAAGGCAACAGTCCGCACGGTCTGGCTAAGCACAGGAGCGGTCAGAGCAAAAGGAGGCCACGAGCGGGCAGAAAGAAGAGACCGCGAGTAAAGAAAACTCAAGCGGATAGAGAGAGCAGATCGCAGCGATCAGGAATAGGTCGCGGCGAGAAAAAGGTCGCGAGTAGGACTCCAGCGACAAGGCAGCGGATAGCAGAACACAGTGGACAAGACGAGTCCACGAGTAAGACAAGGGGCAGAACACGGCGAGCTGAAACAGGCCGCGGCGAGCAGGAGCAGTCCGCCAGAAGAAAAAAAACCGCAGCGACTGTGAATCAGTCCGCGAGAAGGGAGCCCGCAGAGGATAGGAACAGCCCGCTGCAGGATAAAACAACAGGAGGCCGCGAGAAGAAAGCGCGGTTTGGACGGGTAGAAGCTCGCAAGAAGGGGGGCAAGCAAGCGGACTGCAGAGAACTGTAGGGAGAAGAGGGGCCCACAGTACAGGGAGAGAAATGGCTATAAGAAGCCTGAGGAGGGGTGGGGGGGGGAGGAGTGGAACCACGGGAGGAGTAGATACAGAGGGTCAAGCCGCAGAGGAGCAAGTGGGTAGTCAAGTAGGCTGCAGGAGATCAACAGAGGTGGATAGAAAACGGGAGTCCGCGAGAAGCCGAACCTGCCTCTGATACCATGTAGAGAAGGAAAACTGAACCTTGTATATATGTTCACTTGTCTAAAATACAAAGAATGAGGACTAATATATAGAGAAGAGAAAGAGAGAGGAAGGTCCTATACATGATGTGGGACTAAAGAAGAGAGAGAAATAACAAGGAAAATACATAGTGGGCCTATGTTAAATGGGCTTTTCTAACAGTTTCATTCCAAGTCTTTATTGGTCTACCCCTCCCTCGTTTAACATGCCTCGTGACTAGACTCACACAACGCCTAACAGGTGCCTCTAATGGTCTCTTTTGTACGTGTCCAAACCATCTTAGTCGAGCTTCTTACATCTTCTCTGCAATTGATGCTACTTTTGTCTTATCCTTGATACATTCATTCCTAATTTTATCCAGTCTCGAGTGTCCACACATCCACCTAAGCATTCTCATTTCCGCAACTCACACTTTTTGCTCTTTTGCACGATTCACTGCCCAACACTCAGAACCATAGAGTATCGATGGTCTAATCGCAGTACGGTAGAACTTGCCCTTAAGTTTTAATGGTACTTTACGATCACACAAGATCCCTGACTGTAGCATATAAATCGACTCAGTCACACAAGCATCCAAAAGAAATTTACAAGTTTGAAAATTTAATCGCAAAAGTAAAAGAAAAGTTATTAACCAAATGATGAGATAATCTTATAATTTCAAGCCAATCTATATCAGTGAAACCCTGAGGTATTGGTTTATCCACATATGTATTGATCTTTGTATTTTGTCTTGTAGCGGGTCTCCATCTATGTAAGGATCCCTCATGATGAGAGTAGATCATCTTGGATCATTATTTAGGGCTAGGCTCTCATAAGAGAGTGGATCTTAGAAGGACTAGAGTGGCTCTTAGAGGGACTAGAGTGGCTCTTAGAGGGAATTTACCCTCAAAAGCTAGTATCGAGCATGTCTCGATAACTCGTATTTTACATCGGTTATTTTGTCGATGATAGCCTGATCTATCAAGCCTCTTTACATTGTTCCAATATTACTTTCATTATGAACACATTTTCTTGATCTTTTTATTGTAAATCAAGGAGTTATTGTACAATACTGGGGAGTATTAGACATGTGGAAACATCATATTTTTCTTTTATTCAACAAATGCTCGATAAATTTCAATCTGGCACTGTAGAATTTTGAGGGTTGTTTGTTTTGTTGAACGAGTTTGAGTGCAATTCTACTAAATTGATGATCTCTTGAGTTCTTTCTTTTTCAATTCTCGTATTTCTCGTTATTGGTTTGTTCATGGAACTGATTTTATGTCAGATTTAAAATAGTCCATCTTTTTATTGCCGACTTTTTTTCAATTAAAATTTATTTTCATGCCTGGGACAGTCTGCGCTTTCTTTTTTGTAAAATGTGAATTTTGTTCTCATAGCATTCAATTGATGATGATATCAAACAATATATATAATCATCTAAATTAAGAGTTTGTAAAATGTGAATTTTGCGAATCTTGGGCTCCGTTTGGAAGGACTTATTTTCACCGGTCAAGCGGTTACGACCGCATGAATCAAACCATAATTAAGGTCTGATTCATGCGATCGTATCCGCTTCACTGGTGAAAATAAGTCCCCCCCCCCCCCCCCCCAACGGAGCCTTGGTCTCAATTGAAACCCTAAACACAAGTCATTTTGCATAACCGCTACTTCCTGAACAACATCCCTTTCATTACGAGCTTTCTACCTGTACGTTGCTATCCTCATCCCCTTCTTGATTTGATCAGGATCTCTATTTCTCATACCTGAACGTTACTATCTTTGTTCCTCCTTGGATTTTGGGGCTTATCAGCTGGCCCTGAGTTAGCAGTCAAACTTTAGAGCTGAATGGGGAGAGTGTGGAGTTCTGATTCGGCCGGCGCTCATGATCCTGTGGGTCTTTCTCGTAGCAAGCGACATATTCACTCTTTTGATTTCTTCCAACCACAAAATTCTGCAGTTCTCCGTCTTCTCCAATTGTTTTCACCTCTTGTGAAATTTCCCTCAAGATGCCTCTTTAAGCTTTGTTGACTTCCAGTCGACGACTAAGGCTTTATTTGGGATAATTGCTGCGTTTAAGAGACGAAGTTACGAAATTGTGGTAGTAAATTGATTGGTGAATTTTTACCTGTATGTGCAACTTCCATCGTGATATTTATGGCCCAAGCTCTAGCAAATTCTAATGCATGACCACACTCGAATGATTGTAATGACATTTTGGCTCGCGCGGCTATTTTGGAGAAATAGAACTGCTTTCTTTTTCACTAGTGTTTATTCCTCCCACCACTCTCCCAAACTTATCTTTGTTTTGTCTCTACTTAATTTGTAGGCCTTATGAAAAATAATGATTTTTCATTCATTAAGGCTCCGTTTGGGGGGACTTATTTTCATCGGGCAAGCGGTGGAGACCGAATGAATCAGACCTTAATTATTTTCACCGGTCAAGCGGTTGTGACCGCATGAATCGGACCTTAATTAAGGTCGGATTCATTCGGTCGCAACCGCTTGACCGGTGAAAATAAGTCCCCCCAAACGGAGCCTAAGTGTGTTGATATTTGTGAACCTATTTTAGCTATTTGTGACCAATTGATATTTGTAGACCCCAGAATTATATTCGTACAAAAACACACTATTCACATATCAATACATGAATTTTTTTAAACATGCATAGAACCAGCATCTCATTCTCCCCTTTTGTAGGAAACATATAATCCTGCCAACAAGAATCATTCATATTGGCACTAATTTCTGCGAGAGATAGCCTTCTGCTTTTGTTTTATTAATAATGCTAATAATGAGAATGTGTTTACATTCCCGTCATTTGGGCCAAACAACAACTGAGAACAAAGAGCTAGGTACGGGTCTAAAGAAACGAACGTTGGATATATTCCAGTTTTAATTTTTGAATTGAAAATCTTCATAATTGAAGGCAGCTTTGATGCAAAAAAAAAATCGGCGCCGAGGTAGTGAAGTGAAGCGAAGATCTCGGGAATCTCACTTCACTTCGTTTTAGATGCATTTATAAATCAAATTCCGAGGATTCCAAGTTTTCCATTGATTTTTTGTTAATTTTCCTGTTGTTGACTTATGATCTGAATATGGCGTCTTGGCAAGGATTGCAGCTGTAACGGCCCCCTTACGGCTACCGCTACAAATTACATATCATTTCATGTAAGCAAGGTAAGAACCATCAGAGTATAGCATATATGTGAAAGAGTACAATAAGTAAATGTTATGACAAACTATAACCATCCATTTCATGTATAACTGATAATAATGTACAATAAGATCAAAAGGTAGCCTTAGACAACTCAACTAAGGCTTACCATCCCTGCATAGACAAAACGGTAGCCCTATATCTACACAAAAGGGGCTTACCAACACGTACATTATACATACAGACTGACTCACACAAAACTACATGAAATAAAACTGAAAGTCCTCATGGGGACACTCTGGATCTCGGCACCTCTCTGTGCGCCTCCAGTACTCCAAGGACTGCTGTGTAGACCTCTACCCAAAGGCGATACTTCTTCTCTTGCCGTGGAGTGCATGGTCGACACTGACTACTGGTGGCTGGAACCGCCTCTTCCTTGACCTGTTATTTCATTTTTTAATTAGTCAAAGGACTAAGTGAATTGTTACCTCTCCTTAATTATTTATGAGTGTATGATGTCTTGGTTTTATGATCTTACACTTGTCTTTGGATTCCCTTATACTTAACCTTACGTGTACGTATGACTAGTCTTAGTTTAGGTGTCCTTGTCTCACACCTATATTATGGGCTATATGAAGTGTAACTAGGTGTCCTTGCCTCACACCTAAAGGTAATGTGTTTCTCGTGCCCTTGTCTCGCACGGTCACATTCCTATCTGTGCCCTTGACTCGCACATGTCCGTGCCCTTGACTCGCACGTTAATATTACTCTTCTTATTAGCCCATAACTTATTATCTTATCATCATACTTTTAATCGCCGTATTTAACATTTTACGTTCACAGCAGGCGTTAGCCGCATGAAAACAAAATAAATGAAAAGACATGAAAAGTAAGAACTCACCGGGGCTTTTCCCTTGCCTTTCTCCATGTCTTTGTCCTTGTCACCACGATTTCCAGCATTTCGAGATGTCATAACCTAGATGAAATTATTCATAATTAATCCATACATACTACATATTACATTTTTAGGTTCTACTTGACCTACTTAGGTCAAGGGACAATATTCAAATTAGGGCTTTGCTGCCCTAAGTGAAATTTAGCTTCTTTGAACCATTTGAGTGAAGGGGCAGCCATACCTAGCCTCCACATAATGTATTTGGAGGTAGGGGATTGACATTTCCCTCCAATCGTTTACTAGTAAACCTTGGGAAGGAGGCATACTTACCACGAATCCTTTCCTCATCCTCAAACATATGCCTAAATGTCGAAATCTCTAATACTTCACTTAGGGTTTCTCCAAATCACTGAAAATGGAGGATTAGGGCATGAGAAAGTGCTACAGAAACTTTCCCCATGAGTTTAATGAAAGAAAACGCTAAAACTCATAAACCCTAGAAATTAAACTCACTCCAACATCATATCGAAAGCAAAAGGAGTGTAGAGGAGGAGATTACCTTGCTATCGGAGGAGGAATCACGCGAAACGGAGGAGATTTGAGCTCTCAGGACCGATCAGCGGCATGCGGCTCCTGCGGCTTCCGTCAGGCTTTCTTCCGTCGGGCGTGAAATCTGAAGGGAAGAAGGAAAATGGCGGCCTTTTACCATCGGGAGATCGGCACCGCTTAATGAGCGGAAGACACGCATACGTGAACCGCCTATTGTCGGTTCAACTCAAGCCCCCCATCCGGTTTCCACCATTCCCAGTCGGTTCCTCTCTTATTCAATGGGATATTTGCACTCAATTCATCTTGTTATTGGCACACCAAATGAAATTTTGTACCTTTATTCATGTGGTGGTGTTACAATTCTCCCCTCTTTAATGGATTTTCGTCCTCGGAAATCTTCATTCTGTATCTTCATCAGATAAAAAGGGAAAAAGATTTCGCATTACTTCTTCTTTTTCCCAAGTAGCCTCATGTATACTCTGCCCTTTCCACCAGACTTTAACGAATCGAACCTCTCGATTTCGAAGTTGTTTGTTCTGCCGATCTATAATCCTGTATGGCTCAGTTGGACTTGATAAGTCAGTTTCGATGTGAATCTGGTTAGAAGGAACTATTGTTTCCGGATCTGCTATATACTTCCGCAAAGGAGATATATGAAACACATCATGAAGATTTTGGAGCGAATCAGATAATGCTAAGCGGTAGGCTACTTCGCCAATCCTTTCAGTGATTGGAAAAGGGCCTACATATCGGGGACTCAGCTTGCCAAGTCGTCGAATTCGTGAAACTCCTTTGAAAGGCTTGATTTTCAGGCATACCAGATCACCTACTTTAAACTCTATCTTTCGATGTTTGGCGTTAAAATATTTCTGCTGCTTGTCTTGCGCTACTTTCAACCTTTCCCGTATGAGTCCAAGCTTCTCGTTCATCTTGTCTACTCGTTCCTTTCTGAAAAGTTTCTGTTCACCATCATCTGCCCAGTTTAACGGGGTGCGACATTTCCATCCATATAAGGCTTCAAATGGTGTCATCTGAATGTTTGATTGGTAGCTATTATTATACGAAAATTCTACCAAGGATAGGTATTTTTCCCATGATCCTCGTAGATCAAGAACAATCATGCGTAGGAGATCTTCTAATAGCTGGATGGTTCGTTCAGATTGACCATCAGTTTGCGGGTGAAATGCAGTACTGTAACGTAATTTGGTTCCCAACCGTTTTTGCACTAATTTCCAGGTATCCGATGTAAACCTTCCATCTCTGTCGGACACGATTGATCGGGGAATTCCATGGTATTTCACAATACCATCTATGTATTGGTCGACCAATTTTTGCACTGGACTGTCGTTCTTCATAGGAATAAAGTGTGCAATCTTTGTAAGTCGATCAATAATCACCCATATTCCATTATTGCCAGCTTTACTTCGTGGCAATCCCATGACAAAATCCATGGTGATATCTTCTCATTTCCATTCAGGGATGAGTAAGGATTGTAGGTATCCGCCGGGCTTCTGATGTTCTGCCTTGACAAGCTGACATGTATGACATTTAGTAATATATTTGACAATGTCGGTCTTCATACCTGGCCACCAAAAGTCTTGCTTCAAATCCTGGTACATTTTGGTTCTTCCAGGATGAATTGAATATGTTGTATTGTGCGCCTCATAAACTATTTCTGATCGCAGCATATCGACATCAGGAATACATAACCGTCCATTGAGAAATAGCAACCCATCGTCTTCTTGCAAAACAGTTGTTTGACCACTTTTAACTTTTTAAAGAAAGTTTACGAAGATAGGATCCTGATTCATCACTTTTCGTACTCTTTCCTTTAATGATTGTTCACTCGTCAACTGAAAGAGTACGCCTTGTGTCCGGGAGGTAGTGATACATGTAAGCAGTTCTAACTTCTGTAGATCTTGCAATAACTCTTTTTGTTCTGTTATTGGCACAATCATGGAGGTTATATTCTTCCTGCTGAGTGCATCAGCTACAACATTTGCTTTGCCGGGATGATATTTTATATCAACATCATAATCTTTAATCAGTTCCAACCAACGTCTTTGTCGCATATTGATCTCCTTCTGGGAGAAAATATATTTCAAGCTCTTGTGATCTGTAAAAATTTCACAGGACATACCATAAAGGTAGTGGCGCCAAATTTTCAACGCAAATACAACTGCCGTCAGTTCCAAATCATGAGTCGGATAATTACGCTCTGGATCTTTCAATTGTCGCGAAGCATAAGCGATAACTTTCCCATTTTGCATTAATACGCATCCCAACCCTTTTACAGATGCGTCACTATAGATTTGGAAACTTTCACTGCCACACGGCATGACTAATACCGGTGTTGTTGTTAACCTTCTCTTTAATTCTTCAAATGCTTCCTGACATTCATCAGTCCAACTGAATGGAATATTCTTTCGCGTTAATTTGGTCAGTGGTAAAGCGATTGCTGAAAAGTTCTTTACAAATTTCCTGTAGTAGCCTGCCAACCCTAGGAAACTCCGAATTTCGGTGACAGTCGTTGGTCTTAACCAGGTCATAATCGCTTCGATCTTTGTTGGGTCGACAGATAATCCATGTTTTGTCACCACATGACCCAAGAAAGAGACTTCACTCGGCCAAAATTCACATTTTGAAAACTTCGCGTATAACGCATGATTCTTTATTGTTTGTAACACAAGTTTTAAGTGCTTCGTGTGTTCCTCCTGGTCTTTGGAATATATCAAAATATCGTCAATAAATACAATGACGAATTTATCTAAGAATTTTTTGAACACACGGTTCATTAAATCCATAAAGACTGCTGGTGCGTTTGTTAATCCAAACGGCATAACGATGAATTCAAAATGTCCATATCGCGTACTAAAAGTTGTTTTATATTTATCATTTTCCTTGATTCGCAGTTGGTGATATCCTGATCTCAAATCAATTTTCGAAAATACCTTTGCATGGACTAATTGATCAAACAAATCGTCAATGCGAGGTAATGGATATTGATTTCGGATGGTCAACTTATTAAGTTCACGGTAATCAATACACAGTCGTAGTGAACCATCTTTCTTCTTTACAAACAGGACTGGGGCTCCGGGCTCCCCACGGTGATGTACTTGGGCGTATAAAATTCTTATCCACTAATTCTTGGATTTGGCTCTTTAATTCCGCCAGTTCCTTAGGAGCCATTCGATACAGTGCTTTTGCGACAGGCGCCGCTCCAGGCACCAAGTTAATGGTAAATTCTACTTCTCTTGGCGGGGGTACCCCTTGTAAGTCTTCCGGAAATACATCCAGAAAATCACGAACCACGGGAACTACGGTCGGTTCATCTTTCATAGCAGTATCAATTTTCTTTAACACGACTAATGTCGCTTCACACCCTTTGCGCATTTTCTTCTTTGCCTTTAGAGAAGATATCGGAACTTTTGAAACTTCACTCATTCCTTTAAATGTACACTGTGTCCGATCATGTAACCTAAATATAATTTCTTTCTTCTTGCAATTAATGACGGCCTCATGACTCGACAACCAATCCATTCCCAAAATAATATCAAATTCAGATAGAGGTAGGATTGCAACATCTGCTTCGACTAGTGTATTCTCAATCGTCAGCCACACCGAACATCTAAGCTTTGTATTCATTTTTGTATTGTTGGGCATTTTGACTGTTATATCTTCATGGGACCGATAAGGTTCCATACTTAATTCTTTCACTGTCGCTGCAGCTATGAAGGAATGGCTCGCTCCCGTGTCGAACAAGACCTTCATAATATGATTGTGGACAGAAATCATACCTGTTATTACTGCATCATGAGCTTTTGCCTCCTGCTGATTAAGGTTGAAGACTTGGGGCATCACCTGTCTTTCCTCCCTAGATTGTATAAATGGACCAGATGCCACTGATTCAATCGCCTTTCCTTTAGTCCAAGTTGTGTATCGTCGAGGTTTGACCTGGGCCTCCAGTAGTCTTCTTTCCAGCTTCTGTTTTTCACAGGGGGCATTCATGTTTCATATGCCCGGGGCGAAAACATTTAAAACAAACCCCTGTTCCTTTTAAACATTCCCCTGGATGAGCTTTTCCGCATTTCCCACAGATGGGATGGTTGGTAGTAGTATTTGTTGCAGGGGCTGACATTGGCGCACCCTTTTTAAACTTCTTCCATTTAGACCCTCCACTTTTCCCCGAGAAGGTTTTGCTTTGCTCTTCTGGCGGCCTCTTTTGTTGGACTTCATTCTTCCTTTGAGACACATCCACATCTTTTTCAATTAGCTTTGCCGTCTCCACCAATTCATTATAGCGTTGGATCCTCTGCGAGATCAAATGTACTCGAACGTCTTCCCGCAACCCTAACTGAAAGCGGAAACAGCGTTCTCTTTCATTAGGGACCATATCACTTTCATAATATGCGAGCTGAGTGAATTCTGCTTCAAACTGCATCACTGATCGATTCCCCTGAGTTAAACGAAGGAATCTCTCTTGCAGGATTCGTTTCTCCGATGGCGGCACGAACCAATCAAGGAATTCATGCAGAAAGTCATTCCACCGAATATTTGTACGTCCGTAGAATTTCCCTTGAGTTAGACTATCCCACCATCTATTCTCCTCACCTTCAAAAAGAAACGTAACCAACTCAACTTTTCGATTCTATGGACACCGCATTGCCTTGAAAATCAGCTCGATCCTCTTGAGCCAGTCTTCCGTCTCCATTGGTGTGACACCACCACGAAAGATTGGTGGCCTCATCTCCAAGAACTGCTTCAACTGTACATCAGCCGTTTCCTGAGCAGGTAGGGGTGCAACATTACCTGCCCGGATGGCCTTCGCTAAAGCTTGCATAACTTCTGCCAGAGGAGGATTTGACCTTCCAGAGCTACCACTCTCTGATGTCATTTCAAGCTCCTCTTCCCTCTGTCGTCTACTTATATACGTCCGGGGAACTTCCTGAAATAAGAAAGGCAAGTCAGGAATCGGGAACAGTCTGATCATATCACGGGTGGTATTTGTTGTCATCATCTCAGCATTTCCTTAACGTACTCATATTGCCCCAAAGTTCATAACCTGCCTCTGATACCAATTATTTGTAACGGCCCCCTTACGGCTACCGCTACAAATTACATATCATTTCATGTAAGCAAGGTAAGAACCATCAGAGTTAGCATATATGTGAAAGAGTACAATAAGTAAATGTTATGACAAACTATAACCATCCATTTCATATATAACTGATAATAATGTACAATAAGATCAAAAGGTAGCCTTAGACAACTCAACTAAGGCTTACCATCCCTGCATAGACAAAACGGTAGCCCTATATCTACACAAAAGGGGCTTACCGACACGTACATTATACATACAGACTGACTCACACAAAACTACATGAAATAAAACTGAAAGTCCTCATGGGGACACTCTGGATCTCGGCACCTCTCTCTGTGCGCCTCCAGTACTGCTGTGTAGACCTCTACCCAAAGGCGATACTTCTTCTCTTGTCGTGGAGTGCATGGTCGACACTGACTACTGGTGGCTGGAACCGCCTCTTCCTTGACCTGTTATTTCATTTTTTAATTAGTCAAAGGACTAAGTGAATTGTTACCTCTCCTTAATTATTTATGAGTGTATGATGTCTTGGTTTTATGATCTTACACTTGTCTTTGGATTCCCTTATACTTAACCTTACGTTTACGTATGACTAGTCTTAGTTTAAGTGTCCTTGTCTCACACCTATATTATGGGCTATATGAAGTGTAACTAGGTGTCCTCTCCTCACACCTAAAGGTAATGTGTTTCTCGTGCCCTTGTCTCGCACGGTCACATTCCTATTTGTTCCCTTGACTCGCACATGTCTGTGCCCTTGACTCGCACGTTAATATTACTCTTCTTATTAGCCCATAACTTATTATCTTATCATCATACTTTTAATCGCCGTATTTAACATTTTACGTTCACAGCAGGCGTTAGCCGCATGACAACGAAATAAATGAAAAGACATGAAAAGTAAGAACTCACCGGGGCTTTTCCCTTGCCTTTCTCCATGTCTTTGTCCTTGTCACCACGATTTCCAGCATTTCGGGATGCCATAACCTAGATGAAATTATTCATAATTAATTCATACATACTACATATTACATTTTTAGGTTCTACTTGACCTACTTAGGTCAAGGAACAATATTCCAATTAGGGTTTTGCTGCCCTAAGTGAAATTTAGCTTCTTTGAACCATTTGAGTGAAGGGGCAAGCCATACCTAGCCTCCACATAATGTATTTGGAGGTAGGGGATTGACATTTCCCTCCAATTGTTTACTAGTAAACCTTGGGAAGGAGGCATACTTGCCACGAATCCTTTCCTCATCCTCAAACATATGCCTAAATGTCGAAATCCCTAATACTTCACTTAGGGTTTCTTCAAATCACTGAAAATGGAGGATTAGGGCATGAGGAAGTGCTACAGAAACTTTCCCCATGAATTTAATGAAAGAAAACGCTAAAACTCATAAACCCTAAAAATTAAACTCACTCCAACATCATGTCGAAAGCAAAAGGAGTGTAGAGGAGGAGATTACCTTGCTATCGGAGGAGGAATCACGCGAAACGGAGGAGATTTGAGCTCTCGGGACCGATCGGCGGCGTGCGGCTCCTGCGGCTTCCGTCGGGCGTGAAATCTGAAGGGAAGAAGGAAAATGGCGGCCTTTTACCATCGGGAGATCGACACCGCTTAATGAGCGGAAGACACGCATACGTGAACCGCCTATTGCCGGTTCAACTCAAGCCCCCCATCCAGTTTCCACCATTCCCAGCCGGTTCCTCTCTTATTCAATGGGATATTTGCATTCAATTCATCTTGTTATTGGCACACCAAATGAAATTTTGTACCTTTATTCATGTGGTGGTGTTACAGCTGCACCTCCAAGAGGACTTGAGTGTAGTGTTAAATAGGCAAAAGTCTTCATATATTAGACATCTTAGAGAAGTATGTCGTAGGAATTATGACCGACTTAGGTTTGAAAGTTGGAATATAGGTACGCTAACGGAGAACGCGATGAAAGTAGTGGATATGATGATTAAGAGAAGGATACATATTTTATTTTTGCAAGAGACTAGATGTGTGAATGAGAAAGCTAAATTTTTTGACAATTCAGGTTTTAAATTATGGTACACAAAAACAATAAAATAAGCAGTATAGTAAGTATTATTGTGGATACTACTTGAAGGGATGAAATTGTTAGGGTAAATAAAAAATGTGATAGAATCTTAGCTCTTAATTTGGTCATAGAAAATAAAATTATTAATGTGATCAGTGCTTACGAGCTACAAGTAGGATTAAGTGAAGCTATTTAATTGCAATTTGGAAATACTTAGATGACTTAATAAGGGAAACCTCACAAAGAGAGAAGATTTTCATAGGAGGAAACTTAAATGAACATATAGGAAAGGAAAATGTAGATTATATAACCTTTTATGGAGGATTTGTATATGAAAAAAGAAATGAAGAAGAACATACCATTTTAGACTTTGTCGTAACACATGAGCTAATTGTGGCAAATACGTTTTTCATAAGGAAAGAAAAACATTTAATTACATTTAAAAGTGGAATAAATATGTCACAAATTGATTATTTTATGACTCACAAAATAGATAAAATGTTTTGTAAAGATTGCAAAGTTGTACCAAGAAAAAGTTTTACAACACAACATAGGTTAGTGGTGTTAGACATACAAATTAAATATAATAAATTTAAGACAAGGGCAAAAATGTTTCCCAAAATTCGGTAGTGGAACTCGAAGATGAAAAAACAAGTTGCTTTCAAAACAACATTTATGGAACAACTAGTTGATGACCTTTATGTTGATTCTAATGTCTCATGAGAAGTTATGTCTCCATATTTAAGAATAAGTAAAAATAACATACTTGGAGTATCAAAAGTTCGTGCGTTCTTAAATAAAGAATCTTAGTGGTGGAAAGAGGAAGTGCAAGACAAAGTGAGGGTAAATAGGTCCAGCTATAAATCACTCTACGCTTGAAGGAATGATGAAAACTTAGCTAGGTATAAAGACACCAAAAAAAAAGTTAAACATGCAGTAAGTAAAACAATAAGTTAAGTTTATGAAGAATTTTTTAAGCGACTAGATATTAAAAATAAAGAGCGTGACATATATAAAATTTCTCGTGCTGGAGAAAAGAAGACAAAAGATTTAAGCCGAGTAAAATGCATAAATGATGAAACAAATACAGTTTTGACAGATGATGTGTATATTGAAGAGCAATGAAAAAAAATACTTTATCTACTCTATAATGAAACAAAAGATAATGAATTGAACTTGAAAGAGTTAAGCAAATTAGATGAGTATAAAGACAATGTTTTATCGTAAAATTTAAGTATCAGAGATAAATGATGCTTTAAAAAGGATAAAAAATGGAAAGACGGTTGGGTCAGATGATATACCCATTAATGTATGAAAATAACTATGAAATGAAAAAAAATTGTGGCTTGCATGTTTTTTCAATAAAATATTGAAGTCAAAGAGAATTTCAGACGAATAGAGAAAATATCTTGGTTATTTTGTATAAGAACAAATGAGATATACAAAATTGTGTTAATTACATATGAATTTAATTGATAAGACATCATGAAACTATGAGAACAAGTAATAGAAAGAAGAGTAAGACGAGAGACTAACATCTCGAAAAATCAATTTGGATTCATGTCAGGGAGGTCGACCATGGAAGCTATACATCTCTTGAGGAGACTCATTGACAAGTGACAACTACCGAGAAAGAAAACAAAATTTGCATATGTTGCCTATCGATCTTGAGAAGACTTATGATAGAGTTCCAAGAGAGATCTTATGGAGAGTATTAGAAAAGAAATGCGTAAATGTATCATACATTGACATAGTCAGAGATATGTATACAAATTCAGTGACAATGGTGAGGACATTTGGAGGATTAACACATAAATTATCTATCACTGTTGGCTTACATCAAAGTTCAGGTTTAAGCCCTTATCTCTTTACCCTAATCTTAGATGAGCTTGTCGGACATATCCAACAAGCAATACCTTGGTGTTTTTTTTGCGGATGATGTCGTTTTAGTCAATGAGATGCGCGAGGGTGTAAACGCAAAACTTGAATCTTGGCGAGACACTTTAGAAAAGAATTGTTTTAGGTTGAGCAGGACAAAGACGGAGTATATGGAGCTTAAATTTAGCATTGATGACTTCGTTATTAAGTTGGATGATCAAGATATTTCCCGTAATGAGTGTTTTAAATATCTTGGATCGATAGTTCAAAGACGGAGGTATTGATAAAGATGTGACCCAGAATATAAGCGGGTTGGTTGAAGTGGAGAGACGTGTCAGGGATCTTATGTGATCGTAAAGTACCATTAAAACTTAAGGGCAAGTTTTACCGTACTATAATCAGACCAACGATGCTCTATGATTTTGAGTGTTGGGCAGTGAATTGTGTACATAAGCAAAAAATGGGAGTTGCCGAGATGAGAATGCTTAGGTGGATGTGTGGACACACGAGACTGGATAAAATTAGGAATGAATGTATCAGGGAGAAGACAGGAGTAGCACCAATTGAACAGAAGATGCAAGAAGCTCGACTAAGATGATTTGGACACGTACAAAGGAGACCATTAGAGGCACCTGTTAGGCGTTGTGAGAGTCTAGTCACTAGGCATGTTAAACGACGGAGTGGTAGACCGATAAAGACTTAATTGAAACTATAAGGAAAGACATGATGTACTTAGGCATTAGTGAGATTATGACTAAAGATAGGGCACAATGATGACAAAGGATCCATATAGTCAACCCCACTATAGTGGGATAAAAGCTTGAGTGTTGTTGTTGTTGTTCCTGTTGTTTGACGCCGCTGATAATTGAAGATTTGCTGAATGTTGCTTTCTTATACTGATTTCTTGTTCATTTTCCTACCATTACTTTCTTTCTATGGAGTGATATACTCTTTACTGGATTTTGGATGCACTAAAAGTTGCTTCCCACTTTAAACAAATCTTGAAATTCCTTGATCTGGGAGTAACGGGAGCTCGCTGGTCGAAAATCTTTCTTTGCCTGTGCCCGGTGTCCTTCAAATCCTCCATTCTAGTGTCGAAGGATCTCATTGCGTTCTCCCCTCCTGCCCTTTCTCTCTTTTTTCTATATTTCTTGATCATATACGCATTTATAATTTTCTTTCAAGGAATGTGAGCGGAGACAATAGGGACACGCTACCGGTGTTCAAGGTGTTTAGCATGGAGGAGCTGTAGGCGGCTGGATGCGTGAGCTCGATGCGTGCACGGCTGGGGGTGCTTGGTCTGCGATGATTAGATTTAGGCGGCTTTAAAAATGATGAAAAGTTGTTTAGTAATGGGGTGCAAATAGTCATTTGTGGTCTAGGTATATAAACACCATTCATTAAAGATGGATTTCACTTCATTCATGATCATTGAGCATCTATTTGCTCAATCTGGTGTGATGTTTTATTTAAAGTTCCAGTTATTAACTGACAAGGGCGAATGATGTCGTTATCTCCATTTTCCAGCCTCTCCCTTACGAGGAATTTTTCAGTCCGGGTTCCGTTTTCAAAATTTTCTGTCCTGGAATTGCACATGGGGCCCACGCATTTCTGATGTCTGACATACATTTTTGCTCAGGTCCTACACATTCGTGGCTTATCATTGGTCCCAATTCCATCCGGAACTCGGACGAAAAAATTAGGCCTCCCTTTCACCAAAACTTTCAAGTTTCAATACATGGCACTCTCTGTGTTTGAGAATTTATTGGGCTCGTAAATTGGACTTATCTCTGTATCTAGTATACGAAATATGAATCGTCCTATTTTTATGAAAATAATGGTCATATTTATAGTGAGAAATAGTTGTATTTATGCTTAAAATGATGGTATTCTGTTATGGATCTCATACCGTCAGTTATCTAATAATTATATGATTATGAGTTTGTAGGTATCAAGTCGAGAGTCGCATTATATGAGTTCATTGCATGAGTCATTTTGAGTTGATGCGTAGTTAAGGGTTATTTATACATCTCTTATGTTGGGGTTATTTTCGCTTATGCCATCATCGGTCTTATATATAGGGATCCTTGGGTCATGAATGAGGAGGAATGTAAGAATTAAATCAAGATTTCTTTCTCTAACTTCTCTCTCATTTTCTTTCTAATTTCCTCCTATGTTGTTAAAGGCACGCCTCAGACACGCCTAAGGCTCCAGGCTCACCAGGCCCAGAGGTTTGCGCCTTTTTTGCGCCTTTGGACAATAAAGGTGCGATTATGTGTTATTTTTGTTGGAAACATTTTTTTCAAAATAATCAAAAAGGTAATGCAAGAACTTAATAATTTTTATATGATTTAGTATTTTAAAAACATAATTCGTTGTGACAGATATGATGCAAGCTACCATATTTATTTTATTTTTAAAGAGATATAAATGATAGTAATGAATGATTAATGAGTAGAATATATGAAGAATTTGTTCAAGGAGATGAACTGATGTTTGATGTTGATTATTTAAAATGAATGTAGGTGTGTCTTGTCTTCTTCGTGCGCGCACATGCGCCTTGAGCCTTGCGCCTACGCTCCAAGACCCTTTTGCGGCTTGATGCGCCTTATGCATTTAGTAACTAAGGTTTCCTCTTCTCACCCCTTTGGTTCTTCTTCTCGTCTTCTTCCCCATTCTAGGGTTAGCCTCATGTTTCTCAAAAATGAGAGGACATGGAGAAGATTCAAGAGAAGAGGAAATTAGATTCTTTCATTCATACCCCATCAAGCCCAGCCACCTCACCTATATATTGTGAGAGAAAATGTTTCACAAAAATGACAAAAATGCCCCTCAATCAGGCTACATGATGTGTGAGTAATAAAAAGGCACAAAAATATAACAATGCAAGTAAATATTCACTTCAAAAGGAGATCACATTATCTCAGATACTGATTATTTATAGTGGATGTGGTTGTGACTTGGCATCGTCAAGCGCGCGCCTACACCCTGGCTCCAAGTTCTCTTTGCGCCTTGATGCACCTTTAGGCTCTGTTTGGCGCAGCGTTTTTCAAGCGGCATGCCGCTGAGTACTTCCGGCAACACATCCAAAATGGGCACAAACCAAACATGGTATCAGAGCTGATTAAAAAAATATATGATAAGTTCATTGAAAACTTTATGGATAGAAAATTTAGATATGGTGCCATAGAGAGGATGAAGACAATTTGTTATGGGTTCAAGAAGGCCAGAACATTTTATAAATTCTGCGCTATTGCATTTTACTCGCATATTATGTGGTTTGAGTGAAAGGTATTTTTATGAAACTTTTATTCGATCATTACTTAAGCGAGCAAGGGGGTAATGAATTGTCATGCAAAACTTAGAATTGCTGTATGTTGGTTGTGCTTGGCTCCTTACCGAAAGTATCATTCCCATTATCCTTTCATCATTAGGAAATCTTAGTCAAGGGACTGAGAGGGCCCTCCCATGATTTCTCCCTCTCTCATTCGCATGCTGATGACGATCACGACACACGTATCGACTTACGCGATGATCCGAACCGTTCATCTTATGCGGATCGAAACCGTTCATCTTATGCAGGTCGACGATCCGAGCATTAGTTTTTCTTTTCATTTTTCATTTCGAGTTTTATTTTTACTTATTTTTGAGTTGCAACGATCGGCCAATCATAGTCGTTCGTTGCCCCTCTTGAGTCTATATATTGAGGGCGAGGGCTCTCATTTTGGGCATTGAAGTATTGGAGCATAGAAGTCATCCTTTGATCATTTCGGTGTCGAAGCCGACTATTGCCGGCCACCCCTAAGTCCCCCTCCATCACCACTCTAATTCCCACAATAACAGCCGCTTTACCCTTCATTTTCATCTCCGGCCACCCTCTTTGATCCATCACCACTCATTAACTTCCCATCATTTTGCATTTTTCGGCGATCGTCAAAAATACCTCTAGCGACCACCACCATTGGCAGACAATTCCGGCCACCACCAGTCGGCAACCACCCCCACCACTCATAAACCACCTCCCCACTACCTCATAACCACCCACTACACCTCCTAAATTAAAGGAACCATTTCGTTAATTTAAGCCCACTCCCCCACTCTCTTTGACAGCTACCCCCTCACACTTCTCCCTCCTAAATTCCAGCCCACTTCCCCACCTCAACTGGCCCCCTCTTCCCCCACCTCCTAACCACACATGGAGCCACAATCCCCTTTTTCCAGCACCCATTAACCCCACCTCCCCTTCATACATGTCCCCTACTATACCCTAAACGCCCCAACCAGCCACTTCTCTCATTTCCCACCTCCCTTAATCAATTACTGCAGTACTCCAGACATACCAAACAGCCCAACAACCTTGCCCAAGCATCCCACGCCTCTCCCTCAACCACCAACCACCTAAAGCCTGCTGCCAGCCAGCCCCCCAAAACACCCCTGCACAGTCAAATTTGCTGTCCAAAGTCCCTGGACTGTCCAAAAACTGCTGATGTTACTCATTGTTGCCACTTCGGATCCTGTTCCCGGTATTACAACTTTGTTCCAGCATTCGCCTTTGCTGCCCAGAAGTTGGGGCTACATTGTAAGTCTGAATCAGCCTCGGATTGCGCTCTTGCCACCCCGTTAGCCCTCCCCTCTAGGTTTTTTTTTGCGAGTTCAAGGTGTGTTTGTTATTTTTCGTCGTTGGGTCTCGTGTTTGTTCTCTATTTGAAGAGAGTGGTTTATAAGTCTTGTTTCAGTCATTTTTGGCCTTTGTATTTTCTCATTCAATTAGTTATTTGTTTTTGCGCGCTCTCGTGTTTGTACTCTCTTATTTCCTTTCTTGAATGTTTTAACTATTGTGGTTTTCGTTCGTAATTGATTTTATAATAAAAAAAGTTGTTGCAAGTTTCAGAGTCGTTGGATTTTATATTAGTTACATGTAATGATCACCCACATTATCCACGTCATATAGCACCGTCCTGCGTCACACACCCTATCTCAAAAGGGAGGTCATGCCACAATTATATGTTGAATGATTTTTGTGGAGAGGTGGTCTGAAGTCAGAGAGGATCATCTATGTTGAATGATTCTACATTGATGGACCGCTTTTGCCAGATTTTTAGTAGGAATAAGGTACGGCGGCCTACAATGAGTCCTGGGTGTGGGCTCGAAGAGATGCAACATTGTGATGATGTACGTATGGAGTTTTATTTAGGATTATTCGCAAATAGTATAGTTCATGAATAATTCGGAATTCGATCAGTGAAGATTCGACTAAAATTCATATATTTTGGATCCGAATAATTTTATTACTGCAGGAATTATTAGTTGATAGTTTGTGAATAGTAGAATATATACTTAAATATAATTAATATATGTAATTAAATATTATATATTAATTATATTTGAATATTATATATAATTAAATATTATAAAATTCGAATTCGAATCTGAAATTTGAATCGAATATTTCATGAAGAATCTCAATCCGAATTTCTGCAATTTATGTCAAAGTTGGATTCGATTGAAGAGCTATTTGATTCAATTTGGTTCGTGAACACCCCTACTTTTTCCCGATGTTCAAGAACTATCACAACGATTTATGGTGAGGGAGAGTGAGGCAGACTGTAGTTTTGATTGTTTGTGGTGATCCCTCCTCTAATCAATCTAGCAGATGTGAAGAATTTCTCCTTCCAAAATCCCAGCAGAGCATTGAGCAGTTGGAATCTGGAATTTACGCTCCAAAAATTTTCTCATTGCATACATGTATACATAATAATTGGTGTTTCAAATATCACACTTCAACTAAGAAGAATCCTTTTGATATTCTCTTAGATGGACTGCCTCTAACAAAGGTCTTTATATAGACCGCGGGCAATCAGGAGTTCCGACATTTCCTTACGAGAAATGATTGCATATCGTATATTTAGCTAAGCGAGAGAGCTTACACTCATCATCGGCACGCCTTGTTGCGGCGGTATGAGATGAGAGATCCCACCCTCACTCGAGCTTTTCGGGGGTTTGAGGTATCATCTTGGGAAGTGTTTATGGCTTTCATTCCAGCTGCCGTTTCAATTCTCCGAATCGCGTTAGTAGCCGTCATCGATTCAAAGGAGTGTCGTGCCGACTTGCCGAAATATCTTCTCGGGTACAAGAGGTGCGGGAGACAACTTCATCCTTTCTTCTTCTGTGCGAGCGGAGGTGAGTCTTCGAAGGCATCATACTAGCATCGACGAATCTCAAAAGGCACAACAATGTGGAGGCTACTCTAACGAAGCGCGGTATCTCGTGGCAAAGCAGATGCTCGTCCCATTGGACACGACAAAATTCTCCGGGACGACAACGAGTCGTCTGTTGATTCAACCTGAACCCCCCAAAAAAAGCTGATTTGGACCCGTGCTAAAACGCATTGAATTGAAAAGTAGATTTACATTAGATTCTGCAAGTTATTTGCTGAATTCTTTTGCTCTTGGTTTTTCCTACAGTAAAAATCGCATTCCTGCAATAACTGCTCTATTTCCATATATAACCCGGCGGCTCCTGGATACCGAACAAGCTGTGGGGCCACTGAAGCCATAAATTCTAATTCAGCCACGGCCGGCTTAATTGAAGGTTGGGCCGAACTATTCTGCGGGCCGTTAAGACTCTCCACCAAACCCATTAATTAGTAGTTGCACCGGCCGATGCCCATTTATTGGCATTCAAGTCTATGCCTCTATGGCTATGCTGCATGTGCATCAATCATACCATCTTGTTTGCCGGCCGGTAATGTGAAGGAAGTTTGCAGGCGCTGTTAAAGGGAAAGCTCCGCTCAAAATATTCTATATATACCTATCGAGTATTCGAGTTTGGAATACGTATATATAGTACATCCAGTGTAGAGCTTAACCCTAGGACGACATGAACTCATAAACACGCTCTGAATCGGTCTCGACATGTGCGGATATATTCTAATATATCTAGCAGACGTCACCGCCGTCGCCGCCATCACCGCCGCCACCATTTCTTTTTCTAGCCGACATAATATTAATGATTATCAGGCACGTGCATGATTGGGACCATGCATGCTTGGAGATGGATTAATCTTTTGGTGTTTAGCGGCCTAAGGGACCCACCGGGGTGTAAAAGGTTTATTGGTGATTCAGAAATGGGAGCGGAGGGATTTTGTAAGGTGGATCAATTTCTGCTATGTACAAATTAGGTTAAGATTCTGTTTGGGAAGACTTATTTAATTCTGATTCATGCGGTCATAATCGCTAGACCGGTGAAAATAAGTCCTCTCAAACGAAGCCTAAATGCAAATCAAATTGAAAAAATCATAAACACTGATTTACATATAAAATTTACCTTTTCTAATGTCTTAGAAGATTGAAGTTTTGAGTGGTGTTACCAATTCACCTCGGATGGGTTGAAATGTAATTGTAAGATACCTAAAACATGGCCGTGAGATGTTAGAGGGACTGTTTGTTTCCAGCATCCAGCGCCAGCGTGCCCGTGATAGGAGGTGAAACACGCACCGTTCTGAGCTAGAGACCCGTGCTCTAGCCCAGTGTAGCGACGCGTGTCTCGTGGGAGCCGGCTCTCCGACATGCCCGAAGTTGTGTTTGGGATGACCCTGGAGAGAGAAATGAAAGTAAAGATACCATAACTATGTTCGGACCGTGTTTTTTGGGGCTCAAGGTAATATCAAATTGATGATTGAAGTTTCTTCTATTTGCGTCCCAATGGACTCTACTGTGTGTACAGAAACAACAGAGGTCTCCAATGCGGAAAGTCGAGGAGTACAACTTGGTGAGACTACTGCAATAGCGATTGGGTAGGAACAACATTTTGCATAGAGGCTTACTCTTGGGGGATATTATTGCGGACTAACTCGACGTCTTGGTCGGGTCGGAATTTTTGGACCGTCTTAGCTCTCGGAACGGTGGAGCGCGGACACAGTCGATGAAAATAGAACGTTGATGCAAGAGGTTTTAACGTGGAAAAACCCCTTAACTGGGTAAAAAATCACGTGACCGGATCTGTGCCAGTCAAAGTCCACTATCAGCTCGCGGTTACAATATGTTTGGAGAATCGAGGGCGACAGGCCGCTCCTCGTTACAACTTGGTGGTGAGAGAGAATTCCTAACTCGCAACAGACAACAGGCTGCGCCGAGGGAGTGCTGGACGCTGCTTGGTGGCTGGTGTGCTTGAGTGCTGGAGGTGGTCGCCTTCTTCCCTTCTCTGCGCACTTGGGGACTTGGGCGTTCCTCTGGCTCGTAGGCGGCTTGAAGGTGACCCGAGAGAGGAGTTCGGAAGAGCTCTCGCCTGTGGAAGAAGAAGACTCCGGAGCAAAAAAAAGTGAGAAATGAGGAGTTCTGAGACAACTTTTATAGCCTCCAACAGGTGGTTATGGTGCCCCCCCCCTCACTAACCTGGTGGTTAGTGGGTGGTTACCTACAGATCGGACGGCGATGGATGCTCCGTAGTGATCAGACGGTGGCCAACCTGCAAGCGGCGGCGGCGTGACGGTCGGCGGCCCACGACGGGCGGCGGTAGTTGTTGAACGGGAGGCTCCCCAGATTTCTCCTATTGTGGTGGAGATCATAGGGAGTGGGTTGACCGGTCAAACCCATGATCTCCACAATAGGAGGAATAATGGGGGAAGTGGTTAAATGCACCCTCAATGCTTTAATAGAGCTTCATCCCCATAAGATATGATGAATAAACAACTAGTGTGGCTAGGGTTGGATGTTAAAAATTGAAATTGCATAAAACCGTAAAATCATACCGCAGTACCACATCAATTTCGAACAACACTGAACAGTTTGGTTGTGTGATTTTGGTGATTGAAAAATCAATGATTTGTGACGCGGTTTGAATTTTGACTACATAAAATCGAATAAACTGCATCATATCACGCGCTCTCAATAAGTCAAGTACGATTTTATCTCAAAAATATCCATTATATAAATGAAGCAAAATATATAAAGCTAACCAAAAATATATATATTTTAGGTTCTATTTTTTTGCTAGCATTCTATATTTATTTCTTATTAGTATGTATATGTTTATTAGTTATTACATTAATGATTTTTAAAAAATTCTGAATATTTATGTTTACCCTCAGAAAAAAAATTGAGTCTCCCTTTGTCTTTTCTGAAACTACGTGCAAAGTATGTATTAATTATTTTAATTCACTAATTTATTTACTGCAATTAATCAATTATAATTTTTTCATGATTACTTTTAAATAACTAGTGCATGTTCCGTATATTTTTAGCAAAAAATAATTCATAAAAATTTGTGAATAAAAATGTAAATATAATATATAATTGTATAAAACTCGAAACCGCACTGCAAAAATCGATTCTTAACTGCACCAATGTCAAACCGTATCACACAGTTTTGTTATGTTGTGGTTTTGTTCGTTCCAAAATTAACCTCCTTTGGTGTGATTGGACTTTGGGCTGAAATCGCACTGAACCGTTCTAATTTCGGACCAGGATCCTCTCCAGTTCGAGCGAACTAGATAGTATCCAGTTTGCTGTCCTGATTTGTTCTCCCAAATCCAACGGCAAGCTGAGCTGAGCACTTAAAGACGAGCTGAATTAACGATGTGACTTTTGCGATCTTTTATCCTTCACTGTTAGATAATGAACTGGATACTATCAGTTCATCAGAACCGGAGAGGATGCCGTTCCTCCAATTTCACCCCTAACTGTGGCATCTTGCCCCCACAATAATGCTTATCCTTATGAAAAGTAGCACAATTCACTCCATCCTTTTCAAAAATACATGAAATCTAGTCCGACGATCAAACGCAGTGTATCTAGCTTTTCTGTGGATGGTGTTGTGCAAGGAAGGTTGCATGATTTCTTGTGTGGCTGAAATCTCGGTTTTCAATAGCGGTGGCGGTTCGAAATGCGGTGGTTAAGAATTGTCACTCGTCAACGCCTGAAGGAACTTAACTTCACGCCAAGATCTGGGTGCAGATTGCAACCACGCGCTCCACTCCCTTCGCAACTGCATTTCCATGGCCAATGGAAGACATAACTCACAAGGAATGTTTTCTTCCCATTCAACACTCATTTATGTTGAGGTAATTGCCGCTTTTCATACGGGCGGGAGGCTGATTTTGAAAATCACACAATATATGATATCATTGTTTTTGCAATCAAATTCTTGACGGTATTTTTTTTGTTTTTTTGGAAACCTTCCAATCCGTTTTTAGAGACTGTTCATTTTGTGGCTACTCTTTTTGGAATTCCTCAGATTCAGACAATTATAGAAGAACATTGGTAACTGAATATATTTTCTTCCAAACAACGGAGAAGATTTTTTCTGCTTCCTTGATTGGATCCAGCCGGCCCCACCTACTTTTTACTCGATTTGGAATTTTTCAAGCCTATATAAAGATGGGGCCGGTTTTTCCCAAATATGCAGGATTTCAGGCAAGCAGGAGAATGCAGAGAAGGTTGTCGGCCTTGGCCGTACTTGGGGGTTCTTCCCTGTTGCGACCGCGTGAGTTTTTTTAGTCGGCGGTCGCCATCCTTGTCGTTGAATTTCTTCCTTGCTGCAACTTTGCGGACGGGCTTCTTCCTTACTATAGCGTGCTCGGCTCTCGGCCGTCGACTCTTCTTCTCTTAGCGCTGGTTTCTTTTTCGTCGCAACGTGTACAGCCGGATCTTAGAGGATTCTCTCTCGGTTTAATTTTTTTTCCGTTATAGTCATATTATATGTTTGTGAAAGAAAATAAAAATTCTCTATCTGCACAGTGGACGTACTCATTTTTAATTTCGGGAAACCACTTTAAATTTGGTGTTCTTTGTCTATGGTATTTTCTTATTTTTTTCGTGTTTATCTTCTTTCGAAACCGATTTTTGTCGTTAAATTATTTTTGAGAATCTGAAAATTATCTGCGTAAGGCCGATTTTTCATAAACACATTTCTTCATTCTATCCTCCACTCCCTGCACAGTTGTACGTATTTATTGAACCTCTGGCGGTTGCTCGGCCAACTCATAAACCCTCCAACTGGAGGCATTGTCGCTAGAACAAGAGCCTCACACTCTAGTATCCATAATAAGAAGTGTTGTTGCTAGGACGGTGAAACGGTTTTCGCCGTTTTTCCGGAAGAGAACTGACCCGATGGCACGCCGGAGAGGAACGAGCAAACCTGCGCAATATTGTTCCAAACGGCCGGCGGGGACGTGGACAGGTGCTCTCAGGACCAGCGTGAAAAAGGGTGGTTTGCTCCTGTTCAAAATGGCCGTCGCTGAAGGGAGTGCGCGTCGGTGTCTCAAACGCCTTTTCTCCGGCTTGGCCCCGCCGGCCGTCGTGAACTAGTGCTCGCCTTTTCTTCCCAAACGGCGCGCCTCTGGCCCACTCAAAACAGCACAAGTCTGGATCGTCCCCGCCGGGTTGTCAAACAGAGCCCAAAGCTCCGTTTGGAGGACTTATTAAATGCATTCACGACACCAATATTTTATGAACTAACTGGATAACACATGATCAATGGAGATTTATTTGGTTTATTAATGAGCTATAATTCGTCAGTCAAACATCTACATTTAAGAAGTCAACAAGTCCAGAATTTTCTAAATGAGTAAAATAAACAAAAAGAACTCTCAATTTAATATGATCTAATGAATTATATATTTTCGAGTGTGCGAGAACAAATCGTGAGAGCCACATGATTTGTTCAAAAATTTTTTTAAAAAATTTCGGTCTTGGGTTTCTTTCACAGTTTCACGCATATGAATTTAATCGTGCGAGAAGAAATCGCACGAGCTGCTACTAGGTCTGAAAATATTGTGTTCTGTTCCAGCCCGTGCGTTTTTGTTCGCACACGATTGTTGCAACCGTGCGTGAGAAAAATCGCATGGGCGGACTCTTGTCCTGATCTGAAAATGTCTCGATAAATATCGCATGGTTTCGAACGCACGATCGTGTGAGTTCATTTCTGGCAAAATTTGGTATTTAAGTGCGGGTTTAAAACTAATTTGGGATCTTCCCTCCATTCCGCCCAGTTCTTCCCAGGTTCGCACTCCATCGTCGCCCGCCTTAGGGAGGAGCTCCGGGCTTCCTTTTTCCATCTCCCTTCCGTTAGGGCTTTGCACTAGGCCGCCTCCATCATTCTGAGCTTCCCCAAAGTGTTTCAAAGCATTTCTCGCGGCATCGAGAGGAGAAGAGCTTGCAAGAGACGTAGCCGGATTGTGTCATCTGAAAGAAGACGGATAAAGTAAGAGGAGGTGAGAGCCCTCTAGTTCCTCGGACGTCAGTCGTAGACCGAGCAAGGACGTGGAGTGACGCCCCCATCGATTCCTTCTGAGAGCCCGCGATGAGTCTTCGACCTCGGTTGTATCTCACGAACCTTTACTCTTTGTTGTAGTTTTGATATTTCATTCTTGTTGGGGATGAACCCCATTTTATAGGAAATAAAGGGCGCACATAGCCACACCCCCATGATCTCCACCCAAAAGGAGTGGGATCATCAGTTTGACCGTGCGCGCGATCACCACGTCTGATCCCCCGCGCGCCGATCCCACTCCGCATGATGAGGAAACCACCACACCTCGCCGGCGGCAGGCAGTTGGCCTCCTCCCCGAACGTTGCCCGCCCGCCCCCGTTCATGTGGACGAAAAGGGCGGCCGCCCCCTCCTAAGCCGCCCAAGCGGCCGCCCGGGTCAAGGGGCAAGGCAGACCGGTCCCCCCCCCCCCCCCGCCTTTGCCGTCGGTGGCCAAAGGGGCGGCCGCCCCCTCGCCCGTCCGCCCGTGCAGCTGAAGGGGCGGCCGCGCCTCGCCTTGGCCGCTGGAGGCCAAGGGGGCGGCGGCTCCGTCCGCCCCCTCCCTCAGTCGCCAACGCGCGGCCAAGGAGAGCGGCCGCTCCTACCCGACCGCCGTCGGCGGCCCTCTCTTGCTGGCGAACTTGGCGGCAAGTTCGCCGGCCGCCCGTGTAGGCCCGCTCCCACCGTCCGATTAGAGGGGAGCATCCTCGGCCGTTCGATCCGCACGTAACCACCACTAACCACCAGAATAGTGGGAGAATTTGATAAATATTTTATTATTTTATTAACGGTGGTCAACAAATAACAGGATACGCGTATCTAAAACCACAAACTATCTATGTTAGTCACATTTTTGACCTAATGTGAGGTCCTTCCTGAATTAAGGGGGCTTTGCACATCACATCATAAATATCTACATTTTTTTTTAATATTTTGCACCCCTAAAAAATTTTAATATTGATATTTTTCAATCGTAAATGTTTATGCAAAATGTCGAAATTAAAACTTTTAGATATGCAAAATGCTAAAATAAAGTATTCATGATATAATGCGCAGAAAAATCTGATAATTGAAGGGCACTTAGCACCAAAAATTCACCCACCATCTAGGCTTTGTGGATGCGACCTCTCATAAATCTCTCATATTTATTGAAGGCCTAACTGAGGCTGATAATTTAAGTATGCATAGAATTATTCGTTAGTTAATGGAGATGAGAAATGAATGATTGATTTGTACCTACTCTAATGATAATTATCATATCTAGTCCATAGTTTTGCGGGCCCATGTAAATTAATTAATTATATATAAAAATGTATGCACGGTTCCCATTGGCCTCTAAACCTCCCAACACGCCTTCAAAATATTTATTTATACTACTAATAAGCTTGTTTAAGAAATTATTATAATGGACGATTCCACCACCGCATGTGCCGTCTCCCGTCCGACCGCATCAGACGGCTATCCTTCTTTGACCGATCCCCGCGCTTCAAATCCACTGTTTAAGCTGATTAGGGGCATTTTCGGGAGACCAAAACTTTCCAGGCCAGCGCAGTAACAGCGGCAGTGGAGAGAGAGAGAGGGACGGTGGTCCCCCAAAAAATCTCGCCGGTGCTAGATGGAGACATTTCTCTCGCGCTGCAGAGGAGAAAATTTTGGAACCTTCTTCTCTGCGCATTAGGGTTAGGGTTTTACTTTTCTGCTCGCCTGGCTTTTCTTGCGGAACTATGTAGATGTTTTGAGCTCTCTTTATCTCATTCTCATGCCAAGCTTCGTTCGCTCGCTCTCTCTCTTTCCGGCGATCTCCGCGTCATTGATGAGTATTTGGAGGTTTTGTGAACATTTTGCGGGCAGATTACTGCGGATTGCCATTACGGGATGAGTTGTGTGGATTGATTTTGATTAGGTTTTCTCAGCGGCTTTGATTTAAGTTCTTAATAGGCAGTGTATTACTCCCAGATTCCCGGATCTTGCTTTTTGTCCATCGTTTTCAGTAAAAAGAGGAAAAACTTGACGGGAACAGCGATTATAGTATAATTTCTGGATCCTTTTTATAGTTCCGAGGCCATTGATGCTGTCTCAGGCATTACAAAACACAGCGGTAGCTTTGAGGGAGGCCTTTCTAAAAGGCATCAGGAAGGATCAGCATCGGAGAAGAAGAAACAAGAGGCTGCTGCTGCTGCTGCTTGGAAAGTCTAGTAGATAATGATATTTTAAGGATCCAGAAAGCGTCTTTCGGCCGTCACTCGAAAAATTAGTGATTGGAGACTTTGTTTTTTTACCGTCCAGAGAAGAAAACAATAGAAAAAGGAAATCTGAACGCGACTGTATTGCGTTTGTGTTGTCTCGAGCGCGCTTATGTCTCCTTGCTTAGCAGGTCAGAATCGTCTTTTTGCAGCCTTCTGCAACAGTGAGATAGGAACAGTAGGCCCCCCGCGACTCCATTGTTGTGGCATTGCTGCATCGGCTAGTTTTCATTTCAAGCTTTAATTTCTTCAGGAAGGTGTGTTTTTGTTTCTCTGCTTCTTCTCCCGGTTTGGAAGCCATGACCACAGGCTTACAGTGTAAGCGGGGAAGAACGGAGAAGGGCGGCGAGGCTAACGAGAAGGTTGTGGTGGCCGTGAAAGCTTCCAAGGAAATTTCGAAGAACGCTCTGGTTTGGGCTTTGACTCATGTTGTTCAACCCGGTAACTGTTTGACGCTTTTGGTAGTGATGCCGCAGCACAGTTCAGGTAAGAATCCTAAAAAAAAAAAAAAAATCTCTTCCGTTTTTATGGGTGATATCCTCTGTTTCAAGGGCCCTTCTCCTCTGTTCCAAACGCTTTTGCAGAAGGAAACAAACTCTGGACTGGGTCTTCGCGGTTCTTTAATTAGGAGTTTTTTCTTATTTTAGTTGTTTTGTACTGGGCATCATCAGCATCTGTAGTTTCAGTGGGTTTTTCAGTGAGGACATGGATAGATTTTACTCTTTTGGTAGTAGATTTTGTTCTTACTGAATTCATGACTATAAATGAGGGGTATTTAGTTTGGCCTCCTAATTTTGCACGTTTGGCTATGATTTCGCTTGGTTGTTTTCGGCCGGCCGGAATTGGTGATGAATTTCTTTGCTTATTTGTCTTTCAGGTAGGAAACTGTGGGGGTTTCCTAGATTTTCAGGGGACTGTGCTAGTGGTCACAGGAGGTCACATACTGGAACCACTTTGGAGCAGAAATCAGATCTTACTTATCTTTGCTCTCAGATGATGCTTCAACTCCATAATGTTTACGACCCAAACAAGGTTTGCCGTTTAATTTTTTTTAATTTCTACATTGTTGTAATCTTTAGCTGATATAAACTTCTCTTACTTGACAGATTAATGTCAAGGTTAAGGTTTTATCGGGATCCCCTTCTGGCATTGTAGCTGCCGAATGCAAGAGAGCTACTGCCACTTGGGTTATCCTGGACAAGTAATGTTCATGACTGTAGCTCCATTCATGTTCACCCTTTGAGTTCTAATGAATTTAAACTAATATTTGTGCCTCGCACATTCTTCCAATTCGTCTCGATTCAGGCAGCTAAAACACGAGGAGAGGCGCTGCATGGAGGATCTCCAGTGCAACATTGTTGTGATGAAACGTTCTCAAGCGAAAGTTCTTAGGTTGAATTTGGTGGGATCGCCTGATGCCAAGCCTCCGGAAATTTCTAATCCACTGCCTGATTTGGTTGTATCTAATGAAGAGGTAAAAAAGGATTTGAAGGGCGGTCGGATATCTATTCCCGGCCCTACTGTTACCCCATCAAGCAGTCCTGAGGTAGCGACATCATTCACTGCCACTGAAGCTGGAACGTCCTCGATGTCAAGCTCCGATCCCGGCACTTCGCCTTTTTTTATTTCGGAAACAGACGGGTGTCCTCAGAAAGCAAAGAGCGCGGCTGTGATAGAAAACCAAACTTTGGATGTTACCAGCTCTGATTCTGATAGTGATAGTTTGAGCCCTTCCACAACCTTAGAGCTGCAGCCATGGATGGTCGAGATCCTCTCTGGCGTGCAGCTTTCGTCCAATCGTTTGGACGGGGTCTCGCATAGAGCCACCGATGCTCGCATATCGAAGGCCAAAGCATTATTGGAGAATTATTGCAAACCTGCTCGGCAAGCTGGAATGAACACGATGAGCTTTAAATCAGCGTGGGATTTTGGTGGCAGTTTTAGAGAGACTGTGTCTCGAACCAGAAACGCGCCGCCAGTTCCACCTCCGTTATGTTCGATATGTCAGCACAAGGCTCCCGTGTTTGGAAAACCACCTAGATGGTTCAGTTACTCTGAACTAGAACTTGCTACAGGTGGTTTTTCTCAAGCAAACTTCTTGGCGGAAGGTGGATTTGGTTCTGTTCACAGAGGGATTCTGCCCGATGGTCAGGCAATTGCTGTTAAGCAGCATAAACTTGCTAGTTCGCAGGGTGATCATGAGTTCTGCGCGGAAGTTGAAGTTCTAAGTTGTGCCCAGCATCGCAATTTGGTGATGCTCATTGGGTTCTGTGTTGAGGAAAGGCGAAGGCTGCTTGTTTATGAGTATATTTGCAACGGGTCATTGGATTCCCATCTCTATGGTAATTCTTTTGTTGTTGATTGTAGAAACAATCTATCCAACTTGCCATTATTTCATGATGACTTACGCTTGGTACTTCATTTTGCTCTTGAACGGGGAAGTCCAAAACCTCCATTAAGCTCAATTCTTCACTGAAGGCTAGCTCTATTTTCCCTCGGAGCCGCCATCAGTGCTCTCGCAAATGGAGCCTTGGGCTCAGTTCGTCTGAGCATTTTAACTCCATTTCAATGGGATAATGATGTCACTGGAGAAATGGCATATTTGGTAATCTCAAATTTGGAGCTCTTGTACTGTGGGAAAGACCAAAAAATCCATTTTGAGCTTCACTTCCCATGAATGGTTGGAATTCAATCTCTCACTGGAACTCCATTTTCCACCTATGCCATTGAGATTGCTCTCCCAAATGGAGTTTTCATATGCACCTTTGCTATTTTTGGCTATAGTATTTTGTAGAGATTGATAATTTTAGCTGGTGATGCTTGTAGGACGGAACCGAGAACCACTGGAATGGTCTGCCAGACATAAGATTGCGGTCGGCGCTGCAAGAGGGTTGAGATACCTTCATGAAGAGTGCAGAGTGGGTTGCATAGTGCACCGAGACATGAGGCCAAATAACATCTTAATCACACATGACTTCGAACCACTGGTATTTGTTATTTATTTTACTTCTCAGGGGTCTCTCCAGTTAGGCTTGTAACATTATATACCATTTGATAGTTGCTTGTATAGTCTTGAAAGTGTTAAAATATTCATTTTGGATGAATGAAGGTCCCAATAACAGTTTATCATAGTTAATGAGCACTTGCACATTTGCTCTTAGCCTTTTCCAGTCTAAACATTGTTATGGTTCTGCTTGAGATTGGTTCAACTCTGTTGTGGAATAATGGAAAGCAAATGATAAACTTCATTTATCTTTTCTTTTACTTCTAGACGTGCCTTAAGTGGTATGTATTTAACCTTGAAATTTTAAAGTAGGTTTCTGACTATTCAGGTTTTTGCAGCCCTCCAAATCTATGTTCTTAGGTGCAACAAGCAGTCAATTGCAACCTGTTAGGGTCCTACACGGAGGAGTGGCCGGAGGATGATTGATGTAGGGTAGGCTGTGTAGTGGTGTCCTAAGACGCCCGCTAGTGCCGTGAGGGGGTGGACTCACCCTAAGCAATGCCTATATGCCGACACAAAGATGATCAAGCGAGCTAATCAAGATAAGCAACAAAACATTAAACTAACATGACATTTATTCATTATGCGGCAGAGCAATTTCTTTAGGCGTTAGGCAAAAGCACTCCTCCGCACGGAGGCTTAAAATTAGCGCGTGGCGAATTAAGCGACCTGCAAGTTAGAGATTTTCACAGGCAAAATGATAACAGACTGTAATTCCAATACGGCACAAACACCACAGAGCATACAATATTCCACAACCAAATAACACATACAAATCCCAAAGGAAATAACAAAATTCTGAATTAAAAGTTAGGACTGCAGGAAATCGGTGTAGATCTGAAATTTCGGAGGCTAGGAGGGACTTCCGGGTGGTGGCGAGACTAGATCGGGCAAGGGGGAAGGTGGATCCACGTGGGGAGATGAAGGGGTTGATGTTTGGGGGGAGGAGGGGGCTGTTTTTGGTGGCCGGACTGGTTCCGGCGGGATCTAACCCGATCTGGACAGATCTGGTCGGATCTGTCCAGATCCGGTGAGGGTAGATCGCGGGGCTGGTGGGGCTGGTTAATGGGCAGCAGGGGAGGGGGAAATAAGGGCTGTGGTAGGGGGGGGGGGGGGTTTGGTTGTGTGTCGGGCGGTGGAGAGGGCTCAGGCAGCCCCCGATCTGGGCGGGACTGGGAGTTCAGGCGGCCCAAAATCTGGGCGGACAGATGGGGGGGGGGGGGGGCTGGCGGGTTGGACGGGGGAGAGGAAGTGGGGATTCGGTCGGCCGAACCTGGGAGGAAAAACGGGAGTGGCTGGGTGGCTGGACGGGGAAGAGGAAGAGGGGGAGAAAGCAAGGGAACTTACCCGAGGCGTCGGCACCGCGGAAGGACCACCGGAAGTAGGGAAGATGACCTCTCCAACTTCAGCAATGAAATTCCTGCAGCCCTAACACTTCTATTTATAGGAGAATGGAATTAGAGCAACCGGAATCGACGGCTATGATTAGCCGGCGGTTCCGATCCCATAAGTACATGAAATAAAATCCAAAATATAAAATGTCATATATGAAACTGAGTCGAAACGACGAGCCGGACACATCCGCGGTGGCGGATCGCCGGTCCGATCAAGACCGTCGACGCGAATATACGAAGGTGGGACCTGCCTTGCGCCGAGATGCGCCCGATGGTCCCCCATCAATGATTGGAGGCGGTGTTGAAGGTGGAGCGAGGGAATACAATGGAGTCTTAACCGCGGTTGCCTAAGCGGGGTTTGCTTGTTAGAGGAGGGAGCTACCAAACATCTCACAAGGGGGACATGGAAACTAGAACTCTTTCATTGCTTGATTCATACAACACACCATATTCTTTTTTATAGGCTTGCAAGAGGGCATAAATGTTAATTAACAAAGACAATGAAAATGTTAAAATATTAAGATTTGATAATTGGGCACGCTACCCATAATATCATAATTGAGCACACATCCCATAACATCTCTCCCGGCTTTCAATTTGAGCTTGTACTGCTTGATCGTTTGGCTCTTTGATTTCGTGCCAGTACAATTCCCAGTATCACGGTACTGTAGCGTAGGTTGAAGTAGAAATGATGACAATGAACGAGCGAGACAAGGGTGCCCAAAGGTTCTCGACAGTTGAAGGTGCTAGTAGCTCAAGTGGAGAGTGAGCGGTGTCAAGCAGAAATGGCAGCGCAAACTTGGCAACGACTGGTTGAAGAAATGGATCCAAGGGGCCCAGTAAAGCAGGGGACAACATGAGCAGGGCTAGAGGAAAAGCTGGCAGAAGAGGCGGTGATGGTTCTGGAGGCAGGAACGGGTCCGTTGTTGTCGGCGGAGCGAGGGCCGGTGGAGCAAGGGCCGACTGAGGCTGTGGGACGGCGGTCACGGTGACTGACAAAGGCAGCGGAGGCTACGATTGAAGCTTTGGCGGTGGAACAACTGCAGGGACTAGCAGTGGCGGTGGAAGCAGCAACGACAGAAAGGCTTCTATCAGATTCTTAATTTGGCGGAGTGTGTCGGCGTCCCAAAGGCGGGCGTTTGTGGAGGTCATGAATTCCCGCAAAATCGATCAGATCGTTCCGTGGCGTACGCATCCACGTTAGTCATCTTAATGTCCTACATAATGTGATAATATGATTTAACATTAATTAATTAATCAAGAATAATACTTGATAAAATTAATTAAAAATTTAAATTTACTATCAATCAACCGGCTATGATGGAGGACTTCCAAATAAGTAGTGGGGCCGATTGAGCAGCTAGCCAAAAATAGTGAGCACACGACTCAAAAAATAATAAAGGCATGTGTGGCGTCTTTGTTGAGCTCGAGGGATTTCAAAATGGATGGTTTGAAGAAGATCATGCGGCCTGATGAAGTAGTCAGGGACGTGTGCTTGCAAGAGTGGAAATGTTGGTTGGCTCGAGAAAGCAGAGAGGCATGAGCTTCCGACTGAACAAACGTCAAAGAAGCTGGCGGAAGTGTAGAGCATGGAGGCTTGCGAGTTGCGACCAAGTGGGAGTTGTGTAGGGATGAGGACAGAGGCTTCCTTCGACGTGCACGATGATCGTCGGGAATGCAGGGTGCCGAGCACAGAGGCGTGTGTCGGTGGGAGTTGCGCGGGGATGAGAATGTAGGCTTCCCATCAACGTGCACGATGATCGCAGGGGACGCAGGGTGCCGAGCACAGAGTCTTGTGTTGTTGTGGATCTGATTTTGCAGGATGCAAGAATGATGAAGCAGGTGACTGTGTGCGCTAGGTCACGCAAGTGTGGCGGCGGAACAATGCAATAGAACGCAGACGACATCGACGTAAGGAGACAACAAAGAGGTGCTGAGATGAAAAGAAAAGTCTGATCAAGTATGAGGGGTGGGGAATCGAATCCTCTGATACCAAGTTGTTATGGGCCTACTCGGAGGAGTGGCCGGAGGATGATCGAAGACAATGATGATACCTTATCGAGTGTATACGACGGTGCCTTAACTACAGGGCTTCCTCTTTAGAGGAGAGAGCTACCTAATGTATCACAAATGGGACAAGGAAACTAGAACTCTTTCATTACTTGATTCATACAACACACCATCATATGCCTTTTATATAGGCTTACAAGAGGACATTACTGTAAATTAACAAAGAAAAAGAAAATATTAAAATACTAAGATTAGATAATTGGTAACACAGCCCATGATATTATAATTGGGCGCGCAGCCCATAATATCATAATTGGGCACGCAGCCCATAATATCATAATTGGGCATGCAACTCATAATATCATAATTGGGCAAACAGCCCATAACATAGCCCTCTGAATGTTTGTTCTTAGGTGTATCTAATGTTGTTTCTGAGTCAATCAAAAGATAAGTTTATCAACGAATTTTGAAATGCATTGTTAAAAAATTTCAAATTTTCTAAGATGCTGGGTATTATTTTGGGGCCAAATTACCCATTTAACTGCTCTAAGTTTAATGATAGACCTCCAATTTTAATCTCATCGCTCAATTCAGTCCAATGTCCAAACGAACAGAATCTTAGTATTCTATTTTGAGATGAATAACTTCACTTTGACAGGTTGGAGATTTTGGCCTGGCTAGATGGCAACCTGATGGAGATCTTGGTGTGGAAACAAGAGTACTTGGCACATTTGGGTAGAAATTCATTGTAGTTTTCTGGTATTTTAAACTCCATAGAACAACATAAAAGAAAAAACTCACTCACTATCCTCAAAATGTAGGTATCTTGCACCTGAATATGCTCAGAGTGGCCAAATCACCGAGAAAGCAGATGTCTATTCATTCGGGGTTGTTTTAGTGGAGCTTATAACAGGACGCAAAGCTGTGGACATCAACAGGCCAAAAGGCCAGCAATATCTCACTGAATGGGTACATTTTTTTTTTCGGGGGGGGGGGGGGGGGGGGGGGGCAACTGATAAAGTTATGATTTTTTTTTGGGGGGAAACAACCGATAAAGTTATGAATTAATATTATGAAATACTAATCATCTTTGTTTTATTTTAATTATTGATAAAGTCACATAAGCTTTTTTGGAAAACAGCGCCCTATCCATTTTGCCGTCTGTCACAACTTACAGCCGCAATCTTGCACACTATCCGTGCAACAACTCAAGATATATTTCCTAAGCCATCATTAGAGTTCCATACAGTCCGCGCCGATCATAATAATGCAGCCATGTATATGTAGAACTCATATATTTCTTAAGGCATTTCATCACTTCATAACCATGTCATGAACCACAGCTTGACTCATGATTATTTTTCCTTGTAGGATTCATTTCCTAGATTACCCTGAGCTTCTAGTATTCTAACCAGAGGTGTATTGGCATGACGCTTAACATCTAATAGCTAGTATATTTTCCTGGCTATTGTTATAGCTCACTATTGTCATCTGATAGCTTCATGCAATTTCTTGTCTTGGACAACAGACTCTTTATACCTTAAATCCCATATTCATTCCTCTGTTCCATCATAAAGGTACTAAAGGTGTCAAGGTCTTATAACGTCAATCAATACCATTTGAAGCAATATATGAAGTAAGGGCATCAAATCAATAAGCTGTTATTCACATTTATGTAATATAAGAGTCTCTTGATTTTCTTCTATTGGCTGTGTCAAAGAAACAGAAACATTTACTATGTATTACTCACATATCAATCAGTATTCTCAACTATAAACCACATGAATCAAAGAGTTATAAACCTTCAATTTTATTTGCATACAAGTAATTTAAGGCAGAATTTATCACTTCTTAAGTGTCTACTATTATTTCTTGCATAGAACTAATCACGTGAGTGCAACACCCCCCCCCCCCCCCCCCCCCCCTCGCGCGCCAACAGTTAACAATAACTCCAACTAGTCTAAATTCGTAAATGTATGCATGCATGAACTTAAATTTGGATGGATACATAAATACGTGCACATGCATTTACACGCATCCAATCCATTCTCAACTAGTTTGATCTTGTACAATGTTAACTCAGATTCAAGTTCCATCCAAACTACCCTTTGCTCATTAAGCTGGCTGACAACTTAGATCCAGTCCAAAAGAACTTAATGTTTGAATATTTAGCTAAACATCTAGCTATTTTTAACAGATGTGCTTATTTCTTGACTCTTATGTTCAGGCTCGCCCTCTGCTAGAGGAGTTTTCAATTGAAGAGCTGATAGATCCATGTTTGGAAAACCGCTTTTCGGAGCATGAACTGCAATGTATGTTGCATGCAGCATCATTGTGTATTCAACGAGAAGCCCATGCAAGGCCTAAAATGTCTCAGGTAACTTTTTGAATTCATGAAATAGCCAGAGTACCTAGATTTATGGATATATATATATATATGCTCTCGGGCGGCCTTCCGCTGCATTCAGGCGGGCTTCGCCCGTGCTCGCTGTCTCTTAGCGAGCTGCGCTCGCATTCGAGCGGACTGCGCCCGCATATGAGCACTTACTTTTATTTAAAACATATACATATGAGTACTTAAAATGACCGTAAAAAATATGAATCAATATTTCAATTTTATTTTGTAAGAAAATGTAAATTTTTACCACAAAATTCAATTTTTACCTACATTTAGGGATACGAGGGCTATAAAGATTCTCTTTCCCTCTCTCCTATCCCTTTTCTCTTTTTCTTTCTCTCTCTTTTATTAGATGGGTGAGATCAAAAGCTTGTCATATATTGAATAGCTAAGATTAATTTTACATCTCCAAACTACTTCTTTAATGTAGTTATATATATATATATATATAAGTTCAAGCTTTTTTAAACCTAAAAAAGCTTGAATTGATTCTCCCACAATACATGTCGAAATTAGATAAATAATATATGCATTTTATAGCCAAGAACGAGATCTACAACTTTCATGTTGAACATTCTTTTAAAATTTGCACGGTTTGGCCGGAATCTCGCCCGAAAGGTTGTTGGCTCGAAATGAATATAATAATAATATATTTCAAAATTCAAGCCAACAATCTTTCGGGCCAGATTCCGGCTAAATCGTGCAAATTTTGGAAAAATGTTCAACATGAAAGTTGTAGATCTCGTTCTTGGCTACAAAATGAATATATTATTTGCTTAATTCCGACATGTATTGTGGGAGAACCAACTCAAGCTTTTTTAGGCTTACAAATTTACCGGGACCTCCCCCTTGAATTTTGTGTAATTACAAATTGCACCCATCTAACTTTTGAAATTACAAAAATCTCCTCAATGTTTACTTTTCATAACATTCATGCGTAAAAGTACCCCCTTTGAAGTAAATCTTCTGTCAGGATTTTTGTTCATGGATGTTATGAAATATATATACATTGAAGGGGTGTAATTGTAATTTTGAAAGTTAGAGGGGTGCAAGCTTTAATTACGCAAACTTTAAGGGGAGGTCCCGATAAATAACCCTATTTATATGTACGTAACATCATGGAAGTTATGACTACAATAATAAGATATCTAGTTTCTGAAATCTAGATCAGTATTCGCCTCTTCGGTATGCCATTCTCTTCGGGCCCTTCGATTTTTTGATTAACTTGTATGATTAAAGGTTCTTCGCATATTGGGAGGTGATTTGGTGATGGAGTCAGGTTACAGCTCAAAGTCAGGCAGCGATGCTGGCAGGAACCGAAGATTTCATCAGAGCAGCCCGATTCGACACCGTCGTTCGAACAGCATCGGCGGAGAACAATCTTACGAATCACCTAGGACAGATTGGGAGAGAGAGGGAGACGGAAAGGCTACTTTTCTTCGACGGTAGATCGTGGAAAATATGCATTTGTGTATGTTTTTTCGGTCAGTTTTATGAGAGTTCTTGTCTTTTGGGGGGGTTCCATCAGCTGCCTCTTTGCGAATTGTTCTTGCCATTGTGTATCCGTTTGTACAGTATCTTGCCAGGATGGGCTGAGTTGAACCAAACTTTTTACTAGGAAATTCTCTCACTTGAGTTAAGATTTGTGCAAATGGTGTGATGGATGACTGGGGCTCTGTTTAAGGCAAAATTTGTGCGTCCGGGTCTCGGTTATAAGGTTATTATAACCGGAAGTCGATGGAAATACAATTTCTTTATCCCATATACAACTTCTTTATATTTGAGATGCAAGTCCTTTATCTCAATCATATTGTGCCATGTGAAAGCTAGATGTTTCTCAGATAAAGGAGTTGTATCTGAGATAAATAATTTGTATCTCAGATATAAATGAGTGTATCTCAAGCGACTCCCGATTATAACCGGAGCCGGACAGAAAAAAGTCGCATGGTTAAGACAGTGGTGCGGTTGTTGAACCCCGTGGTAGGAAGCATCACCGCGGGCACCCACATGCGTTTATCTGTCGTAGGCCTCGAGTATTGAAGCGTAAAATTGCGAAATTTTCAGTCATCGATCAAATACCACAGCGCTCCCAAGCACAGACTCAATGCCTAGGGAAAAAAATAAATTTCTATCAAGGAATTTTGTTCATTCCTACCAGGTTTCATTCACAGATGTTAAACGTTCTTTATCTTCTTCGCTTGCTTTATGCCCGGGACGGTACGATTTACAGCGGTCATTTGTTAAACACTCTGTATCTTCTTGTAAAAACTGGGTCCGTTAAAAGTACCTTTTGACAGTGGGCCCCCGTTTTTTATTTTCTAGCCGTTAGAATACAACGGTCATTTGTCCGGAAGGATGACCCGCCAGAATTTGGTTTGGCGTACGTCTAACAAGAAATATTTAATTTTATTTGTAGTCTGTACTATATGTATATATATAATATGAGAATTGGTATACACCGTAGTTTTGGTTATTGACACGGCATATTATTAAAATTAAGGTATACATTTATTCTTAAAAAAACCTAATAGCATCGCACTAATTTGCACCTCCCTCGACCCGGAATCGAACCATAGGAGCTGCTCTCTCCCGTCGCAAGCTCTTCCGCTCGCCGCCCCAGTGAGATTCACGCACAAGCCGGAAAGTCTCACTCACAAGCCGGAAAGCTCCTTTCATTCTGCGCAACCTTTGCCACTGGCAACCTCTCCTACGCCCTTCTCCTAAAAGCCTGTGGCCAGGCTGCTGCCGCAAAGAAATGCGAGGAGGTTCACAGAAGCATTTTCCGGCGATGGTTCGCCACAAACGTAATCGTTTGCATGAATCTCTCGCAGGCATGCATGGATAACAGATCCTTGGGAGATGCCAGGAAGGTATTTGACGAAATGCTTGAAAGAGACATCGTTGCTTCTACATACTGCAAGGTAAGTGTGCATGAAGAGGCTTTGAAGGTTTATGAAAAAAATGAGAATTACTGGCCTGGGGCTGGACGAATTCACTACAGTGGAGTTACCCTCATTCTGTGCACACCTTAGTGTGTATTGGAACTTGGCACTTGGGTACACAAATTCTCTGAAAAAACGGGTTTAGAGATAGAAATGTTTTTGTAGGAAATGCGAAAATGCGGGAGCATAGAAGAAGCCCGCGTTGTTTTCAATCAGATCTGAAATCGAGATAATTTCACGTGGAACTCATTTAGGCTTGGTGTTCACGGGCATGGGAAGAAAGTGATATCGTAAATGCTGATGACCGCAGTGAGATGTTGATGACCGCAGTGAAGCCGAATTCGGTGTCGTTCCTCGGGTTTGATGGGTTGCAGCCACCAGTGATTGGCGGATGATGACCTCAAATATTTTCACTCTATGAGCTCGAAATTTCATTTGCGGTGCCTTTAATTTGTTTGCGGTGCAATTAATATTTTAAGGAGTCTTTGGCCATGTTTGATGTCTTTAACAAAATGATGTCAATACCCAAAATTACAATGCCTATAACAATTCCCTATAATATATGTAAATAAGTTGCCAATTTATCTTTATTTCATATATTCACATTAATTTATGTGCATTCATTCCATTTGGTATGAAGAGGTGATTGTGTTACGAGAATTTTTTTTTAAAAAAATTAGAGCATTGTTAATAGCACACCTAATCTTGCTATTAACACAATTTAAAATAAGAATTAAATCTCTCATATAGAGGTATAGTCGCACCCCTCTCTATTTCCCGTGAAAGGCAAGTTGCTAGGGTTCCCGTCGCGAGTCGCGCATGGCTTTTGCTTTTTCTTCCCCTCTTCGTGAGTCGCGTGAATTGCCTGGCAGGGTTCGCGAGTGACTCTTTCGCTTCTTCTTCCCCATTCCTCTCCTGATTTTGCGCACGTCGTAAGGGATGTCCCTGGTTCCTCTCTCGATTTCGCGCCGTCTCTTCTGTTCTGCAAGTGCCAACCATCTCCCTCGCGATTTCTCACTGGTTTGCTAAACCGAAAAACCTGCATTCCGCCATTGATGCTTCTCCTTCTCTCAATATGTATTTTCCGATTTTTCTTCTTGTATTTTCTGACATTTCTTAATGTTTTTTACATAGCTTGCTCTATTAATGGAGCTTTAGTTCTTCATTTTGATTTTTGTGGAATTCTCTCCTTGTTCAAAATTAGCTAGTTTTGATCTAAACTTTCGGGTGCTCTTGTTCATCATTATCATTTTTATCATTTTGTGAAGTTTTTATAAGAAAGAACTAGCTGAATCTGTTTTTGTGGTGTTTTGAAATGTATGTCAAAAATTATTATTTTTTTTCTTTTTGGGTGGTGTGCTAATAATGAGAATAGACATTTGGGCGATGCTACTATCACAAGTGTGCTATTAGCGAGATGAGGTGTGTTGTTAACAATGCTCTAAAATTACAAATACATAAAATTATTCTTGAGAGTACTTGTTGAGCATTCTCTACTACATGTTTATTATCCCTTGTGTACTATAGTTCTTAAAAAAGATTTTAATATTTTGCGTCGATGTGAGGAAATTGAAACCGTGGAAGAAGTCATTTGGTGAGTGCGTCGGCTAGTGGGCTGGCATAAGAGGTGATTTCGGCTCCGTTTGGGAGGACTTATTTTCACCGGTCAAGCGGTTACGACAATCAAGGCCCGGTTCATGCGGTCGTAACCGTTTGACCGGTGAAAATAAGTCCTCCCAAACGAAGCCTTATTCGAAGGACTTCACTAGTAGATCTGCGATCTGTGTTGAAAGTGCATATAAGATTTTAGAGGTGTTCAAAAGATCTGGGCCTATCCTGAAAAAAGCTTGGTTAGGCACGAGACTGAGCATGCTTGGTCCTGGCCAAGTTTTGGGGTTCTAAGTAGGTCCCCCATTTCGACTAGAAGCATGGCTTGGTGCCCGGCCCAGGCTAGGCCAGCCCACCAGCTTTGATCTTGGCTAGATTTCCTTTGCGGGATTTTGGTAAAGAGAAAAGCTATGATATCTAAAGAGCAATGTTATAAGCAATTTGATTTTGACTATTTGCAGTGTTGAATCCCAAAAATTCTCTACTTCAAATTTCAGATATAAGTGCAGTCTAAGGTTACTGGTCCAACGGTCGGGCATGACGGCTTGACGGGCAAAGACAAAAAGACTAAGATGGCACTAAAGGATCACAGATGTTGCGGTAGGGAGGTCTTATTGGGTACTCAGATGCTTAGAACAAGTTTCCCTTCCATAATCAAGAATGACCGAGCAGGGTACAAGGGGGACACTGACTTGACGACTGTCACAAGATGTCGACCAAGGGGATGTTGAAATTTTGATATAGCGCAAAGTGGGAACCAGGTGCAAGAACACTCAACACTCTTGAGCAAGTAAATCAGATGCAAAGAACTAAAGTAAGAATCTTGTATTAAGAAAACTTCTTTACATTGCTGGGCATACATGGCGAGACATGTTTGTCACAGAATCGGGAGAAAAACAGGAAAATACAACTCAATCAAATCGCGCGGACTCAATGAGTAACCGTCGGAACTGCTGCTAACTACTGAAGGAGTCCGCTAAGGTCGTCAGGTCGCGAGACCGCAACAAACCGTGCAGACTACCCGGTATTCCAGTGCTGAAAAGAACTCTGTTCACCGAACTGCAACTGCCTGACCGTGAGGTCGCCTAGTCGCCAGAACAAGCGGACTGCTGCCACCAACTGAAATAGCCGCCCAGAGGCGGATAGCTTATTGAACAGAAGAGAAAGTTTCAGAAGAGTAACCGTTGCTGGTCGCACGCGACCTGCTATAAACCTCCTATTGTAGCCGCGGAGTCCGCACTAGCCTCAGAACCGAGTCCCTGAGCCTTTAGTGCTGTCCGCACAACCTACACAATAAGAAACGGTTAAACTCTTCAACCCGCGCGGATGCAAAAATCCAGTCCGCGACAACTTAAACGCGAGTTGGCTTACTGTTCATCCAGTGACAAATGAAGTGTCGGGGGGTCTTATTTATAGGCACGGAGAGGAGTGTGATCACCGCCCTAGAGATAGAGACACCACCCGAGCTCGCGACGATCACAACGCAGTCCGCTCAGTCCGCATAGACAAGGGCGGACAACAGCTTAACTGTCTGCTACCAAAAAAGCTGGACTGAAAACCAGCCCGCATCCCAGCGGACAACTTGGAGAACATCTGGCGCGAGCTTGGCGGACACTAACATCAGTCCGCCCAAACCGCCAGCTCCATAACAGTGTCTAACCACAAACAAAAGCCAAAGCAGAACTCTGATAACAGTCCGCAAGAAAAGCGGACTCCGCGAGCTCATAATGAGCCCGCCCTACCCGCGAGTTCACCCCTATCCGCAAGGAGCTTCAGGGAACTAGCCAACCTGGCTGGTCGCCACCAATAGATCGCAAACACCAGACTGCCCAGGCCGCTACCACCAGACCGCAAGGTCTGTCCGCCCAGGCTGTATGGTCTACCTGATCAACCCCCACTTTCACTTCACAATTTTCAACACTCTCCCTTGAAGTGAGAAGTGGAGACCAGCCCCAGTAATCCTCGCAAACGAGTAAAGGGCCCCTTCAGCACTGGCTTAGTGAAAATATCTGTGATGTTGTCCTCACTCCGCACATGCTCAACCATAAGAGACCCCTCCAACACCTTCTTCCGTATGAAATGATACTCAATCTTAATATGCTTGGTCCTTGCGTGATAAAATGGATTGTTCACTAGTTTGAGGCCACTCTCGTTGTCACCGTGGAGCAGAGTGGGACCTAGCACTTCCTCATAGACATCTTCTACTAGCCTCCTAAGCCAAATGGCTTCTCGAACTGCCAAGGTCGAAGCCTTGTACTCTGCTTCCGTAGTAGAGACAGACACCGAGTCCTGTTTCTTGCTACATCAAGAGATGCCGGCTGATCCACATGTGAAGACATAACCGGATTGTGCGAATAGAACCAAAACAGTCCGGAAACTGGAGTAATGGAAATTTTATTATCCAAAAAACTATCTATTACAAAGGTATAGCCTCCCTTATATAGAATGGAGGAGATGAGATAGAGTAGAAATACCCAATGTGGGACTAAATACAGAAATACAGCATATACAAAGCTAACCGCCTAACCGTGCGGTTAGTAAGAACACTAACCGCTCGGTTACCACCAGGAGACGAGCCGCCGACCATCGATATCCCAGAGAGTAACCGGCTAACCGCCCGGTTACCAAACCGCCATGCCAACCCGCTATCGTTGCTCAGATATTAGACCGCCGGAGACAACCCGTCAACCCGCGCGGTTACCAAACTGCCCGGTCTTTAACCGCCTGTCCGCCCAGGCCTATACAGCAACACTCCCCCTCAAGCTGGAGCATATATGTCGATCATGCATAGCTTGCTGCAAATGTGGAAAAAGGAAGCGGATACAGGCTTTGTGAAGATATCTGCTAACTCTTTCTTTGACGTAACAAACGGAGTGCAAATCTGGTTCTTCAACACTTCTTCCCGAATGAAGTGACAGTCAACCTCTATGTGTTTTGTCCGCTCATGAAAGACCGAGTTCTTGGAAATGTAGATGGTCGCCTTGTTGTCGCAAAACATGGGAAACGGATAGTTGTAGACCTCTCCTAAATCCAGCATGAGAGCCCGCAACCATTTCAACTCGCACGTGGTTGACGTCATACTTCGATATTTTGCTTCCGCACTAGATTTGGAGACAACGGATTGCTTCTTGCTCTTCCAGCTAACCAGATTTCCTCCAACAAACGTGCAAAAGCTAGATGTCGACTTGTGATCCCCTTTGTCGTCCGCATAGCTAGCATCGGAGTACGCTTCCACTCTCAAATGGTCATTCTTCTGAAAGAGGAGACCTTTCCTAGGAGATGACTTTACATACTCCAGAATTCTTAGAGCGGATTGAAGATGGCATTCCCTAGGAGACTGCATAAACTGGCTGACCTTTCCTACTGCATAAGAGATGTCTGGTCTGGTCACCGTGAGGTAAATGAGTTTGCCAACAAGACGTCGATACCTCGTAGTGTCCGATAGAGGAGGTGATTCGTCAGTCCAAGTTTTGTCTTCTCCAGGAGCCATGGGACACCGAGCAGGTTTAGCGCCCGTCAATCCTGCCTCTTTCAATAAGTCAAGAGCATACTTGCGTTGGGAGAGAACCAAGGAGCACGGTTTCCGAGAGATTTCAATTCCCAAGAAGTATTTTGGAGAACCCATATCCTTCGTGACAAGGTGTTGGCGGAGATGGACCTTCGTCAGGGCTACACCAGCTTGGTCGTCGCCAGTAAGAAGTATGTCATCCACATAAATGGCTAGCACAACCAGAACCGAGGATGTCTTGCGAATGAACAAGGAGTGATCCGCCGAACTCCTTGTGAAACCGATTTCCCCAACTATGCCACTGAACTTGTCGAACCATGCCCGAGGACTCTGCTTTAGACCATAGATGGCCTTTTTCAACCGGCATACTCGAGTCTCCCCCTGAGCAACATACCCAGGAGGTTGCTCCATGTAGACATCCTCATGAAGATCACCATAGAGGAAAGCATTCTTGACATCCAACTGGGAAATAGGCCAATCCTTGTTGACCGCCACCGATAGAAGAACTCGAATAGTGCTGAGACGAGCAACCGGAGAGAACGTGTCGAAGTAATCAACACCGTAAGTCTGGGTAAATCCCTTGGCCACAAGACGGGCCTTGTACCGGTCCACACTGCCATCCGGAAGGAACTTGACGACAAAGACCCAGCGACATCCAACCACATCCGTGCCAAAAGGAGGAGGCACAAGAGTCCAAGTGCCCCGCTCAGAGAGAGTAGCAATTTCTTCATCCATGGCCGCCTTCCAGTGAGGAACATCAAGGGCTTCCTGGTAGTTGCGAGGAGTGGAAGTCGCCGAGATGACTAGGGCGAAGTCCCTGCGAGAAGGTGTTAGCCGATCATAAGAAACAACAGCGGACAACGAGTGCTGGGTGCACGTTCGAACCCCTTTGCGAAGAGCAATGGGCAGTTCCAGGTCATCTAGTTCCTCAGTCGCCGGTGCATTCGTGGCGGAGAAGGCTGGCCCGGGAGAGGAGAGAGACGGCCGAGGAGAGGAGGAAGATGGCAGGGGATCAACAGACGGAGTGTGCGGTGGAGTTGGTGATGGAGGAATCTCAAGAGGAGTGGATGGGACGGAGGGAATGGTTGGAGAGGGCAAGTCAGCCGGAAAAAGAGTAAGGTCAGAGGAGAAGTATGAGGCATTTTCAAAGAACGTCACATCCGCCGAAACGAACTGTTTGCGATGAACATGGTCAAAGCAATAGTAACCTTTTTGAGTAGTAGAATAACCCAAAAAGATACACTTGGTGGAACGTGGGGATAACTTGTCGCGAGTTGCGGAAGGGTTGTGAACAAAGGCGGTGCAGCCAAAAATGCGTAGAGGTAAGGGAAAGGCATTCTTGGCCGGATAGAGAATGGAAAAAGGTGTTTTGCCTTTAAGAACTGTCGAGGGAAGACGATTGATGAGGAAGCAGGAGATGAGAACTGCATAGCCCCAGTAGCTACGAGGAACCTGCATCTGTGCCATGAGAGTGCGAGCGGCATCGAGGAGGTGACGGTTTTTACGTTCCGCCACCCCATTTTGCTGGGAGGTATATACGCAGCTAGTTTGATGAATGATGCCGTGTTGCATACAGAAAGAAGAAAATTCATTACTCATGTATTCTTTAGCATTATCTGAACGAAAAACTTTCACAGAAGCACCAAACTGAGTTTTAATCATAAAATAGAAAGATTGTCATACAGAAAATAGTTCAGAGCGTTCTTTTAAAAGATACACCCATGTACATCGAGAGAAATCATCAATAAAGGTTACAAAATAGGAACTACCCCGCCCTACGGTAAGGGTGGGGGCAGGACCTCATACATCAGAGTGAACAAGGTCGAACGGCTTAGAAGAGCCACGACCTTGCTTAGGAGGAAAGGGGGAGCGGTGATGCTTGCCTAGCTGACAGGCATCACAGTTGATAGGAGAAGCATGCTGAGGTAGGTGGGGTAACAGTTGGTGGATGAGACGTGATGGAGGATGCCCAAGACGAAGGTGCCACTGAAGAAGATCTGTAGAAGCATATGAGAATGCTGAAAGAGCGGATACATCATCAAGGAAGTAAAGGCCGCCTCTCTCAGTCCCAGTAGCAATCGTCCGCTTGGAGTCCGGGTCCTGAAAAGAACAAGAAACAGGAGTAAACGTGACTGAGCACTGAAGTTGCTTGCAAAGGGAAGTAACCGACAATAAATTGCACGGGAACTTGGGCACATAGAGAGTATCCGCTAGGCGAAGGGACGGAGTAACTTGAACCATGCCAGTCCCATGCACCGGAGAGGGAGAGCCATCCGCAACGAGAACCGGGGGCAATCGATCATGTGTTTCTAGGAGAGAAAAACACTGAGGATTGCCCATCATATGATTAGTGATGCCAGAGTCGATTAGCCATTTACCTTGAGTCACCACATGGGCGCTACCTGAAGTCGTGGCCACCGAGGCAGATGAGTTGGATGAGTGGGGGGCATCACCAGAGGGACGAAGGTGCGGATGCTTTGTCCAGCAGCGGTCAATCAAGTGGCCTGTGCGGCCACAGTGAGAACAGAGATAGCGAGAAGGGCCGCGCCCGCCGGACTGGTGACCACGTCCACCCGAGCCACCACGATGTGATTGGTGGGCATAGGCATCCGGAGCAGGAGGAGCGGCAAGCAAAGGACGATTGAGTAGAGAGGTAACATCGGCAATGCGGGCAGCGGTAGCATCCAGGGTGGGAGATTCAGCTTCTCCAAGAATTTGCTGCCGGATCATATCATAGGAATCCGGAAGCCTCAGAAGGTAACAAACAACCAGGAGTTCCTGGAAGTGCTTCAGTTGGGTGGCCACATCCGCAGAGAGGGGACGATGTTGAAGAATCTCCGCTCCAAGGGCTTGGACCTATTGGTAAGCCGCAGCAGGAGACATGGATTGGCGAGCAAAGAGATCCGCATACAGAGTATAGATGCGAGATGTTTGACCCCCTTTGGAGTAGAGGGCAGCTAAGTGAAGCCAAGCTTGCTTGACCGTCTCATCGTGACGGATGACCGGAAGACATTCATCGGACAAGCTGTTTGCCAGCCACGTACGAACAAGAGCGTCATTCGCATCCCAGTCATTAAACTAGTCAGAGTCCGCAGGAGGAGGTTCATCGGTAAGATGATGACGCTTGCGCTGAGAGCGGAGAAGAAAGGTAAACGAGACACTCCAATCGGGATAATTGGGGCCGAGAAGCTTAGAAACTGTTCCAAGGTTCCCGGACGCAGCAAGAGGAGGAGGAGGGTGGGTAACGACAGTAGTCGAGGTGGAGACATCAGAAGTAGTCATTCTGCAAGAGAGGTCGCGCGGTTAAGAAAGTAAACCGGGCGAGCAGCAGAAGGAGAAGATCGCAGCGGTCAAAGGAGAGAGCAGCGGCTAGAAAAAGCCACGACCAACTACGGACAACCAATGGGGAAGAAGGTTGTACGACAAGACAGGTCGCACGAGACAAGCAGATCGCACGAACAGATTGTTCGGGCGAGAAGAGGAGATCGCGAGAGAAGCAGAGGGGAAGGCAAACGAGAGAGATCGCGAGAGATCGCGCGACAAGCAGATCGCACGAGCTGAAGGCAAACGCAAACAGGGGGACTAGATCGCTGCCTCTGATACCATGTGCGAATAGAACCAAAACAGTCCGGAAACTAGAGTAATGGAAATTTTATTATCCAAAAAACTATCTATTATAAAGGTATAGCCTCCCTTATATAGAATGGAGGAGATGAGATAGAGTAGAAATACTCAATGTGGGACTAAATACAGAAATACAGCATATACAAAGCTAACTGCCTAACCGCCTAACCGCGCGGTTAGTAAGAACACTAACCGCTCGGTTACCACCTGGAGACGAGCCGCCGACCATCGATATCCCAGAGAGTAACCGGCTAATCGCCCGGTTACCAAACCGCCATGCCAACCCGCTATCATTGCTCAGATATCAGACCGCCGGAGACAACCCGTCAACCCGTGCGGTTACCAAACTGCCCGGTCTTTAACCGCCTGTCCGCCCAGGCCTATACAGCAACACGGATGTTGAATTCCGGTCGTTTGAATCTCCCCATAATCAGCATCTGATTATCCTTGAAGAATAAAGCTCGTGTCTCTCCCATAAAGGAGACTCATATCAGAAGTGAACTTCACATACTTCAGAATGTTCCATGCCGCCATCAGATGAGGCTTCCTGGGTTCCACCATATACCGACTTATTCGGCCAACTATATAAGCAATGTCTGACCTTGTAATCATTAAGTAAATAAGGCTCACAACCAGAGCCCGGAACACAAGAGGATCAGGAAGAATCCTCCCCTTATCCCGCCGAAGCTTAATCTCAGAGTCAAAAGGAGTAGAGCTACTTTTCCCCTCCCGCATGCCGAATCACTGAACAATTCGCTCTGCATAACACTTTTGGGAAACGAGTATGTCACTCTCTTTTCTCTCCACCTCAAGTCTAAGGAAGTGGTGGAGCTCACCCAAATCCTTCATCTCGACTCTTATAGCTAGCTCTGCCCGGAGCCTAGCTACCTCCTTCTTGGAGTTTCCCGTGACGATCATCTCGTCCACGTATAACAGCACCAAGACCAAGAACTCCCTCTTCTTCTTGATAAACAAGCTTGAGTCTGAATTTGAATCAAGATAGCCGCAAAACTAGAGGTATTCTGCTATCTTCCCATACCAAGCACGAGGTGCCTGCTTCAAACCATAAAGGGCCTTCCGGAGCTTGTAGACGTAGCCAGGATGTTCTTCAGAAACATATCCGAGTGGTTGATCCATGAAGATGTCATTGTCTATTTCCTCGTAAAGAAAAGCATTCTTTACATCCAGCTGTCACATCTTCCAACCTTGGCAAGCTGCCAAAGCCATCACCATCCGAACTGAAGTCATCTTCGCAACTGGGTTGAACGTCTCTTCATATTCTTCTCCATACTATTGAGAGAACTCTCGAGCAACAAGGTGAGTCTTGTACCTCTCGATGCTCCCATCCGTCTTCTTCTTCAGCTTGTAAACCCACTTACAAGTCACAGGATTAATGTCATCAACCTTAGGCACAAGGTCCCAGGTTTCATTCTTCTTGAGAGCATTCATCTCCTTATCCATGACATCTTACCACTCCTTGACTCCAGTGGCTTCATTAAAGCTAGAAGGCTCCTGCTCATCCAGGGGGCCTGCAAAGAAACAAGAGACAAAGCTCACCGTGTTTCCTTCGCAATAACAAGTTGGTGGCTTGATGGTCCTCTTCGATCTTTGAAGAGTCTGCTCCTTGCTCACCACCTCCGTTGCTTAATCAAAATCAGCACCATTCCTGGGCACACTTGGAGTGTTGCTCCCCCTGCTTCCTGAACCAGAAGCCTCTGCCCCAGATCTTGAAACACCTAGAGCTCTTGGTGACAAAGACAACTCCACTTGAAGATCTTTAGCAGCCTCCTTCTGACCTTCATCAGACTTGCTCTCTAGTAACTCCACAGATGAGCTACCTCCATATGACGTTAGCTCATCAAAGACAACATCTCTTGATACAACAAACTTCCTTGTCGCAGGATCCATGCACTTCCATCCCTTCTTCCGCTCATCGTATCCCACAAAGACAAGCTTCCTCGCCTTTGCATCAAGCTTAGTCCCCAGAGCATCGAGGACGTGAACGTAGCAGGTTGATCCAAATACCCGAAGGTGTTCAACACTAGGCTTCTCCTTGAACATCATCTCATGAGGAGACTTCATGTTAATCGGACTCAGAGGCATCCGATTGATGACATAAGTTGCGTAGACCATTCCTTCCGCCCAAAAAGACCTGGGAATGCCCTTTGCATGAAGCCAACACTTGCAGGTTTCCATTAAATGACGGATCTTCCTCTCTGCCACTCCATTTGGTTGTGGAGTATGAGCGCAAGTAAGCTCTCTCTGGATCCCGTGCTTCCTGCAGAAGTTAGAGAAATCAGATGAAACAAACTCACCACCATTGTCCGATCTAAACTTCTTGATCCGCAGGCCAAGCCGACCCTCCACCAGCTCCTTGAACTCCACAAACATCCGGAAGGCATCTGACTTCTTTTTCATGAAATACACCTAAGTGTATCTTGAGTAATCATCAATCAACACCAGCATGTATCTGCTGCCTCCAAGACTAGCGGTAACAGTTGGCCCCATTAGATCACCATGGATACACTCCAATGGTGTCTTGCTCCTTGTTTGTGACTTGTCAAACGGAAGGCGATGACCCTTTCCCAACTGACACCCTGCGCAAACATGTCCATCTTCGTAGGATGACAACTTCGGCAAGCCTTTTACAAGGCTTCTCATCGCCATAACTTTCATCTTGTCCATCCCTATGTGCCCTAGCATTTCATGCCAAATAACAGCGCTATCGTTGACCCTCATCCGATTAACATAAGAGCTCGTTGATAAAACAAACAAGTCTTTTACTCTTCTCCCTACATGAGCAACATCAGCTTTCACCGTTGAAACGTTGCGGTGAAACTTCACTTATGTTGGACTAAACAGAACTTGATATCCTGCGTCAACCGCATTGGTCACAGAGAAGAGGTTCTTCTTCATGTTAGGTACGTGATAGACACTCCTTAACGTGAGTGAACCATGATCACTACCACCACCGTGCCAAGCGGTTAATTTCTTTCCCTTAGTACAAGAATACCTTACGTTTGTTTTCGGTACGGTTACGCACATATTCATAGGTACGTATATAAAAGCCGTTTCGCGCAGTGGGGCCCGTATTTTTACGAAACGAAGAAGACGTGAAACCTAGCTTTTCTTCTCCGGCGACGCACAACGAAGAACTTTGAAATTGGCTGTGATCATCTCCTGGGCATAGAATCGAAGAAAATATCCTCGACAAATGTAAGGTTCCTGCTCCTACTCCCATTTTCTGCCTATCTATCGAGCAAAACTCATTTTCTGCACTTTACCGAGAAAAACGGTTCTAGTTTATTACATTTTGGATGCAGATTGGTTTTGCATCGAAATACGATCATATTTTTGAAGTGCTATGATAAAAAATTGTTATTATCTATGTTTAATCCTAAATACATGCAGCTGTATTGCATTTATATCCTCCAGAAATTTATGCTCTAACTATACTGAAAATATCGGCTAAATACAGACATATTGTGGTTATGCGGTGATAGTGCATACCTATATTGTTTAAGTGCATGTTGTGATAATACGACAATACTTTTTAGGATATATATCTTTATCCATATGTTGTGTCGTATTTATGTTGATTCTAAAATATTCTTCATTTGTAATACTGCTGTATAGTATGTAGTCATGACCGTATTCCAATTGTATTCCATTTGTAATGTCGTAATAGCGCGCACTTGCTTAGTGAAAATTTATTTTGAATAATATGGCAGATGACTGGTTCAACAACTTTACACTGTCGTTGTGTTGTGTCTTCGTTCAAGGAAAAAACAGTACCACTACTGAGATCATTGAATAAAATCACGAGAAATGATTTACAAGAAGCTCGGATTCTATCATTGTTCTCTATTCCAAGTTTAAACCAAAATATTTCTCTGGTTATAACTTTGCTTTGAGCATACTCCAAGCAGAATAGGACATTCCTTTTAGGAAGAGTTTAAATTCCTAATATACAATTTTACACAGGTTGCGTATAATGATTCTGAGGATATTTATTACTTAATAGATTATGCACAATTATTTTGGAATGATTTTGGTAGTTACATAGGCTATTTGGTATGCTTTTGATATGTTATTGGCAGCTTATAGCACTTATATTTTGAGCTTTTTTTCGTAAAAATTGGAGAGGTTTGTGTTAAAATTGAAGATGATACAACCGTAATACGATTGGATGAAGTGTAGATACTATTGTATTTAGCTTATACTTAAGCAAAAGAGATGTGTCTAGTAAAATACATGTTGTCTTCGCACACTAAATTCACATTGACGAGCATATTCTGAGTACATTTTGTAAGCCTTATTATCAGAATGAACTGTGCGAAACACTACTTCCTCCTTGTGCACCTGCGAAAATGTGGTTTAAGGTACGGGCAGATAAGAAAGCAGATTCGAAAATATACTGCTGTATTACACATATAATACAGTCTAATCCTAACTTATACGGTTATAATAACACAGTATCTTACAGTGTCTATCGCCTCATTAGATGGATCAGTACTCTTATCCACTTCCTGCGACTTCTCAGGTGATAAATTGTTGTCCATCATAGAAGTAAGACAGATGAACGTGTTGTTGGCTTCTCCTAATGAAAATGTCTCTGACTATCAGATTTTCCGGAAAATGTTATGCTAAAGTTGTAAAACATCGCTCATATTTTTCAGCAAATAACCAGGAACAGGAAAAGAGGCGGGGATTTCGGGAAGCATATATTTACGGACTGCAATAGCGGAAAGTGCAGAAAGCAAAGATACGTGTTGTTTAAGCTATGCGCCGGCAGGGTTGCGTCATTTCCGGCGGGTCTCTTTTGCCGTGCTATTTGAGAAGGGTTACACCGAAACATAGAAGATGAGCGATCGTCTGCTCCGAACCCCGAAAACACGACGCCTCTTATTTGTAACCCTCCTCTTTTTACATTCAAACGAATAAGACGAGCGCTTGGCCGCTCCAAACCCTAAAAACGCGAATGCCAAAAATTAGGGATGGAAACGCGACGACTCCTCGAAATAAAGACTATTTATATGCGTACCTACTAATAGGGGCGCATACGCACCCAAAAAATTTCGCTAAAAGAGTCACATTAAGTAATATTTAAATTGTATGTCTTAGGCCTGTTTGCGGGATTGCAGCCGGGCGGTTTCATTCTGCCCCGCCGCAGGAAACCAGCGGCTTTCGTCCGCACCGCAGTTTTCACGGTAGCAGTCCAGCAGTGTGGCAAAATCAAACAGGCCTTAGATTCATTTGAATATTTTATTTCAGGATCATGACTTTGAAATGCAAAAAAAGTGGCAAATTTGGGCATGCCTGGGCTTTAATTCGGGCATGCCTGGGCTGTGCGTCAATAAGTAGGCATCAAGCCAGGCCAAACAACAAAAAAACAGGCCTGTTAGGACTTTGGACCTGCCGGGCCAACCTTGGGCTTGACCACAACTGAGTAAGCTTTTGGCCCATCATACCCATGAAAGCTTTTGAGGCCCGGATTTTATTTATGGCAATTGTTAACGGCAACTCATATTTAGTTTGTCGCACCCCAATGTTAACCGCAACCCGAATTTTTATCTGCAGCCCGATATTTTACTTGCCGCTTCCTCCACAACATCTTCGCGGTTTACCATCAGTCTTCCGATTTCTAGTGGCTCGCGGTATGACCGAAGTTTCTTCTTCTAAACTGTTGTCGATTCATGGCCCACAATACATAGAAAAAACTCATCTTCTGAGTCAAAAATCACTCGTCATCGAGCCTCAACGAGATCGTCCTCATGAATGCAGTTGGCATATTCACCATCCCTTCAACATTGATTTCAATAGTCAATATGTAATTTCACTAGAAATTGTGTTTCTGATTCGCTCTATTTTCTACTTCAACACAGAGATTTACATTAACGGATCAACTGGACATCTACGAGGGGGAGGTGGTAACGTCCGTGAGGCCCCGTTTCTTGGCCTAGAAGCAGTTCTCTCATATTCGTTCCAAATCGTTAGCGCATGCGAGCTCCTTTGGTACCGCCGGCGGGACACTTGAGTCCAACTACATCACGGTGAGTTCTTTTTCGCACAAATCGCGCACAATGTACAATGGGAGGCAACATAAGGTTTCAGAGATCCGCAGGAAAGAGGTGGTCGGCAATGTAATTCTTTTGGTCGGCGGAGGCAACAGAGCTCAAAGAAAACAAGAAATTCTGAAGTTTTCAGTTTTGAATTAATGTTAATCATAAAAAATATATTTTTTAAAATTTTGAAGTGCGAATTCCCAATACTACTGTAAATTGATATACAATTTACATAAATTGATATTGATTTATCATTCCATGTTCTAAAATAAATTGTATGAAGAGAGAGAGGGGGAGAGAGATGCCTGAATAAAACTTAATTGTCGGCGCCACCAATGTAAATTTATGTGCGGATAATGCATCAGAGATCAGTGAGGGACTTTCTTTTAGTTCAAAATTATAATTAGTTTTTCATTGATTGTAAAAATAGATTGAATTTTAGTTTAAAAAATGGACTGAATTTTTAGTTCCAAAAAAGACCTTTTTATAATTATATTTTCACTATAAAATATAGTCATATAAATACTTAAAATAAACATAAAAATACATAAATCAAAATTTTGACCAAATTTAGCCATCAAAATTGATCAAATCTCTTAAAATAATATATAAATTAAATAATTCCAGTCTTGACAGACAATTCGCACTCAAAATCCAGAATCTAACAAATCAAAGCTCCGGCCGATCAAACTCCTCCCACCCTAATTTCAAACCCCCCTGCGCCTGATGCATCGCAGGCGAAGATTCACTCTCCGATTCCGCCTCAATTAATCGCCGGGAAAGCTTCGGCCGGCGCCATCGATTGTGCTCCCATCGCTGCTCTACGGAAATTAATAAGCCGGCCGGAGCTCAGTCGGAGACGGCGTGGGCGTGCCAGCAGAGAAGCATGTTGAGACACCGACTTATGATATAAAACCGCGTTTTTTGCTGCTTCGCCATCGCCTGGCACCGCCGTCGGAAGCTAAGAGTTAGTTCGCCGGAGGTCTCGGCAAAGCTGGCGGCGGCGGCGTCCATGGGTGAAAGCTGCGAATGAGAAGCCAAGGACGGCTCGTGTTTTATAGGGAGAAATTGTTGCCGGCTGAACAAATTTTGGCCCCCATGTTTTGACCAATTTGCTACAAATTACATTAATACCCTTACCCTTCCGATTTTATTACGTGTTTCTGGTAACGTCGAAACAAGAGCACGGCAACGAAATAGGACGGCGAAGCTCTCTCCGTCGGCCACGTTTAAACGGAGTCTATTTCATCATTTGAATGCATTCTCATTTTATTTAAGGTAATATTATACTCATTTAAAATATATCAAAAAAATTACAAAAAAGTAAGTTCTATTCAGCATAAAAATATGTGATTATTATCCGCACTGCAGTTTTGGTTATTCGCAAATATTTTTTTCCTAATTTTTCGCGCCTTTTGGAAATACGTCTTGTACATACATTTTCAGGAAAAGTGTTCAACACGAAAGTTGTAGATCTATCGAGATCTACAACTTTCGTGTTGAACACTTTTCCTGAAAATGCATGTACAAGACGTACTTTGGAAATACACCCAGATTTCACGCCTTTTAGAAATACGTCTTGTACATGCATTTTCAGGAAAAGTGTTTAACACGAAAGTTGTAGATCTCGATGAGATCTACAACTTTGGTGTTGAACACTTTTTGTAAAAATGTATGTACAAGACGTATTTCTAAAAGGCGCGAAAAATTAGGAAAAAAAAGTGCGGATAACCAAAACTGTAGTGCGGATAACACTCACCTAAAAATACCCGACCTTTTTATTTTCTCAACTTTGCAAATCTAATTACAGAAGTCGGGTGTTTTTGTGCTGAGTAGGGCCCTCTTTTTTGTGATTTTTTGATATGTTTTAAGTGAGTATATTATTATTATTTTATTTAATGATGTAGATTTTTTTTTAATTAAAATAAAAATAAAATTGTATATGATTAGTGAATCCGTCGGATAAGCCATGAATATAAACAATAACTATATGCAAATCAATTTCATAACGGTTATTACATGACAAGATTTATACGGATTCAAGGTATCTCATAATTTTTTTTAATTTGACTTGTATTTATTCTTAAATAATACATAATCAAAAAATAATAACATCATATAACATTACCCTAAATATATATGACTTGTTCACCTGAAAGGGAGAGTATCCTAATTTAAACAAAATTTGGGTTTTGTTGACAACTTTTACACGCAATAATAATTAATTGTATCCAAACAATAAGTTAATAAGTAGCTTTTTATTAAAGGTATTAAATACTTTCTTATGACTTCTAGTCTATATTTTTTTTATTTATATATATATAATTATAATTGTTACGAGTCACCCGGCCTTTTTTCCTGTCCGGAGAATCAGACCGTCTTAGTTCGGAGTCGAGCCGAGCGCGTAATCAATTAAAGAAAACCGCAACAATAGACAAGATACATTTTTGAGGTGAAAAACACGAAAAAAGTGAAAAACCACTTGACTGGAACTGTGCTGAACAAAAATCAACTAGTTTATTGGAGTGTTACAGAAATTGGTTTGATGTCGAAAGCCGACAGATCGCTATCCTGTTGCAAGTATAGAAAAAGAGGAAAAATGGTGAACTCATCGGAGCATCGATGGAAGCGCTTCAGCCTTGAGATGACGTTGAGCTCACGGAACCTTGGTGGGAGCATTCCGACAGGAAAATCTTCTAAGTTCACGGGGCCTTAGGAGGTTGCGCTCTCGTTGATGCGATGCCTAGATGGGAGCGCTCTCGTAGAGACGGTTGACGTCACTTGAGGCGTGAGGAGTCTGTGTCGCAAGGAGAAGAGCAGAGCGAATTCCTGAGCGAAGAATTGGCCTAAGTCCACGATTCTCGCCGGAAAACCTTAGAGCTCTTTCTCATGCATATGGAGTTGTTTGGCTTGAAATGAAGGCTTGTGGGCATATTTATAGTTTTTTGGAGGGTCATGGTGATAATTGCGCGGGGAAGTGATTTGTGTTGGCGGGTGGCGTCGCTCCATTTGATCACGCAGATCGCCATTTTTACCAAAATGACAAGAGTGTCCCCTTCCCCCAGGACAGTTCGGGGGGCCCAGACAACGTGCCCGGAGGCGGCGACGGCTGGAGGTGGTCGGCGATGGCGGAGGCCGTCAAAGAAGATCAGGGCAAAATGATGAAAGCTCGGGTGGAGATCATGTTAGAGAAATTCGAGTTGGTGTTGAGGAGGTGTCGGCGCTGCATGACTCGATTGCCGAACAACTACATGGTCTTTGAACGTACTTGAGGTATCTGCGTATTCAACATATGTATTTCATGTTTTGAATATTTTGATATTTGCATGTATTTGGATGTTTAGATGTTTGTATGTATGTTATCTTGTTATATACCTCGACGTATATATATTTTCTGCAATTTATATAGATTAGAACAAAAAAAATTGTATAATTTTTTTTATAAAATGTCACCGCTGTATTGCCAAACGGTTATCTGTTTCGAACAGCTCTGCAAACACAGACTACCCAAACAAATCTCAATTTCTACCAACCAGTTTCCAACAGCTCCATTTACAAACCTCCATTTACAACAACTCATTTTACAACCGCAACCGCTAAACCAAATGAAGCTTATATTCTAGATTATGCAACAGACTCCAAGAAGAATTCCCACCTTGTCCGACCAGACATCGAAGGGAGCGACACACCATCAATTCATGCTTTCAGGTTTGATCTTTTTTTTTCCTTTGCCTGTTCGCGGTGGTGCAGCTCCGCCCCTTCCAGTATATTTTGATCCTCTTCTCCTCTTTAGGCTTCATTTGGTACGGCGGTGACGTTTGCTCCCGGCGGGTCGAAATGGAGAGTTGGAACCAGAGGGGTGGAGGAGGGGTTGGAAAAGCGGCGTTTGAGGGGCTTTTTCTTCTTGCGGCGGGTGCAAACTATTGGGGTTGTGGAACACTTCCGGTCCTCTTGTTTCTCACACCGAGTTAGCCCACGTGAGCTTAGAGGAATTGAAGTGTGATCCCCCTCCGACATATCTGGCGCCGACGACAGCGGGGGTCCGGGGCAGCCTCCCCCGGCGGAGGTCCCGCTGACTGGACAGCAGGCAGGGGTCCAGGGGACAGCGTCCCCGGTGGGGGTGCGGGGGCAACGCCCCCGACCCAAAATATTTGGGGGAGATGTTTTCTCCAGTCGTCGAACTGGGTTCGACGTTCGTCGAACCGAGCTCGACGATTGTCGAACTGGGTTCGACGTCGAACGTCGAACGCAGCTCGACGTTCGACGTTCGGGCCGAGTTCGACGATCGTCGAACGCCGATCAGGCCGAGTTCGACGATCGTCGAGCGCAGTTCGGCGTTCGACGATCTTTCATGCTGAAGCTTTTTTAAGGCGTATTCCTGTTCTTTTTAGGGATACAGACGAAACAACGGCTGGCGGCGACGTATTCTTTTGGAGGCGTGTACGAGGTGTTTCGTTGGCGTCGATCCAGAAGGTTTTCTTCTACGGTTTTTTCTTGTCCAGAAGAGGAAGAAGGTAGGATCGGTTTTTTAGATCCTTGTAACCTTTGTTGTTGTCTATAACTTTCTGGTGAATACAAGAAGGGAGAAGAAGGGGAGAGAGGACGTAACCCGGTTTGGGTGAACCTCTGTATATCGCTGTGTTTGTGATTGTTCTGTTTTTGCTCTCTGTGGTTTGTTATTCGTATTCGAATTTCTTCTTCTCAGCGCTCCAGATTCCTTACACAAACGGAACAAACGCCACCGGCATCCCGTTTGTTTACCTGCCGTCCGGCGGCGTTTGCTCCAAACGCCCGAGGAAAACGCCCAAACAAATGAAGCCTTAGTTTATTCAAGCTAGGTTTCTCTTTGGGCATTCTGCTTTAAGCAAATCAGGCCCGATTGATACGCCCGAAATAGGTATAAGTATTACACGCAAGTGCACATGTCAGATCAAGTAATAAAGAGTGAGTAAAGTTTGTTTCCACGGAGAGGGTGTGAATTTAGTGCTGACAACTATCAGTTCTTTTTTTCTTTAAATTCAAGTCAGATAAAATAGTGATTTGTTAAATACTACATTTATGAATAACAAAGATTACGAATTAAAATATACTATGATTCACAAAGAGAAAATTCTTTGTTATCGAAGAAATAATCTTGTATTGTGATTTTCTAAGTCTAGTGTGACGAATCTTGTGAAGATGACTTTGTGATAGTGAGTGGTGACACGTCTTGCAACGATTTTAAGGTAGAAGATCTGTACCTTTCAATATCGGAAATCTCTAACCTCTATTTCCCTCTCAGGAGAGACAAGTACCGCATGAAGATCGAAAATCAAAGTTGCTAATACCAATGAGAAATCTCTTTCTCCCTTCAAATACTATACCAGATCTATAACACACTTACACAACTACTCACTCGAATTATGAAACGTAGAAAAATGACGAAACCTTGGCCAAAAGTTTCAAAGTAAAGATTATAGATTCGATAAAGACATACGTCAATCATTCACAAAGAAAAGTTTAAGATTCCATCAACACAAAAGACAAAATAATTTCACAATACAAGATTAAAAATGTTTAGTTCATGGCGGCGAAGAAAACACACTTAACGATTGGAGAGATCTTACAAATCATGTTGAAATTAAAGATTAAACGACGTAGTATTCCTTCGCCGGAGTCGCTCCCTCGATCAGCCCGAAAAATCTCATCTTTTTTCTCTAGCCGCCCCTTGAAGGATGAGGAAGAAGAAGACTTCCTTCAAGAAGATTCAAAAATCCAGAATAATCCCCTTGAAAACCTAAATGCTCCCTCTTAAAATTCAAAATTTTCTCACTCCTCTCTCCTCTTTAACTCCAGAATATTCTTCCAATAAAAACGTGCATCCCTTGCCCAAAAAGTGCCTCCTTCTGAATCTGAAAACGGCACCAGATTTGAATTTTAAATTCTGAAATTCGTCCAGAAAGGGTTGCAACCTATTTCAGGATCCTATAACTTTTTCTCCATGACAATATATTTGACGAAATCCTTCTTCCAAGTCATTCTCTTTGGCTTCTCTTGCACCAACACCTAGGAAAAAGACCACTTTAGTCATAAATAAAATAAAAGTGAATTTACTTGCATTTAAACTTCAACTAAACGGTTTTTCTCCCGAATCAACGAGCAAAAGGTCCGAAACTTGGGCTAGATAACTTCTTTTTGAGGAGTTATCATCGATCTCATCTCCGTCTCCAACAACGGAAGCATTTATCTAGCTACTCCTATCACCGAAGCCCGTTGGTCATACCGCTGAAACATACAGTGTTTTTCCTGTTGAAAGTCAAATATGAGCTTCACGGGGCTCTCTTTGCCCATATAAGAGAAAAATACATGTGTATAAGTACTCTTCAATTGTAGAAATATTTTTTGGGTCCACCCACTAAAACTTACTTTTTCTTACTCTAATTTCTTTTTACATAGATCACTCCTTCAATAAATTTGTAGTCTTCTCTCTAAGTAATCAATTTGTAGTTTTTTAAGACTCCTTCAGTGGGCGTTAACGAATGACAATTTAACCTCCATGTTCATGACCACCACCACCGTGCCAAGCGGAGTCTTTAATGTGACATTAGTTGCATGTAAGTTGACTTTTTCATATAAAATGAAATTTAAGTATGAACTTAAAATCATGATTATTTAAAGACCTCTTACAATTTATTTCCACACATCCATGCATGGACGAAAGTATCAGGGATAAGACAGGGGTAGCACCAATTGCAGAGAAGATGCGAGAAGCTTGTCTAAGATGGTTTGGACATGTACAAAGGAGACCACTAGAGACACCTGTTAGGCGTTGTGAGACTCTAATCACTATGCATGTTAAACGAGGGAGGGGTAGACCAATAAAGACATGGAATGAAACTGTAAGGAAAGACATGATGTACTTAGGCATTAGTGAGATTATGACAAAAGATAGGGCACAATGGAGACAAAAGATCCATATAGTCGGCCCCACTATAGTGGGATAAAGGCTTTAGTGTTGTTGTTGTATCCATGCATGTACGAAACCGTTTGATGCACGTATCAACTTCACACAAACAACTTCATTAATTGTCATCTTTGTCATTCTTAAGTATTTTTTTAGTTCTGCGGAATCATTTGAACTCGACTCAGTCCTCATTTACAATCACACAAGAAGTATTATCATTTATCAATTGTCACCTTAATTTGCTTCTTAACTTTTAGCTCCTCCAGTGCCTTGTTCCGTTTGGCTCTGTGAAGGCGGTCATGAACATGCATGGGGTTAAATTGTCATTCGATACTGCACACCTAAGAAATTTCATCTACTTTTATGTTCAAATGGAAGATATGTGTTAGGTAATTCTTAACGAATGACGATTTAACCCATGTGTTTACGACCACCACCACAGTACCCAATGAAGCCTTTAAATTGGATGCCCCAAATTAATGAGCGAAACCTGTTGTCGTCGTCCCACTCTCCAAAGTTATCGGACGCGCCTGTTCGACTTTCAAGCTCACTTAACAAGGAATAAAACTCTAAAGGGTTACGGGCTTCCTCTGGCGTATTAGATAAAATTCTTGCCAACTTTTGACTCCAGTGATTTTTTAGGTCTTCATCTTCCAGAAAAAATATTGACATGAACTTTATGTTAATCGTAAAACAATATCTATGTATTTTTTGAGCGAGTGCTCAGACGGTAGGAGGCGAGCGGCCAGAATACTATTGTGTGAGGCATAGGTGCTTTCCAGAGCACTTACACTCCTAATAAATAAAAGTTTATTAAAAAAAAATTGGCAGCTATGCCAGCCTATAAATTTTCAGATAAAAATTTCATCTACATTGACATTGAAAGAATATTCATCCACATACTTTCTTTGTTTACTTTATGTATACTTATTGTTTAAAAATTACTTAATCGTTTTACTCTCCAAATAATCCTCTAGCTGTAAAAAAACTATTATTTTAAATAAATTTCACTTGGTATCAACAATTTTTTTAGGCCGTTGATATTTGCAGACCTATAATCAATATTTGCAGACTCATTAAGAACAAGAGGACTATAATTGTGAAATACCGTATCCATTTGTACGGTATTTTTGCTCGGTATATTTGACATGACGACAATTGTGACTGTCTCAGAGAAAAGAAAATTAGTTTTGTACATAAAAATGAATGCAATTTCTTTAAAGTGAGATTGGACGTTCACAAATGATAGCTCATAATCACTTCATTACCGTGCCAAAAAACCTATTGTTCTACTGTAATGGTTGCATTTTATTGGATCCTTAGACGCTAGTTGTCTATCGTCCGGGCTTTGGGGGAGTAAGTGTATGAGTGCACTTTGCGGTAAAGTGGGGTATCCAACAGTTTGTGTGGATGCCCGCACACATCTCAAAATGGACACATTTCAAAACATTTTGAGATATGTGCGGGCATCTAAACAGACCGATGAATGTCTGCACTTTACTAGCTATAAAATGCATTACCCGCATTTTACCATCCCCTTGCCCGGGGTGTTGGCCAGTCCCAGAGTCACACTGTCACAGTACAACCATAGGGCTTGCATGCTTGTTAGTTGTTACCGGGCGGTTAGCGGACCCAATAATATTCATAATCTTTTGAGAACCCGCATGGATTGAATTAAGCACATGCCTTAAATAAGTTCCAGAAAGTAGATCAATATTGAGCCGCCAGTATCAGCTTGGCAGCAGTCACACCTTCGACTTCGAGAAGGCTGCTTGAAAAAGTGAACGTTTTCGAGGAAAAAACACATGCTCAAAAAATTGATGTTTCTAGAAACAGTCTAAAAAATGATCTATATTAGCACGGATTTAGAAATCCTCAAATATTTATGGGGGAATTCCTCCTATCCCCGGTTAATTTAGTAGGGGTCATCCAAAATGCATAATTTTTCCATCCCTGCCATGCAAATCAAGTGAGATTGGCTAAAGTCAACCACATTAACTTCATGACCAAACCGCCACGAACCACCGCGTGCAGCCAAACCACCACAACACAGGCCGGATGCCCGCTGGCCACGCGCGATTGCAAGCCCTCCCGCCCGGCCGTCTGCCGTCGTGTGGCCCGAGCGACCGCTCGACCTCACGCTCTCCGAGCATGGCCACAAGCCCCCGCGGCCAGCCGCCACCGCCTCGCAACCAGCCCCCAACCGCATGTCCCCCCCCCCCCCCCCCCCCGACCGGCCTCCCGATTGGTTGCTGCCTCCGCTGCGCAGCCGCAAGCCCCCGCGACCGGCCTCCCCGCCGGTTGCTGCTCCGGCCGCGCGACTGGAGGGACGCACGCGTGGGAGGCCGTGAGGAGCGGTGGCCGGATGCTGCCTCATGACCCGGCCGGCCTCCACGTCCACACCCTCGACCGACCCTCACTAGCTGAATCCTCCCTTTGGCGGTGCCTTGCCGGCCATCCACAGGCCTTCCCTGGTTGGCCGGACCCCCGTCGGCGGTCGGCCCCTCGGCCGCCGCCTTCCAGTCCCCCCCCCCCCTTCGGCGTTGCTTTGAACAGCCATATATCCACATGTCGGCCCTAGTTGGCAGGACCCTCGTCGAAGATCATCCTTCAAATCATCCGAAGATCTTCGAATCCTCCACTTCAACACCTTTGAAGATATCCTTCAAATATCATCAAACACCTTTGAAGATCATTCGAAGATCTTCGAGCTCCTTCAAGCGCCCCGTGGGGATTCCGCCGCGCATATTTCATCATGCACACGTTCCATCATGCACACGTTTCACCAGGCGCACGTTTCACCCAGCGCGCACTTCGCTTTGCTACGTGGATAACACACTTCTTGCACACTGCGCCCTCCACTCAGCTACAAGTCCTCTCCAGACACCTCCGCTTCAACATGAATCAAGCCGTAAATACCAAGCCGTGCAGAACGTGTAATCACAATTTGCGAGCACCAACAAAAAAATTCAGAGTGCATCGCTCCTCCGCAACAACTAAGAAGATACTTAGCTCCATGAGTGATGGTCTGTAACCCTTGTAGCCTTCTCTTCTTCTTACTCTGTAACCGTAACTGTAACGATAGGTGACCTATCGCCCTCACATTCTCTACAAAGCTCTGTAACAACACCAAGAATATAGTAAAGTTTGGTCAGCGCAGTTCCGCCCACATAATTTTTTACCCATTTTCAGGAGTTTTCACGTTAAAAAACTATCTTACCAGCCGTCTCACTTTTTCATTGACTATTTGCGTGCTCGACCGCTCTCAAGCTAAAACAATTCAATTTTACACCGATCTATCGGAGCCTCGAGTTTCGCCACAACAAACACTAATACACATGATGTCAAGTTAAAATCTTCCATATTGGTGCTGATATAAAATACAAAATTAAATATAATAATAATTATAACAATAAGGTGAGGTTTTATATAAAATAATCTGAATTTATCAAGAGAAGTGATAGAGGGGCAAAAAGGGAAAACCGAAAGTTTGTCTTTTATGTGGTAGAATTTGCAATGTTTACATTAATGGTATACATTTGAGAAATTAAAATTATTAATTCAATGTAAATATGATAGAACATAAAGAGGACATGAGTTTATTTTCTCCTTGTCCATCCATTGTCAGCCATATAATTGTTGGCGCTGAGCTCTTTGTTGGAAAAAAGATTTTTCAATCCAACAACTCTTTGTTTAAAGCTGCACTCTAATGGTTCATTTGGTATGGCGGGAGCGATTGTGAACGCGATGGTTATGAATCGTCTTTCGTGAATATCAAGCCTCACATAAGGAACTCCATCCATTTTTACGTTCAAAAATTGTTTTTGTTCGCCGGTGACAATCGTAATCGCTGCCTTTTCAAATACATTTTATAACGTTTGTATTATTGTCCAAACTCACCCTTGACTCCTTAACTTAAGGCTCCGTTTGGCACGATTGTGGTGGTCGTAAACACATGAGTTAAATTTTCATTTGTTAAGAATCACCTAACAAACATCATTCGTTTGAACATAAAAGTAGATGAAGTTTCTTAGGTGATCGTTAACAAATGACAATTTAATTCACATGTTCATGACCGCTGCCACCATTCTAAACGGGACTTAATTTAAGTCCCGATTCATGCGGTCGTGACCGCTTGACCCGTGAAAATAAGTCCCCCCCAAACGGGGCCTAAGGTTCTGTTTGGGGGGACTTATTTTCACCGGTCAAGCGGTTACGACCGCATGAACCGAACCTTAATTACGGCCCGATTCATGCGGTCGTAACCGCTTGACCGGTGAAAATAAGTCCCCCCAAACGGAGCCTCAGGAGGCTCCGTTTGGGGGGACTTATTTTCACCGGTCAAGCGGTTACGACCGCATGAATCGGGCCGTAATTAAGGTTCGGTTCATGCGGTCGTAACCGCTTGACCGGTTTAAATAAGTCCCCCCAAACGGAGCCTAAGTCTATTATGTCACGCTAATATTAGATGTTGAATGAGATGAAATCATATATTCACGTGCTTTGTTTCACAGTGCATGAAAAAATGAATTTTGTTGTCATTGCAAATGCAGGCACCTTTAATTGTTATGGTATTTTCAGATTTGGTCTTTTGATTCTTTTTTAACACGGCGCTCAATCACTATCAGTATTGTTGCGGCGAAACTTGATGTTCCAGTAGATTGGTCAAAATTGAACCATCTTATTTTGAGGAGGGGTCGAGCGCATAACCAGTCAATGTAAAAGAACAAACGAGGTGTCTGGTAAGGAAAAAATTTTAACGTGAAAATCCCCGGAAAAAGTGGGAAACCACGTGGCCGGATCAGTGCCGACCAAACATCCACTATTCTCTTTGTGTTGTTACAACTTACAAGGCTTTGCAGAAAACTCGATGACAACAAGCCATTTTTCGTTACAATTATTGGGAGAGAGAGAAGAGTTCCGAGGGTGACAGGACACCGCTCGCAGAGTTAAGTATTTCTTCTTGTGTAGAGGGAAGCGCCACTCTCTGAGCGCTATGGAGTCTTTGGTTGATATTTGTTAGAGCTCCGCTCAAAGTATTCTACGAATACACCATCAAGTTTGGAATGGGTATTTATAGCACTTCCAGCGTAGAGCCTAACCCTAGAACGACACGAACCCGAAACCTATTCCGAGTCGGGCTAACACGCGTGCGGACATATAATTAAATATCTAACAATCTCCTCCTATGTCCGCCGTGTACCCAGACTTCGGATAGAGGGTGGTTTGTGCAAAGTTCAACCAAAACAGTGCAACACATAAATAACCAAAACTCAGCTGCAACACATAAATAGTCTCAGGTACAACAAGACACAGGCCTTATATGTCTGACGTCACAATCAACAGGGAGCTAGAAAGTCCAAACAAAACAGTGCATAAAAGAAGAGCTAAACAATGCTCTAAACAGAAGTAGCAAGAGAGAAATTAATAACGCTCTAAAACTCATCATCCAAAAGATCATCCTGATCCGAATTCCAGTCAACCAGTGCTCTTCCTATCCCAGCAGCTCCTGTAATTTCAACGCAGAATTTCATTTCAGAATGAATTCTATCCTTTGCAAATTTGCAAATATCTAGTTCTACAAAAAGAACTTAGTATTAATCATTTTAATTTGGCTGAGAGGACACGTTCACAGAGTATTATAGTTTTACCTCAGAACCTGATATCTGTTTTAACCGAAGCGATCTCAGACTTCTGGACACCGCAGCTATATCTGTGATCCTATATGGAATGTCATGGTTACTGCCCTTCTAAAGTTAATTGGAACTCATCAAGTTTGGAATGGAACCAATCTCCAGAAGAAGAGTCAAGACCAAGTCAGATTGTGTTATCAAGTTTGGAATAACACTCTCCTCCAAGGCAAAAGCCGAATCCAGGTGAAATTGTTAGCATCAAGTTTGGAATGAAACAATTTACCAGATCTGAACTCAGTAACCAAGAGCATCAACGGAGCACAACATGTTTGCTTTGACAAAGGAAATCAGACTAGTCAAAACATTTGGACAAAAGGCTGAACTAAATCGCCTATTGCTGAACTAAGGCCGAACTAAATCGCCTTTAGTCCCATTTCCCCCACTGTTTTGATTAGTCGGTCTTTGGGCATTCCTTTCATCAATGGATCAGCCAGGTTATCCTTTGAACGCACATCAATCAAAGTGATAATTCCTTGTTCTTTCAGATAATTCAGTAAAGCATGTCTCAGTCGTACATGTCTCCTCTTAGTATTATAGAGGGCATTCTTAACGACTTGAACTGCTCTTGATTATCACAGTACAAACTCAACGAGTTGACTTGTAGCTTAGACAAGGGAATGTCTAGAATCAAGTTCCTGATCCAATCTGCCTCTTCACCGGCCAAGGCTAAGGCAAACAACTCGGCTTCCATAGACGACAATGCTATACAGTTCTGTCTTTTGGATTTCCAAGTTATAGCAGCTCCTCCCAAGGTGAATATATATCCACTGGTGGACTTGCTGTTCCCGGCTTCTGAACACCACGAGGCATCAGAATGTCCTTCCACAGTAGGTGGGTAACCAGTGTAGCATAGAGCATGATCTTTAGTACCTCTCAGGTATCTTAACAGCCTGTCTAGGGCTTCCCAATGCTCTTTGCCTGGATTACTGGTAAAACGGCTCAGCATGCTAACCGAAAAAGCAATGTCTGGTCTTGTACAGCTTGTGGCGTACATGAGACTACCAATTATTTTGGAATATTTAACTTGATCAATGGTGGTCTCTTCATTAGGACTCAACTTGACGTTATGATCAAATGGTGTCTCAGCCGGCCTACAGTTATCATATCCCCAGGTAGAAAGAAGTTGCTCAATATAATGAGCCTGACTAAGAGTAACTCGACCCTTGTCAACTCTGACCTTCATACCTAACAGGGTATCTACAGGACCGAGGTCCTTCATATCAAAAGCTTCTGCTAGAGTGGATTTAATATCCCTAACTGCAGCAAGATTAGACCCCAAAATCAACATGTCATCTACATATAAGCATATGATGACTGTCTGATTCGACAATGAGCGGTGATAAAGGCATTTATCTGAGAGACTGAACTGAAATCCAAGGCTCTTTACCACCTGGTCAAACTTCATGTGCCACATCTTAGGCGCTTGCTTAAGCCCATATATTGATTTATCCAGTTTGCACACTTTATCTTTTTGATCTTTCTGCACATAACCTTCAGGTTGTGCCATGTAGATCTCTTCATCAAGCTCTCCATTTAAGAAGGCTGTCTTCACATCCATCTGATGAACTATAAAGTTCTCGATAGATGCTAAGGCTAGAAGAATCCTAATAGTCGATAGGTGACACACAGGTGAATAAACATCAAAGTAGTCTATTCCCCCCTATTGTTTATAACCTTTAGCTACGAGACGTGCTTTATACCTGGCTATAGACCCATCACTATGAAGTTTCTTCTTCAACACCCACTTGCATCCTAGGACTTTAGCGCCTTTCGGCAAGTCAACTAGATGCCAAGTATTGTTATGTAGCAGCGAGTCCATCTCATCATCAATGGCTTCTGCCCACATCAACGAATCTCTAGATCTCATTGCTTCCTGGTAGGAGAATGGATCATCCTCTAAGTGATAGGTGACGAAATTCTCACCAAAGTTCTTAGGGATCCTCTCTCTTGTAGATGCTCTAAGTGGAACATGTTTCACCTCTAACGGTTGAGGAGCAGTGCCAGAGGGGCCAGCTTCAGGTTCTACGATAGATTCTGAAATCATATCATTAGTGTAACGACCCCATCCGTTAAATGACGTATAGTAGAAGGTCCGGCCGGGGCCCCACACTATATGCCACAAACAGACGGTGAGGTCACAGGATAATACCAAACCAACCGAGTCCTAACTCAGAGCATTCTAGCGGAAGCTTATTAAGTACAAGAACTCATACCATTGAATGTCCACTACTATATATAAATATCACATTTATATAGATAACCAGGAATGTTTACAACCCACACCGCACACGGCCTTACGGCCTTACAAGTTACTCTTTACAACACATATAATTTCATACATCGGCACGCAGGCCGGCCACACATGAAATCCAACACTTCGCACGGCCTTCAAGGGCCTACCAGCAGCATGGGCTTTTGCCCGCTCAATCCATCAGCCCGCAACACCTGCATAAGGACGTCCACCCCATGGGTGATAAACAAAGCAACGGTCAGCATTCAGCTGACCAATTATAACGACCCCACCCCTTACCCGGGGCAGTGGTTCCTTCCCTGCATGTATAGCAATTTCAACATATAAAGCACATACACCCAACATCACAAACGCCGGCCTCAATGCCAGGCGCTCCGTGCACTCAGGGCACCTTTCATGGTTTGCACTTGGTAGGCGGGCATAAGCCTCCAAACCCTTGTTGAAGACCTCACGCACCCGTCTCACTCAGAGGTACGCACCACACCAAAACCCGTGAGCACTATCAGTCGACCTACCCCCGTAGTGTAACAAGCCTAGGGAATTCGCCCTGCTGCTTTGCTACCAATCGACCGCTCACCCGATCTTAACCTTGCCACTTGTTGGAATGGGCATAAGCCTCCAAACCCCTGTTGAAGACCTCTCGCACCCACCCACTCAGAGGTGTTCATCGCCACTTGGTAGAATGGGCATAAGCCTCCAAACCCCTGTTGAAGACCTCACGCACCCACCCACTCAGAGGTGTCCGCACTCCATCAACCAGCTCTTAAAAGCATACAACCAAAGGAGCTATGCAAAGCATCCTATACACCAAACACATCGTCCTCACCATCTCCGCAGGCTAAACGATGCATACACGGAGTCTTCTCCGGATCGCAATATAAACATCACCAATCCTGACATACGTCTGGATGGGCTTCACACAGCATGCCTATGCCGTACTACAGACTTCCGGCTCTAGATGCAGACTCAACTACTGGAATCACTTCCGCGTTTCCATCTCTTGATGGAGGATCCCATGCACATGCACAACAAAGGGCTTCACCTGCCCAAGGAAGAAAGATCGTTACCCTTGACGATCGCTTCGGCGCCATAGAAAACTAGCCGGATGGAAACCACCGCAGCGGCCTTGCCTCCGCAACGCTGCTCTCGGCTCTCTATTCGGCTCGACGAAGCTCCACCGGCCTCCTCCTCCTCCTCCTCCAAGCTCTCCTCTTCTTATGAAGAAAGGCTAAGTGGAATGAGCTTTCAACTCAATCCACGGCCTTAAAGAGGCTGGAAGTGCTATGGACCACAAGATCCAATTAGAAGGAAACGAACGGCCGAGATCTGCCCAAGAAACCAAATTTTGCCTGACACGGCCTGTGACACGCCCGTGTCACAGGCCGTGTACCCTTAAGCGGCACACGCGGTTTGGAACCGACTGAACAACACGGGGCTCGACACGCCCGTGTCGAACCTGACACGCCCGTGTCAGTCTTGAGACACGCCCGTGTCCCCTGCTACACGGCACCCAACGGCTCCTAAAACCAGTACACGGGTCGGAACACGGCAGCCGACACGCCCGTGTCCAGCCTGACACGCCCGTGTTCATGGCCGTGTTCACGGCCGTGTACAGCTCTGACCCGAATAGGCCAATTTTGAGATTTAAATCGAACACGCCCTGGGACACGCCCGTGTCCCAGGCCGTGTACCCCGACACGCCCTGGGACACGCCCGTGTCCCAGGCCGTGTCTACCAGCCTGCTACTCAAAATTCAAGTTGAGTCTTTTGGGGCCTTTTTGGGGTGTTACAACCCTCCTCTCCTTATAGAAATTTCGTCCCGAAATTTAGCGCAACGCACAAGTATCAACACAACCACGCTGTTGCGATACAACCCAAAACGATCCAGGTTTAGAGCTCAGAGGCCACAGCTTGGCTCGCCCCATGGAATCGTACCACCACACTGTTTGACCCAAACAGAAAAACATACATACATACAATAAACAACAAAATAAAGTGCACACTCCACTTTATTTCGGCTTCTCCGCATCTCGCAGAATCCGTCTAGCGGCCTCCATCAAGTCCAAAGCACGGATTTGCTGTTCTGCTTGATTTGAGCTTTGCGGCTCCTGCATCTCAAGAGTGTATATTCGCGGTTGCGCCCGCGATGCAGACGACTCTGCCACAGCTTTACCCTTCTCGTCATAAGATGCACCTGACTTTCTTTCACCCTTGGCCGCACCATTCCAGCAAAATCGCGCAATATGTCCTGGCCTCCCACAAATGAAACATGTCCGCGGCTCAACCCGTTCTTGCCCAAACGTTGCTCCTGACGCAACATCTGAAGAAGTTTGTTCAGCAGGCCTGAACCGCTTCTTATCACGTTTCCTGAAATCGGACTGCTCGGATGGCGGAACTTTGAAGTCGGACTTTTCCACCGCTACGATCTTCTTCTCCCGCACCCGCTTCAAATCCTTCTCTAGCGCACTAGCGGTATGCACCAATGCTTGGAATCCTTGGTTCACTGAACTCGGGAGAGCCAACCTCAGCTCATCACGCAGCCCTTCATAGAACCTATTTGTCTTCCGCGCCTGGTCCGCAAACGTCGACCCCGCATAACGACCGAGCTTGGTAAACTCATGCAGGTAATCGTCCACGGTCTTATCACCCTGTACCAGACGTTGAAATTCATTTTCCATTGCAATTCTCTGCGCCATTGGCAAATATTTCGCCCAAAACAATCTAGAGAATTCGTCCATCGATATGTCACCCAGATCTCTACCGCCCAACTGGTGCAACTCGATCTCATCCCACCAAAGCCTCGCCTCTCCTTCCAAGAGGAAAGTGGCTAACGGGACTTTCTGCTCCTCATTAATCCTGAGCGCAGCCAGGATTCTTTTCACTCGAGAGAGCCAATCCTCAGCCTCTGTTGGAGACGTTGCCCCGACAAACGTAGGCGGATTAAACTCCATAAAGTGCTTAAGTTGCTCGTCCACTGCTTGCACAGCAACCGGAACCTCAACATGCTCTTGCCTCGCACCAACCTCAACATGCTCTTGCCTCGCACCAACGTGCACTGGCGCCACAGTGGGCCTCGCTTGTCCAAAAGGTTGTGCCTGAAGCATAGCAAAGATCATCTCCGCAACTAAGCGCACCGTTTCCGCAGAAGGGGGAGGTGTAGGCACCTCAGGTGGTGCCGCACTCTCATCCGAACGCTGGGGCTCCGACTGCCCAGCTCCACTCCTCGTCACCTATAGGTGAACAAGATAGCATTACTTTCCATGGTAATACGGCAAACTCACCGAAAAGACACACACACACACATTCCTAGTGGACATTCTTGAGTTCATTAGCGTTACAGCAGGTCGCACGAACACGTGCTCGCCACCCCACAAAAGAATTCGACCACGAATTCGGAAGGGAAGACCGACAAAAGCGCTGATACCAAAATGTAACGACCCCATCCGTTAAATGACGTATAGTAGAAGGTCCGGCCGGGGCCCCACACTATATGCCACAAACAGACGGTGAGGTCACAGGATAATACCAAACCAACCGAGTCCTAACTCAGAGCATTCTAGCGGAAGCTTATTAAGTACAAGAACTCATACCATTGAATGTCCACTACTATATATAAATATCACATTTATATAGATAACCAGGAATGTTTACAACCCACACCGCACACGGCCTTACGGCCTTACAAGTTACTCTTTACAACACATATAATTTCATACATCGGCACGCAGGCCGGCCACACATGAAATCCAACACTTCGCACGGCCTTCAAGGGCCTACCAGCAGCATGGGCTTTTGCCCGCTCAATCCATCAGCCCGCAACACCTGCATAAGGACGTCCACCCCATGGGTGATAAACAAAGCAACGGTCAGCATTCAGCTGACCAATTATAACGACCCCACCCCTTACCCGGGGCAGTGGTTCCTTCCCTGCATGTATAGCAATTTCAACATATAAAGCACATACACCCAACATCACAAACGCCGGCCTCAATGCCAGGCGCTCCGTGCACTCAGGGCACCTTTCATGGTTTGCACTTGGTAGGCGGGCATAAGCCTCCAAACCCTTGTTGAAGACCTCACGCACCCGTCTCACTCAGAGGTACGCACCACACCAAAACCCGTGAGCACTATCAGTCGACCTACCCCCGTAGTGTAACAAGCCTAGGGAATTCGCCCTGCTGCTTTGCTACCAATCGACCGCTCACCCGATCTTAACCTTGCCACTTGTTGGAATGGGCATAAGCCTCCAAACCCCTGTTGAAGACCTCTCGCACCCACCCACTCAGAGGTGTTCATCGCCACTTGGTAGAATGGGCATAAGCCTCCAAACCCCTGTTGAAGACCTCACGCACCCACCCACTCAGAGGTGTCCGCACTCCATCAACCAGCTCTTAAAAGCATACAACCAAAGGAGCTATGCAAAGCATCCTATACACCAAACACATCGTCCTCACCATCTCCGCAGGCTAAACGATGCATACACGGAGTCTTCTCCGGATCGCAATATAAACATCACCAATCCTGACATACGTCTGGATGGGCTTCACACAGCATGCCTATGCCGTACTACAGACTTCCGGCTCTAGATGCAGACTCAACTACTGGAATCACTTCCGCGTTTCCATCTCTTGATGGAGGATCCCATGCACATGCACAACAAAGGGCTTCACCTGCCCAAGGAAGAAAGATCGTTACCCTTGACGATCGCTTCGGCGCCATAGAAAACTAGCCGGATGGAAACCACCGCAGCGGCCTTGCCTCCGCAACGCTGCTCTCGGCTCTCTATTCGGCTCGACGAAGCTCCACCGGCCTCCTCCTCCTCCTCCTCCAAGCTCTCCTCTTCTTATGAAGAAAGGCTAAGTGGAATGAGCTTTCAACTCAATCCACGGCCTTAAAGAGGCTGGAAGTGCTATGGACCACAAGATCCAATTAGAAGGAAACGAACGGCCGAGATCTGCCCAAGAAACCAAATTTTGCCTGACACGGCCTGTGACACGCCCGTGTCACAGGCCGTGTACCCTTAAGCGGCACACGCGGTTTGGAACCGACTGAACAACACGGGGCTCGACACGCCCGTGTCGAACCTGACACGCCCGTGTCAGTCTTGAGACACGCCCGTGTCCCCTGCTACACGGCACCCAACGGCTCCTAAAACCAGTACACGGGTCGGAACACGGCAGCCGACACGCCCGTGTCCAGCCTGACACGCCCGTGTTCATGGCCGTGTTCACGGCCGTGTACAGCTCTGACCCGAATAGGCCAATTTTGAGATTTAAATCGAACACGCCCTGGGACACGCCCGTGTCCCAGGCCGTGTACCCCGACACGCCCTGGGACACGCCCGTGTCCCAGGCCGTGTCTACCAGCCTGCTACTCAAAATTCAAGTTGAGTCTTTTGGGGCCTTTTTGGGGTGTTACAATTAGACCCAGAGACAGATAAACCATGATCATTGACAAATTTATCTTTAAAGAATATAGCATCTCTAGACTCTATCACGGTATTCGTGGATAGATCGAGAAATCTGTCTGCTGCACTATCTTCTGCACTGCCTAGATAGACACATATCGTTGTTCTAGGTCCCACCTTAGGCCTCTTAAGGTCTTGTATACGCACATAGGCAATACAACCCCAAGTCTTTAGAGTATCGTATCTACAAGGATGACCGTGCCATAGCTCATACGGGGTAGACGTGAGCTGAGAATGAGGCACTCTATTCAGAATGTGATTTGCAGCACGAACTGCTTCTCCCCAAAAGGAATTAGGCATGTCAGCTGTTAGGAGCATAGAGTTCAACATTTCTGTTAAAGTTCTATTCTTACGCTCGGCAACACCATTCGACTGGGGTGAGTAAGGAGCTGTTGTTTCAAGAATTATTCCCTCAGAGGCACAAAATTCCTTGAACCTAATAACAGTGTATTCTCCTCCTCGATCACTTCTAAATCTCTTAATTTTCAGATTTAACTGATTTTCCACACAAAATTTTGAAAGTCTTAAACGTCTCAAAGGCTTCGTCTTTCGATTTTAACAGATATACATGACAAAATCTTGAAAAATCGTCTATGAACGTAATCAGATACTTCCTTCCCCCTCTAGTGACGTGACTACGAAAATCACAGAGGTCTGAATGTATCAACTCAAGAAGTTTCGTGCTCCTAGAAACCGATCTAAAAGGTTTTCTAGTGATTTTGGTCTGAGCGCACACCTCGCACTTGTCAAATCGAATCGACAGATCTAAGGGGATGTTATGACTCTTAGCTAACTCTAGCATTTTCCTATAGTTTACATGTCCAAGTCTGTTGTGTAACAACTTAGGATCAATAAGGTTTGAACTAATTTGGTGAATGCTATCATTGTTTAAGCTAAGTCTATACATTCCGTTGATCAGGTACGCACACCCAAAATAATGTGAATTGACTGCTAAGGTCATTCTACCGTTCTGAGTTGTGAAGGTCATCCCAGCCTTATCTAATAGACTAATGGAAATCAAGTTCTTGGTTAAATTTGGAACTACTTTTACATTAAGCAAAAATAAAATTTTACCTGATGAGAGGACCAGCTCGGCTGTCCCTGCATGGGTCACCTGAGTCTCTCCTCCATTGCAGTTCTCCACCTTCTCCCGGACCGTCTTAACCTCAGTCAGTAATCCTCTGTCATTCGTGACATGACAGGTAGCACCGCTATTAAGCCACCACTCTGCGGACGAACTGCGGTGACTGCTCCCAATCATAGCCACAAAGGACTTGGGGTCAGAAGCATCAGCGAGCATGTTCGCCACATTTTGAGGGGCTTCCTCCTTTTTCTTCGGGGCCTTGCAATCAGCCGCCCAGTGTCCCCACTTTCCACAGTTATGGCACTTGCCCCTCTTCTTTTTGAAAGAGGGCTTTTTAGGCAATAGTTGTGTAGTGGCCTTACTCTTGGGCGCTAGTGGCTTCCTACGAGGCTTGCTAGGTCGAGACACAAAGTTGAGAGTCTGTGAGGACTGCCCACCTTGTTCTTGTCTCTTCCCTGCAATATTTTGATCCTCGATATGAATGAACCTTTTGAGTTCATCCAATGCGATCTTTTCCTTCAGTCTGTGCATTTCAGTCTTGAAGGTCAACCACTCAGGAGGTAGCTTGCTAAGAATAAGACATACAAAGAGATTATCCGAGATATCGGACTTATCGTCCGCCAGCTTGAGGCGCAGACTCTCCAGTTCAATTATTTGTGAGGTGATTGACGAGTTCAAATTGAATTTTAAAGTAAAGAGCCTCTCCCCAAGGAGAGTCCTCGACAATCCCTCTTCCTTCTGGAAGTGCGCATTCAAGCGATCCCAGATTTCCTTTGCGGTCTTATGACTGCTGTAGGTCAGGGCGAGCCTAGGGTTCATTGAATTTAGGAGGTAGTCCCTGCAGAAGTCTTCGTCCTTTCTCCATTGCAACTCGTTCACGTCCTCTTCGGTAGTGGCAAAGTCACTCAGGACTGTGTAGAAGATCTCACGTTCCTTCATACCAAGTTGGACGTGCAGCTTCCAAGCGTGGAACTCGGAGAGGTCGAACGACTGAAGCTTGACGATGTCGTAGGAAGTAACCTTCGACATCTCGCTAAAGCTAGAACAAAAACACCCGAAAAGAAATCACCTGAGATGCGCGGAGACGAGACACCGGTCTTCGGATCCAATCCAGAAATAAAAATAAGTTGTTCCTCCACTGCGGCTGAACGTGGTCGCCGAAAACAGATCCGATAAACAGCACAGTTAGATGACTGTCTGAAAACCAATCTTCCACAGTTGTAAAATAATCACTTAGATCTGACATTCTGAAGGAACTTTGATCTTCCACTCATAAATTTCCAAGATCTGGACAATATGAATGATAGCAGCAAAAAGAAAACTGAATCTCTGCTCTTCCACTAGAAGATTTCCAAGATCGAACTATATAGCCCACTGAGATGGCAGCCAGATCAGCGACTATATACCCCACTGTGATCTATCACAGTTTCATTAACAGTGGCCGGAAGAAGAGCTACGTTAGCAGATCTGAAAAAAAAGAATGGGCCTCTCCTCACGACCGGAGCAATTAGAAATCCCGGCCAAAGTCTCGCGATTTCTACTCGATTGAGAGCGATAGATCTGGATCGGGACTAGAGATCGGGAAAAAACCAGAGATCGCGTCGGCAAAAGGTTAGGGAAGCTTCAGAGCTCCTTCGATCAGCGGCTTGACCGGCGTAGATCTACGATCTTTACGGCGACGACGTTGCAGAGATCTGTGTCGGCGATCTGCAACCCAAGATCTGCAAACACCGACTAATCAAAACCTTTGTTCGGAACGTGGCGAGCAGATCGCGCACCTGCGAGAAGCAGCCGAAGCCGCCGCTTCTTTGCCAAAGCTGCCGCCGAATTAGAAGAACGCACGGGAACGAAGCCGGGAAGCAGCGATGGCGGAATCGCACGGGAGCCGCGCACGGCGGAATACAGAAAAACGCAAATCGCTCGATACGAGAGCGGAAACCCTAAAGGATACTTTGAGAATGTTAGAGCTCCGCTCAAAGTATTCTACGAATACACCATCAAGTTTGGAATGGGTATTTATAGTACTTCCAGCGTAGAGCCTAACCCTAGAACGACACGAACCCGAAACCTATTCCGAGTCGGGCTAACACGCGTGCGGACATATAATTAAATATCTAACAATATTCGGAGGCTGGAGAGGAGCATTTTTTGGTTTGCGGCTTTGTCTCTTGTTGCACACAAGATGGTCTGGAGCGGAGAGCTTGCTATTGACTAGAGGGGTTGCTGGTAACTGGAGGGCGCAATGTGCGCGGAGTGTGCTCTCTCGCAATTCCGTCGGTGCTCCTGTTTTTGAGAGTTTCTGCATTACTCCATCGTGATTTTTTTTGTCGCTGGTAGGAGTCGATTGCAAGTACATGAGCTCTTCTCTGCCTTCCAACATGTGCAAGGTGAGAAGCGAAGTGTGCGCAAAGCGAAACGTGCGCATAGCGAAACGTGCATAGGATGGAACGTGCGCATAGCGAAACGTGCATAGGATGGAACGTGCGTCGGACGGAACGTGCGTAGGGTGGAACGTGCACAGAGACGCTCAAGGATCTCTCAGGAGTCTTCAAAGACGCTCAAAGATCTTCGAAAGGTTTTCAAAGACACAAGGAGATCGTTAAGGAAGTCCCCGAGGATTTCTCTCATGCGTTGGATGAGAAGCGAGAGGAGAAAATGATGGAGTGGAAGGAGGGCCCTGATGTCTTATTTACAGTTTTTCGGGGCGGTTATGGTGGTTACATGTCTATCCGCACATCACAACCGATTTATATGCTATACACAGATTGATTCCTAATATTTTATGACACATATTTTTAGAGGATTTATTATGCGCACACCTATCATATTATCCAGGCGATTACGCCGAGGAGGTTATGCGACGATCGGACGGTGTAGATTCGGCTGCAGTTAAGAGGCCAATCGGAGGAGAACTGATCGGCGACCGATTTATATGCTATACGCAGACTGATTTCTTATATTTTATGACACTAACATAAAAATCATTTTTTCAGATTTATGTTATAAATAATTAATTCCACCAACCAACTACAAATGTAACATTTTCATTCGTTAAACGACATATAATAGAAGGTCCGGCCAGGGCCCCACACTATATACTACAAACAGATGGGAGGGGGGGTCACAGGTTAATATCAAAAATTAGCACACGCATCCTAACTCAGAGCATTTTAGCGGAAGCATTAGGGATTAAGCATGAACTCATCAACCATGAATGTCCACTATATATATATATATATATATATATATATATATATATATATATATATATATATATATATATATATATATATATATATATATATATATATATATATAAACCAACACCTTTATATATATCTCAAGGGAATGTCTACAAAATACACAAAAGTTTGGTCTTAATGCCTTACAGGTTCTCTTCACAAGTGTGGATTACATACATCGACACACAGGCCGGCCACACATGAAAATAGTAAAATATTTCTTTAATTGGCCTTCGAGGTCCAACATAGCAGCAACAGCAGCACGGGATACAGTCCACTATTTTCCGCTCGGCTCTCAAGCACCTGCATGGGGACAATCCACCGCAACGGTGACAAACAAAGCAACGATCAGCATTCAGCTGACCAATTTATTACAACTCTACCCCTTTCCCAGGGCAGCAATATTCCTTCCCTGCAGACATATCATTTCACTGATAGATATATCTCAAGATGTGCACTCACGCACCATCAATATATCACAAATGTCGATCACACTGCCCGACGATCCGTACACTCAGGACACATTATTGGTGTACCGGAAAATCAGGGTCCCACCACCGTTCAAAGGTCCAAAACCCAACGGTAAACATTGAGCATTGCGCTCTACGGCCTACAGCCGGAGACTTTAGTCGTAATGACGCGCAGACCTAAGAATCTCATTATGTGCTACAACGAATGCCCAATAACCCGGACAACTCAAGTTGACAACCATAACGCGGAGACAGGTCAGCCGTTACCCGTTGCTCAAATAGCCATAACTGACGCGGGTAGACTTCCCCTTATCCGTTCGGCACGAAGCCTTTTAAGAGCTCGTAGCTCACAATAGTCACACTGTCTTCGAAGGACTGGCTTCACAATCACAGGTTAGCTAGGAGCTATCACCAGCGACAACCACTATCGCCTGACGTTAGCGACAGAACTCTCTTTCTGTACCCAACCCTAACCATAACTAGACCAACCATCCGAAAATCCCTGCAGCCACCTGTAGTGTCAGAAACACTGGACTGACATAACATACAATTCAAAAATTTTGAGGGTATTTTCCTGGAAGTCTACTTCAGTACTTCCTGTTACTCCGCTTCATAGACACAACCCACCGACCCCACAAAATACTTGTTTATACGCGGAGTCTTCTGCGGTGCGCAAAATAAATCATCACCAATCCAGACCAACTTGTTCAGATGGGCTTCACACAACATGCCTATTCCGTACTACACATTTTCGGATTTATATGCAAGACTTCTTGGGGATTTCAAGAGTCAATCCAACGGAAATCCTTCAACATTCCACCTTTTGGTGGGGGAAATCCATGCACATGCCAAAATAAGGACTTCACATGTCTAAGGAGAAAGATCGTTACCCTTGATATTCTTTTTGGAGCCATGACACAGCTTTTCTACGCGGATGGAAATGATCGCCTCACTTTCCCCTTCGCAATTATAGCTTCAGATCTTGTTTTCGGCCACAAGATCTTCTCCAACAACTTCAGCAAACCCTAGCTCCAGCCGAGAGTTTTCCGCTTAAGAACTCGGGAAGAGAGAGAAAGGAAAAGGAAATAATGATTTCCTCCTTTCTATCCGTCTACATAAGAGACCTCAGAGTACATCCCAACCACACCCTAAAATCATCAAAACCAAGCAACGGCTCGGGTTGAAATTAAATCACAGCTCAGTGGCCGCAAATCATCCTCCTGACACGAGTTGCTCCAAAATCGCCGAGCTCCGCTCGACGCTCTTCGTCGAGCTCAGTTTGACGACCTTTCGTCGAGCTCAGCTCGACGATCACCGCTCGACGATCTTCGTCGAGCTCCGCTCGACGATCTTCGTCGATCTCAACTCGACGATCTTCGTTGAGCTCCGCTAGCTCAGCTCGACGATCTTCGTCGAGCTCAAGTTGACGATCTTCGTCGATCTCAGCTCGACTATCTTCGTCGAGCTCCTCTAGCTCAGCTTGACGATCTTCGTCGAGCCCAAGTCGACGAATTCCTGTAAGTTTTGGGGGTGTTACCACAAAAGCCTTTCCCCTTGTTATGCAAACTTCTTCTTGAAAATTAAAATCTAAAATTTTCACTTGCATTCCTGAGCATAGAACATCTTTGCCATTTAACATGTTAAATTTCCTACCCATCACCTTCTACACACCACATTTTTCCGTGAACGAATTAATGCAATAAACCTAATTTTGGCATTTCTAATTTTCTCATCCCATTTAAAATATGCTTACTAATCATTGACTCGAAAGAATAATCAAAACTGTAGTGCGAATAATAATCACACACAAAAAAAATCATATTTTTACTTGACTTTTGTGCCAAGCTCACGGCGGCTACTCCGCCCCAAATCTTATAGACGACCTTCTTCTCACTCACTGGTTTGGATAGTCGCTTGAACAATATTGTTTGTTATCTTCTTCTTGTATGTTGAATTTTCTTTTTATTATGACAAGCAATGTGAGATTTACATTTTTGCATGTACAAAGATAGTTCGTACCACATCAAAGTGAGCATTTGGAGACAATATTTATTCAAAACATCATGAGTAATCTTTAGCCTCGACTTAGGCTTCGTTTGAGAGGACTTATTTTCACCGGTCAAACGGTCATGACCGCATGAATCGAGACTTACGGAGCCTTATTCTCATGCTATTATGTGCTTAGATCAATATACTGTAATCTATGCACCCATTTAAGCCATATAATATTTTATTCTTTTGGTGCATACAATAATTTTATTCTTGTGATAAATGCTTGGAGTAGAAGAGTACTAATGCTTTGAGATGAAAATTTTGAACAAGGTGCTCATTTGACACCGCGGTTGCGGTCGTGAACATAGTGGCTATGAACTATTGTTCATGAATTGCCCGACCACAACTAAGGAGCATCATCCACTTTTATGTCAAAGTTTTTTGGTAGCGGTCATAAACATTTTCATGCCAAACACATTTTTGAATGATCGAGTTTTTGTCCAAACACATAGAACCAAAAAAACACCGCCAAACAAGCTCTTGGCGTTAGTGTGTCACCCGATCTAGCTTCACATTTGTTGGAAGAAACACGAGTTCCACTAAACTAGACACTCAATGAAGAAGAGATGAATCCACAAGGTAGGGAATGAGATGTGAGCCTGGATATAACTCGGGCTTCATTTGAAACAATGTTTTCACGCCTATGTTAGGAGTAAACCCCGCCGGACAGCGAAAAAACAAATGCTGTCGGACGACATTTGCCTCGTGTCACCCCGCATATAGAGCTTCTTGACTCCATCCAAGCCAAATTTTGATAGGCGGACACATCCGCAGGAGCAGAAATCTACCGTGCGGACAGCAGGGACAGATTTGGCTCGGTAGAGCCAAACCCTCTTTTGTAAATTTTCCCAACTTTATTAACAGCCCTACTGAGCACAAGCCAAATCACAAATGGACATTTAGGTCTCACAAAAAGAAGCAGATTTAAGTCGGTGATGTAGGAATTGTGGAGAATGGCAGAACATCTCTCAGATCAGTGTAAATAAATCGCTGTTTCCGTTTCACCGACGTTTACCCTAAACCTAATCTTCCCGGAGGCTGGAATCAGCGCCGGCTTCTGCTCAATCCCTAGCTCTATCTGCTCGGCGACGGCCAACCACTACGCGAGTTCCTTGTCGAGTAGTGATTGACAGGGATCGAAGCGCGATCGCTGACACATTCAAACGCGGCAACTGTAGCCTGGATCTGGAGGCAGTGGCTCATCGGAGACCGCGCTAGAGATGGTCGGAGGTGGAATCAGGAGGGACGATGCAGCCCCCGGGATAAGCAGCAAGAACGTGTTTGCCGCGCTTGAGACTCTCAAGAAAAAGAAGAAATCTTCCGATAAGGATCGCAAGGGTTCTTCAAAGAGCAAAGAATCTTCTAAGGCCCAGGGGAAGGAGCCGGAGGCGCCCCAGGAATTCTGGGTTCCGGCGCCACTGAACAAGTCATGGGCCGATGTAGATGACGATGATGACGACTACTATAAGAGCGTTCCAGTTCTGCCAGGATGGGAAACTACAGAGGAGCAGCAGAAGGATAGCTTAGCTCCAGCTGAAGAGGTTCCTTTCCTTACTTGGTTTCTCCTGCATTAATGATCTTGATTTTGTCTCACGGACTGTAATCCTGTTGTTTTACAATTGCTAATTTCTTAGACCCCTGAGTTGAGTGATGCACAATTGATTTAAGTATGAGCTTTTTCTCCTCTCATAGAATTGTTTTGTTCATACAATCCAGGCTATCCAAGCTTCTTTACTTTAAATTTCTTAAAACTAGCCACCATGGCACAGAACCTCGTGCCTAAGATCATTTCCTAAGCGCTCTATAATAGTTAAAATAATCAACACATGATAGTAATTTTCCATAATCATACTTTTATTAAGTCTGTTTGATTTAAATTAGTACTAAACTCTCTTTGGGTCGGTTCGTTTAGCTGGTTTTGGGATGATGGGATTGGAATTGAACTACCAATTCCAATTCATGTGTCACTTGCCTCCTTATCTGGATGGAATTGACATTGGAGAAAATGTAACGGTCATGAGCCATTACGAGATTGCCGACGAGGCCGCTGACACCGGAAGAGGAAATGGGTGAGCTAATGCTAATCTCTAAAGTTGCTTCTACTCCTAATCTAAGGCAAACTGAATGTAAAAAACAAAGTATATTATTCATTGCCTAAAAGAATACAACCATGGCCTTTTATAGAGCCATTCTGATTGCAAGTAGTCATTAAATGTTTGCCACGTGGTCGCTATACAAGACATTATATTCCCGCCCTTCCCAACTAAACAACGTCCCCGTCGTTTGATTCCACCGGGGTCAAAGACCCAAAATAGTGTGCATGATAATTGAATGTGCCTCCAGTTGTGTCGAAATGGCACACCCTCCTGGATAAAAAAATGTTGTAGAAGATTTTTTTTTGTTGGGAAGAGATCTATCCTCAAGAAACCATGGTTGAACAATTCTATCAAACAAGAATTTGGCGACGTTATTGAGTCTGCCTAGATCAAATGCATGAATGGTCCAAGAATATGTTGCATGATCAGCTGGAACGACCATTGTTGGAAGCTTTGTTAATAATGATTCCAAAGCAGAATCTTTGGAGCATGTTTTGTCAAGAATGTCACCATAACTATTCTTGATCTTGTCGGTACCAAATCGATCTTGAGAGGAGGTCAGAGGGATTTCCACTTGGATTGCACCATAAGTTGGATGAGCCTAGGGGTGCAACTTGAGTTGAGCTGGCTAAAAAAAAGCTCGACTCAAGCTCGAGCCTGTGGAGCTCGAGCTCGACGAGTTTGAGCTCAATTACGAGTTGAGCTTGAGCTCAGTTATTATTGTTCATGAGCTCGCGAGCCGGGCCACAAGCTTTTTTTTTCTACATTACTTTTTTTTAAAAAAATATAAAGAAAATACGGTTCATGAGCTAAAAAGCTCGTGAGTAGCTCGACCTCGAGCTTGATAAGCAGACATTGAGCTCGAGCTCGAGCCAAGATAAAATGAGCTCGTGCTCGGAATAATTAGCCCGAGCTTGGAAATGTTGCCAAGCTTGACTCGATCTTGACTCGTTTGCACCCCCAGATGAGCTAGTGAAAACAGTTTCTTGGATATCTCTCTTGAGAAGAACGATCTTTTCATGGAAGTTTGAATTATTTGTATCATTGAGCCATTGAATTTAGGCATCTATGCTATTGGAGGCATCTTCCACCAATGCTTGTAGGGTAGAGAACTAGAGATTGAAGATGCGTTTTTCGAGGACATGTAGAAATTGGAACGAGTGGTTAAAGAAAACCAATAACATTCCATATATGGAGGTGGAATTTGCTGCACATGAGCACATTGAGGTCCCATTTGCATAGATGGAGATTCTGGTAGCTTTCCTTTTGTGCCCAACAATAAAGAAGATGCGATAGACTGATCAGGTTGTGCAATCTCCTTGCCTTCACGCTACGAATTTGTTAATAGCTTCAAAGATTTTTGAATATCTAAAAAATTTGAGTACTATCCCACTATAGAGGTTGGCATTCTTGATGGAAACATTGTTCTGCCTATTGAATTTCTGCTTGAGAGGCGCACAATGATTCTATAAATGAATCTTGCATGCGGCCCAACTCCTTCCAGATTTCATCTTGCAGTTCTTGGGTACTGAGAAACTTGTCGATTTCATGTATAATAGTCTTCATCCTTAAAACAAATGAGGCATTGGAGAAACCCTGTTTCGGCGGCACCCTTCTGCGACCGGGCTATGCGGGAATGATAAAGAGGGAAGATTGCTTGAAAGAAATTGAAGGCAAGAATTCTTGGAAGAAAAATGGTTGGCGAGGCGATCTACATATAATCAAAGGCAATAATCAATGGAGGAATTCTTGGAAGAATTGAAGGAAGAAAATCAAGAAGAGACAAGAATCAAAGGCAAGAATTCTTGGAAGGAAAATGGATGAAGAGGCGATTTGTAGTAAAAATGGATACCTTCAAATGAATTTGTGGATATGAAATGGATACCTTTAGACGTTATTCCCAGATATGCATATCACAAGCAGAAGCGTCCTCTATGACGGTAAATTCTAATGTGGGACGTGACCTGTATCCAATTTTAAAACTCAAAACTGATAAAAATCTCGGAGTTCTGTTGACTGCATCAATGAAGTCGAGCTTAATTTCCTGATGAAGATGATGGTGATGAATCTTCCAAGTCTGTCTCCTGGTCTAATAAAATTTGCCTCTACTTCCCCACCGGCAGGATGACTCAATTTCTTGATCTTTTTTCATCCACCAGTGTATTAGAGAACCCTTGGCCTTATAACCTTTTCTCAACTCTCTGAACAGAGAAGTCTTTCGGTTACAACTTTATCTTCAAGAAGCTACAACATTGATTCAAGAAGCTGCCACTTTCTTGATCACCAGAGTTGGAGAGGGGATCAAATGTATTGACGATGTTCCGACGATGTTCTTGATATGCAGAGTGTCGAAGAACATCAATGTCTGTTCTGACGAGACGACAAGAGTTGACGGGGAGGAAGAGTCTTAACACTCTCAATGGGGAGGAAGACCTCATGTAAGAAGCTACACCTTTCTTGATCGTTGCAAGTTGTGGCATATAGAGTGTTTCGACGAGATGGTCGTAGGTGACAGGAGGGCTTCTCAATGAGAGCACCAATGTAGCGGTCTTGAGCCGTCACATGATCGCCGACGAGGCCGCCGACCTCGGAAGAGGAAATTTGCGAGCTAATGCTAATCTCTAAAGTTGCTTCTACTGTTGTACTCCTAATCTAAGGCAAATTGAATGTAAAAGCAAGTATACGAATACGTACCCGGTACAACGGTACGCCAAAATTTAAAAGACAAGTATACAGGTACGCCATGATACATTATAACAAATATATATATATATATATATATATATATATATATATATATCACACGTGCAATAAATAGTTCTCAAAACATCAAAACATCAGACATAAATCATAACATGAAGTACAAGTTAACAAATCAATGCGACATAATATGAAGTTTTCAAACATTAAGCATTCATAAATATTGCAAAATTTAACATCTTATATGTTTAACCAAAAGAGATAAAATTAAACTTAAGTCTACTCATCAGTCTTTTTTTTTTCTTCTTAATTGTTGGATATCAACATCTTCAATCTTTGGTTAGTCTAGAGACAAGTTAGCCATTTTGTTAATAACTTGTGTCGTTTCAACACGTTCAATACACGTACTTGTAACAAAAATGTGCCAGTACCAGAAACATACTCGGTACAGATACACAACTTAATTTGACGTACTACTGCTTCCTAACATAGAGACAACTTTTGTTTACTCTAGAAAAACAGACTCCTATCACAATATGCAGAATGATGTGCTAAGTCCAAGTGTGTCCACATAGGAGTATCCGTCGAGTATCGGGTACGTACCGATACCGGATGTGTATCCGGTACGGGTACGCTGCCTTCAGGGAAGTATCCGTGCTTCATAACTTCTACTCCTATTCTAAAGCAAATTGAATGTAAAAACAAAGTATATTATTCATTGCCTAAACTAATACAACCATTGCTTTTTATAGAGCCATTCTGATTACAAGTAGTCGTTCAAGGCTTGCCACGGGATCGTTATACAATATGTTACAACAAAACAGTTAGTTTTTTGCCCCTTTGAAATTCCGTCATGAATGAAAAATGACATGTTTAATACTCAATTGGTGCTCTTGCTTCAGAAGAAGAACATTAAGAATAGGTGATCAGCAACAAAAAAAACATAAAAGTAAAAGAATGAATCTTGTTTACAAATTTAAAAAAAAAGGACATAAAACATGATAAAGAAAAATGAAGGGAATACATGATTTTCTGATTTAGTGTTGTGTGCTAGATTGTTGAGGTATTATTTCGTGCCATAAGTTTTGTCATTGTAATCAAATTCTTGAAGTGTGTCCACATAGGTGTATCCGTCAAGTATCGGGTACGTACCGGTACCAGATACGTATCTGGTACGGGTACGCTGCCTTCAGGGAAGTATCCGTGCTTTATAGCTTCTACTCCCAATCTAAGGCAAATTGAATGTAAAAACAAAGTATATTATTCATTGCCTAAACTAATACAACCATGGCTTTTTATAGAGCCATTCTGATTACAAGTAGTCGTTAAAGGCTTGCCATGTGGTCGTTATACAATATGTTACAACAAAACAGTTAGTTTTTCGCTCCTTTGAAATTCTGCCGTGAATGAAAAATGACCTGTTTAATGCTCAACTGGTGCTCTTCTTCAGAAGAAGAACGATTGGAAGAGGTGATCAGCAACAGAAAAAACATAAAAGTAAAAGAATGAATGTTGTCAACAAATTAAGAAAAAAATGACATAAAACACGATAAAGAAAAATGAAGGGAATACATGATTTTCTGATTTAGTATTGTGTGCTAGATTGTCGAGGTATTATTTCGTGCCATAAGTTTTGTCATTGTAATCAAATTCTTGAAGATGCATTGAGGAATGACAAAAAAAATTTTTGCAATGATAATTTTATGGACAAAGGAGGCACATAAGTTAGACATCCAATGTTGATGCCCTAAGTCTGTCGATGAAAAAAACTAGAAGTTCGATAGAATCCTTCATTTGATCAACCTTTTATTAGAAATCAATTAGACAATCAGGTGGCTTGTACAATCCCTTTTCCCAGTTTTAAATTGTTATCTTTTCCTAACATGGATGAGAAAGAGTGAAGGTGATATGTTTTTTGGTTCGATTATAAGTTTATCTGTAATATAAATGTGGCGAAAACAAACAAATGTAAGATTTAGAAGTTGAGGGAGAAATGTGTTGATATGCTTCAGTAAAAAATACTATAAATTGATGGGGAAAATAATGCTGAAAACACCGACCCTCTGATTGTTCATATGTCAATAAATGCCATGACTGGTGCTTATAATTATCAGACCAAAAGGGTAACCTTTTCTTCAATGGAAAACCATTACACTTTAATATACACAAGAAGCACCCATAAGATTTTAGACGCAAGCACAACTACTAATTTGGGTTGTAAGTTGATTTCTATTCCTCCTTTTGCGGTGGAAGTTACTGATGCCAACAGGATTCATAGCAAATTCATAATGTGTAGATTTTAAATGGGAAATGCAAGGCTTAGAATTCTTGATGGATATACTGATTTTACCCTTAGGAAACTGTGATACCGACATGCATTTAATGTTTGGTAATTTCCAAATACAATTTCAGACGCAAAACATGAAAATAATAGGTCGGCTACTAGTAGATTGGTCACTAGGAGGTGGATGCATACTAGTAAGTTGGTCATAGAAGGAAGATGCAATAACTGATTCTAAAATCTGCACAACTCTCTTTGTTGTGCATATGGATTGTGACAAAGCACGCAAATGGAGATGCCACATTATGTTCTATAGTCGAAGTTCATAGCAAATGTTACAAGCATAGCTAGAGGAGCATTTTGATTTATTTATTACACCTAAAGGACTAACACCAGTTCGGGAGCATGATCACCTTATTTTGTACCCTATCTCATAGATACCTATCACATGCCCGTGTGTAGGATCGCGTTACCGGGCGGGATGCGACGAAGGAAGAGGACGAGGGTTGATTTGAATAGAATTTCCCTTTTGATTCTCGGTGGCGACCCTTGTTGACATAAGTGATTCAGGGCTTATGCTGTGAGTCCACGTTGGGATTCTGGTTGTGTTGCCGAAACGGTGAAGTCATTAGAGATACTTTAAAGACTTTCTGTGGTTGCCTCGACGGGGCCATCAATGGACAGAGAGAATGGGTGCAATGCAACACGAAATGTAGAAATCACATGACTGCTGTTTTCAGCGGCGAGGGCTGTTGTTTTCAGCCACTACGGCTTCTGGAATGCAACAATATTTGCTGCTGTAGAAGGTGGGTGCCACTGTTGGCGTAGCGTCGGAGGTAAGCACACACTACTAGGGCAGCAACCTCACGAAGGAAGTGGGAGAGGGAGATGAAGAGAAGTTGGCAGTAGAGAGAGGGAGCTCTGGATCTCTTGATGCCCAAATAAACATTTTATTCATGTATACCCGGTTCATAAGACGCCCCAATATAAATAATAGATTACAATGCTTAAAATATACAACACGAGTTTTTATCTCACCATAGTTGGGTGCTTAAAATATAAATGAAATTAAATAAAAGATTACAATGGTTAAAATAGAAACAAAGTAAACTAAAAGCTTGCAATGTTTTAAATAGAAGCAAACTAAAACGAGGTCATGAGAAACAAAAAATTAACAAGAATGACGAAGCCAAAATAAGAACTAAATAACGTGATAAATGCGACATACTCTAACCACGGGAACTCTTGCCATATGTGTGCCGCAAATTGCCGTGACAATGCGCTCCCTTATAGAAGAATGAGATTGAGAAACTCATTAGACATGTTGGACATGGGGTAATTGGGCACAATATATGCCCCCACTCATCCCCAATTTTCTTAGTTAAAAGAGGGATGTAATTTGGAGGATCTGTCAAGACCATAGAAAACTCAATAAAAACACTGTTCATGCCACATATTAATGAAGCTTTTGTGCTAGAAACAGATGGCTCTAACAGTGATGATGCAAAATAGCCATCCTATAATACTCTTTAGCATGGTATTGAGGGTTAAAATGATAGCCTCTCTATCAATGAATTGGAGCTCATAGCTATTGTTTTGTTAGTACACAAACGTACACCCCATCTCATTGTTAGGCATGTTTATCATCAAGTCCTAAACAATTGCTAGAATAGAAAATGGAAGAACAAGATGAGATATGATTACTCTATTATATATAAGATTATAAGAGGCAATGGGAACAATGTTGCTGATGCTTCGTCCAAGAAAATGGAAGAACAAGAAGGGAAGTTGACTGTCATATCGACATTTACATCATATTTGTTATCTCATCATTGACACGTGAGTTTAAGATACATGATTGCAAGCACTCATTCAAGGAAAGGATGAGGATCCATCATCTAAGCCACAAAACCAATAGGAAAGTAGGCTTTTAAAAAAATGAACCTTGGGAAGGATTATAAAAGAAACATTTATTACTTAAACTATATCATGATAGGGTCATTGGGTGCCATGTAAGGATTAATGCCACACTTCATTGGCTCAATCAATTTATATTGGAAATGCATGAAGGGTTTAATGCATGACTGCATCAGAAGTTGTTCCATTTGTCAACAAAGTAAACGTAATTCTTTGGTTCGTTGGTTTAATGCCACCTCTCCTAATTCCAAATAGGATATGGCAAGACATATGACACAAGCCAAATATATTGAGTGTGTAGTTGCGCCCTTACGGAATTCTTAATGAACGAGTGTTAGTGATGCGCTGTAGGGAATTCTAAAATGATGCGATGCACAAGCAATTTTCTGATGAATGGTCAATGTTAAATACTAAAAAATTATAAATGTGTTCACAATCATTCACAATGAATAATGAGATTACAACACTAGATAAACAAGATATTTCAAGTCAAATTAAATTTAAAAGTGCTTCAATTAAATTTTAGGTTAATGGACTTCCTAAGTTGACAATTAATTGGCAAACTTGTATGAATTAATATCCTAAATAATATACTTTCTCACTAAATGTACAACAATAAGTAATAATGACTTCAAAATTTTTTTTACATAAGCAATTAGAGGGTGCTATGCTACTGATTTTAGGAACTGAACAGCAGGTTCGTCAAAATTCTGCATTGATTTTTGGGTGCTGTGTGGGGAAATTGGATGAATATTATGAGAAGGGCTGGGGTTGGGGAAGGTTTTGTCACTGGAGACATGTTATGTAGAGGGAGATGAGGGGGTTGACTTGCAGGGAGTAGGAATTGGAGTTACTGGGCAAGTTCTATAGGGGTTGGGATGGAATTTTGGTGGCTGAATTGTACAATAAATTGGGCTTTGGGAACGGTACAGTTAATTGGGGGTGCTGATTGCTGAATGTGTCCTGTAGGGGTTGGGATTGAAGCTTCGTTTGATTAGGCGGAAGGTGACGGGGCCGCTGATGGAGCTGGAGGGGGGAGGCTGCCGATCGAAACAGAGGTTTTTTCCTTCATTTTCCATGGCCGGCAGGAGGAAACGCGGCAAACGCCGCCGCCGGGCATTTGGTTACTCGCCGTGCGGCGGCGTTTGCCACAAACGGCGGGTCCAAACGCCGCGCCAAACAAAGCCTGAGTTTGGTTTCCTGAAGTGGGGAATGTTGGGGGTTTTTTGTACATATGTGGGTGTTGGAGTATTATGTGTATTGGGTTGGTGGAATGGGTGTGGCGGTGGAGGGATGTGACACATTCTAGAAGGGGAATTGGTACTCTGTAGGAGTGGTTCCGGCAGTTACAGCCCTATGCGACCCCAGATGTTGTGCAATAATTGATGATTATAAGATGATTAACTGCTGGATGATGGTGTGAGTGATGGATACAAGCTGTTATAAGTGGGGGAGAAGTAGTTAATGAGTGCTTATGTGAATTTGGGGCATGAGAGAGAAAGAGAGAGAGGTAGTTACTACAAGAAACAAGGAAATCTAGTGGTTATGGGAGTTTTTGGGTGGTTAATGAGTGGTTAGTAAGTGGGAGGTAGTTATGGGGAGTTGTGTGGCTAGGAAAAATAGTTATCTTGGCTTCAACATCAAGAGTCTACAAATTCAACATCGTAGGAAGATTGGGAGAGGCCAAAATTTCCGCCCCAAATTCTGCAATAGTCTGAAAATCATCCACTAGACTTATATTTATAGGCAAGGATCCCACTACAGTTGGCTACGATCGTCAGATACAATAATACAGAAAATATGCGTCAATAAAAATACAAAAATGCAAAAAATATACATAAAGTTTGTTGTCGTCGCTTTGAATGCGACTGCAGGTTCGTATTGTCCATACGCCAATCCTATTTCTGTCTCCTGCATAGGTAGACCTATGCAAGTTTCGATACAGATTGAGTTTCTCACGACCAGTGAGCCCCTCAATTACCTCAGACTTGAGAGCATTCAACTCGGATGAATGAAGATGATCGTGCTCTTCGTGGAAGGGTGTATGCTTTCAGATGCGTGAGGAATCAATATTGAAATATGAACCGGTGAGTCTGCTATTAACAGAGTAGTGGACTGAGGTTGATAGAAAGATGAGTGTCAAGTGTAGGTGGTGACTGAGGCTCAAGGGTAGTATCAATGAATGTAGTTAAGTATTCGTGAAGTTCATAATATAGAGTAAAATCTTCAATGTTGAATTCCTCTATTTTTAGGTATATTTAATTATAGGTATTTGACCCAATGTTGACTCACAATGTATGTTATGCTCTCGGTGGATGAGTGCATGCTCTCAAGTGTCGAGGGAGGAACCAATATCAAAATGGGAAAAGATTAGTTTGCTGGTAACTTGATATTGGGAACTGACGATGAGTGTCTGGTATAGGTGGTGATCGAGACCCAAGAGTAATGTCAGGGAATGAGGTCAAATACTCGTGAGGTTTATAATATGAAGTCAAATCCTCAATTCTGAATAATTTATGAATCCACATACTCTTAGGGATCGGTAATTTTAAGCGTTCAACCCAATTTTCCATACTACTGTGCAGGGGAATGTTCACCTGACGTTTAATTTTTTCGTTGTTCCTTGATGGAATTCTTTAGCTCTAATTATAACCATCACTTGCCTTCTCTAGCACTGCTATCTTTTGTGAATGTCTGCATAAATTTATAATTTTCATCATTTATTGTAAGTTTACATCAGACAAATTCATGCAATCATGCAAATGATGTAAACCATATAGTAGATGTGAATCATACAACACATATGAGTGAGGCAATATGTGTAAATGATCATTCAACCAATATGAATGATGAACAATAGACATGACCAACTCCTTATATTGAGGTTCTATGATGCTAGAAGGAACTCCTAAAATGGGTACACTGTCATAAGGCTCTTGTGATTGGGTGTACAAAATTTCATTGTGAGTGCGATGGTCACTCAAATAATCACAAGTGACATCGACAATTAGATATGATAATATAACATATCGAATATCTCTTAGGCTCCGTTTGACAACCAACGCCACTCCGTTTCGGCCGGAACGAGCCGGAGCAATCCTGTTTGGGATGAGTTTGCAAGCGCCCTTTGAAAAAGACCGACCTGAAAGGGTAATAGCCCGACCGTTTTGCCGCTGGATTGCCGAGCACCAGTCCGCCATTCTGACCGAGCGTTGTCTCTCTCCTCGCCGGCGTGCCATCGAGACGGATTGTCAAACAGACCCTTAGAATGCTGATAATGATAAAATATGTCCCTGAACCATTAAGAGAAGTCTCAACTTTTATCGACTCTCTAATTATTTGTAGGTCCCTGATGAGTATTGGCTTGTTTAGATAATTTCTAGGTGGACTATAGGAATATTTGCCGATTATGTGATGAGCACTCACATACTTACATGAGGTATCAACACTAAAGAATGAGTCCATGACATACCGAATGTCTCTCAAGTGACGCGACTTCTCAGGAGGTTCCCCAAGCGATCTATAGGAATATTCTTCGCAAAGGCTGCGATCCCCCAAAAATATGGCTGAAACATCGACTCTGAGATGCCACTCTAAGATTTATCGAATGCCTCCACAAAGGGAAAACTCATTGGGTGGCTGATGGGAGGGTCATAATGCAATTCGTCACACGTGCATTCAGGACCAAAATAGGTTTCCAAGATATTAGGAGTGTCCTTAAGTGTAATAGGAGTAATCACTACTTATGCAACATTAGGCTCAAGAGCCTCACGAGTGGAATGAATTATAGATGTACTCCATAAGTAGTTTTAAGGATCCTATGCTCATAAATGAATCGATCATCTGCATGCGAAGGCTCGTCACGAGGCTTATCGTGCGGGTCATCAACTATCAATAGTGGGATAATTCACTGAATGAATATTAATAGTGGTGGTAATGCCCCCAAAGGGTGGCGGTCTTGCCACGACCAGGTGTGTGCAGGGGGTGGGAGGAGGACACACCACTTCATAGGTATATGGTAATTCCTTATCACTCTCTATGAGCGGATCTCTTGTAGGGCACTGAGCAATGGGGGGACTAAAAAAGCGGAATTTACTCAACCTTCTAGTTCATATAATATCGACTTTGCGTTTATGTGCTTTAAGTCATTTCTAATGTGATCACAGTGAGAGTTTATGCAATCAAACCGAGCTAGCATAAATTTTGGGAAGTCAATAGTCAACATCTTTGTGTTAGTGACATTCTCAGAGTGGTCATCTATATGGAGCTCCTGATAAACATCGAGTCGTGTCGGAGAATTAACTCGATCCCTGCTAATAAAAGGTTGTGGATGAGGATGATCGTAATGGTATGACGAATTTGTAGAAGCTCTTTGAGGTTGAACGTAATAAGATTTTGGATCATTAAATAGAGGATAGTAATAATAACATCTCTTGTAATACCTTGAGGTTGAGTATAAACAAGGTTTGAATTATCAAATAGAGGAGAAGAGGTCCATGGATGATCTATGAACTCTAGTTCCACGTATGGTACACTAAGTTCAAATCTATGTCTCTAATAGTATGAGTAATAGTGAATGTGTAATTGTTTCAAGTGTAGTGTTGTAAGAAATTCTAAAATGATGCAATGCACATGTGATTGTCCAATGTTTAATTGCAATAAAAATTCTAATTATTAATATTAAAATCCATAAACATTCACACTGGAGATTAGGCGTTAGAAACACAGACAAGATCTAGTCGAATTTATGAAGAGAATGCTTCAATTAAATGCTCGACGATTAAGTCTTTCAAGTATAATTAAAATTATGTAAATTCTTACAACTTAAGATCCCAAATTTGATGTATTTTCTCCAAATAATTACAAAAAGCATCGTAGACTTTAAATTAGAATTTACGAGAGTAATTGGGGACCAGATTGGTTTGACGTGGGCTGATTTGGGGCAGGGCAACACCTTTAGTTCTAGACTGGATTAAAACGGCTGGATGGAGAATTGTTGGGCTGGTTGGGGTTAGGTAAGCTTTAGGGGTGTTGGTAGGGGTGGAAGAGATGACAGGGTGTTAGGGGATGGAAGTGAAGTGATCGACAGGTGGAGATGAGGTAGGAAGCCATGAGCCAATGGGGGGAATCAGGGATTACAATGAATCTGCGTAGCAGCCTTTGTCCAGGATAAAAATGGACTAGGAAGCACCGGTACAGGTACTCGGTACGACAGTACGACAAAATTTAAAAAGCAAGGATACGAGCATGTCATGATATGTTATAACAAATATAATTTATACATTTATATATCGCAAGTGCAATAAATAATTCTCAAAATATCAAAACATCAAACATAAATCATAACTTGAATTACACATCCACAAATCAATGCAATATAACATGAAGTTTTCAAACATTAAACATTCGTAAATATTACAAAATTTAACATCTTATATGTTGAACTAAAAGAGATACAATTAAACTTAAATCTACTCATCAAATTTTTTTTTTCTTCTTCATTGTTGGAGATTAACTTCATTGTTGGAGATCAACATCTTCAATCTCCAGTCAGTCTTAAAGATAAGTTAGTCGTTTTGTTAATAATTTGCGTCGTATCAACACGTTCAATACACATACTTGTAACAGAAACGTACCAGTACCAGAAACATACTCAGTACATATACATAGCTTAGTGGGACGTACCAACGCTTCCAAGCATAGAGCCAACTTTTGTTTACTCTAGAAAAACAGACTCCTATCACAATATGCAGAATAATGTGCTAAGTCCAAGTGTGTCCACATAGGAGTATCCGTCGAGTATCAGGTACGTACCGTACTGGATACATATCCGGTACGGGTACGCTCTACCTTCAGGGAAGTATCCGTGCTTCATAGGAAATGGAGGATCGACCAGTGATTTAGAGGGTGAAAGCCACTGATAGTGTAGGTTTCTGGACAAGGGGCTGGCGACTAGGCTGTGGTGGAAATGTGGATGATTCACAGTTGGGATCAGGATTGGGGGAGACACTTACTGGCCATGAAGTGGACTATTACTAGATGTAGGCTTACTAACCGTAAAATGGCTACATCAATAAATGATGATTATTAAGAATTTTGGGTGGCAATAAATAGGAGGGGATGTAGTTGTATGATTGCTCAACACAATGGATGGGGATGGCCGACGACAAGGAAGTGGTGGGGAATTAATGAATTATTACCCTCACACATTCGCCCAAACTAAAACCACCGAATTGCACATATGGAAGTTGCCTTGATAATTCACAAAGTAATATAATATTATATAATTAATTAGTATTAGTTAATATTAATTAATGAATGTTAATTAATATTAATTTGGTTAGTTATATTAATTAAAGTATTATGTATGTGTTTGATTTGGCTTCCCTCATCTGTATAATGGGGACAAGCAAGAGTGTTTGGGCATTAGGGATGATCACAAATGTATTGGTCTCTCTCTCTCACTCCCTCTCTCGTTTTCTCTTATCTCTCCTTGGATTCTATGTCTATCTCTCACATATTTATCTTTATTATGAATGAAAGCAGCGATCTTCGCTTTGAGATCGCTTTTCTGCCAGTTCGCTTTGAGCATTGAAGTTCTCTCTTATGCGCTCATCTCTTTGAGGGAGTTGCTCTGTCGCTCATTGAAGACTTCTGTTCATAACAATTGGTTTGACTTGCTCTTTTTTGGCTGTAGTCTCCATCACAAGATCTCCTCCATCCCTTCTTTAAGGATTCAACCATTACACCACAATCACCCTCCTACGCCATGACATCCGCCTCCATATTGCTCCACAAGTGCCTCGATCGATAGGACGCTGCCCTTGCCAACGTCCTTGCTATGGTGAACAAACTCCATGCCAAACTTGACTGATGGGATGAGATCAACATACCTACAAAACAACGGAGCAACCAACGCTTCTTCCGGCGTCCCCCACCATGCTCATGCCCTCTATCGTCAGACAGGTCTCTGCTGTCGCGGTCCCGTTGGGGCAGCAAGACTTCTCTTCGATGAGAGGGTTCCGATGTGCCGCGCTTGGGTGACCAACAAGACTACAATATTCTTTGTTTTGTGTTCGCTCTTTCTGCTGGATCGATTTGAGTAATGAGGTTCTCTCTCTCTCTCCCTCTCTTTCTCTCAGGCACGCTCATCGCTTTGAGTGAGTCACTAATTGAAGGTTTTTGTTCATAACATGAATGGTGGTGGCCGGTCAATCACCAAGAGGGAGGTGATCCAAACTTTTGACGCCTGAAATTTCTCTTCAAATTCTGCAATAATTTTAAAATTTTCCTCTAGACTTCTATTTCTAGGCAAGGATCTCACTATGGATCGTTATATTGTTTGGTACAATAATACGCAGAGTATACGTAGTTTAAAATGAAAAAATACAATAAAAATATGAATCGCACTAAATGTGACTACTGGCTCAGATCACCCATACAATGATCCGATCTCCTCCTGCATATGCAGATCAGTATGGGTTCCGATATGGGTCGATCTACTCGTGATCCGTGTTCCCCATCAACATATGTATGGACTTCTTGGAGTGGTTGCACAAGTCAAATGGGGAATGCCATTTTTGTCGTGGTAAGTAGTTTAAGTAAGCTCATTTTGTAAGTTTACATCATCAATATTTAGCCATCACCAAAGCAATATTATTTGTGGATTATATATTTAAGCTATGGGCTGCCGATCAACATTATGAGCGCAATAAAAATTTGATCTTTATAAGGAATTTGTGGCAAGAGTTTTGTTAAGCTCTAGTAAGTGGAATTATAGACTTCCTCGACTTGTCATTCTCACAGTTGGATGGAGAAACATAAATGGTCAATAAGTGTAGAGAATTACTTGAGGTGTATTTGTTTTGACAAACACAAACATGAATTCACTAGCTTCCCCTAGCTGAATGGTCGTATAAGACCTTGTACCACAATTGATGCGGAATGGCTACGCTGGCCTGCAGTAGAGGACGAGTTTTGGGCCCGTTTGGGGCCGATTGGCCACCTACCATATATGACGTCTCTGGATCGATGATTCGACTCCGCGGATGCGTCTGGAGTTTTCTTTACATGTCTGGGTGCCCTAATGTTCTTTTATTATAAATAGGAGTAGGAGTGCTACCATTTTGTGCTTTGCAGAATTTTGGAGAGGAGAAATGCAGAGATTTTCTCGCGGTGCCGGCTCCGTGAGGCCCTAGGTGACGACTCCTAGGTGGTTTCCTTCATCCCCAAGGTATCCTCTATCCCTAACCTTTGTTTTCCCCCTCATAAAATCCTAGCCGATCCTCTCCAACTCGCCTAAACCACATCTACTTTCCCCAAGCCGCCAACCACTCTGTTTCTCCTCCAAACCGCCCCAGCTACTCCACAAAGCCTCCCATCCCAACAGTAAAAATTGCCACCCAACCCTCCACTGAACCGCCTCCGTGCAGCAGTACCACCGCCCAACACCTTCCTGGCCAGCCAAACAACAACCCTACAACCCTCTTTCCTGCCCCACTCCTATAACCGACCCCTCCTCTACCCATCACGCCTCCTAGATTCATTCCCCACCTTCAAATCCAGCCACCTCCACTCAGATCCAGCCCCCTTCCAGATCCAGTCCTTACCTTACAAATCCAACCACCTCCACTCAGATCTAGCCTCCCCTTCTAGATCTAGCCATATAACTTCAGATTTCAGCCGCCAGCTCATTGCACCTTGCCAGATCTAATCTCCTACGACAACCCTCATATTTTGTGAGTGCTTTATTTTTGTACATACTCTTATTTTCAACATTACCATATGACATTGTGATTTTGGCTTGATTGGATATCTAATATTGTGGTATTTTATTTTATATTACGTTATTATTTGCAGGAATCATTCAACGCGCGCTTTGCTTTGATCCTTCACTCGGAGGAAAGCTTAAGTTTGCTTTGGCTAAAAAATTATTTTGCTATTGCTAAAATCATGTGAAGTTATTTTGTATATTAATCATGAGAAGTTTGCTTATGACTCTTATGTTGATCCTAATGTCTCATGAGAAGTTATGTCTTCACATTTAAGGATAAATGGAAAGAACGTATTTGAAGTATCAAAAGATCTTGCGCCCCTAAATAAAGAATCTTTGTGGTGGAAAGAGGAAGTGCAAGACAATGTGATGACAAAGAGGGTCAGCTTTAATCACTTTACACTTGTAGGAATGATGAAAACTTAGCCAGGTATAAAGTCACCAAAAAAGAAGCTAAACAAGCAGTAAGTAAAACAAGAAATTAAGTTTATGAAGAATTTTATAAGCGACTAAATATCAATGATGGAGAGCGTGATATATATAAAATTGCTCGAGCTAGAGAAAGAAAGACGAGATTTAAGTCAAGTAAAATGCATAAAGGATGAGACAGATACAATTTTGACGGTTGATGTGGATATTAAAAAGTGATGAAAAAGATACTTTTATCAACTCTATAATGAAACAAAGGACAATGAATTGAACTTGGAAGAGTTAAGTAAATCAGAGAAGTATAAGAACATAATGTTTTGTCGTAAAATTTAAGTATCAGAGATAAAAGATGCTCTAAATAAGATGAAAAATGGAAAGACGGTTGAGCCAGACGATATACCCATCGAAGTATGAAAATGTTTAAAAAATGAAGGAATTTTGTGACTTACATGTTTTTTCAATAAAATACTGAAGTCAAAGAGGATGTCAGACCAATGAAGAGAAAATATCTTGGTACTTTTGTATAAGAATAAATGAGATATACAAAATTGTGTTAATTACAGACGAATTGAATTGATGAGTTATACCATGAAATTATGAGAACGAGTAATAGAAAGTAGATTAAGACGAGAGACTAACATCTCGGAGAATCAATTTGGATTCATGCCAGGGAGGTCGACCATGGAAGCTATACATCTCTTGAGGAGACTCATTGACAACTATCAGGAAAGAAATCAAGATTTGCATATGTTGTTTATTGATCTTGAGAAGGCTTATGATAGTGTTCCAAGAGAGATCATATGGAGAGTCTTAGAAAAGAAAGTTGTCAATATATCATATATTGACACAATCAAAGATATGTATACAAATTCAGTGACAAGGGTGAGGACATCTGGAGGATTAACACAGGAATTCCCTATCACTGTTGGCTTACATCAAGGTTTGGCTTTAAGCCCTTATCTCTTTATCCTTATCTTAGATGAGCTCACCAGACATATCCAACAAAAAATACCTTGGTGTTTATTGTTTGCAGATGATATTATTTTGGTTGATGAGACGCGCGAGGGTGTAAACACAAAACTTGAATCTTGGCGAGATACTTTAGAAAAAAGGGTTTTAGGTTGAGCAGGGCAAAGACGGAGTATATGGAGCTTAAATTTAGCAGTCCAAGAAGGACAGATGACTTCACTATTAAGTTCAGTGATCAAGATATTTCCCGTAGTGAGTGTTTTAAGTATCTTGGATCGATAGTTCAAAAAGACAGAGGTATTGATAAAGATGCGACACAAAAAATCCAAGCGGGTTGGTTGAAGTGGAGAGGCGCGTCAGGGATCTTATGTGATAATAAAATACCACTAAAACTTAAGGTCAAGTTTTGCCGTACTGCAATTAGACCCGCGATGCTCTATGGTTCTGAGTGTTGGGCAGTGAATTGTGTACATGAGCAAAAAATTTGAGTTGCGGAGATGAGAATGTTTAGGTGGATGTGTGGACACGCGAGATTGGATAAAATTAGGAATGAAAGTATCAAGGATAAGACAGGAGTAGCACCAATTGTAGAGAAGATGCGAGAAGCTCGTTTAAGATGGTTTGGACACGTACAAAGAAGACCATTAGAGGCACCTGTTAGGCGTTGTGAGAGTCGTCACTAGGCATGTTAAACGAGGGAGGGGTAGATCAATAAAGACTTGGAATGAAACTGTAAGGAAAAACATGATGTACTTAGGCATTAGTGGGATTATGACAAAAGATAGGGCACAATGACGACAAAGGATCAATATAGCCGACCCCACTATAGTGGGATAAAGGCTTGAATGTTGTTGTCTTATTGCTAAAATCATATGTGTGCAGTTTAATCATTTATTATTTTGTCTTGAATTCGCCGTCAGATATTGCATTGCACATATAGTCGTTAAGGGGAGTAGAGTTATTTTCACGCACGTCACATTAAGATTACATTGTAGTTGTCACACATCAAGCCTCTAACCATTCATTAGACGATTTTTAGTTCATTGCATTTGTCACGTGCTCATTTGCATTGGATGTAGGGTTAGGGAATCGTTAATCTGCCTCCTATAGATTCGTCCTGCTTTAACAATGCTATTCAAAGGATCTTGTATGAAGTAGTATTTTGTAAGAACCCCCCTATTACACTTACCTTTCATACTTGATGCTACAATACTTGATGCACTCGGAGTTGCAAACTTGCAATCCACCGATCATGTGAGCATTGAAGATTAATTTTAAATGCAATTGAAAAAAAATGTAATGATCAGCAGTTCACTTAAAGAGTAATTACACAATTTTGAGGAAGACAACGTCAATTTAGGGTGCAACACAAATCAACAGATGATCATAATGGAATATCCAATAATTCATAAGATAACAAACTCAAAATTTGCTGGAATGGAACAACTATGGAGAGAATAAATACATCAAATAACCTATTTCCCTTTGATAATTCTTGATTAAATTCAATCTAAGTCATGCATATGCAAACAAAGAACAAAATTTTTTTGATCAAGATTGCGGATGACAAAGGTGATCAGTAGGATATCCAAAGAAGGATGAGAAACTCCTCATGTAAACATTGCAAAGACCGTGGCAGCTTGCAGTGAGATAACTGTTGAAGAATGGAGTAAATCTTGTATATTCCTCTTGAAGTGTAAATTATAAGTATGCGTACAAATATATAGGGAGTGGAGAGAGAGAGATTCCTTATACAGGATGTTTGACTATTACATGAGAAAAGAAGAAGACCTATAATGAGCCTCTACATGGGCCTTTACAAGATGTTTCCTCATTGTTTTTCTAACACTCCCCCGCAAGTTGGAGCGTTCAAGTTGTAGACGCCAAGCTTGGATAAGAACTGATAGTATAACCGTCGTGAGAGAGCTTTAGTCAGGATGTCAGCCACTTGTCCTGTAGCGGGAAAATACTCCAATTCTATCTTCTTTGATTGAACTTTTTCTCGAATGCAGTGACAGTCAGATTCAATATGTTTTGTTCGTTCATGGAAGACTGGATTCTTGGCAATATGTATCGCATCTTGGCTGTCACAAAATAAGGTTGCCGGAGATGAGAGTTTGAGTCTCAAATTATTAAGAAGAATTTCAAGCCAGGTTAACTTAGATACGACAGCAGCCATTAGCCCGGTACTCGGCCTCAACAAAAGATCGAGCAACAATAGTCTGTTTCTTGCTATGCCAGGTAATAAGGTGTCCACCGAAGTATGTGTAAAAGCCAGTTGTGGAACGCCTATCATCAAGAGAACCTGCGTAGTCGACATCAAAATACGTAACAAGAGATAAAAAAGTAGATGGTTTGTACACAAGTCACTTGTCTCAGAGCGGTCTTTAGATATCTGAGAATGCGCTCAACGGTTTGCAGATGAGATGTCCGAGGATCATATATAAAACGACTCACAACCCCCACAACAAGGGCCTGTTTGGTAAAGAGGCATGGGTGCGACACACTGCTGCGGCAGAGAAATCAACGCCAAACAGGTTTCCCCTCATTACAGTGGGACGACGTTTTCGTCAAAAGCAGCGGCAGCCGCGTTTTCTGCATTTTCTTCTTCTTCGCGATTTTTTTCTCCGGAGCCCTAGCCGCAACGCCGACGGCGACGTCGTTCTCCGCCTATCTTCTCATCCGCTAGGTATGTATGATTATTCCGCTCGATTTCCGCCGCCGATCTCTCCTCCGTTAGCTATTTTTTCGCCGGATTTTTTTCTCTTCTCATCTATTATTCCGCTCGATTTTTTCCTCCGCCGAACTTCCGTCGATCTCTCGCCCGCTGTTTTTTTTTGCCCGGAGCCCTAGCCGCAGTGCATTTTGGGTGGCTTTTTTCTGCTCTATTGCCGTCGATCACTCCTCCTAATTCTTCCTCCACACTCTTGCAGTCCTCTACCCGCTCGATTTCCGCCGCAGATCTCACCTCCTGGGACGCCGCCAACTCCCGGCAACTCCTGTGCATCTTCTCCGGTGGTAAGTTCTCGTGCTCATCCCTATACAGTTAGGTATTGTGCATCTTCAAACAGTTAGGTTTTGATATCTTCATACAGTTATATGCGTGTGCGCTAGAGTGTACACTGGATTATACAGTTTTCATACAGTTTTAGCCTAGTCTTCATACAGTTATATGCTTGTGCAGTTAGGTATTATGCAGTTAGTTATTTGTAGTTTTCGAGGAAGGTTTACTAATTGCATGACACTTGTGATTGGCTTCATGAATTGTCACTCGATATCGTTATTGATCGCAATAATCACAATAGATTTTCAGTGTTTCACATTTTGTTCAGGTAGGTGAGTGATGGGTAAACCACAGGATGGTGTCGTTTCAGCACAGTGGGAGTCTGCACACATGCACCTATTTTGTGATCTTTGTATTCAAGAGATTGACCTGGGAAATAAGCCAAACACCCATTTCAGGAGAGATGGATGGATCAATCTGATTAAAAACTTCAAAGACCGTACAAATTTTAATTACACTCGAGCACAATTGAAGAACAAATGGGATCAGTTGAAGCGTGAGTGGAAGCTTTGGAGGGATCTCAAAAGAGGTGAGACTGGTTTAGGGTGGAACTCAACCAAAAGAACGATTGATGCTTCCGATGAATGGTGGGAAGAACGCATCAAGGTTTTACGAAAATTCATAGTATTACTATTGCATAGAAAAAGTTTATGTATATTTCTATTAATAGTTTTCTTCTTTATAGATGATACCCGCCGCCAAGAAATTCCGATATACAGGCATAACACCAGAGCTTGAAGAAAAAATGGAGAAGATGTTTAGCTTGGTGGTTGCTACTGGAGAGAAATCATGGATCCCATCAATGGGTGAAATGCACACTATGTTTTCTCAATCAGAGCCTCTTTCCGATGACGATGATCATGTTGTCGAGAGTATTGCAACCCCAAATGCTAAAATAAATGAGGGTGTGCACATACAATGTGATGGCGACACGAATGAAAGTAAAGGTAACGATGTTGGCTCAACCTCAAAAATGACTTCGGGCATAAAAAGAGCGCGCAAAGGTAACAATAACATAGCAGGTACAAAGGATGCCTTGATTGCACGATTTGATGGGTTACTAGATGTTACCCGATCAGTAGGGCTTACGGTTGCAACACCTATTGTTCCTCCAAGTATATTTATGTTGAGTGAGGCAGTACACGAGCTTGAGAAGTTTCCAGGCATATTCGATGATACAGACATGTACGATTTTGCCACACTGTACGTGATCAATCTCAACAATCGCATTGTTTTTATGAATTTACCGGACGATAGGAAGGTCTCGTGGTTGAGGAAGCGTTACATGGAATATCTGAAGTGAATGTTATGTGGTCTCATGAGCTTTTGGATATTCTTGTAATTTTGGCTATTTTGGAATCCCAATTTTTTATGAAACTATTGTAATTTTGGCTATTTTGAACTTCTGCAGCACCTATTGTAATGTTAAACTTTTGCTCTGTATGTTAATTTGGACTCTAGCATTGGTATCAATATGCCTCTTTTTATGTACCTCTTCATTTTAAATAGTCTTGTTATCAGGTATTTTCACGATGGAAGAGCAGAACAATGATGATGATGTTATGTTTAATGACGAACAAGTCATGTTCATTCACCAAAATAATCAGAAACGGAGGTTTATTTTTTGCCAAAACCTCGTTGCGGGGAGCGCTTTGCTAATAAGCAAATACATACTCCAATCACCTCCTAAAATACCTTGCATGACCTCAAAGCAAACTGAGGAGAAATGGATGGCAGAATTATTAACAGGGCATCCAGGCAGTTTTTTGATAATTTTCGTATGTCTAAGCAAATCTTTTTGGATTTATTGATTTTACTTGAAGAATCATATGGTTTAAAAGGATCTAGAAGGACTGCAATCAGAGAGGTTCTTGGAATGACACTGTACATTCTTGGGCATCATGAAACTCTACGAAAGACATCAGAACGCTTCCAACATTCAACTGAGACGGTTTGCAGATTTTTCGAGGAAGGTTTACGTGCAATTACACGGCTTTCGATGGATATCATAGCTCCCACCGATCCACAGTTCGAAGGAATTCCCGCGCATATTCAAAATGATGATAGATACATGCCGTTTTTCAAGGACTGCATTGGAGCAATTGATGGGATACACGTCGATGCTTGCATTCCGATACATGAGCAAGTCGCATATATTGGCCGACATGGATCGCCGACTCAAAATGTAATGGCAGTGTGTGATTTCAATATGTGCTTCACATATGTTGTGCCAGGATGGGAAGGTTCAGCTCATGATAGCCGCATTTATCATCGAGTTGTGCGAGATAGAATGTGTAAATTTCCATATGCGTCTCCAGGTAAATTTTAGCCGACATTATCAAAGTTTTTCCCCACTGTTACTCTTTAAACTTGTGATTTAAAAAACATTTCAATACAGGGAAATATTATCTGGTGGATGCCGGATATCCGTTAGAAACTGAACTGCTGAAACCATTTCCAGATACAAGATATCATTTGGCGGATTTCGCTCGAGGCAATCGATATATTGAAGGCCGCCGTGAAATATTTAATCAAGCGCACTCATCACTACGTTCTGTTATTGAACGGAGCTTCGGCGTTTGGAAAAATAAATGGCGCATTCTTAGGAAAATGCCACAATACTCCTTCTCAAAGCAATGTGTAATTGTGGTGGCTACAATGACCCTTCATAATTACATAAGAAGACATCCGTCTAGGGTTGATCCAGGGTTCAAAGCATGTGATCTTGATGAGACCTTTGTGCATCTGGAGGCATTCTAACATAAGACACAGCGACGAGGAACCGTCAGAGTCACAAATCCGATCGTTGAGCCGGTAATATATGATGGGGCAGGTGCACCTGAGATGTCTGCTTTGAGAGAGTTCATTGCACACCAATTGGAAAATGCTCGCGGGTAAAATCCAATCATATGTAGTTTAGCATATACATTATTTATTTTATATTAAATTCATCTAAATCGCCGGTAAATCTCTTTTGAAGATGATATTTGTTCGTGTTGAAAAAAAGAGATCATCATCGATTTGAATTATATTTATCTAATATTTGGTGTCGAGCAAGTTGTTACTTCGGATATGAACATTAAAAATTATGCGAACTACTTATTTTAAATCCTGTTTAATTTTTATTCCAGTAAAATTTGCATTACAGTTTACTATTATGCACACATCAAATTTAATTACTGTTTAGTTCTGCACCACTGTTTCTCACAGCACTGCAAATATAATTTTCCAAACAGTTTCATGAATTTTTCTACCACTGCAAAACAATTGATTCTTGCACCACTGTTTCCCACCACTGCTTCCTGCACCGCCACAGCTTTACCAAACAGGCCCCAAATGAGATATCAGGTCGAGTAACCGTAAGAAAAACCAGTTTTCCCACCGGGCGTCGATAGTATCTGGATTTGTAAGCAGTTGGTCAGAATCAGAATCATGTGCAAAAAGCTTGTGATTTACATCCATAGGGGTGACGGCAGGTTTGCACTCTGTGTAGGCAGCATGTTGAAGGAGGTCAATACAATACTTTCGTTGGGATAAGATGAGACCATCAGGTCGTCTTGCTATCTCAAGCCCAATGAAGTATCGAAGATTTCCCAGGTCTTTCGTCTGAAATGCCGAGTTCAAATGTTTCTTGATTTGTTGTATCCCCGTAGAGTTGTCGCCGGTAATTAGGATATCATCAACATACACAAGGAGAATCACAGTGCCTGTTGGCTGATGACAGGTGAAGAGGGAGAAGTCAACCGAGCTCCGTGTAAAACCAACTTTCCGAACAACCTTGCTGAATTTTTCAAACCAAGCACGTGGGTACTGTTTGAGATCATATATAGATTTTCGGAGATGACATACATGAGACTCCCCCGTGGTCTCAAACCCGGGAGGTTGGTGCATATAAACAGTTTCCTGCAGATCACCATTGTGAAAGACGTTTTTAATATCCAACTGATGGAGGGGCCACTGAAGATGGACAACCAAGGAGATCAGGACCCGAACAGTATTCAACTTGACAATCAGGGAGGAAGTTTCATCGTAATCAAGGCCTTGTTGCTGAGTGAAATCTCGGGCCACGAGACAAGTTTTTAAGCGGTCAACAGTCCCATCCGCAACATGTTTGATAACAAAATCCCACTTGCAACTTACACAGGATTGACCAGGAGGAAGAGGAACCAGATCACAGGTCTGGTTAGCCCAAAGGGTAGTCATTTCTTCATCCATGGCCGCCCGCCACCCCGGGTGCCGAAGCGCTTCCTGGACAGAATTATAAATAGAAATAGTGGAGAGAGAAACGACAAATTGGTGGAGTGGTTGAGAGAGGTGATGTAAAGACACATAATTTGCCAAGAGATGGACCGTAGAGGTTGATGCTGGATCAACAGGCCACGGGATGACATCGGTAGATGGGAGCTGTTGTAGGGAAGTAGTCTTGGACTTACAACGAGTATAAACACATAAATGTGGTGGAGGTGGAATTACCGGGAGAGGTGAGGGAGGAGGTGGTAGAGATGGAGTCGTGACCGGGATGGCAGGACGAGCGGCAGTAGAAGGTGGAGACGGGGTAGGAGAGTAGTGGTATGGTTGATTCTCAAGGAAGGTTACATCAGCCGAAACTATTAGCTTGTTGTCGGTAGGAGAGTAACAGACATAACCTTTTTGAGTGCAGGAGTAGCCAACAAATATACACTTTGTGGCGCTAGCAGCGATCTTGTCAGTAGGCGGACCAAGAAGGTGAACATAACATACACAGTCAAAGACACAAGGTGTGAGAGAGAAAAGAGACTTAAAAGGAAAAAGAAGACTAAATGGAGGGACGAAGTCGAGTATGGACAAAGACATGCGGTTGATGAGATAACAGTAGTAGAAACAAAGTTCCAGTATTCTGTGGGCACCTGCATTTGAAACATCAGTGACCGGGCGACATCAAGGAGGTGGCGATTTTTTCCATTCAGCCACACCGTTTTGTTGGGGGGTATAAGCACACGAGGTTTGATATATAATTCCAAACTCGGTGTATAAATTGGAGAATGTGCGACCGGTATATTTACGAGCATTGTCGGTGCGAATGATTTTTAACGTAGTGGAGAACTGCGTACGGGTCTCAGTAAAAAAAGTACGAAATACAGTTAATTCAGTACGATCATAAGGTAGATATAACCAAGTAAGACGGAAGTAATCATCAATAAAGGTGACAAAATATCGATATCCAAAAACACTAAAAACTTTATAGGGTCCCCAGACATCCGAATGAACTAAAAAGAACGAAGTATCACTCCGGGTACATGTAGGAGGGAAAGAGGTACGATGCTGTTTGCCGTAGATACATGATTCACAAGTAAACTCTTGCAATGAGACATCAGAAAGAACCTTCTCGAGTATCAGGAGGGGAACATGCCCAAGTCGGCGATGCCAATCGACAATGGAGACAACAAAGAGAATGGTGGGTGGAACATCCAAGAGATACAACCCATTCGACATCTGTCATTTACCAATGATACTCCGTATGCGGCGATCCTGCACAACAAAAGAGGAAGGAGAAAATGTTATACAACAGTCAAGTTCCTGAGTGAGACGACTAATTGATAGCAGGTTAAAGGGGGATCCTATAACATGAAGAACCGAGGATAAAGGGAGAGTAAGCCGAAGATCAGCCGCGCCAGAGACCGGAGTGGTGTCGTCATTGACAACAGTGATGAACTTGGGATAGGCAGACTACATATACTGCGATGGTCTCTGGGATGTAATGTGGTGAGTAGCACCCGAGTCCACGATCCAATGGGGGCAATGAGAGAGACATGATATACCTTCAGTAGATAAAGACGCTATTGAGCCAGCCGAGTGATTGATAATGCCTTGGAGCTGTTGAAGATGGGTGCGGAGAGCATTGATATCTTGCCGGGTAGAAGAATCAGAATCCTGTGGAGGAGCACCAGTGGGAGGTGTAACTGTAGTAGAGGCAACAACTTGTGGAGGCAGACCATACTTGCGGTAGCATGTAGCTTCATGATGACCTTCTCTACCACAGTAAGTACATTTTAAAGCAGAGCCCCCAACACGTCCTCATCCTCGAGACGTGTGGCGGCCTCCCCTAGTTGAAGAGCCACGAACTGGAGTTGGAGTAGGCAGGAGAGGCTGCTGAAGGAGAGCTGGTGAAAAAGTTGCGGGGGCCTCAGATAGAGGTGTAACTTTGAGCAGCATAGAACAAACATCAGACAGTGAGGGGGCTGTAGTTGAGGAAAGAATTTGAGGCCGGACACTGTGGAGGTGGGGAGGAACTCAGGCCATCATCATCGCAATCCCAACAGTTTCCTTTTATGCCCGTTGTGTAGCAAGATCCGTGAAGGGAGACTGATGTTGTATCCAGGCCTCCACCAGAGTTTTGGCCTTGGCAACGAACGTGGTCAAGTCAGCTGTTGCCCCGGCATCCAGAGTTTGAAGCGCAGAGATGATATCAAACAGATGTAACAAGCTGTCTTTTCCAGAGTAGAGAGAGTGAAGCTCCTCCCACATCGCCTTAACAATCTCATGATACATGGTCATGCGATATGACTCGGTATCCATGGAATTGAGGATCCAGGATTGAACCCGACCGTCATCACGCAACCACTCGTCAGTAGGAGCAATAGGAACGTCCCGGGTAAGGTGATGAAGAAGACCTTTGGTTTGTAGAACGCGGCGAACTGAATGCACCCATTCCGTAAAATTGTGCTTCCCACTGAGAGAGATGGTGGTGATTCGAAGCTCTTCGCGGACTTCAGGAGAGAGAGCCGCAGCACGAGCGGGAAGAGAGGAAGCAGTCGTGAAGTCCATGACAGCAAGAGGAAGTCGCAGCGACTTAGAGGAGCAGCCGACGAGTAGAGGAGAAGTCGGCGAGTAGTGGAGCAACATTTAGATTAGAGGAGCAACGGTTAGGGCAGAGGCTGGCGAACAAGAGGTGCTGCTAGAGCAGCGCACGAACAATAGTAAATCACAATGACTAGAAGAGCATCGAACAATATTAGGCGGACTGAGTGGGCGGCTTAGAGAGGTCGCGGCTAGAAGAGAAGGCCGACAAGAGCAGTCCGTGGCGAGAAGAGAAGAGGCTGCGACTAGAAGAGGTCCGACAAGAGCAATCCGCGACTAGAAAAGAAGAGGCCGAAGCGGCTAGAGGAAACCGCTCAAGTGCAGTCCGTGATTAGTCAAGAAGAGGCCGCAACGGCTAGAGGGAACCGCGACTGGAAGAGCAAGAAGTCTTCGCGCGGCAAGAGAAGTGCAGCAAGCAGTCCGCGACTAGAAGAAAAAGAGGCCGCAGTGGATAGAAGCAGACAACAATCCGTGACGGATAGAAGCTGTCCGCGACAAGAAGAGATCGAGCGGGCAGAGAAGTAGACCGACGAGTAGGAACCATGGAAGCAGACCGACGAGTAGAGAAGCAGACCGGTCGAGCGGGTAGACAAGCAGACCACATCGAATAGAAACCGACTGACAATTTAGAAGCCGCAAAAGGCAAAGAGGAAGAGATCGAGCGGGTAGAGAAGAGTTAACCGTGACAAGAGCCGAACGAGGGCCCCACAGCGAATCTATAAAAGCTCGGGGGGGGGGGGGGGGTTGAGAAGTGGAACCACGGAAGAGAAGCAGGTAAAAAAATTGAGACCGACGAGTAGGAGGCGAACAGGGACCCGTGGATAGCGGCAGTAGTTCGCCCGGGAAGAAGCAGGGGATGCGGTTAAAAAAGAACAGGCCGTTCTAGTGGATCAGAGCTCTGGTACCATGTTGAAGAATGGAGTAAACCTTGTATATTCCTCTTGAAGTGTAAATTACAAGTATGAATACAAATATATAGGGAGAGGAGAGAGATCCCTTATACATGATGTGAGACTATTACATGAGAAAAGAAGATCTATAATGGGCCTCTAAATGGGCCTTTACAAGATGTTTCCTCATTGTTTTTTTGACAATAACAACTAGATGAGATGAAGTATGATGACCGAGAATTTGTGGAGAGAAACAAAAAGGGGTAGAAATACAAGTTGAAGAAAACGATGGGAGGGGTGTTTTTTAATCCAAGGCAGCAGCCCACACTTGATGTTCATAAAAAAGAGCAGCTTGGTGCACAAAGCATCCCCGGGCAGCGAGGGTCCGGGGAAGGGTCCCACCATAGGAGTGAAAAACATGCTTTGGAAAATGCTTTCAATACTAGCATATGTATACGCAATTGTCCATAAATAAGTAATATCAAGGCTTTGATCACAACATGTAGCCATCTTTTCATTTCAGCACATTTGTGTTATGAGACGTGATGTTGTATTGCTCATTATCCACACCCATATACAATTCAAAGCTTCATTCTCACATCCAGATTTTATCGCAAAGTAGTAATTATTGTTTATTTTACTGTTATTTATTTTAAGATTTCTATTTAGTTTTAGAAAACATTGTATCTCCTTATTTTTTATTTGAATCCCTGACTACTCCGCTTAAATCTGGTATTGGCTAATGGATGAAAACATGCTTTGGATTGCTTTTTCTCTCCTGAAATTCTTCATAAGATGTTACGGTTGTGCATGCCGATGAGACACACACACGCCGACGAGACACCGTGACGAGTCCACACGCGGAGGGAGACTATGATGGGTCTGTATGGATAAGGAGAGACTAAAGAAGCGCCATCGACATGATTACTTTATTGCATTTGTTATGTTATTTTATTTTGTGTGTACGTTTTATTTTCGCGCTGTGTTCGTTCCCCGCACCCCGCACCCCGCACCTATAAAGGGGTCGCGCTGTGCTCCTTTTGGATTATGCTTAGATGTATGAAATTTAGGGTTACTCCTTAGGTTTTCGTTTCGTTCCCTCCTTCCCCTTCCTCACCTCTGCCTGCCCTCCCCCTTGCTAGATTCCTTTCGGGTTCGTATCAATTTGGTCCGACTTGTCATCACCGCCCGCCATCTGGCCGTCGATGCTCGTGATCTACATGCAATTTCAAGTACAGAGTCCTGGCGTCGTCCGATTTCGGGTACGGTGCGGATGTCTTCCGCTCGTTCGCGCAGCTTCGTTGCTTCCCGATTTGGCTTCCGACGTTCGAACACGATTGCTTCCCGACCGATCATCCCCAGCGTCGTCCGATTCCGCTTCTTCCCACTCCCGCGGTTTTTCCGGCCCATGCAACTGCCGATTAGCCGTTTCTGCCCACTAAAGACCGCCAGACTTCTATTACCGCCGATCTCAGCCTGATTCCAGCTGACGTCTCCAGCCCAGATCCCGTCCGTGCTCCCAGCCTAAGTCCACCGCATCCCAACCCAGATCCGTGGGTTCGAACACTTCCCAATCCCGATCCGCCGAATTTCCACAAAAACCGACCACGTCTAGTCGTTTCTGCGGATCCTAGAGGTTGCAACCAATTCCAGCGGATCCATTCCGTTTTGGCAATTCCAGTTCATGGCGCCCAACACTTGCTCTTCTGGCTATTCTACTCCAGAGGCGGCCACTGAGGCCCTAAGACCCCGCTTGGAGGCTTAAGAGCAACTCGTCGCCTCCATGCACGCCTCGCTCCTCGCCCTCTACTCCAAGATAGACTCCCTGCAGACGTCCGACTCCGTCTGGACCACCGCATCCGGCTCCGGCCCGCCTGCCGACTGCGGCTCTCTCCTAGGCGCCGTACCGCCATCCATTTCTTTAGGAACCACTTCTGCGTCCATTCCGGGCCGGTCCGCCCTCTCCCTCGACATTCCCTCCTTTGTCGGCGTTGATCCGATGGGATGGAACGCCAAGGCGGAGCAATATTTTGATCTCAGCTACACCCCGGAGCACGACAAGGTATCTACGATGGTGGTTGACTTAGATGGTTCGACCCTCCAATGGGATCGGTTGCTCCGCCAATCCAACCCATGCCTTTCTTGTCCCGCGCTCTAGTAGGAAATGATTCGACGGCATAACACCTGTTACTTCGACTCCTTCGCTATCGAGCGTCTTTGCGGCGTTCGTCAGACAGCCCGCCTGGACGACTATGTGGATGAGTTTGTCACCCTGGTCAACCACGTTCCCGGGCTACCACACGATCATTACCCGGACTTCTTCATGCAGGATCTACTGGCACATATCTGCTCTCGCCTCCGCACGCACCACCCTCACACAGTCTCCGACGCCATGGACTTGGCGCGCTTGGTGTTAGCCGAACTCTCCCTTCGGCCACCACCACCAGTCCCGGTCGCCTTGGCGACCACCAGCTACAACCCCACCACCGCGGCCCCGCCTTGGCGACCACCAGCTACGACCCCACCACCGCGGCCGCCGCCTGGGGAAACCGGCCCGGTCGCCCACTGCCCTCTCTACGCATCTCGAATAGTGATTACATTGAGCTTCACAACAAGGGTCTCTGTTGTCAGTGCCGTCAAGCCTACTCCCCCAACCATGAGTGCGCCGTGAAGGAGATCCACGCCATTATCGGTGACGTCGACCCTGAGGTGACCCTGGTCGACTTTGAGGCCCTCAAGCTCTCAATGGGGGATACGCCTCTCGACCCCACCGCGGGCACGTTCCACCACCTTGAGTTATCCCGTGCCTCAACGGGCAGGATCCCCGATTAGCAGACCATGCAGCTCTCGGGCACACTGCGGGATCGCCCGATCATCATCATGGTGGACAACGGCGCAAGACAACCTCATCTCTGAGCACCTGGTGCAACAACTCTGTCTTCCCTCGGTTCCCTCTCCGGAGGTTGCGATTTGTATGGGCGATGAGCTCCACCGACCTACTTAGGGCCGTTGCACTGCCGTCTCTCTCTCCATGGGGTCTTGTTCCGTGATCACGAACTTCTGCACATTCGGCTTATGCGGCCTTGACGCCATTCTGGGAGTGGCTTGGCTCTGCACGCTCGGCGATGTATGCGTCAATTGGGAGACTATGTCCCTGTAGTTCCTACACGGGGGCTAGCCATGTCGCCTCTCGGGCCCGTACGTTGTGTCACTTCCTCTCCCGACGGACCACCATGAACTTTTTACTATGCTCACTGACTTCATCCAGCCGCCGACAGTACTGTCACCAACCCAACCTTCTCTGGTCTGGAAGAAAGATGGCAGTTGGCGTCGTACTACCCAGCCATGCTACTTGATCTCCGCTACCACCTTCAGGGGGACCCTGGCTTGCAGGAGGTCAATGTTACTGAGTCTTACCATCTGGAGTACGAAGCTACGTAGCTGCCCCAGGATCACTATTGCCGCCACCCCTCCGACTACTGCCTTGGGGACAAGACATATTTTCTAGACAGCGGTATTGTTACAGTTGCGCATGCCGATGAGGCGCACACACGCTGACGAGACACCGTGGCGAGTCCACACGCGGAGGGAGACTATGACGGGGCCGTCTGGAGGAGGAGAGACCGAAGGCGCGCCGCCGATATGATTACTTTATTACATTTGTTATGTTATTTTATTTTGTGTGTACGCTTTATTTTCACGCTGTGTTCGTTATCTGCACCCTGCACCTATAAAGGGGTCGCGTTGTTCTCTTTTTGGATTATGCTTTGATGTATGGAATTTAGGGCTGCTCCCTAGGTTTTCGTCTCGTTCCCTCCTTCCTCTTCCTCACCTCTGCCAGCCCTCCCCCTTGCCGGATTTCTCTCGGGTTCGTATCACAAGATCACATCCACTCGATTGCAATGCATGACATATATCTTTTTTTTATTATCAAATCATATGACATAATGGGTTACCTGAGGCAACCGATTCACGGTACATCTGAAATTGTTTCTACTTACAGCCCAAGAGTTTTTTTTATTTTACGGGACATTCCTTTGAATCCTTAAATGATTCTGATCCCTCTTGGCATGAAAACTAAGGCAAAAATTAAAAAGTTTTCCTTAGTTCTCACACAGTCCAAGGTGAGATTTCATAATCGGGAACCTTCAGAGGAGGAAAGTGAGGAGAAACCCTAGTTAGGTTTTGTAGATGACCCAATCTCATCAAATTGGTATCAAAGCTTACAAGAGAAAAGAGAGGAATGCGATCATTCTTTTCATGATGAATCTCACATTTGCATCATTGCTCCGCCCATATTTATTTGTTTGTACTTTGTGGTAACAATATAAATATCTATAATTTTCAGGAATTTTTTCTTCAGTTTTTTAATAGGTTGTGAAATAAAGTTATGTTTTTTATTTACTAGAATGTTGTCCCTTCATAATATAAAACCTAAATTGCAATTCCTGCTAGTTTATAGCATTGGATATTATCTGCATAGAAATTTTGAAATTGTTGTCCATATGAACATATCTACAACTTTGTTACTTTCCTACATACAGTTATCTTAAATAATTCAAGAAGAGAAGTATTCTTGCATAAAGTAGTCTTGTTTTATGTACGCTGTTGTATTTAATAATGTTTATTTGAATATTTTTTAAGTAGGGGGTCAATTTGAAATCATTTGCAAAAGCATGATATTTGCACTGCTTCATTTGAGTATTAACATTTCCTAATAAAATACCTTCAAATTCATTTATTTCATTATCATATTTTCTGTCGTGGCATTGAGGGAAAAGGAGGAATTTGTATCTAGTGAGTAATCTATTGAATCATTTAGAAATTAATCACACTAAACACAGACATTACAACGATGATTAACGAAGTTCATGGACATTTTCAAAGCTCTATTAGTTTTGAAGAATAAATTTAGGATCCTTAACATTACTTTGAGCAATTCATGCAATAACTTGAAGTTGATTAAACCAGGAGAAGGAATCTCTCAAGAAGGTTGAATTCCTCCTATTGATCCTAGTCTTTTTATTGCGCATATCATTTTACTTTTTTTGTATTATTTTGACTCAGTCCTTTGATGATCTCATTGTGGATGCACTAATTTATTTGTTTTTGGGTTTAGATATAAGGATAAACAATAGCCAAATTGTGAGCAGATGAATTTGGAAATTCAAGATTTCAATCTACAATGTGAGATAATATCTTCATAAAGAGATAATATCTTCATAAAGAGATAATATCTTCATGCACAATTAAAACAAAATTATTTTGCTGATTAGGGGAAGCACCACCTTAATGCTTTCATATATTGATTAATTAAATTAGAAGATTATTTTGATTGGAATCACATTCCAGTGGGTAGAAGAGCTTCTTTATGTTCTACGAAGTTAATGGGTTTCACTCTTCTACTAAATTTGTGGATAAACCTTATGGACAAGACAGTCATAAATGATGATCTACTTATTGTGACTCGTACTTGATGAAGCCAGAATTGAGTGGTAAAGAAGTTCTTTAAAAGTCTGAACTTTCGACATTGGTGATTCTCTGTTGACCATATGAAAAATTTAAGAATTAATCTAACTGCATCGGCATAATTTCTTTGTAGTAAAATGGGCTAAAGAATTCAAGGTTCATCAATGGTCTCCCCATGTACATTGAGATGACATTAGAACCCTACTATCGATAGCAGCAGGAAATAGCATTCTTCAGCAGCAAATAGTAGGAAATAGCTGGTTACTTATCGGAAATAGCAGGATACCGCGAAGAGAAAAGCATGAAGTGGTAGAGGCTAGAGTGGGAAAATAGGGTGCTTGATTTTTTAGTAAGCGTAAAGAGACAGAGGCTTGGATTGTTAGGATTGTGCTAATGGATCACAGTCCTAACGATTTTGCGTTCCTACGCCTGATCGTGATCCTGACAATGTTTCTTGCTCCTAAAGATGCGGCGATCTCAATGAAGCCAATTAGTAAGCTAACATGTTCTAAGTACCCCTTGATTTGCCATCTAAACAACCAATATTGATATAGAGCTTTAGTTTTTGAACATTATGATTCTAGTGATAACATCAACTATGCTCTCTACTAAAACGTAGATGATGATGATCTTTGTTTTGAGGATGAAAGTTCGGCCTATGTGTCGTACATTCACATGATTGTTATTGGAGAAGTCTTTTTTATGTGCAATTGTTGGAGCTGCAACTTGTTATTGATGATGAGAGTACCATGAATGCTACTAAAGAGGTATCCTGCTTAGCAGTCATTCAAATATGATTTGGTGTAATGCAATACCCAAAGTTGTAGTTGAACTCTTCTAGCCTTTTAGGTTTTCCTTAGCATTATGATATGAATGTTGTACATTATGTTTGTCCATAATTCAAACACTTTTTTTTCAATCATAGGGGTATTTCTCTTTTGTTGAGACGATCAGAATAATCTTACTCAACCATCCCTTTTTTTATAAAAAGACTCCTAAAATATCAATTTAAATTAATTTCATAAGACAAAGGAAAGGCCACAACAAGCGCGGCGGAAGCAATGCATATTGGTGGTGTGCAATAAGAAAACCCCATACTTCCTTTGATTTCAAGATGAATGTAATTCAAGAAACGCTAACAGAATATACTAGCCTAGATGTATCAATAATCACTCAACTCAGTAACCGGGACCCCATTCAGTCATTATGACATCAATTTCACCTTCTAGGGCTGTTCTTAAGGGGTAGGAAAACTATCTCAAGTGTTGAAAAATACAAAGTTACGGTGTTGGGAAAAGCAACATACAACACAATTTGCACAATTTGTTGGATTACCCCCAAAACAATCTTAATTTAACAAACAACAACAATAACAGTATCTCTTGGGGAAATATATTGTTAGACCACAAAAAACTTTGGCTTGATATACCAACCAATGTAGTGGCGTTGCCTTCCATCTTTGACACTAGGGCCTGAAGAACCAAAGTGTGAAAGAATTGATATGAATGGTTAAGTGTAGGGTGCACCCAGACATGCAAAAAAAGTCTGAGCATGGAAATTTGGCCCGAGTCTGCTTAGGATTTGTTTGGCGGGGTAGATCCGCCGCGGTCGCACGAATGACACTGTGATAGGTGCTAATCCTACGTTCGTAGGCTTAACTAAAATCCTTCTCTATAGATGAAACCATGCAAGTGAACCTATCACTTATATTATATAAGATAAATCTATCTCATGCCGTATTCCAAGCGCACTTTTCGATCACTCGTACTCATCATCTATTATCTTACCAATGGTTAAAAGTTATTTTCCACTTTATGCTAAATTTTACTAGAATTAACTTCTTTTGTGATAATCTAATACTGACGAAATATTAGCGACTTAAAGATAACGCTTGAATGTAGAGAATACCTAGACGATGCATGTGATCTCTGATTTCTTTCTCTTTTCTCTCAAATCCTACTAGACCACGAAGATTTCACGAATATACTAACTTCTCTCTCTTTCTTGAGTAAATTGATACTAAGTTTAGATTGACGGACTAATATTTCTTCTAAATCAAAAACCCAAAACTTGCTTTAATCACAAAATAAATCTCTCTCTTAAGTTTTGATACTAACACAATTGAATTATGTCTAACTATCTCTAGATTGGCAAACAATTCCCTTTATCTAAACTAGATCTTATCATCTCTAGGATTTCTCAATCACAAGGGCATGAAACCATTTAAAAAATTACAAATTCAGATTAATAATTCTAACCAATCTAATAAGCATAGATAAATTGTAGATAGAATCGAGAGATATAAGAGATGAAATCAAATAGCATGAAACATCAATCTAAGGTTTTTACATTCAAACGTTAAAGAAAATTAGTTCCGATCAATTAAACTTACAGAGAAAAAAAGTTCAATATCAATAAAAATATTACAAATTTATCTTCAAAGTCTTCTGCCTTCCAAGAATTTTTCTTCCTTCAGTAATCTTGGAATTAGCCTCTCCCGAGAACTCCCCAAAAAATAATCTTTTTAGCCATGAAATTTCTTTTTATACTCGAGTGATTTGGGCAGAAAAATAGTCATGCACGGCCTGGTACATGGGTCGTGTGGGACAATGCGCAAACGGTTATACATAGACACGCGTCATTTCAGAGGCCGTGTTCCTGAACACGTGTTTGTTTGGGGCTGTGTGTAGTCATGGGATCTTCAATAAGCCGGAAGTTCAAAGATTGAACACGAAATAGTTCAAGTAGTGTTTCTATCCATGCTCCTACGAACACAGCAAGCAACACGACCGTGTTACGTAGCTATGATCTTCTCTGTCATTTGCTCTTTTTGAAAAAGATTGCACACGACAATGTACCAAGGCAAAATACACGGTTGTGTCACTTAGCTGTGACCTCTTCTGTCATTTGCTCCTTCTGAAAAAGGTTGAACACAACAACGTACCCAACCATGTTGCTGCCGTTCTTTAGACACGACCATGTCTAAGGCCAGGTACAAAATCGTGTAAATTGCGGTCTTCACAAAAACATCATTTTCTCGTCGAAAATACTCCTGAATTCATTTATCCAAGTTAAGATCTAATAAAATTTTAGTAAACAAGGAATATAATTAAATTAAACATAGCATAATGGGTAAATCGGATAACATATCGATACGAAAATGATTTAAAACCTTATAATTATTTGATAAATACAATATTATCACACCACTCAGTTGCGACCGCCCGTCGTTTTGCGGGGCCATAACCGGGCGACGGGGATCCGCTCGCCTTAGAAATCTGCAGATTTCCCACGGATTTCAGTCGCTCGAGCGACCGCGGCCGCGGTCGGCTCCACACAGATTTTTTCCGCAGGAAATACGCCACCCCGATTATCCATTGGTTAAAACCTGGTTAGTTCTAGTTTTTGTTGGGCCCGTGCATAGGCTAGACCTAGAAGGCTTTAATAGGCCCCTTTTTTGGGCGTGGCCCGACCTGGTTCTCAACTGTAGTAGTTTGGCTGCCCGCTCAACTGTAGTAGTTGGGTCGCATCCAACTTTAGTGTTGGGCACCTTCCCAACACCAAATGTTAGGGAGCAGAACAACAACTACTGCTGGGTTGTGCCCAATGACCTCACCGACATATTGCTTGGCCCATACCCGACCTGACCAATCAAACCTAGGCAAGCTCCACTTTCATAGGGGCATTAGCCTAGTTTAAAGTTGTCGGGCCACGTCTGGCCCGACCAATTAATCCTAGGCAGACCCTCTTGTCAAAAGAAAGCTTGGGCCCAACATGCTTGAGTCTGGCCCTGGACTTTTTTGCACCCCTAGGTGCACCCCAATTAAATTTATTCATGAATTATTTAAGGAGGGCTGGAGTACAAAACAAACACACAATGCACCATCAAGTTCACAATCTTGGAATGCTTTATCGATACTGTTAAATAAAGAATAAAATGAGTTAATATTTAATTATTCTCATGAGAAAAAGAAATAATACATTTCACAATGGGTCTCTATTTATAGAGAGGGGGAGAGAGAGCAAAATATAAACTCAAGATGTGAGACTAAATGAGAAGTTAGAGAAGAGAGGCCTTATGAGCTTAAATACACAAGCTTTATTTATTTAACACTCCCCCGCAAGTTGGAGCGTACAAGTCGTAGGTGCCAAGCTTGGAGAGAAATTTTTGATATAATGAGCGAGACAATGTCTTAGTGAGAATATCAGAGATTTGCTCGGCAGTCTGCACATGTCATAAAATCAGTTTTAGAAGTTGAACCTTTTTCTGGATAAATTGACAATCAACTTCAATATGCTTTGTTTGCTCATGAAACATAGGGTTCTTGGCGATGTGAATAACAACTTGACTATCACAAAAGAGAACAACTGATGATGGAAGTTTGACTCCCAAATCAGTGAGCAGACTTTCTAGCCATGTAAGTTCTGAGACGGCGAAAACCATGGAGTGATACTACGCTTCACCTGAAGATCGAGCAACCACAGTCTCCTTCTAGCTTCTCCAAGTAACCAATTTTCCACCAAAATATGTGCAATAGTCGCTCGTGGACCGACGATCATCTAGAGACCCGGCGTAATCAACATCGCAATATGCAATGAGAGGTAGAGAGGTAGAAGGCTTGTACACCAGCCCTTGTCCTAGAGCATTATTCAAATATCAAAGAAGACACTCAACGACCTGAAGATGAGAGACTCAAGGGGTATGCATGAAGCGACTGATCTCACTGACCGCAAAGGAAATGTTGGGTCGTGTGACGGTAAGGTAAATTAAGTTGCCAACAAGACGGTGATAAAACTCCATATTAGAAATAAGTTGATCAAAGTCTGTGTCATGTGCACAAAGCTGATGATTTACATCCATAGGTGTATCCACAAGATTACATATAGAGTAGCCTGTATCATGAAGTAGATCGAGACAATACTTCCATCGTGATAAGATAAGACCATCAGGTTGTCGGGCTACCTCAATTCCCAATTAAGTTGATCAAAATATGTGTTGAATGTCTGTGTCGGTGGGCAAATAGCCCTCCTATGCCAGTTGGAGGCGACGATCACTCAATATGACTAGACTCATAACAGTCACTAAATCTGGAGGAGCCTCAAAGATTCAACATAAAATCGCAGGCGTTCGCGAAGTTCGGCGGTGAAGATGGCGATCTGCACCTCTAGGGAAAGTAAGACGTGTGCCTGAAGAAGTTGAAACTGGTCCAGATAATTGTCCAACGAGCACATCCATCGGAGTGTCGTGAAGGCACTGAGGGGGTTGCTGCGGATTGGAGGGCCGAACCGTAGGTTGCAAAATCACTTGAAGTGGAGTGATCCAAAACAATGCCAAGTCGAGAAGGTAGAAGGAGGCCAGAAGAAGCCGTTTGGCTGTCGTAGTTTGTTGATGGACAAATAATTTTCCACCTTGTGAGCATATGTTTTCCCATCATAGGTGAGGAATTCCAATCGGGTATAACGTGGCGGAATAGTAGCTTCAAGGCGTAAGTTGGTCTGCGGTGGAGCTCATGGAGGATGATCAGCGGTTGCAGAACTTGATTGCTGCTGGCATGATCCATGGGTGGGGTGGTAACCACGGGAGGTGTTGTTGTTAATCTATTAAGCTTGGCATTGAGGGTTGCCATGTCATCCTGATGACGTGCGTCGTCATCCCGAAAGCGTGCTTCTACATCCTGAAGGCGTGCATCCATGACGGATATAACTGTGTGTATCTGGTTCATTACATCTAAGAAGTCGGTCGAACCCAAAGTGTGGATGGAGTTAGTACGAGATAAAAAGCGAGTGACAGGACGTCTGGAGTCGTCAGAGGCGGCTAAATTTGTGTTGCCGCGTCGTCTCCCAATGATGACATCTCAAATTTGATTACTTAATTAATTTAGTTAAGAATTAATATGAAATAAATTCTTGAATGCAAAATAAATTTAGGAATAAATTCATATATATCCCCACGTGTGAGTGCCGACCCAACAAGAAGAATCTTACACTTATGTGTCTGTTACGCGTGCGTTTATTGTCGGCAGAGGTGGATTAGACGCCCGCTAGGGCTGTTTTGTCGAGGACGCAGCGTCGGAGGAAGAGGACTGAGAGCAGCGGCGGGGAAGCAGCATCGATTGGATTTATTGCGTCGACTGAGCTGGAGCCATTGCTAGAAGAAGATTTCAGCGTGTATAAGCAACGTCGGCTGGGGTCATGCGTCGACATGGTTGGGCGTCTGTGCTGGAAGGAGTGCGATCTGCGTCGGAATCGACAATGTCGTCGATCTACGACGGAAGACGAGGAGAGCCTCAAGGAAGATGCACCGCTGTAGATGGTGGCCTCGATTGCTTGCGTGAGACGTTGACAATGGTATGTCTTCGATGTAGAGATGGGCTTGATGAAGATTTGTTGTAGGGAAGGTCGACGAAGCAGTGCAGGTGAGCGAAAAATACGACCCGAGGAGCGATTGGTAAGTTGCAGCAGATTTCAACTGATGGGGATTGGCGTCAGAAGAAGAGGACCAAGAGCTCTGATACCAAGTTGTTAAGGGCCCACTCGGAGGTTGCCAGAAGAGTGTTCGGGGGTGCAGATGACGGTGACGGAGATACTACAAAGTCTTGACCGCGACTGCATAAGCGGGGCGTACTCGAGAGAGTTAGCTTCCAAGACCTCTTTTAGGGTTTGAGAAAATATACTTTCTTTATTCATACCAATACAAGACCCAGTGAGTCATTTAAATAAGACTTATACTATACCTTTAATGGAAATACGAGGCAGACTTGGACATGCTACTAAAATGGACACCTCATAAAGACACGACATGCATAACGACGCCATATAAGGACGTGAATCCAAGATAGAATAACTGCATATTAAGAAATAATTAATAATAAATAGTGCCATAAAGGACCCGTAACAGGCCATAGAGAGATTTTTTCAAAAGACATACAAGGGACTCCCCGTGGTTATATAACCAAGAGGTTATTGCATGCACACAGTCTCCACAAGATCGCCGTGATGCAAGGCGTTTTAAGTTCAAGCTGATGAAGCGGCCAATGATGATGAACGACAACCGAGAGTATGAAATAGATGGTGTTGAGTTTGCCATTAGAGAAAAGGTCTCTTCCTAATCAATGTCTTGTTGAGTAAAACCTCTGGCAACAAGACGAGCTTTGATGCGGTCAACAATCCCATTCGGATGGTGCTTCACGGTGAATACCCATTTGCATCTTACTGTATGTTGATTGAGAGGAAGAGGAACAAGGTCCCATGTGTGATTGACCCAGAGAGATGCCACTTATTCATCCATTGCTGCTCGCCACCTTGGATGCTGAAGAGCCTCCTGCACAGAAGACAGTGAAAATAAAGGACAAAGATGCCACAAATTTGCAAAGGGGAGAATAAAGGCAGTGCAAGGATATATAATTAGAGAGAGGGTGAGTGGTAGAAGAAAGCACATATTGGGAGGGAGTCGTAGGAGGATCAACGGTCCGAGGAGCAGCATCAGTAGACGACAACAGTCGCAGGGCATCAGACCGAGGACGACGATGAGAATACACTTGTAGAGGAGCGAGGAGCACATGAGTAAAGTGCAGGGAGGAAGGGAGGAGAGGGGAGTACAGGAGGAGGCACAAGAAACAAGGGAGAATGTGCGTGGGAACAACCGGTTGCGAGAGAGAATTGAGAGATATAACTTCAGGAGGTGTTGAGTAGAACAGTTAATCCTCAAAGAAGGTAACATCCACAATGGTGATCATTTTCCTATTAATAGGAGAATGACACGTAACCTTTTTTGTGTACGAGAGTACTCATCAAAGATGTACTTGGTAGCACGAGAAGCCTGCTTATCAACAGGAGGTCCGAGTTGATGGACAAAGCAGAAACATCCAAAGAACTGAGGAGGGAGGGAGAAGGGAGGTGTTTGAAAGATACAAAATGGAGAAAGGAGTAGCAAAGCCAAGGACGGTTGACAACATGCGATTAATTAAATGACACGCAATGAAAACAACAAAGTTCCAATAATGTTGTGGAACGTGCATTTGGAACATAAGGGAGCGAACGACCTACAAAAGGTGGTGTTTCTTCCGCTCGACGACACCATTTTGTTGTGGTGTATAGACACAAGATGTCTGATGGAGAATACCAAGGAGGTTATATGTGTCCTGATATTCGTGACTCATATACTCATGAGTATTATCAGTGCAAAGAATTTTAATGGTGCTCGAGAATTGGGTATGAGTTTTGGCGATGAATGAGCGGAAGCACCGCAACAACTTAGAGTGATCACTTAGTAAGTATAATCAAGTGACACGAGAATGATCATCAATAAAGCTCAGAAAGTACCGATAGCTAGACGAACTGATAGTTTTATACGGACCTCAAATATCCGAGTGAACCAAGTCAAATGAAGTAGAGTCCCGAGAACAACTAGGGAGAAGGTAGATCGTTGTTGCTTGCCATAAATGCAAGTTTCACATTAAAACTCAATAAATGAAAAATCAGGAAGAGCTTTTTGGACTATAGTAAGAGGAGCATGACCAAGTTGATGATGCCAGTCAACTGAAGTAACCAAGGATAACATGGAGGTGGGGATCTACAAACTGTAGAGCCCATTTGGCAATCCACTGGTACCATTGATATGCCGCGTCCGTCGATCCTGCACCACAAAAAAAGATGAGGTAAATGTAATGGAGCAATCATCCTCTTGAGTAAGGCGATTGATAGAGAGAAGATAAAAGCCAGAGTCAGGGACATGAAGAATAGAACATAGAGAAAGGGTGTGAGTCAGAACAAGATCTCCACATCCACAAAGAGAGGTGGTAGCGCCATTCACAACTATGATAAATTTGGGAGCAGGAGCATCACACACCTTACTCTAACAGGAATTCACACAGAAATCCTCACACAACAAATCTCCAATATTTATCAACATCATCAAGGTTCATTCTTCAATTTTTCACCTGAAATTTCATCAATTACTCTGCTTTTATAGGGCATTAACAACACCTGGTGGAATTCGGCCATGGTAGAATTTCGGCGGAGCGGGCTCGGCGGAGCAGGACGTGGGCCGGCGGTTGGAGCTCGTGTCGTGGTCGGTTCACGAGCTCGTGTGCAGCGGTTGGGGCTCCGAAGGAGGCGGCAGCGTCGTGGGGCTTCACGCATGCAACAATAACGTCGGGGAAGGAAATGGCGCTGGCCTGCGGGAGAAGTTTTGTGCGGGATCGGGCCGGAAGATGAACAACGCCATTTTGTTTTTCTGCTTGGCTTCCCTCTAAACCGGAATTAACCTAACAATCTAACATCATATGAAATATATATTTATATATATAACAGTATATATATATAAATATATTTTGATAAATTTTAAAACTTATATATATATATATATATATATATATATATTTATATATATACTAGCATCTTCGAACGGGCTTCGCCCGTTCTCGATGCGTCGCTGCAGGCTTCACCCCAACCAAGCGGGCTTCGCCCGCTTGACATTCCGGCGGGCTTCGCTTGCATTCCGGCGGGCTTCGCCCGCAATCCGGCGGGATCTCGATGCGTCAGGCGTCGCTGCGGGCTTCGCCCGCATTCCAACGGGTTCTCGATGCGTCAGGCGTCGCTGCGGGCTTCGCCCGCATTCCGGCGAGCTCTCGATGCGTCAGGCGTCGTTGCGGGCTTCGCCCGCATTCCAACGGGTTCTCGATGCGTCGTTGTGGGCTTCGCCCGCTTGGCATTCCAGCGGGCTTCGCCCGCATTCCGGCGGGCTCTCGATACATCAGGCGTCGCTGCGGGCTTCGCCCGCATTCCAACAGGTTCTCGATGCGTCAGGCGTCGCTGCGGGCTTCGCCCGCATTCCGGCCATTCCGGCGGGCTCTCGATGCGTCAGGCGTCGCTGCGGGCTTCGCCCGCATTCCAGCGGGTTTTCGATGCGTCGCTGCGGGCTTCGCCCGCTTGGCATTCAGGCGGGCTTTGCCAGCCTCCCCCCCGACAGAATTTAAAGTATTTAAAGTAATAATTTTGATATTAAACAAATTAATTATTATTTTTAAATGAAATTATAATTTAATAAATAATTATATAAATACTTGTCATTTAAAAAAAAGAATAAAAAACGAAAAAAAACCCAAAATCCCCCCCTCGCTTCGGCCTGCTCACGCTTCCCCTCCTTTCCCCGCCGCCGGCGGCCTGCCCGGCGGGTTCGCCGGACTCGGGCGAACCCGTCGGGGGTTGTCCCGCGGCGAGCGGGCAGGGCCACCGCCGATGCCCTGCCCGTGAGCTCCAGTTTTGGAGCTCACGGACAGGGCCACCGCCGGCGGTGGCCCTGCCCGTGAGCCGCGGGACAACCCCCGTCGGGTTCGCCGGAGTTCGGCGAACCCGCCAGAGGGCGCCGGGCAGGCCGCCGGCAGCTCCGCCGGCGGCGGCCGAGGAAGGCGGGGAAGCGTGAAGGCGGAAACGGGCGGTATCAGGATTTTTCCATGGATGAACAATAATTTATTTGGGATTTTTTTTAATTGCAGGCCGCCCTTTATGAATCCAACTGTTAGATTTAATTTCCTTGGGATCGGACGGTGTAGATGAGTTTTATGGTGTGCTTTGAGATATACCTATTGTATTATATAATAAAGATATATTTAACAAAATACTAAAATAATTACGAAAATTTACAAAATGACAATGCGATATTCAGGGCCGATAGAGGTCCGGTCGGGCGCGACGTCGGACATTTTCTTCGACCTGACCTAGGTTGGTCTCCACCAAGTCTCCCCATCTCGAAATCACTCATCTCTGGTGAGTGCTCCGAGCGGTCATGCGGGAGGAGATCAACATCCCTGCCAACGAACCAAAGATATCTGAAAACCACCATCAGTAGTGGTCACTCTACAATATGTGCTCGAGAACTGGAATAGAATAATCTCCTGGTGTCTCATGCTCAACCTGAAACTGGCAGTGAAAATTGAAGAAACTACGATAGAAGTGTCAGTAGCGGAATGAACGTCGGTATGACCTGAATGTGGCTCCTCACTCTCACTCACCAACCCAGAAGAAATAAATGGAGGAGGGGGCAATGGAAAATCTAAAGACTCATGCGGACAGTCGCAAAATAAAATCAGATATGCTACGTTAAAAACAGGATTTGTTCCCCAAACGGAAGGCATCTCAAGTTCATACGCGTTTTGCCCAATCCGATTTACTACTCGAAAGGGTCCAGTTCTACGGCCAGCTTGCTTCTTTACGATACCCGAAGATAATCGTTCCGGATTTAGCTGAACCATAACCAAGACATCCATTTTAAAACAATGAGCTCTTTTATGTTTATTTGCTTGAGTTGCTTATAAGTCAAAAGTATTATGCAATTTCCGCTCAATTTTTTTTTTCTTAAATACAAATCATGCAAATACAATAAATGAACTACTAACACGACCAAGGCCACAAACCAATGGTTTCAGATACTAAAAGCAACTCCTGAGATAGGTACATGATCAGGAGGCTCAGAGGGCGGATCATAAAAGAATTCATTGCGGGGGAGATGAACACTCAAGTGCAATTCAGAGACATTAGTGACCAGATGTGTCAACATGGTGTGCGAACTGTCTCTGCAAGTGCAAGTGGCAAGTATCAACGAATCAACGAGTGCACCCTCAAACTCGATGGTGATACTAAGGATAGATACATCCCAAATATGTGATAAACCTATATGTGGTTCATCTGGGGGTTCACCAGGAGGAGTATAATAAAATTCGTCGCAGATGTGACGCGTACATACGTAAGCTCCAAAGATATATGAAGTTCTCTCGTATAAATGACAATGTACGTGAAGTGTGTCAATCGTGATAAGTGTACTAAGGGAAGGTGAGGTGTCAGGTGGCTCACCAAGTGGGACATCTGAAAACTCATCCAGAGGGAGAGTGACCAGATGGCTATGATCAAGCCCTACTACATGGATGTCACACTCAAAATCATCTCTCTGTAGCACTATTGGCATCAAGGGAGAAAATGGAGCAGGTATCCATTTCTTAAAATTCATAAAGGGGTTACTCACAGGAATCTCTTCCGCACATGTTCGAGGTGACTCATCTGAAGGCTCAATAGGAGGGTCGTCAAATGATCCATCAGTAGAGTGATGGTCCTCCAGAAGTAAACCATCAGAAGGGGTCGTACTTCCAGAAAGGGTAGGGGTGACTACCTCAAGATCACTACTAAGCTCTCAGCTAATGTCACTCGGTGCGCCATCAGGTGTGGTGATGTGACTCGATGCGCCATCGGGTGTGGTGATGTGACTTGGTGCACCACCAGGTGAAGTGTGCAAGGAATCTACACTAAAAAATGAGCTAGTAGATATAGAATCAAGGGCGAGTTCACTAAGTGGAGCAGACTCACATGGGGGTTGACTCCTCACATCGTTGACTCCTCTCAGACATACCAAAGAAGGAGCAATCAAAGCCAGGGAGGCCAAGATGTGTCAGGACAGGGAAGAAAAAGAAATGACAATGCTCTCGTGGAACAAATAAAAGAGATGACTTTTCAGCATCCTACATTCTCTCCTCCTCCTTCTCCTCACAGGAAAGGTCCATCCTCGTCTTCAAGAAAGCCTGCTGCTGCTGAGACAACTGACTCAAAAGGAAAATGAGTGGTCTTTTCAGAAAAATCCCACAAAAAGTTCATTGAGCTTGCACCTCCAAAATCTCTATATGCTCAAACTGATCCTAAGAAGGCTGTGCAGATTCCTCTTGATTCAAGCAAACTTGCTACAGCTCTTCAAAGAAACATAGAGATTGCAGCTCATACAGATACTGATAGACCTGCCTCTCCATCAGATAAAACTGAAGCTGAAAGGATTGCCTCTATGGTAAGATTCAAAGAGTCTATTGCTCTAAGCATGATGGAGAGAGCCAAATCTCAAGGATTAGATCCTACAGCTTACTCAACAATGTCAGAATTCAGAGAAAAGGAACTAAGCAGAATTCAAGTCAATCCAGAAGCCTTTGACACTGAAGAATACATGAGACTTCATCCTGCTGCAGTTCTACCTAGTTATGCTGAAAAGAAAATCATAGGTGAACATGATCTAATGCTATCCAAGAGACAAGCAGCAAACCCTAACAGAGAAATTATTTTCAAACCAGCTGCAATACCTAAAAACTCATCTGATGCTTAGCTTGCTGATAAATCTGCTTGATACATTCCATTTCTGCTGATTTATGCTTGATATATTTTCTGTGTATTGCCTGTGTTTTATCATTCTGGTTAATCTTTAGATTTGTTGTTGTCTGCTTTAGCTTTTAAACTGGATTGGATAACATAACCCAAATAGGGGGAGATTGTTGGTACCCTAGATGTGATTTGGCTTATGTGATCCCCTTGCAGCCCCTCTTGATCCATATAAAGATATATGATCATGGTTAGACTTTGTTTAGTCTCCCTAGGGCAGTTTATAAACTGACCTAGAGCTTAGGTTAGAAGTTCTAGATGTTTTTGTGGATAAGGCTTTTCCGTTCGACCATCGTCGAACGAGGCCTCGCGATCGTCGATCAATGGTCGACGATAGCAGGGCTAGTGAATCTTTGAAGTCAAGACAATTATCGTCGACCGTTGGTCGACGATCTCAGAGCAAGCTTACTACGCTCTGAAGGATGGTCGACGATCTGTCATCATCAGGTCGACGATCGTGTTCTTGCTTCACGATTTCTGTCTCGACAGATATTTGCCTTTGCTGGTCGACTATCTGTTCGCTGGTCGACTATCTGTTAGCCGGTCGACGATCTATTAGCTGGTCGACGATTTGTGGTCGACGATTTCTGTTCCGACAGATTCCTGCTATTGGTCGACGATCTGTTTGCAGGTCGACGATCATCGAACTCCTGTTCGACGTTTTCTGTCTGCTTTTATCTGTTCGTATTTATTCTATTCCTTGGTTTATTTCCAAGTGTTTTAGTTGGTGGTTAGATTGATTCTCTGATATTATTGTTGCTAAATTTATGGTTTAAATTCAAATAAATTGATTACAAATTCTGTCAAGCATAAATTACGGGATTCAGTATTCTTGATAAAGCATCTTTGTCTTATTATACAAAATATATTGCCAGGCTGTATTCTAGCCGTTGGCGGTGTATGCTATTTCCAAGAACGATAAATCTTTATGCTGAGATATTTCCCTATTCATTTATTTCCTTATTGGGACTGACAGAAAGTTAATAGGTCATTCTATTCCTATTGCTATATTCTATTTTGAGATAATCTGTTGCAGGGCTCGAGAATTCAAATCAATAGAGCCGTTTCAAAGGAAAACGTGAAGACATATTTAAAAGAGATTCTGCTCTCAGAAAAGATGCAGTAACAGACACAGAGAAAGATTATTCATCCGCTCAAGCATCATCAGAGCACCTCTTCACAATCTCACAACAAGAAGAAGAAAAGTTTTCCTGAAGCAAAAGCCCAGAGCAATCATCTTCCATTCTCAAGTCTCCTGAGCAATTTGCTTAGAGTTTTTCAAAGACTTCAGAAAAGGCTCAAGATCTGCTTCAAGTGCTCCAGAATCTTAAGACCTGATAAAAATCAGTCTTCAGATTTCTGAGGATTTAGTTTCAGTTTATCTGAAACTCCTTCATCCTGAAGCAAAGGCTTTCCCTGGACTTCCACTGAGCCAGGGGGAGACTTTGATTCTTTAGAGAATCCACAAATCTTCTCTAATCTGTATTTAAAATAGAGAAGATAATCAAACCCTCTCAACCCCTTTGTAAAAAGAGTTTGTTCACACCTCTTCAAAAGTGAACGTTGGTGACAGGGCACCTTATCAACAACCTGTGGTTGAGCATCCTTATCAAAAGCTCAAAGGGTCTGTTTGATCTACCTGAATCAGATCATTGGTGGCAGGGCACCTTAGCAAAAACCTGTAGTGGATTCCTACCAGGGTGGTAGAAGAGTGGATGTACCTATTTACAGGGAACCACTATATATCCTGTGTCCATCTGGTTATCTTGTTTATTCATTTTATTCTGTGGCTGTGATAGAACTACCTAGGATTGCTAGTTGCTGTGATAGGCTTGTAGTTAACTGAAATTTCAGTCAACTTCTTCACTTGTGCACTTCACTGTGTTAGGCTCTTAGGGTTCAAGTATCAGATTTTTTATTCCGCAAATAAACTCCAAGGGAGCTGACTAAGTGTTCATAAAATTTTGAATACTCTATTCACCCCCCCTCTAGAGTAGTTTACAACTTATCCCCTCACTTTCAATTGGTATCAGAGGGAGGTTGAAGGGATTGCTGAGCCTTCCCCAGTAAGCGGGAGAGCGGCCGAATCAGCCCTTGTGTCTGAAGAGGGGTTAGGATCAACCCTGGCAGACTTCTTGATAATCCTCTGGGATTTCTTGAATAGAGAAGGATCCAACCTCTTGCTAGCGTTTACTGCGGAGGGTGCAGAAACGAGCAGCAGGGGTGCTTTCACATATAGAAACACACCCAGTACCCTTGCAAGGTTTACCTCTTTCTGATTGTTCTTTCTCCTTATTAGTTCAAACAGAACTTTTCCCCAGGCAATCTGAGCCAGGGAGGCCAAGATGTGTCAGGACAGGGAAGAAAAAGAAATGACAATGCTCTCGTGTAAATGACAATGTACGTGAAGTGTGTCAATCGTGATAAGTGTACTAAGGGAAGGTGAGGTGTCAGGTGGCTCACCAAGTGGGACATCTGAAAACTCATCCAGAGGGAGAGTGACCAGATGGCTATGATCAAGCCCTACTACATGGATGTCACACTCAAAATCATCTCTCTGTAGCACTATTGGCATCAAGGGAGAAAATGGAGCAGGTATCCATTTCTTAAAATTCATAAAGGGGTTACTCACAGGAATCTCTTCCGCACATGTTCGAGGTGACTCATCTGAAGGCTCAATAGGAGGGTCGTCAAATGATCCATCAGTAGAGTGATGGTCCTCCAGAAGTAAACCATCAGAAGGGGTCGTACTTCCAGAAAGGGTAGGGGTGACTACCTCAAGATCACTACTAAGCTCTCAGCTAATGTCACTCGGTGCGCCATCAGGTGTGGTGATGTGACTCGATGCGCCATCGGGTGTGGTGATGTGACTTGGTGCACCACCAGGTGAAGTGTGCAAGGAATCTACACTAAAAAATGAGCTAGTAGATATAGAATCAAGGGCGAGTTCACTAAGTGGAGCAGACTCACATGGGGGTTGACTCCTCACATCGTATTAGAATGTCAGTCAGAGTGAGTGATGTCTCTCTGCTTTGGGCAGTGGAATGCTCTTGCTGACCCCTTATGGTTATCGTCATGTTCGTCTTCAGAACACTAGGAGGATCACTAGGTGTGATGTACTCTTGACGATAGTGACCTCTATAGGTATTTCGAGGGTAATCATGATGAGTGTCCATAACATAATCATGACGTGCTTGTGGGTAGTCGTGAGTCCTACGAACATGTGGTGGTGGTCGCACATATACAGACTCAGATTCCTCATATAAAGGAGGCGTGTAGTATCGATAACTAGAATGATACTGAACTCTATCCTCATAATATGGTGTCGAAGGACCAGTATGATCCACTCGAGTACGAGGATAAAATCGACGATAGTCGTCGTACTGATCGTTTCTAACATAATGAGAACGTGTCGGTGGGTCAACATGATCTCTGGACCAGTATGATCCCTGACGCTCCTCTTCACTTCAACCAACCCGCTTGGATTCTATGCGTCACATCTTTATCAGTACCTCCATCCTTTGAACTATTGATCCAAGATATTTAAAACACTCACTATAGAAAATATCTTGATCACCCAACTTAATAACGAAGTCATCCATCCTTCTTGCAATGCTAAATTTAAGCTCCATATACTCTGTCTTTGCCCTGCTCAACCAAAAACCCTTCTTTACTAAAGTGTCTTGCCAAGATTCAAGTTTTGCATTTACACCCTCGCTCGACGATATCGTCCGCAAACAATAAACATCAAGGTATTCCTTGTTGGATATGTCCGGTGAGCTCATCTAAGATAAGGGCTTAAAGCTGAACCTTGATGTAAGCTGACAGTGATAGAGAATTCCTGTGTTAATCCTCTAGATGTCCTCACCCTTGTCACTGAATTTGTATACGTATCTTTGATTATGTCAATGTATGATAGATTTACACCTTTCTTTTCTAAGACTCTCCATTATATCTCTCTTAAAATTCTATCATAAGCCTTCTCAAGATTGATAAGCAACATATGCAAATCTTACTTTCTCAATAGTTGTCAATGAGTCTCCTCAAGAAACAATAATTTTTCCAGCATGTTTGAAATAGCATTGTTTTGCTTCTTTTATCAGTTTAGATAGTGATAATACATTCTCTTACATTTCTCAGAAGAGCTAAATCATAACCTTGCTTTTCATCTACCAACATATTTAATTCTGAGAATCTACAACTTACAGCAACCTAGAATCACATGATGATAGTCTTTCATACATTCAATTTGCATTCTACCCTATTGTCCATAAATTTACATGTAAGTCCCCGTTCGAACTATGCTTGAATTGTCCAGCACAAAACCAATTTGATCAATAAAGTTCTCCATTAGCACAACCTAAGTTGGCGGCAACAGGAAGTATGAGATGCTAGTCACACATTGATTTATGGAGAGAATACAAATTTATCAAAAGCTTGAGTGGGGTTTTAAGAATTAAAATAAAAATGTTAAGCTCTCTATAATGTTTACATGACTGAATGCACTTCCAACAAGGAGACTGTGTTTTGATGTATTTTTGGAATGACTGTAAAGGTGAAGGATCAAATTTATTTGCTATGGCTCATACAAGATACTACAAAAGGTGGCAGACAATATGTTACAGTTGAATCTGCCTTCTTATACGAGAATATATCCAGTCATTAATGTCATTAGCTTGAAGCTAATTGAATTAACATTATTGGACGATGAAGATGAGAAAGAGAAATAGAGAATGATTGGTGCAATTGAAGATTTAACCATTTTTGAAGGACCTCCCCGTGATGACTTTATTGTGGAAGACTTTTGTGCGAGGTGGAGCAAAAAAAAATCCCTAAAAGATCTCTAAGAAGGGCCATATTTCAAGGTGAGCCAAGTGGTATTGCAATGAAGATGGAATGTGATTTTTTCCGCATCGTTTATTCATAGGAGAGAATGAACACAAAGGGAGTAATAAATAATGCGGATTAAACTCGCCCAAAAATGACTCAATATCCTTAATTTGTGACCCATGATTGTTTGCCCCACAGAAACTAAGATTGGATGGCTAACTGATGTTCTCTTAGCCTTAGCTAGAATCTGCTAATGGCAACCTGTTACGCACGTGCGCGTGACGTATTATTATATCTTGTATTTTTATTTGTTGCTTTCTGGTTGATGTCATGTGAGCCTCCACTCCCTATATAAGGAGGTGGTATGTGAGATTTTTTTTTCATCTTTGGGATCATTAGGGTTTGGGTCTCCATCTTTGGAGAAGGGCTTCTTGGAGGAACCCGCCTCCATAAGTTGGACATGAGCCTTACTCGTGTTTGTATCTGTATTTTCTTTCGATTAATGCTAGTGTTTTTCCCCTCCGAAATATTTTGTCCGACCAGCCGTCCCGCCTGCATCGCCGCCGTCGTATCTTCCGTTTGCGTTCACAGCCGCGCGGACGTGCAACACACCCCTCCAACATCGCTCGATCGCGTACCCCTTCTCTGCATCGCAGCGTCGTCATCCCCGTGGAATCAACGACAGTGTCGCAAATCCATCGCCCTGCCCGTCCCAACGCCTTCAAATCGCATTTTGGCGATTGCTCCGCTGGTTCTGACTCCGATCCGCTTGCTCCAGGCCTCGATCCACCTACTCCGTCATTCACCTGCCTACTCCAGGTCGATCTCTAGCAAGGAGCCGCAGGATCCCCCGATTTCAGCAGGAACCAACCCCCGCCGCCACCACAGCCCCACATCCGCCGATTCTGCAGTGCCAGCCACCGATTCCAGTCACTCCCGCAACCCATTTCGGAGTGCATGCCACTGCGACTCCACTCAATGGAAGGATTATTCCGACATCCGGACGCCTCCCCCTCCCACGGATCCAGCCATTCTTCGTCGTCTAGATGATCACTACAACGCCATTGCTTCGCTGCAGGCCCTCATATTCCGCATGGACGCCGAGATCGACTCCCTCTTGGCCAGTCGCCCAATCATGTCCGTGACGTCCAATGTGGCTTCACCCCCCGTTCTTGAAACTCCGCCGGATCCGTACCAAGCCACAACCCCTTGCTCAGGGGAGCTGCAGGATCCACCGATTTCAGCAGGAACCAACTCCCGCCGCCACCACAACCCCACATCCGCCGATTCTGCAGTGCCAACCACCGATTCCTGTCACTCCCGCAACCCATTTCGGAGTGCATGCCACCGCGACTCCACTCAATGGATTATTCCGACGTCCGGAAGCCTCCCCCTCCCACGGATCCAGCCATCCCTCGTCGTCTAGATGATCACTACAACGCCATTGCTTCGCTGCAGGCCCTCATATTCCGCATGGACGCCAAGATCGACTCCCTCTTGGCCAGTAGCCCAATCATGTCCGTGACGTCCAATGTGGCTTCGCCCCCTTTTCTTGAAACTCCGTCGGATCCGTACCAAGCCACAGCCCCTTGCTCAGGGGTTCTCACATGGGCCTCGTTCCCCTGAGGTTCCCTCATTCAACGACATCGATCCTATGGGTTGGATTGCCCGGGCCGAACAGTTCTTCGAAATTCAGCAGATTGCCAAGGCACACAAAGTCAGCACGACATTGATTGGTATGGAGGACTCCGCTCTCCACTGGGTGCGCTGGCTACGTCAATCCCAACCGGCCATGTCTTGGTCGAACCTTCAGTAGGAGCTCATTCACCGTTACGACAGCCTCTACGCGGGTTCCGCGGTGGAGCGACTCTGCGACGTCCGTAAGACAGGCTCTCTTGACGAGTTCATCGATGAGTTTCTCGCCCTCGCGATGCATGTTCCCGGTCTCCCACCATACCATTACTTGGCCTACTTTATGCATGGCTTACAACCCCACATCCGAGCCCACCTCCGCACCCTGCAACCGCTAACTGTCCAGCAAGCAATGAACCTCTCCTCACTGGTGGAAGCCGACTTCCTGGCGACGTCCGGGGACCCTCCTTCCTCATGGCCCCCTGCCAAACCTCCCTACCCACCATACATTCCTCCCCCGTCTAAACAACCACCAACGCCACCTCCTCTACCTCGCCCGCCCATTTTGGGTCCACGCAACAACCGTCATGTTCCTACTCACCGCTTGTCCAACCTAGAGTAAAATGACTTACAAAGCAGGGGTCTGTGCTTCCGGTTCAAACAATCCTACTCGCCTAATCATGCTTGCCCGGTGAAGGAGTTTCGCCTTTTCATCGGAGAGGACGTGAACGAGATCAACATGGCTGACTTGGACGCTCTTATGATCATGGATGTACCGCCAAACGGCGCTCCAGGCACCTCTACACCTCTACGACGGCCCATCCGCGGGCATTTCACTACTGGCTGGCGGGCGACACTGCAACCTTGGGGACAAGGTCTTTTTTCTGGCAGGGTGTATTGTTATGCACATGCGCGTGACGTATTATTATTTCTTGTATTTTTATTTGTTGCTTTATGGTTAATGTCATGTGAGCCCCCACTCCCTATATAAGGAGGTGGTATGAGAGAATTTCTTTTCATCTTTGGGATCATTAGGGTTTGGGTCTCCATCTTTGGGGAAGGGCTTTTGGAGGAACCAGCCTCCAGAAGTTGGGCACAAGCATACCTCGTGTTTGTATCCGTATTTTCTTTCGATTAATGCAAGGGTTTTTCCCCTTCCTCAATACAACCTTTGGCGGATTTATTGGATTAGTTCTTTTTTTTCCTTCTAGTAAGCAATTTATTATGGATTTATTGAATTCCTATATTGAATAAGGATTGGTTTTAGAGTTTTTTTAATCAAAAGAGTTTGTTTTGTTGGGCTATGTATACACTAATTTGTATAGGATGTTTAAATTATTATACCAGCAACGACATGACATAGATTTGAGGGAGATGCTGTCCAAAGAAAGGGTTGGAAATCTAATTCTAGCCATGCTGCACACATGGAAAAGGAGGATATCTTATCTTCCCTAATCTCTAAATGCCCCAGAACTCCAAACCCATCTTCTCGGTGATTTTCCTTTCTTTAGCCATATCATCTGAAGTTCTGTATTTGTAGGACCTATTCTTTGTTCTTTGATCCTGAATTCCTGGTAGCTGATTAAGGATGGATATTTGTTCAAAGGTTTACTGTTATCTATTCTCACCCATTTGATAATGTAAAATGATGTCGTGATTGAGAGTTCCATGCTGGCGGTTTAGATACACATCTGGAGTGAGATAGTCATTTAGTTTAGTCAGTTGTTCATTAGTCATCTATCAACTGGAAAGTTCATAAAGTTATGAACTAATGTCATTCATGTCATTTATGTATGGAAGTTAGAGAACCGAATAAATTATATGTACCTTTTACCCCCTTATCTGATCTGCTTGGATTGACCTGGATTGCCCTCATCTGTTTTAGAGTTTTTTTCTTTATCAAAAGAGTTTGTTTTGTAGGGCTATGTCTACACTAATTTGTATAGGGTGTTTAAATTATTATACCAACAACGACAGGACATTGATATTGAGGGAGATGATGTCCAAAGAAAGGGCTGGAAATCTAATTCTATCCATGCTGCACACAAGGATAGGGAGGATATCTTTTCTGCCCTAAGCTCTAAATGCCCCAAAGCTCCAAACCCATCTTCTTGGTGATTTTCCTTTCTTTAGCAATATCATCTGAAGTTCTCTATTTGTAAGACCTATTCTTTGTATTTTGACCCTGAATTCCCGGTAGCTGATTCAGGTTGATATTCGTTCAAAGGTTCACCGTTATCTATTCTCACAAATGTAAAATGATGTCTGGATTGAGAGTTCCATGCTGGTAGTTTAGATACACATCTGAAGTGAGATAGTCATTTAGTTTAGTCAGTTGTTCATTACTCATCTATCAACTGAAAAGTTCATAGACTTATGAACTAATGTCATACATGTCAATTATGTATGAAAGTTAGAGAACTGAATAGACTATATGCACCTTTTACCCTTATTTGATGTGCTTGGATTGACCTGGATTGCCCTCATCTGTTCTTAATAATTCTTGTAGCGTATACAAGTTGGATGAAGAGCCACTACCATTGTTGTGGCATAACAGTTACTGCGACTGATGAGCATGGAGTAGATGAATGAAATGGGGAGGTGTGATTGGAGGTAATTGGGGTCCTCGAATGAGTGCATCGTAAGTCTTGATAGAAAGTGGTGGGAGTAGGAGGTGGACGGATTTATAGCAAAAAGTCAAATAGGGAGTTCGTGCGGGGCCACAAGAAAGGAATAGACACATGTTGGAGGATGTGATATGGCTACAAGGTGATTGTGGAAAAGGACAATGCTGGGAGAAGAAATTTTGGGGGTAGATCCAACGACTATATTATTTCCTGTATGTTTTCGCATGCATGTATTTGTTGGGCTCAAGGGAATTAAATGAGTGGCGATTGGGACTAGGCACATGACATCAGGAGAGACATGAGAGGGATATCAGGACAAAGATGGCAGGGGTGGTTTGAACCAGCTTTGCAAGTCGGTCGAAGTTCGAGCACAGGGAGGCGACGTTGGTGCTGGGAAGCGATTTGGATGAGATCTCCTAGGAATCCTTAATGACAATGCTGATACTAGAAGAAACCCAGTACGGTGGATGCCATGGAAGAGCTGAGAAGTTGGTGGTAGTTCTAGCTGGGAAGTGGCGGTGAGAGCAAATGTGTTACGCCCCCGGACGAGGCTCGGTTGTTTGGACAACATTACAAGCGGCGGCGGCACGGACGTGGCGTTATTGGGGCTGAACCAATGGGTTCAGCCCCCTCTTCTTAAATATATGGCTCGGGGGGGGCTGAACCACGCCGGGTTCAGCCCCATTGGGCCGGCCGGCCCCCTTGGCCGGCCGGTCTTGGGTCCGGGGGTATAAATATCCGGACCCCTCTCTTTGGATGGCATGCAAGAATATATTCAGGTTCTTCCTCTTCTCTCAACCCTAACCCTAATCTCTTTCTCTAGCTTCCTCTACATCTTCTCTTAGTTTCTCTCCTAGTTAGGGCATAACAATTGGTATCAGAGGAGTCGATTCTCGCGGCAATGGTGAATACTCGCAATCAAGAGGAATCCTCGCGGATTGAAACCCTAGAGGAGAATGTTGTTGGCCTCACCGATTCCATGGCGGCGTTGGAAGTGCGTCTGGAGACCCGTTTGGAGGAGTTGAAGACCCTACTGAAGGGGAAAGGCCCGGCCAACGAGGATTCGGCCGGATCGGGAGCCGATCCAGCCGGCTCCGTCTCTGCGCGGGCTGCGGAAGGCGTCGGGGGCGTGCGGCCTGCGGGAGGGGCTCCGGCCGGCGCGGCGTGGCACGGAGGGGTCGGCGGCACGGGATCGGCGGGATACGGGGCTCCTGCGGCTTCGGGAGCGGGTTACGGGGGTCCGGCGGGGCTGTTTCCGCCCGGATTCACTGCAGCAGGTTTCGGAGGACTGGGATCGGCCCCGGAAGAGTGGCGCCGAGGCGGGGAGGAGCTTTTGGGGCTCCGGCGGCCACCCGACATGGTGGGACAGCAAAGGGGGGGCTCCTTCCTCCTCCACGCGGGTTTGGGCCACCAGGAGGGGTCGGATTTGGCCCAGGGTGGGGCGGCCAGCCGCAGCACCCGCAGCCTCCGCCTTGGGGAGCGGGACAGCCGCACGGGTACGGGGGTTTTGAGCATGGGGAACACGCAAGGAGGGACGGAGGTCCAGGAGCACAACGGTTGACCCCCGGGTTAACGCGTATGTACTTTCCAGAGTTCGAGGGCGGCGACGCCCTGGAATGGATTCACAAGGCCGAATTATTCTTCCAGTACCAGGAGGTGCCTGAAGGCCAGTGGGTGCAGCTAGCGTCCTTCCATCTGAAGGATGATGCCTTCCAATGGACACAGTGGTTCTTGCGGGGACGGGAGTACGTGCCTTGGGGGGAGTTCGTGGATGGATTTACGGCCCGGTTTGGGCCACTGGAGTATGAGAACTTTGAGGCACTCCTTCAGAAGCTTCGTCAGAAGGGGTCGGTTATGGAGTATCGGACCGAGTTCGAGAAGTTGGCGAATCGGGTTCAGTGGTCAGAGAGGACGCTTTACAGCTGTTTTATATCCGGTCTTAAGGAGCATATTCGGGATGAGGTTCAGGCACTCATGCCCCGTTCCTTGAACCATGCCAGGCACTCATGCCCCGTTCCTTGAACCATGCCATTACGTTGGCACGTATTCAGGAGGAGAGGTTCAACAGGCAACGGGCACGTAACACGAGTAGACCAGCTTTGGGCCCGACGATGGCAGCACGACGGGAGCCCCCCACGGGTACCAAGCCAACGGTGACTCGGTTGTCTTGGAGCGAGTTGGCGGCTCGGAAGGAGAAGGGTTTATGCTTTAATTGTGATGAGAAGTTCGTCCCCGGTCACAAGTGCCAGAAGGTCCAGGTTTTCATGTTGCAGCAGGAGGAGCAGCTCGAGGAGGACGTATTACCAGAGGAGGTGGAGTTTGGGGGAGACCTAGACCTGACGGAGTTGGGCGTTTCCCTACATGCCATGGAGGGATGCAATCCCCCCCCCCCCCCCCCCCCCCCCCCCCCCCCCCCCCCCCGCTTACGATGCGGTTGGTTGGACGGGTTCGGCGTAAGAGGGTGACGATTTTGGTCGACAGTGGGAGCACCCACAACTTTATTCATCCTGATGTAGCAAGGAAGGTGGGGCAACAGATCGACACGGGTGCAGCCTTTCAGGTCATGGTTGCAGACGGCAGCAAGTTACAGTGCCAAGGGATGTTGAAGGCGGTAGAGCTTCGGATGCAGGAATATGTGGGGTGCACGGACGTCTACCTCTTACCGATCCGAGGCTCAGACATGGTTTTGGGAGTGCAGTGGTTACAGCAGCTGAGGCGGGTTACTTTTGATTGGGATCAGATGACGATGGAATTCATGCAAGGCGGACGACAGTTCTGTTTGACGGGACTCAGATCGTCTCCAGTTAAGGAGATTTCCCTTCGCAGTTTGCAGCAGCTGGAGGAGTCTAGTAGCTTGATGGCAATCCTGCTGGGGGTGCGGTCGGACGAGGAGGGATTAACACAGGTGCCAGATCAGTTGCGGCCGCTTGTAGAGGAGTATGATGACATCTTCCAGGAGCCGAGTACCCTTCCACCGTCACGTTTCCGTGATCATCAGATTGTGTTACAGACTGGGGCGGAACCTCCCAACATCCGCCCGTACAGGTATCCCTACATCCAGAAGGCCGAGATTGAACGCAGTGTGAAGGAAATGCTTGATGCAGGTATCATACGGCCTAGTACCAGTTCTTTTTCCGCACCGATTATTTTGGTTAAGAAGAAAGACGGATCATGGCGCTTTTGCGTGGACTACCGGGCCTTGAACAGTGTAACTGTGAAGGACAAGTTTCCGATTCCCGTGATCGAGGAGCTCTTGGATGAGTTGCATGGGGCGACCCTGTTCACCAAGCTGGATCTGCGGTCCGGCTACTATCAGATCCTGATGAAAGAGGAGGATGTGCATAAGACTGCCTTCAGAACTCATGACGGTCACTATGAGTTCTTAGTGATGGCCAATGGATTGACTGGGGGGCCGTCTACCTTTCAGGCCAATATGAATGAGATTTTCCGTTCCTTCCTGCGACGCTTCGTCCTGATTTTTTTCGACGACATCCTGATTTACAGTGCTACTTGGGAGGATCATCTACTTCATGTGGCTCAGGTCTTCTCTACTCTTCGGCAACACCAGTTATATGCTAAGCGGTCTAAGTGTTCTTTCGGACAACCTGAGGTGGAATATTTGGGGCATCTAGTTTCTGTTGAAGGGGTGAAGGCAGACCCACGGAAGATCGAGAATATGCTGTCGTGGCCCCGACCGTTGACCATTCGGGCACTGCGGGGGTTCTTAGGCCTCACTGGGTACTACCGACGCTTTGTACGGGACTACGGGAAGATTGCTAGGCCACTTACACAGCTGCTACAGAAGGATGCTTTTGAGTGGCACGCTGAGGCCGAGACCGCCTTCCAGGCGCTCAAGCGAGCTATGACGACGACTCCAGTGTTGGCACTCCCGGACTTTACCAAACGGTTCGTGGTCGAGACAGATGCTTCTGGTGTGGGTGTGGGGGCGGTTTTGATGCAGGAGGGGCGGCCGATCGCCTTTTACAGTAAGGCTTTGGCTCCCCGGACTCTGGGTCTCTCAGTGTATGAAAAGGAGATGCTGGCGGTGATTCATGCGGTGGCGCTCTCTGGCGGCCCTACCTACTTGGGCGTCATTTTACGATCCGGACCGATCACCAGAGTTTGAAGCATTTCTTGGAGCAAAGGATCTCTTCCCCCCTGCAACAAAAGTGGGTCACCAAGCTGTTGGGCTATGATTATGCGATCGAATATCGACCGGGGAAGGATAATCGGGTGGCTGACGCCCTCTCTCGCTTACCCGAAGGGGGTTTGGCACACATTTCCGGGCCGCAGTTGGAGTCGATGGATGAAATTCAAGACGCGGTGCAGCGCGACCCCGAGTTACGGGCTATTGTGGAGGACTTGCAGCAAGGTCATGCGACAGCTCCAGGCTACCATTTACAGAATGACCGACTCTTCTATCACGGGCGGGTGGTCATTCCTGCTCATTCTGCTTGGCGCACGGTGATGATGCATGAGTTTCACTCGTCGCCGACAGGCGGCCACGCCGGCGTTCTTCGCACCCTTCAGCGGGCTCGGGCCAACGTGTTTTGGAAGGGCATGCGCCGCGACATTCAGGAGTTCGTACAGACGTGTGAGGTGTGCCAACGACAAAAATATGAGACTACTTCTCCGGCCGGCCTCCTCACTCCCTTGGAGATTCCACATCAGATCTGGGACACGGTTTCTATGGACTTCATCGATGGGCTACCTAAGTCGCAGGGGAAAACAGTGATCTTGGTAGTGGTGGACAAGTTGTCCAAGTATGGGCACTTCCTTGCTCTGAGCCATCCCTACACCGCGGAGTCTGTTGCGACCTTATTTGTGCGGGAGGTTGTTCGTTTGCATGGTGTTCCCCGCGCGATCATTTCCGACCGTGATCCGACCTTCGTAGGCCGATTTTGGACAGAGCTATTCCGCTTGCAGGGGACTTCCTTACGTTTCAGCACGGCTCATCATCCCCAGACTGACGGCCAGACCGAGGTCTTAAATCGGGGCGTCGAGACTTACCTTCGCTGTTTTGTCATGGATGAGCCGCGGACCTGGACTAGTTGGCTACATTGGGCGGAGTACTGTTTCAACACTTCTTATCACTCGGCCAGTAAACTCACGCCGTTTGAGGTCGTCTATGGGCGCCCACCTCCTACCTTGAGCAGTTATGAGCCCGGGAGTACGGCCGTGGCAGCAGTTGATCGGGCGCTCCGTGATCGTGATCGGACTCTCACCACCCTACGGGAGAACCTTCGAGCAGCACAGGATCGTATGAAGATTCAGGCCGATCGTCATCGTACCGAGCGGGAGTTTCAGGTGGGGGATGAAGTTTTCCTCAAACTTCGTCCTTATCGCCAGTTGTCGGTGGCCCAGCGGACAAATCAGAAACTGGCACCCCGCTACTATGGACCATTTCGGATCACGCGGCGTGTCGGGCCGGTGGCGTATACCTTAGCCTTACCGGCGAGCTCCCGGATTCATCCTACCTTTCATGTCTCCTTGCTGAAGCGGAAGTTGGGGCCTGCTGTTCCGGTCTTCCCCGTGTTGCCCGAGGCTACTAGTGGTGGCGAGCTTCGCCCGCTTCCGGAGGATGTTCTGTTGGTTAAGTGGAAACGCCGTGGCACGGCGTACTGTCCAGAGCTATTGGTTAAGTGGAAGGATCTCTCGGCAGAGCACAATACTTGGGTCGATTTACTGGAGTTCCAGGAGCTTTACCCGGACTATCACCTTGGGGACAAGTTGACTTTTGATGGGGCAGGGAATGTTACGCCCCCGGACGAGGCTCGGTTGTTTGGACAACATTACAAGCGGCGGCGGCACGGACGTGGCGTTATTGGGGCTGAACCAATGGGTTCAGCCCCCTCTTCTTAAATATATGGCTCGGGGGGGGGGGGGGGGGCTGAACCACGCCGGGTTCAGCCCCATTGGGCCGGCCGGCCCCCTTGGCCGGCCGGTCTTGGGTCCGGGGGTATAAATATCCGGACCCCTCTCTTTGGATGGCATGCAAGAATATATTCAGGTTCTTCCTCTTCTCTCAACCCTAACCCTAATCTCTTTCTCTAGCTTCCTCTACATCTTCTCTTAGTTTCTCTCCTAGTTAGGGCATAACAAAATGCATGTGCATGGTTTCGAGGGTCGACATCCCTAATGTTGCCGATGGCGGCTTTCGACGATATGACAAAGCTTGTGTACGTCAAGGGCTTTATGGAGCAAAGACTAGTGGTGGATTGACACTGTTTGCTCATTGGCAATTATGCCAGAGGGATCAACAGCGAAGTCTAGCATCATGACAAAAGGTGCGGTCATGGTGGGGACTGCAGATGCATGGGACGGGGAATTAAGAGGAGGCAACCCCGCAACGTGTCGGTCATGTCCATTCATACGTGAGAGCTTGACAATGATATCGGGTAGGTGGTCTTGATTTACACACAATGGATGAATGTGTCTATCTTAGTGCTGGTTTCTGACGACTGTTAAGGGCAGTGGGCAGAGAGCGACATTATGTCAGACCATTGTTATCGATAGGGAATTTGTTGGGGTTTTGGAGAAAACCGAGTGACATTGCTCACAAACAACATGATAAAAGAGATGAGAGGACCTTGAGGGGTTTTGAGAGAGGACATTCAAAGAGGACTTGCATTAAACGTTAAAAACATACTAATGGGGATCATTATCAGACTTCGGGTCGCACGTCGGCGGGTCCCACTAGTGTATATTCTCGCAGGAGGCGATGATCAGATCAACGATTCGAGACCGCAAGAGCGTTTGTCTCGTCGCGCTATTATTTTTATGTATTTTTTTTTTGGATTTTTATGTAGGTGTTTTTGGGCCTCAGACGTATCGGTCAATTATAAACATTCATACCTGGTGCCCAACCGCCCCTCTTGTTATAAATAGGCGGGGGGGGGGGGGGTTCTGCAGTTTATTCATTGCTTGTATTGTGAGAGATTCCAGACCGACAATCGTTCGTGGTGCGACACCGCGAGTTCCGAGGTGCGAAGCCTTGAAAGATTTAACTTTTTATTTAATCCTCTATTTTCCTGTGAGTCAATCCAGCCCCATCTATCCCACGTCCAAGTCCATCCCACCCGTCCATCCTGTTGAATCACACACGTAATCGCCCTGTTCAACCCGTCGTCTTCTTCCGCTCATGCAAACGCAGAAGCCTTCCTCCCCAGTTCGTCTTCCCTCGCTGAAAGTCACATCACACCCTCGTTCCTCCGCCGCTTCTCATTCCTAGCCGCTAATTTTTCCCCTGCAGACTTGGACGGAACCCAATCGACATCGTCCAGCAGCACTGAACCCGGCGGCCTCCCCAACCCTGTCTCTCTCTCGCCGGAATTCCCAGTCAACCTCTCCCACATTCTCGCCGCCTCTCGTCGTCCTTCCTCGTTGCCGTAACGCCTTCCCCATTTTGTTGTTTCACCGTCAAGCCTACTGCTGCCTAGTTCCATCTCCCCAATTTTGTCTCCCGCCGAGACCTTCTCAGAACTCACCTCCCGTTATCTCCACTCACGTTGTGCTTCTCTTCTTCAACGCGCTTCTGTCGTGGAACCACCGGCCTGAGCCGCTTGATTTCTTTCTCCCCTTGTGGGGCAATTACCAACAACAACAGACACCCGTTCCTACCCTCCTTCTATTTCTTCCCATCTGTCAAGCAATCCTTTCCCCACATTTCCATCCAAGTCTGAAAGTGTTTGTCTCCACACTGTCCAATTCCTCACCATGTGGAGCCACATCGACTACTGCCTTTGCCAGGTCTACTTTACTTGTTAAGGTGTTATTGTACTTGTTTTTTTTTTTTCATTATTAAGAACCAAAAAACATTACATATCTGTGTGAGTGTTTCGATGCATTTAGCGTAATTGTACTATATTTTCTTTATTCTATAAACCTATTTCATGTAATTTGTGGTAGAAAGCACTTCGTGCGTCATCGAGCGTGATTTACTTGCTTGCCAGAAAATTAATGTGTGCCCTATGTTAATTTGCCTCAGTTATAAAATTATTACTACGAAGTTTTAATTCCGAAATAATTAATTAAGAACTATTTGCATTTTTATTTTATTGTATTTGTCCGATTTCATTCTACATCATATCCACTTAGGTTCATATTAGAGCCAGCACACCCGAGTCTCACGACCTACCCTGCGTCACATACAAGATACAATTCGAAGAGAAGCTCCGGTCATGCTCTCGAAAGCTGAATCCTCCACGTAACTCCTCAATGAGAGTCCAAAAAATCAATGATTGAAATGAGGGAGGATGCGCCAAATAAGAAAATACGTATTGAAAGTTTTCCCAACACAATACTTTAATTAACATTTTTAATCTAATCAATATTAATTAATAATAGTTAATTATTATTAACAAAATAATTACAAAATGATAGATTATCATATGATATTCAAGGCATCTTCTAAGTGTGCTCTCGTGGCTAATGCAAGGAGTTCCACTCGAGCAAATGTCTAGTACTGTCCCTCCCAAGCACCCCATTTGTACCCCAGAAATCCCACGGCCAATTAATTTTACCCATCAGCCACCCTGCCGACCTGCTCCCCATCCAGAATCAGTCCCAATCCCATTCCATCTGTAGCCCTTCCCCTTCCTCCCTTTCACCCCAACACTCATCGTATACTTATGGAAGCCGTCCAACACCATACAAAATCCGTCCAGTCCCTGAAATCCGTGCAGATTTCCAACGAAGCCGCTGTCCAGACCCTGAAATAAGCAATTAATCATTTTCCGGGCTCCGATTGCTTATGTAAGTTCTTGTGTGAAGTCTTTATTATTTATTGTTGAACATTTGGTTAGCAATCATACTATTTTAGATATTAATTCGTATTTGTTCGCCCAATACTAGTTTGATTTGCAAGATTTATTCTCCTAGTACTTAATTGAATCACTTTCTTTTTAATTTACCTTGATCTAGCTTGTTTCTCTAACGTGTAACCTCAAACGTGAATGATTGTGGACTCTATTAATAATTTCAACACTTGTTATAATTCTTCGTGATGCAGGACAGGCGTCACACCTACCTTCCATCCTGGAGTCACACCAGGGGTCCAGCATGGCGTCTCACCACTAGTGGCTTTATCAGAGACTCCAACCCGTACACCCCAATCCGTCTCCGGTGGAACTTCCACCAACGGGTTGTTGATGCCGGGATTCGATCCCCCGACCTCCTTATCATAAAAGTGCACTTTTATGATGCAGAACAGGCACACTTGCCTGCCACCCTGGCGTCACACTAGGAGTCCATCATGGCGTCACACACTCACACCACTAGTGGCTTTATCAGGGACTGCAACCCATACACCCCAACTCATCTTCGACATGGGTTTCATGCGACGGTTGTCGAGGAGGGGTCTCGAACCCATAACCTCCTTGATAATGAGCCTCCAAACCACTACTCATCACCAACTGAGCTGCACTTTTATGATGCAGGACAAGCATCACACTTGCTTGCCACCCTGACGTCGCACCAGGGGTCAGCCATGACGTCGCACCACTAGCGGCTTTATCAGGGACTGCAACACGTACACCCCAACCAGTCTCCGACATGGGCTTCATGCGACGGGTTGTTGAGGAGGGGTCTCGAACCCACAACCTCCTTGATAAGGAGCCTCCAAATCACTTCTCATCATCAACTGAAGCTCTGTTGATGATAAGAAGTGGTTTGGAGGCTTCAAATCAAGGAGGTTGTGGGTTCGAGACCCCTCCTCAACCACCCGCCTCATGAAGCCCATGTCGGAGACGGGTTGGGGTGTACGGGTTGCAGTCCCTAATAAAGCCTCTAGTGGTGCAACGCTGGGATGACAGGTAGGTGTGATGCATGTCCTGCATCACTTTTGTCTGATAATTGTTTATCTATTACATCGTTATTAGAGTTTCCTATAATGTATCGTTAACACACCTGTTAGACACCCATAGGGCTCTTATGCCACACAACCAACATTCAACAAGAATGAATGCAAAATAATTATTCATAAAGCATTGCACTAAATAGTTGAGATATGGCTATTGATGATGATGAGAAAAAACAACGATGATATTAATTACAAAGAAGTTGAGAAAGATGGTGATGCATGGTAAGCTGTGAGATGGTGTCAACGCTAATGCAAGCTTGTGTGATGCATGCACTATTTGAATTAATCAGTAATTTAATTGAGCGGTAAATTAAATAGGCTAAGCAAAACCAAGCAAGGCCTTCACCACAATTTCAAGTAAGCAAAACATGTCATCCTTCCCACGAAGGGCTTAAAACTATACTTGCACAAATGAGAAATTTTATAGGAAAACTAAGAAAAGGAAAAAATCACACTAACAAGCCAACGTCCCAAACATGTATGTAATAATCAACCAATATTTAATAAAGTAGAAAAAACAAAGTACAAAATACTCACAAGCAAGCGGTCCAGTATGGCGGATGTTGGGGCAGTAGTGGACATCGTCGGGACTGCACGCGGATTGGGGACATAACGACTTGCAACTGAAAATGAAGAGTGGTGATGTAGTTCAAGTGGAAGTGGAGGAGGCCAACGACTGGGGAGGGGAAGAGGTATTGTAGGCTAAAGATGGAAGTGGGTTTTCAGCAGGAGATTGGTGTTGGGGGGGGGGGGTACATGCATCGAAGGTCTGCAGGTAGGGGATGGCAGGATGGAAGCGGGATGTCTGTAGAAGTAGGGATCAAGTGGCGTGGAGTGGTAGGAAAACTGAGATCGGGTATGCGACTTGCGACAGGGGATGGGAAAGACTCATGGCTTGTGACAGGGGAGGGAAGAACTCACAGCTTGCGACAGAAATGATTGGGGAGGAGGACACTTGTCGTCGATCATAGAAGGGGCAAGGAGAAGAGGGTGTCGGGTCCTGCAATTCGAGCGAAAGGGACGGTAGTCGGACGGTTTTTTGGAAAGAGTGTGGTTATGGTTGGATCGAGTGGGAACCGTGGGGAATAATTGTGGGCTTACGAAAATTATAAGGGGAACTGAAATTAACCGGGACGCACACCCCGGGGTCTCAGGACTTCGCACCACGATGTGATTGCATGCTCTGAAGTCTCTCACAAGTCTAACAATGCCTAAAACCGACAACCCGCACCCTATGTTATTAAAGGCGCGCCTCAGGCACGCCTAAGGCTCCAGGCTCACCAGACTCAGAGTTTTGCGCCTCTGTGCGCCTTATTTGCGCCTTTAGAATATAAAAGGCGCGTCTGAGTGAAATTTTTGTTGTAAATTTATTTCTTCAAAAATTAAGAAAAAAATAATGCAATAACTCATTAATTTTTTATTGATTTAGTGTTTGTGAAAGATAATTGTGCGTTGAGGCTTAGATATGATATAAGTGACCACATTGATTCTATTTTTTAAGAGATATAAGTGATAGTAATGAATGATTAATTAGTAGCCTAGATGAAAATTTTGATTGAGAAACAGAAATGATGTTTGATGTTGATTATTTAAAATGGATGTGGTTGCGCCTTGCCTTCGTCAGGCGCGCGCCTGCGCCTTGAGCCTTGTACCTAGGCTTCAAGACCCCTTTGCGCCTTAATGTGCCTTGGGCCTTTAATAACTAAGCCCGCACCCCTATTTATAGCTTGGGGGGGGGGGGGCTAGGTCACATGACATGAACGACTATGATTGGCCGCTATGTTCGATGTCCAAAACAAACTAAATAATGTTTAAAAAAAACGTAAAAATGTAGAAATGGTGCTCCGGACGCATTCATTGTTTCGGATCGGAGATCCGATCAATGCCCTCCTGCACGAATACACAAATGCGAGCCCCGCCGAGTGGTGGACCGAAGTTCAATGTCGACCTGCGACTGATCCCCATCAGATGGTTTGATGGAAGCAAATGTTCTCTGTGACTTGAGTTCAAAGTCTTGAAGCTCCCTTGAATATTGCTTCTACAAATTGCACTCTTTATTGCTTCCGCTCCCTACATCCCCACAACATTGGCCTAGCCATCTAATATGCAAGAGATGTTCGTTCCAGTTTTCTATTGATGTACTCCTTTGCTTGATTGTCTTCATTCCTCTTCTCCGCGGTCTTTTACAGGGATTAAGTTTTTTGAAAACATATATGCAGGGATTGCTGAGAACTTGGTGGGAGAATATCAAACTCATAGTCTCATACATGTCCGATGCCCTTTTGGTATTTCCTATTGTAATAGATAAGAGAATAAAACTTATCTCACACCAGAAAAGAAGCAAGAGTTGAGTCGTGATATACAATTTGGCCATAACTCAGTAGCTGAGCCTTTTGCTTTCATAGATGTCCTAGTAGTATATTGAGTTCAACTTGGGAGTCCTTTGATCCACTCTCCTAACAAAATGCTATCAAATTCTATATTTCTATGATTTCTGTTGGGTTCAAGTGGCTCATGCAATTTGTCGATCCCATGAGTTTTGGTTGTTTCTTCTATCATTGAGTAAGGACCGAGACTGGGTGTCACCCACCTTGTCATAGTCTGAGTTGGTGCACTTGAACATAGTGCGGGAGGCTACCAACTGAGGAAGTTAGTGTGGAGAAATTATACTGATGCTGCTAAATTATCTGCTAGTATCTTTTTTGCTGCAATTTAGGGTAGCTACTTTGTGAATTATAGCTGCCTAATATTAGTTCTCATTTGTTATTTGATTGTTCATGTACAAGGATCACCCCTCCAACTTTGCATAACTACGGGGATCTCCCTTCTAGTTTTCAAAATTACAACACCTCTCTGAGTTTACATTGTCATTTTTTGCGTGCGTGTGTGTTTATATTAATAATGTAGAGTAAGAGAAGAGGTCCCTGCTAACTATGCAAAATCACGCGGTAGTTTTTCGTAAATATTCCTTGGTTTTTTAAAATGTAAAGCGTGGGCTGAAACGGAACTTTACCTGACCCTAAACCATTCAATCAGATGGACCCTGGCTTTTTTATGTTTCTTTTTGTAAAGCGAAACGTTATTATAAACAATTTTTCTTTTATAAAATAGAAGATGTCATGTATAGTTGCTTTATGAGAATATATATATATATATATATATATCATTTTAATTTGAATTAAATACTGATGATTAGTTATTGGGTTGACCTTCATGTGTGTTTTAGGAAAGTGAAAGTGAAGATGATGGGCTTGAGGATGGTGATGATGACATTGAGGAAGAAGCTGAACAGGAGCATGATGCTCCTCTCCCTGTTGAGCTTATTATGAACAAACCCGCCGCTGCTCCAGTCGCGTCCAAAGATCCAGAAAGGCAGCTTTCAAAAAAGGAACTGAAGAAAAAAGAGCTCGACGAACTCGATGCTCTTTTAGCCGAATTTGCTGTGACCAGCAAGGATGAAAAAACTGCAGCTCAATCTGAAGACAATGGTATTTCAATGCTTAAATTTGTTCATCTTTTCCCAAATCTCTCTCTTTCTTTGCTCTACTAAATTCCGTTCCCTTGCATTTTTCCCGTTAATCCATCACTTTCCTGTAGCTGCCATCCAAGAGAAGAATCCAGACGAACAAATCAAGGAACTCGATAGCGAGAATCCTGCAGCTCCGGCGGAGAGCAAGACCTCGAAGAAAAAGAAGGGAAAGAAGGAAAAGTCATCGAAAGATGTCAATGGCTCCGATGGAGCTGCAGTCCCCAAAGCTGTCGAAGAGCCAGCTGCCGAAGTCGACCTGAAAGAGAAGCTGAAGAAGATTGCTTCCACGAAGAAGAAGAAATCCGGCAAAGAAATGGACGCCGCCTCCAAAATTGCGTCGACCGAAGCCGCCGCGAGGAGCGCCAAACTGGCCGCCGCGAAGAAAAAGGAGAAGAGCAATTACAACCAGCAGCCCGTGCGATGAGCCACGACCGCCTCCCCTCGCCTCGTTACCCCTCTATTGTAACCGTCGGATTTTTTTTCTTCTCCTATCGGACGCCGAAATAAGCACCGGGCTATTCTGCGCTGTTGTTTGTTGTTTGCTCCCCGTTCTCGACTTCTCTCTGGCTTACAGTTTGGGCACGGATTCTGAGCCGAGTTGATCAATCATTGGTGAGGCACAAATTTATTGTCAGTTCAGGTTGGTTTTAGCTGTAGGGAGGGCGCTTGTCACTTGGTGAATATATTTATTTGAGTCGGTGTAATCTTTTTTGTTTTCTTTTACATGTTGAAATTAAATTTGATGTTTGGCTTCTTCCTTTTTCTATACCTTTGATCAACTAAATTCCGCCAACACAGGCCTCCTCCAGCTCCAACCTGATCACATTATCCTTTCTGATAGTAAGCAATCTACAACTGGCATTGCTTCTGATAGCTAAATATTGAAGGGGCGGTTCAGTCATTTGGCTTAAACTGGCACCACACTGTTGTGTTACAAACATAACTGAGCACAATAAGCTCATTTATCACCAAAGTTTTCACCAACAAATGTTTACGGCCACTGAGTTCACAGACGACAGTGTGTGAGGTTGGACAAAAACGCCACCGTCATAGAATATATGTTTGATGATTATGACAAATGTCGAGAAAAGAAAAATTGTTTTGAACATAAAAGTGAAAGTAATTCCTTATCTGAGGTTGCACAGTCACAAACTATGGTTCATAATAACCATGTTCACTTTACCGTCGTGCCAAATAGAGCCTAAGAGAGTACATAGGCTTTTTAATTTCATATTATTTTAAACTAATTAAAAAACTAGTGGACCATCCTCTAGGTCAGATTTTAATGTGAAAGTACTTTGCAGATTTTACTGTCGGTCTGATCTGTGATTGCATGATCAGATTTCAAATGAACCATCCTTTTAAGTCAAATTGGCGGACCAAAAAAATTCTCAATTATTCCGCCACTCTCTCGCCCCTTCTCTCTCCTCTCTACTCTCACTTTCTCTAATCTCTCTCCCCCCAAATATTCTGCCGCCCCTCTCTTTCTCTATTTATTTATATTGATTTATGGCAGTTGGGCTTGATGGGGATAAGTCCTCTTTTATGGAGAAGTCGGGCTGACATAGCCGCTATCTTCCCACGCTCTTCACTAAATTAGTGGGATCATTGGTTTGACCGGGCACGTGATCGTCACACCCGATCCCCTCACACGCTGATCCCACTACTCATGACGTCGGAACCACCAAGGACACCGCCTCGCCGGCGTCAGGCGGCCGACATCATTCCCGGACGCCAGACGACCCCTCTCGCCGCCGTCGGCCGCCCCTCCCGGCCACCGGAACACACCAAAGGTGGCGGCCGGGCAGGCCGCCCCTCTTCGGCCGCCGGCTCGCGGCCAAGGAGGCGGCCGAGCCGGCCGCTCCTCATCGGTCGTCGGCGCGCGATCGAAGAGGCGGCAAGGGCGGCCGCCCCTCCTCGGCCACCGACGCGTGGCCGAGGGAGCGGCCTAGCCGGCCGACCCTCCTCGGCCGCCGACGCACGGCCGAGGGAGCGGTCGAGTCGACCGCCCCTCCTCGGCCGCCGACGCTCGACCGAAGAGGCGATCGAGCCAGCTGCCCTCTTCGGCCGTCGGCGTGCGGCCGAGGAGGCGGCTGAGCCGACCGGCCCCGACAAATCGTCAGCCGCTTCCCCCTTTCCGCCGTAAGCGTGGCCGCCGCCCGCTCTCCCGGCTGTCGACGCCCCCCCCCCCCCCCTCGCCGACAAGTTCGCCGACGAGTTTGCCGGCCGCCCAAGGGAGCCCATCTCCGCCGTTCGATCTTCTCGAATCGTTCATCGTCGTCTGATTCGCGTGTAACAACCCACTAACCGAGGGATTAGTGAAAGAATTTTTTATTAAATTAATTGGTCTACGGGTATCGAAATGAAAGATCATAATGCGTACCCTTAAACTATAGAAAAAATATTAATTTGGGTGGTTATGGTGTGCGGATATCCGCATAACCACCTTCTGGACGTTATAAAAAGAGCCTCAGACCTCCTCATTTCTCACCTTTTTTCTCCGAGTCTTCTTCTTCCTCAGGCCAGAGCTCTGCCAAATTCCTCCTACGCGCGACACTCAAGCCACTTCCAAGCCACTTCCAAGCCCCTTTCAAGCCGCATCCAAGCCACCTTCGAGTCGCGCTCAAGACACCTTCGAGCCATCCAACGAATCCTATTTCGTAGCTCCCTGGAAGTCCCTACTAGCACCGTTCTGAACGCACCATTCCCGCGTTCAGCGCTATCGTGACGCTCAAAGACGTCCATCACCGTCAAGTGTAATTTGTGCAAGACGCCGAGCAAGACGGTCTGTCATCCGCCACGCGCAAAATATTCTTTCACCTCTGAATTGTAACGAGAAGCGGTCTGTCGCCCTCGATTCTGCAAACCAATTGTAACCGCAAGCAAGTAGTGGACTTTGACCGGCACAGTCCCGGTCACGTGGTTTTTCCCCGGTTGAGGGGTTTTTCCACGTTAAAATTCCGTGTGTACGATTGATCTACTTCATTGACTATGTGCGCGCTCGACCGCTCTCGGACTAAGACGGTCAAATTTGAGCCGACTTAGGAGCGCCGAATTAGCATCAACAGACTCACCCCTCTCTCATTGAACGGATTTAGGATGCGATCATATTCTTTTTATATAGATATGGATATGGAATATGTAATAGAGAAATCCATCAATTTTATTTACTTTTTTTTCCTTTTAGCTTTAATATTCTCTTATAAATACACATTAAACTGTACTTATTAATTACATCATTAAATCGTTTTAAATTTGAATAACTATTTAATAGAATAACAAATATAAACAAAATATAAACTATATAAATAATTAAATAGTATACTAATAGAACTAGAATAACTTAATTATATAATAATTGAATTTCATAATTGAAATATATAAATACTATAATAAATGATAAACAAGTACTTTGTGGCGGCGATAGTGCTCAGTCATAACTCGATGCCCCCATAATATGTGCATTGAAAATTAATTTTAGATGAGCGCATTGATCGTAGTCACACACTATGCACGTGCGAGCTATTATTCATGATCGAAGATAGCAATATTAAGCTAATTCTCATATTTGAGTGACAATATTAAATTCATCACAATCATAATTACCACAAATTCATTTTGGCAGTATCATCTGAGATTTTCTATTTTAGCCTCCCTTATTTTATTTACTTTTTCTATAAAATTAAAAAAAATAGGTATTAGTATTAGTTGGACAAAAAAATATACATCTAATATATATAATTATATATATAAATAATTAAATAATTTAAAATAAAACAAAAAAATATCAAATAAAAAATTGAATGAAAATAAACCGTGATCCAAAAATATTTTTTGTTTTAACTTTTTGATGACCGGAGTGGCGATGATTATGGCTACTTTCAATATCGGGCATTATGCATATAGAGATTTGTTAATGTAAAATGCCACCTCACAGTCAAAGTCAGTTTTTTCAACAAGTTTGACCGGTCCTCACAATTATTGCCAACCGCCACCTACAACCTCCATGTGACCACCTACAACCTCCATGTGACCACCAACAACCTCCATGTGGCCACCTACAACCTCCATGTGACCACCTACAACCTCCATGTGGTTATGACAACCACCATCTCTTCTAGCCTATAAAAGGAGAGACCCTCATGGGTTTAAAACACACCAGATCCAAGAAGAGGAGAAGAGGAGAGGAAGAGAGAGTTCAGAGGCGGCGGTTGTCCAAGGCAGCGGCGGCAGCGTTCGAAGGGAGAAGCGGCGGCGGCCGGCCATCATTCCGACGGGCGGCTCGGGAGCAGGTGGCTCCGGCGAAGTCGACGACCTTGGAGGTCGACCCATCGGCGGTGGAAATCTCAGGCGGAGGATTCCAGGAATCGACGACGGCAGGCGGCGGCATAGCCTCCAGACAGTGATCGGACAGAATTTTGGCGCGTCTCCGATCTTTATGATCTCAGTGTAACTCTGTATCAAACTCCCTATCATTTTAGTGGATCTTCCCCAGTGCTCTCCCCGTGGAGTAGGAGCTTCTCTCCGAACCACGTAAAAATATCTGTGTCGTCTGTGTGCTTGGTTTCTCGCTCTTTTATTATTGTGCTATTACTATTGCTCGCTCATTTCCGTTGCGTTGTCCGTGACAACACGTGTTACGGACTAGGACCAATTTCATAACAATTGGTATCAGAGGGAGGTTTCAACCTTGGACCTCCGTGAGCAATAGCAATGGCGGCAAAATTCGAGATTCCAAAGTACGACGGAAAAATCGATTTTGGTTTATGGCAGAAAAGAATCAAAGCAGTTCTCGTTCAGCAAAATCTCCATAAGGCGCTTCTCGGCAAGGAGAAATCCGGGAAGAAGGATGACGAATGGGAGGAGTTGGATCTGAAGGCCATCAGCACAATCCAGTTATGCCTAGCGGATGAAGTCATGTACAATGTAGTCGATGCTGAGACTACAGCAGATCTGTGGAAGAAACTGGAGGAGTTTTACATGTCCAAGTCACTCACGAACAAACTCTACGTCAAGAAGCAGTTGTACAGTTTGAGGATGTCAGAGAGTACTCAGTTGTTGGAGCATATGAACGTGTTCAACAAGCTCACTTCACAGTTGCGAAGTATGGAGATAAAAGTCGAAGAAGAAGACCAGGCTCTTCTGTTGCTGTCTTCTCTACCGAAGTCATTTGATCATCTGGTCACCACAATTCTTTACGGCAAAGATACTCTGAAGATGGAGGAGGTGATGACAACTTTGCTCTCAAATGAAACTAGGAGCAAATCTGGCCCCAGCACCAACGAAGGACTGTTTGTGAAAAGCAGCGAGCCGGCTAGAGGCAGATCAAGGGACAGAGGGAAGAAAGTAAATCGATTCAGATCCAAGTCCAAGACCCAGAACAACAAATGTCACTACTGCAAAGAAGAAGGGCACTGGAAAAATAATTGTCCAAAGAAAAAGCTTAAGGAGAAGCGTCAAGAGCCACAGCAGGCGGCCGTGGCATCAGACCCAGAGAGTGAAGCAGATGTACTTCATGTACGTTCCACTATTGACTCTTGCAACTCCTGGATCATGGACACTGGATACACCTATCACATGTGCCCGAACAAAGAATGGTTCCATAGCTTCAGGCAACATGATGAAGGACGTGTTCTGATGGGGAACAACTCAGAGTGCAGAACAATGGGGATTGGCAGCATCAGAATCAAGATGTTCGATGGAACAGTCAGAACGCTCACCGATGTCAGGTACGTACCAGATTTAAGAAAAAGTCTGATTTCTTTAGGTACTCTGGAGGCGGCCGGCTACTCCTACACCGGTGATGGCGGCTATTTGAAAGTCAAGAAGGGAGCTCTGGTGGTCATGAAAGGAGAGTGCTGTGGTACCCTCTATAGGCTCATCGGCTCCACCATTACTGGCGACGCAGCAGTCTCTACGACACCAGACGAAGACTCCTCTCTATTGTGGCATGCCAGGCTTGGCCACATGAGCGAGAGAGGATTGTTGGAGCTGCACAAGAAAGGTCTACTGAAAGGGATCAAGACGTGCAAGCTAGATTTCTGCGAGACGTGCGTTCTCGGGAAGCAGTGCAAAGTAAAGTTCGTGACGTCAAGCAAGCGCAGCAAGCAAGTACTGGAGTACATACACTCAGACGTTTGGGGGCCAGCCCCAGAGCCATCACTTGGAGAAGCCAGATACTTCGTGACCTTCATCGATGATTTCTCAAGGAAGGTATGGATCTATTTTCTCAAGCACAAGTCTGAGGTGTTCGAGAAATTCAAAATCTGGAAGACCAAAGTGGATAAGTAGACTGGGAAGAAGGTGAAATACCTCAGATCTGATAATGGCGGTGAGTACACCTCAACGGAGTTTCAGAACTACTGCAATCAAGAGGGAATCACTCGTCATCTCACCATTCCCGGTACACCGCAGCAGAACGGCATTGCAGAAAGGATGAACAGAACCTTGTTGGAGAGAGCTCGATGCATGCGACTATTTGCAGATCTTCCGAAGTCTTTCTGGGCCGAAGCGATCAATACGGCTTGCTATCTAGTGAATCGATCTCCATCAATGTCACTAGATCTAAAGTCTCCACAGGAGGTTTGGTCAGGTACTTCCGTTGGTTACTCCGACATTCACATTTTTGGTTGTCCTGTGTACACACTGATGCAGGATTCGGAGAGGACAAAGCTGGATGCTAAGTCCAGAAGGTGCATCTATCTCGGCCAGAAGGCCGGCACAAAAGGGTTCAAGCTGTGGAATCCTGAAACCAAGAAGGTGGAGGTGAAGCGCGACGTCATCTTCGATGAGGCTTCTATGCTGAAGAAGTCTCAGTCTCATACCAGAGAAGCAGAAAGGACTCCAGTCTCACCAGTGCAGGTGGAGCTGGAAGAAAGTGACAAAGTTGACGACCATGATGATTCCTCCGACTCGGAGGATACAGATGTTGCACAACCTACTGATGCGGAACCATACACGATTGCTAGAGGAAAGGCGAGGAGAGAGGTTAGACTACCTCTCAGGCTACTAGACACTGTGGCATATGCTTTTCAGGTTATCTCCTCAGATCCCAGTTCCTACCGAGAAGCTGTAGAGAGCAGAGACTGTTCTCAGTGGAAAGCTGCTATGGTGGAAGAGATGGACTCACTTCAGAAGAACCAGACTTGGGACTTGGTCAATCTACCCAAAGGAGCTAAGGCAATAAGCTCCAAGTGGGTGTTCAGGAAGAAGGAGTCTACATCAGGCGAGGACCGGTGGAGGTACAAGGCCAGATTCGTTGCAAAGGGGTTCGCGCAGAAGAGAGGTGTTGATTTCGATGAAATCTTCTCACCCGTGGTGAAGCATTGTTCCATACGGATGCTGCTTGCTATAGCAGCGATGTGGGACATGGAGCTGGAGCAGATGAATGTGAAGACGGCTTTTCTTCACGGCAGCCTAGACGAAGAGATCTATATACTGCAACTTGACGGGTTCGTTCGACCCGGTGACGAGAAAAAGGTGTGCAAGCTGAAGAGATCTCTCTACGGCTTGAAGCAGGCTCCAAGGATGTGGAACAAGAGGTTTGACACCTTCATGACCTCACATGGTTACAGCAGGAGCCAGTACGACAGCTGCGTCTACTACAGATTTCTAGCAAATGGAGATATACTGATCTTGATGCTCTACGTCGACGACATGCTGATTGCTTGCAAGTCAGCTCGGGAGATTCAAGTTCTGAAGCAGATGCTACATGCTGAGTTCGAGATGAAAGATCTTGGTCACGCACAGAAGATCCTTGGGATGGAGATCAAGCGCGACAGAAAACGAGGTATGCTTTGGCTTTCTCAGACAGGTTATATCAAGAAGGTGCTGGAGAAGTTCAGTATGACGGAGTCGAAAGCAGTTTCAACTCCTCTGGGACAGCAGTTCAGATTATCTTCACAGCAGTGCCCAAACTCGGAAGAGGAACGTCAAAAGATGCTCAGGGTGCCGTACGCTAGTGCGGTAGGATGCTTGATGTACGCCATGATCTGTACCAGACCAGATATCGCTCAGGCTGTGAGCGTAGTCAGCAGATACATGGGGAATCCAGGGTGACAACACTGGGAAGCGGTCAAGTGGATTCTGCGATACTTAAAGGGAACTCCAGACGTCGGACTACTATTCAGAAGGAGCAAGGATGTTGGTGCTATAGAGGGCTTCGTTGATTCCGACTACGCTGGTGACCTCGATAGGAGAAGATCTACCTCCGGGTACATCTTTCTTCTAGGTGGAGGTCCCATCAGTTGGAAAGCCACTCTTCAGGACATCGTTGCTCTATCGACGACAGAAGCGGAGTACATTGCTGCAGTGGAAGCCGCAAAGGAAGCCATTTGGCTTAAAGGTCTCACTAAAGAACTCAGGATCACTCAGGAAGCGGTGAAGGTGCACTGTGACAGTCAGAGTGCGATTTGTCTTGCCAAAGACCCGGTCTACCATGCAAGGACAAAACATATTGATGTGCGCTACCACAAGTTGAGTGAGTTCGTTGGAAGTGGAGACATTTTGTTGCTGAAGGTGCCCACGGAGGACAATGTTGCAGACATGTTGACCAAGCCAGTGACAGGAGTCAAGTTCAAGCACTGCCTTGACTTGGCTCATATTTGTGCATGTTGATTAGGGTGACCCCAGGGAGAGGGGGTAGTTAATTCGGAGGGAGAAGATCCAAACTCAAGATGGAGTACTTCATGCGTGAGGTGCCAAGGTGGAGATTGTTAATGTAAAATGCCACCTCACAGTCAAAGTCAGTTTTTTCAACAAGTTTGACCGGTCCTCACCATTATTGCCAACCGCCAGCTACAACCTCCATGTGACCACCTACAACCTCCATGTGACCACCTACAACCTTCATGTGGCCACCTACAACCTCCATGTGACCACCTACAACCTCCATGTGGTTATGACAACCACCATCTCTTCTAGCCTATAAAAGGAGAGACCCTCATGGGTTTAAAACACACCAGATCCGAGAAGAGGAGAAGAGGAGAGGAAGAGAGAGTTCAGAGGCGGCGGTTGTCCAAGGCGGCGGCGTTCGAAGGGAGAAGCGGCGGCGGCCGGCCATCATTCCAACGGGCGGCTCGGGAGCAGGTGGCTCCGGCGAAGTCGACGACCTTGGAGGTCGACCCATCGGCGGTGGAAATCTCAGGCGGAGGATTCCAGGAATCGACGACGGCAGGCGGCGGCATAGCCTCCAGACAGTGATCAGACAGAATTTTGGCGCGTCTCCGATCTTTATGATCTCAGTGTAACTCTGTATCAAACTCCCTATCATTTTAGTGGATCTTCCCCAGTGCTCTCCCCGTGGAGTAGGAGCTTCTCTCCGAACCACGTAAAAATATCTGTGTCGTCTGTGTGATTGGTTTCTCGCTCTTTTATTATTGCGCTATTACTATTGCTCGCTCATTTCCGTTGCATTGTCCGTGACAACACGTGTTACGGACTAGGACCAATTTCATAACATAGATTATTGTCTTTTATATTATGCACGAGAGTGGCCCCCTACAAGGGCACTTCACATATGCATTGTGTTGTGTGGGGATGCATGCATTTGTGATGATGGCTAGCCTTCGTGAATATGCGGGTTGAATTGTCATTCGTTAACGACTATTTAAGAAATTTCATCCACTTTTATTTATGTTCAAGTGGATGATGTTTTTTAGGTGATTCTTAACAAATGACGGTTTAACCCATGCGTTTATGACCGCACCACCACCGTGTCAAATGGAGCCGATAGATATTTCACAAATGCATCATTCCTAATGACAATATTGACTCGGTGTCGGTTTGGCACAACGATAGTGACAAGGTGTTATAGGGTTTAAGGTTTAGGGAAAAATCATAATATTTGTTCAAAATCCTAAATTCTAAACCCAAAACCCTAAATCGTTCATGAATGTCAGATTTAACCTAAGAAATTCGATCAACTTTTATCAACTTTTATGTTCAGAAATAATTTTTTGTTTCATGGACACGGTTATAAGCTATAATGGTTGGTCCACCAAATATATATTTTATGACGATTACGTACTTATCCAAATTTATCTGAACAAAAAAACCCGCATCAAACGGGCCGTCGGTCAGGCTAGCGCATGCGGGAATCTGTAGTATATTAGGCTAATATAAAATGAGGTAAATTTTATGTGCAAACTAATTTTCACGATGCGCATATCATGTTTTAAAAAAAATTGTCAAAATAGTTATGTGCAAACCGGCCCTTTAGGAGCTCACAAGTCTCTATGATTTTTAAATTTGATTTGCACAAAATCTGATTTGCATATAGCCAAAATTGATGTGCACATGACAAAAAAATTTTAAATGCATTTCTCCTATCTAGTTTTAATTTTTAAGTGTGAGATTAAAGTCCAGTTCATGCGGTCGTAACTGCTTGACCGGTGAAAATAAGGCTCTGTTTGGTTGAGTTGTTGCTGATGAAAAGCTGTTGATGAAAATGCAAGAAAAAATCATGCACCTACTTGTATGAATAAAAATGGACTTCTCACAAGATCTACTATTATACAAGATCAATTTTAAGCAAGAAAAAATCCTGCACCTACTTGTATGATCCTCCAGTAGGTACTGAAGCTAAAGAAATTATGCAAACAGGGAAGACAGGACGGATCCGGGAAAAAGAAGAGGAAGGATACCTTGTATATGGGCGGCTGCGTGAGGAAGAAGAAAGGTATCGCTCCGGGAAGAAGAGGCGCACGCCGATCCAGCAAAAACTACCAGTCTTATCACCACCGTCGTCGAGGATCACCACTGCTATCACGAGCAGGATCGCCGTCGTCGAGGGTCGTCGTCGATCGGGCAAGGAGAATCGCCGCAGCTATCGGGCTAGGTTTTTGGGAGCGGATTGCGATCAGTGGGATTTTGCGGCGGAACGGGGAAAATAATCGCGGCTGGGGTTAAACATAAAACCGCGGAGCCTAATAAACGCGGTTTTCAAAATCATCCGATCCAAACACTACTTTTTGGCAAAATGGCGTTGCGCTTCCACCGCACCGCTGGAAATAAGCTCAACCAAACGCCACCTAAGTCCTCCAAACGGAGCCTAAATATAACTGTAATATCTCAGGACATAGTTTTTTTTTTTTTGCGAAATACAGCAATATTCTACAAAAAAAAAAAAAAAAAAAACTGTTAGTGTTTCGATTTTATGTGCACGATCGCGCGATCTGTAAGAGACACGTATTTCATTTCATTTTAGCCTTACCTTCCAACCGCTGGGGGATAGATTAGGAAGTCGCCGGAAAAGTCGAAAAGGAGCCGTTGAAGATACCGTGACCGTCTTATAGATCAGGCCACGGTTTCTCTCCGTTGAGATTACGGATCCATGTTCTCCGTCTTCCCTTTCACCCCATCTAGGTTTCCCTCTCCGGTTTCAGGTGTCTTGCATTCTCAGCCCTAAAATTGCACCCAGGGAAATAACCTAGATCGAGCCGCGGCAAAATCCATCCATCCATCCGGATAATTGTGGACACCACTTACCAGAGATTTGCCCAAGGTTTCGATGGCGGATGGGGAGGAATTGGAGTACGATAGCGATCCGGAGGACGCACTGCGACCGTCGTTGATGCGTCGGAGGGAAGCCAGCGATGACGAGAATGGGGAGGGGTCCTGCGACGAGAGGGAAATAAAGACGGTTCGAAGGGAGAGGCTCCGTGCTGGATCAGATGATGAATCTGAGGGGGAAGGCAGCGCGCGGGGATACGTCGACGAGGAAGAGTACGAGGAGCAGGACGAGGAAGAAATGCTGGAAGATGAAGCGGATGAAGACGGGGCGGAAGGTGGAAGCGGTGCCAATGTTTTGGAGAAGACTGTTGGTGCAGCACTTCTGTCGGAGGAGTGTGGTGTGAGGTCTGGCGGAGATGTGTATAGGGAAAACAATCAGGCCCAGGAGGGGGAAAAGAAGGAGAGCGAGCCCTTTGCGGTGCCCACTGCAGGGGCCTTCTACATGCATGATGATCGATTTGAGGAGAACGGGAGGGGACGGCACAGGTTTAGTTTACTGTGGTGCTCTTTCTTCCAAGTTATTGAATCCTGTTTTTTTTTGGCTATCAAGCTGAATTCTTGTGCAATCTTCTAGTCTATCTAGTTGTTACTTTTAATTCAAATTAATTACCTAGCATGCTGTTGCGGAAGACGGGTTTTAGGGATAAATTTAGATGATTGTTGATGGTTAGCAGCTTACCATCTCTATCAGAAGACCTTTATTATTTGAACATTTGATGTTTTCACCTGCACATGTGCAGTAAGGCTCTGTTCGTTTCGTCGGTTTTGAGAGGGAAACATTGATTTTGGTCCAAAACCAAAATTTGCGTGACTTGGAATTGAATCCCGGTTCCAATTCTTTTGTTTGGTTCCAATTCTTTTGTTCAGTTTTAGATTTAGGGTTACAAATGAAGTAGGAGAAGAAGAAGAAGAGGCACAAGTAGAAGTCGAAGAAGAAGTGACGGAAGAAGAGGCATGAGAAGTAGAAGGGTAGAATTGGTTTTGGTCCAAAATCCAAACTCACGTGAATTGGAAATGACTCCCAATTTCAATTCTTCTATTCGGTTCTGTCAAAGGAGAAGGAAAATAATGAGAGGAGAAGAAGCGGAGGAATTAGAAGGAGCAGAAAAAGTAGGAGAGGAAGGAGAAGAAAAAAAGGAGGAGAAGCCAAATAGTGTTGGATTTTTGGCTCCGACACTCTGCGATCAGAAAAACCGATCAAAAGAGATAAGTTTTCATTCACGCCTAATTTTCAAAGAAGTAAAACCGCTGATTTTACTCGAATGCCATTTTCATCCAATAAGTGCGCAAACGAACGCCATAATTGGAATTCAGAGACCCCAATTTCAATTCATTTTTCCAAAACCAGTGAAATGAATGGAGCCTAAAGGAATTGTAGCCATTTTAGCACGACATCAAATAGTGGGTTAATTAATTGGATCATTTTTTGTTCAATTGTTTAGTAAAAAGGTAAAAGCTTCTAGGAAAAAACACCGAGAGTTTATAAGCAAAGAGTGATCGTCAATCAAACACTTGATCTTAAATTCATCAACTCTCATTGTCAAGGATGAGCTTCATTGATCAGAGTTCTTCAAATATGAAAATTGAAATAAAACACGCTCTTACTTAAACTCTAAAGAGTAATCAGAGAAAAGAAAAATGATCTATTTTTCCTATCTTAAAGTTATAACGAGATTCCAATCCCTTTATCTTGGGGTTGGGTAGCAGTTAAGTGGTTAATTACAATTTTTTGCGGAAAACACATGATAAAGAATCTAACATAAGTCATCTAATTCACTGGTCGACTTCAATAGTTGTGGATAACCCTTTATAATCACGCCCATACACATCAGCATAAAATGCCCTACGATGTAATTATAGATTTTCATTTCATAATGAAGGAACGCTCGCCTATGAAGGTCCATTAAGCTTTAGGCGAGCACTGGGAATACATTTTGTATCCCCACAAGATAATTGCCCAATGACCATTTAACAAACCCTTGAGTTGGTTAGTTAACAGGGATCATAGTCCATGGATGGGCCAACCTGCACCAGGACCCGTTCAGGTTTACACTCGCAGGAGGAGGGATTAGGGCCGTCATATAGATGATTCGAGTCCTTCGCCGCGTTCAGAGCATCGTCAAGATATTGTCTTTGTTGGTTTTATTTTACGCACGTTATTTTTGTATGTTTTTGTGTATTGCGGCGGCCAATCATAACCGCCCATTGTGTGACTCTGTCTTATAAATATATGTGGAGTTCATTTGTGGCCATTGCAGAATTTGGTGAGATTTCCGATTTTGTGATCATCACTGTGCTGAAGCCGTGGTATAGGTGGCACGGAATCGATCGAGTCTGGAGTTGATTATGTTGTTGAAGTTCGTGGACGATCGAAGAGAGAGGGAAACAGGCTTTTGCTTCAGAAGAAAGATATATTTCGTCCCTGAGTGCTAATTCAAGACAAATTGCCCTCTCCCCAACGGTTCCAAGCAGTTTTGGGTGATTATAGGGATTGATAAGGGGGCTTCATGGGCGGGGAAGACAGTTATTCAAGAAATGTCGAAGGTGGTCTCTTTAGCTGGAATGGAATAATTGGAAATAGGCTGACAAGAGGCGAGTTTAGTTTGCCAAGATGAAATTACTTGAGCAAGATAAAATTTATCGAATGAGTATTGAGCACTCCTTAGACAGAGAGGGATATTATCCTTTCACACGATTTGACTTCATGAAGTAAAAGATCAAAGAAAAATATCTACCCGCTTCATATCAAAAGCATCTTCAAGATCGTCCCCAAGCTTTACGACAGATGACCTTTTCTTTAGCAGAGTATATGACTCGCTTTGACGAACTTGTCGTTATGTGTGATATCATCGAGGAGAATATAGTGACAGGCTCTTGGTTTCGGGCCTGGTTAAGGACTGACATTCGTAGGGAACTTATTCCCCGCCACATGGAGTCGGTCGAGCAGGTTTTCCAGCTCGCCTTAGAATATGAGCAATACTTACATACTTCTGGTCCAGGGAGACCTAATCCGCTGTCCAATAGTTTTATGCCTAGGAGGCCTCCTCAACAAGGACCCAACCCATCCATCCTACTCATGCTCTCGTTGACACAAAAGGCAAATCCACTGTTATTGGGCCCCCAAAGTTCAGAGGAATCCAGTGTATCAATGTCAGGGTAGAGGCCATGTGGTGGTATAGTGTCCCACACAGAATCTACTTATTGAGGAAGACCCCGACCTTAATGTCGATTCAGTGGAGCCACCTGAAGAAGATATTATTGTAGCTATAGAAGGTCGGGAGGATAAGGCCGATCTTGCACCTGAGGTGGGCATTATCCATCGTTTGCTACATACTCCACACACTAATGAGGATTGAAGACACACCACCATTTTTTATACTTATTTCTCTCGTGTGGATGGTACTTGCAAGCTCGCTATTGATAGAGGGAGTTGTGTAAATATAATTGTCAAGAAGGGGCTAGAGCATATGAGGGTGAAATTTGAACCCCGCCTATACCCGTACCAAGTTATTTGTGTGGATAAGACTTCTATTCAGGTCAATCAGCGGTGCCTCATGCCTACCAACGTAGTATCATTTAATGATCGAGTTTGATGTGATGTCATTCTCATGGACGTCGCACATGTACTTTTGGGTAGACGTTGACTTTATAATCGAGATGCCACATGTTACGGTAGGATGTGCATTAATAATGACCGACACACATGCATCTGAGAGCCCTACTTAGACTTTAGAGGTACACCTGGATGTTCGATGCATTCTAGATGAGTTCTATGATATTACACCAGATTTTCTTATCTCAAAGAAAGTATGTTCTCGACCTTCTGGAAGAAACTACTATGCTTGGATGTGTTCCGACGGATACCCCCTATTGAGGCCAATCATATAATTGACGAATATACTGACGGAGATAAATTTGACTCCTCAAGATACCAAAGATAGATTGGTAGACTCATATACTTATCTTATACCTGCCCTGATATTCCTTATGCTGTTGGCATCCTAAGCAGATTCATACCTGCTCTCAAGATCCTTCATCAGAAGGCTGCATATCTGGTCTTAAGGTACCTCAAGGAGTCTCCAAGACGTGAGATTATGTTCTCTATGAATCAACCCTTGAAGAAGTTTTTATGAATGCTAATTGTGCCGGAAGCCAAAATGACCGAAAATCTATTGATGAATATTGCTCCTTTGTGGGTAGAAATCTTGTATCTTGGAAAAACAAGAAACAGAACGTTGTTGCACGATCAAGTACCAAAGTCGAATATAGGGCTATGGCACAAGTCATATATGAGGGATTGATGTAGACTAAAATTAGGACTATATATTTTAAACAATAATTCATGTGATCTCTTTAAATGATTGTGGCACAAGAAACTCCGCATATTATTTTAAAATGAACATAGCAATCTAGGCGTTGCAAACAAACACAAGGCCACCGCTCGAACATAAGACATCATGAATCACAGTTCTACAGTCAGAGAAATTAGGTGGTTGACATTCACAAATATGAAATTGACGATAATCAAAAGATAAGATTAATTTTGGCAAACTCTTAATAATTAACTTTTCATTTGTGTAATTTGGTCATAATTTGATCTACGTTTTGATAGCGAAAAAAGTTAAGAGGTATACCTTGGGGGGCGGGAGGAGTAGCAACGACTTAACGGTCCTCTAGTAGAAAGGAGGGGAGGGTTTGGGTAACCAACAATGGTAGGCGAGCCTCCAAAGATGGAACTGCTTGGGTTTGGTACTGTCTGGGATTGGGACTTCCAGGAGGTCACTGGAAAGGCCGGTAACTGGTAGAGGCGGGGTCGCCGCGATCAGGAGAGTGCACTGGCAGCGGCGACAAGACCCTAAAAAAGATGTCGTGCTGCTGGAAGTATAGGAAGGTTCGTGTTTTCGTCAAAGTCGACAGTGGAAGTTGCAGGAGCGGTCGCTGGTGTCCTAGGAAAGGTTCGACGTCAGCGTCAGGCGAGGTCAGATTCATGGGGAGAACTCGTCGGCGAAGGATATCACGTCGGAGGAAAACGAACAACGAGTTTCTCTCAGTTTATTTCTTTTTTTAGCCGCCAGATAATAGGAGATATGAGTTTGCCTTTATACCATAGTTTAGGGTTTTATTTTAGGTGTTAATAAAGGCAGGTATTAAAGACTAATTTGGAGTGAGCTTTTCAAGAGGACTGGTGGTAGGCATAGGGGCATGACTTTAGGTATTTTTCATTTAAAATTATCTAATTTTAATTTCAGAACTTTAAATATTTATTTAAAATAGTTAATTATCAAAGCTTGCCTAATTAACTTATCTCCTAAATTAACGGACCTTTTGTATTCATGGTCTCATTGGTTGGTCCCATCAACAACTCGAACAAATATGCATGAATAACAGACGCGATACAAAATAACACAGATGCGCTAATAACATGCACGATACAACACATAATGATACAAATAAGCCCGAAGACATGCGCTACATAAATAAAGGACAAGAAGTACAATAAAAAAAGATGTGACTCAGGTTGCATCAGTGATTGTAGTTGAAATCAATTTTTCAGATTTAGGGCTTTACGAGAATAAACTTGTTACTCTCTATTGCGATAACAAAGTTGCGATCAATTTTACTCACAATCCAGTTCAACATGATCAGACCTAACATGTCGAAGTGGGTAGACATTTCATTAAAGATCACCTCAACAATGGCAACATTTGTACACCCTTTATAAATTCTCGTGATACATCTTTACCAAAGGGCTGAGTTATGACTACTTTACTGACAATACTATCAAGTTGGAAATGATTGATGTATACTCCCAACTTGAGGGGGAGAGTTGAATATATGTAATATACAATTTATTTTGTTTTGTGTCACACTTGATATGTCACGTGTGTCTCCTTATATATGTTTGTCAGTTTCTTGTATTAGGGCATTCAAGTCAATATTATCTTTTTGATTGAAGCGCCTCTTCGATTTTCCTCTTCCATAAGTTGATCTAGTAGTGCTTGATAATAGAGCAATGGAGTTGTATCCAATTCTTGGAGAATCTGCTGGCGGTGGAAAGAGGTTCAATGACATTTTTGGTTGAAGCAGAAGGTACTACATGTAATAGTATTGTCTGGTTGTTAATGGGAACTTGGCAGAAGATGAAGAATGTGGGTTGGAGTTGGTATTGTGGTGGTAGTGCGACAATGTGGCCGTTGATCTATGCAAATAGTAATCATGCGAGTGGGAATACGTATCTCACTAGAATGAGTGAAGTGTCATGCATAACATCCTGAATCTAATGAGGGCGGTCTTATGAGGGCAGAAAGTGTCTTTGGGGGCAGTGAAATCCGACAAATGCAGCTCATGGAAGATTTCTGGCATTGCAGACTTTTATGTGAAAGGAGGTGTATATGATGAACCGATTCTCACATCGGAATTTGAGGGAAAGATGTGTTTAAGTAATAAATTGACCTTAAATATCATAGATGCCTTTCCTGACCAAGTGGCGGAGTTATATTAGAAGTTCTATAGTTAAACATGCTTCATTGAGACTTTGAGAGTAGTCTTGCGATGGGTGACCTCTTGGAAGCGCTCATAGTTTATGCGTGGAAAAATAAAAAAATGTGAGGTTCTGCTTAGTATGGGATGAGAAGAACCAAAACGAACAGTACTTTTGATATTGTGGGTGGTGGGTTATATCATATATATGGTATTAGAGCTGGACCTCCTGCAGTACAATATGTGGTTTGAGGATGCATCATGCGGAAGCTAGTTGGTCCGTAGCTTCCCCAGTCCGATGAGAGAGGTTCAATAAGGGTGGGGAGTGTCTTTGTGTGGTATTGAAGCCTAAAGTAGCTCTTGATAGGCTTCTATGATGACAAACTTCTAAATAAAAGGATGTATAGGAATGAATTGAATCTCACATTAGAATCGAAGGAAAAGTGACTGGGCTTAAATAATAATTTGGACCATAAATATCAGAGACGCCTTTTTTGGAGCAAGTGTGGAGTTGTGTTGGAAATTCTATTGTTAAGTATGTTGTCTTGGGATGTTCGATGTTCTCAGAAGTACTCGAAGGCCGCCTATGGAAAAAAGGAAAAAATTGTTCGGATTGGGCCTGTCTATGTCGAGTATGGTCTGACGGCTTAAATTTGTTTAGGTTATTTATGGGAAAGAAGAATAAATTGCATGGGAAGAATATGGATGGTACCAATGAGAGTGAGGCGAGTCAAATGATTATTAGTTGTAATGGGGAGGTGGGTTGTAGTGGTGAAGTTATGTGGTTGGTTTGGGTTATGGTAGGGAATCATGGACCTGGTTCGAGATAGACAAAGAAGGGCTGAATTGATGCAATTAATGGAGCCAATGTGTCAATGGAGAGCTGGAAGTACTCAGACACTGGTGTGAAAATGTTTGGGATGTTCTGAGAATTTTGTTGATTTGAAAGAAAAGAGATGCATTAACAATGGGTTTACTTATTGCCAAAGATTGAGGGGATGAGATCTTACACTATATCAGGCCTGTGACATCACAGGCAAGTTCGTCGACCTTGAGTGGAAGGTTGTCAAAGCATGCAACACATGCTTCCTGTGAAGACTGGACGAAAAAGAGGTGCCACTCTTGGCATTGGCGAAGGTCAACAATGGCTCTGTGGCAATGAGATGGCGACGGACGGCGGTTCACAAGAACGTCTTTGCGTTGTTGTGCTCTATGATTTCTTCTACCAAAAAGTTGTCAATTAGAAGGAGCGCATGGCCTACTGGAGGATGTTCACTGCTTCTTCCAGAAGAGGATTGACAAATGTCATACTTCTGTGTTAAGGAGGAACAACACTGACTTGCAAGAACACTCAATTTTCTCTTGCAAGTTAGGACGATTGCGAAGACGACTTGCCGGGGAAGTGGAGTAGTGTTAGCAGAAGCCCTCAACAGGTGGAAGTTCTCGCTATTGTTGTAGAGGATCATTGATGATAGATGCGTTGATTTTTTGCAGACATCGTCAATTGAAGCAGTTTTTGGCAATTCCTGGGAGTCACAAAAAAAACTAGGTCTGCGGAGAACGTGGAAAGGAATCAAAAGCTACGCTATAGTTGATATCAAATTGTTATCAACCTCGATAGTAACTAGATAACTGCAGTCTTGTGCAACTGCCGGTGAGGAACTCAATGAAATGAGTAAGAAAGAAATAAACTCCTCCCTTTAGTTCTCTCTTAGTTAAGGTTATTGATTTAGTAACTCTCCATGGCCCTGAAGCCCTTTAAATAGAGTTACAACAACCTTATCCAAACAACCCCCCAACAGTTTTGCTAAGTACAAGGTTACCCAACATAATAAAATGCATAAAATACAAACGACACTTAAAGCACGACTCATAATTAAAAGACATAATGACACCACAATATCATAATTAAAAGACTTAAAGACATCTTATCAAATCTCTTATAATTCAAAGATTCATTGATTCATTCGAATTCTATGAGATTCCCCATGAAGATAGTTGTGATAGGCATATGCTAGACACCATATGTGTTATTTTATTACCGTTGTATCGTGTACTTTTATATGTATCATGTCCAATTATCGTTTGGGGCTCCACCCTTAGTTATCTTTTATGTAAGTGTAGTTATATTTTATTATTAATGCTCGAGTCATTATTAGTTGTTGGTAATTAATTGTTATTTGATTGTCATTTATGTGTCTTGTAAGTGTTTTATAAGGCAAGTGATGTGTGAATGAAGCCATGCTAGAAGTAATCTATTTTTTGTCTCATGAATGAGATTTTGGTTGCTCTCTCTCGAGTACACCCGATGTTCCGACTCCATATTAAGCTCTTCGTCATTCCCATATCCAGCTGCCCCTCTGACATTTCTACCAACTTCTTACGGATTTACTCAGAATAACTTGGTATTAGAGCCTCCTTCCTCAGATCCACGCTCAGTTTCTGCAGTTGTAATTCAAATCCAGTCGAAGCCCCTACTGTCTGCCTTTGACCCGTCATTGTCGTTCCCCGATGATCCCTTATTTGACATTCAGAGAAGATCGCTCTCCAGTGCTCATGGTGTCAACATCGAACAATGTGCCATCCACAACCTTTGACCCAACCAGTGTCTTCAATTACAGGTTCTTTGGCGATCCTTTCTGACGATTCGGTCAACCCCTTCGTCAAATCATGTCCACATCTTCCTTCTCGAATTTTCGACTGTCGATCGCACAAGCACACTTTCATTGAGCTTTCCATCTATGTCGAACTCTACTGCAACCCCGTCGAACACAGCTCTGCCATGTTGTTCCGTCGGATCCCTACCCAAGACGGTTCTCCAGCTCTATCCTGTTGTTTCAGGCGCTATTTGAGCCCCACGCAACACTTCATCAAAGCCCATAACATCGATTTAGGCTTTACATTTCGTGGCCCAGACAGTAGTCGTGGACGCCCTACATTTCTGTGTTATTTATTTCGAGTCTCCCCCTCTTCAGTAATTAATTAATATGACATAGATCAAATTAATTAATTAATTTGAAGAATTTAAAAATTACTAGAAAATATCAACGACAGAGGTGGCTTAACAAAAAAATTGGAGGCCACAATGGTCGCTCACAAGGCGACACTAGCAATTTACGCAACCATCCTCACCAATCTTGATGGCCATATGGCTGCACATATAAGTAATCAGTGTTTCATCACAAGACCGACGTTCCTACCCAACTAGGTGCACACAGAAGTAAGCAAAAACTCATCACACGGCCGACGTTCCTACCCAGCCAGGTGCAAGTCGTTGATATCACGACTAGACTAGCAACCCCCCAACAACCATCACCTATTTTTTTTCTCATACAGAAGGATACCTCATTGCATACATCAACTGTGCAAAGATCGTTAGTGACTCTCCTCTTGCACGAACAAAAATTAATGCGGTGTCGAGCAATCATCGAGCATTTGTGGACGTGCTTGATGAATCGCAACTTCATGTGCAACTTTACCAATGCCTTACTGGTTTGCCCTCAACAATAGCTAGCAACAATATTTAAATCAACACAACATTGTTTTGGCGCAAATTTAAGGAGCCAGATGAGTCACAACTTCATGTGCAAAGTCCTTACCATGATTATTCCTGGCTTGAGGACGTGCTTGATGAAAAGGAGGGATTCTATGTTATGGGCATAATCTAGACATCCTATGTGTCATTTTATTACTGTCATATCGTGTCTTTTTATATGTATTAAATCTAGTTATCGTTTGGGGCCTCATGCCCAATTATCTTTTATTTAAGTCCAATTGTTTTTATTATTAATGTTTGTGTCATTATTAGTTGTTTGTTGTTAGTAGTTATTAGGTTGTTGTTTAAGTGTTCTATAAGCCTTTTTAAAGGCAGGTGATGTGTGAATGAAGGTATGTAATCAATTTCCTTTGTCCCCTGTATGAGATTTTGGTAGCTCTCTCTCTCTCCCTCTCTGTCAAGCACATCCCACTTAGGTAGTCATTTTTCCGAATCCTATAGTATCCTCCTCTGCCATCCTTGTCTTTGTTTGTTCCTTTTTTACAACTCTACTGACGCCTTACTGATTTGCCCTCTACAATTGCTAGCAACAATATCTAAATCTAGGACACCATTTGAGCCAACATTTGAGCCTGCTGGAACTCAAATTCAGGACATAAAGAAACAAATAATTCAAGCAACTCTTTTGACTTGGCTATTTTTGACTCCTTCATGCTAGGTGCATGTGTCACATATCTCAACATTAGAGTATTGATCAATATCCTCCCACTTTCGGGTAAGTCTCTCATTGTAATCTTTAAAGAGAGGTTGTGTTTGTCTCTCCGGCAGGCTTCCGGTGCGGAAGCAAACGCCACCAGCGGCATGCCCCGGGAAGTTTGCTCCGATACGGTGGTGCTTGCTCCCAGTTTCTCGAGCTAAAGCTCCATAATGGAGCGTCTGTGAACCCGCCCCCTCCCTCCAGTCCGGATCGCCTGTGAATTTTCTCCCTTACCGGAATGCCGCCGCCCTCCCAAACCAAGCCTTAGCTTCACTTTCTACACATATTAACCAAATCTTCAGCTTTTAGAAGCAAAACTCTCCTTCTTTGAGTAGTTCTTCTTAACCATGCCCTATAGATATTTGTCATTATGACAAAACATATAATGTCTAACAATTCCAGATTCAATATAGTTAATGGACAATATAATCACATTTATATTGTCTTATTTTCACTACTCATAGGTCGTGTCGTATCCAATAAAGGAGGTAGTGCCAATAATATACTCAAATTTCTTTTTGCTCCCATTGAACATCTTTATAGACTGAGCCTCCACTAAATAATTCTTTCCATTTAATTTTGTGTTAATAATTCCAATTATAAGATAGTCATCAGTAATACTAGAAGCAGCAAAGTTAACTTAAGTCTTATCCGTAGGCTAACTTGGCTTCATCCATATCCCAAAACCAAGAAGAAATGGAAGAAGCACAATTGGAAGATTTTATCGATTTCTGCAATTCAAGGACTGAAGATGACTTCCCTGAGGTACACTAGAACCAAGCACTAAACGAAAAACAATCACCAACAAACATGGCAGACTTAGTTATTAAAGGCGCAAGGCACACCGAGGTGCAAAGGGGTCTTGGAGCCTAGGCGCAAGGCTCAGGCGCAGGCGAGCGCCTGACGAATGCAAGGCGCAACCACATTCATTTTAAAAAATCAAAATCAAACATCATTTTCGTTTCTCGATCAAATTCTTCATCTAGTCTACTAATTAATCATTCATTATTATCGTTAATATCTCTTAAAAAATAGAATCAATGTGATCTCTTGCATCATATCTAAGTCTTAATGCACAATTATCTTTCACAAACACTAAATCAATTAAAAATAATTGAGTTCTTACATTATTATTTTCTTAATTTTTGAAGAAAAAATTTACAAACAAAATCTCACTCAGGCGCACCTTTTATATTCTAAAGGCGCAAATAAGGCGCACGGAGGCACAAACCTTTGAGCCTGGTGAGCCTGGAGCCTTAGGCGCGCCCGAGGCGCGCCTTTAATAACATAGATGGCAGACGAAGATATTCTAGAATGTAGAAGAATTAAGTAAACCTTGTATATACTTTTTAAATGTCAATTACCAGTGTGAGTACAAATATATAGGGAGAGAGAGAGAGAAATCTCTATTATAAGATGTGGGACTAAACATCCTAGTTAAGAGGCTAAATGAGCCTTTACATATATCATTCAACACTCTCCCGCAAGCTGGAGCGTACAAATCGTAGGCACCGAGCTTGGACAAGAACTGATAGTACAGAGGTCGTGGTAAGGCCTTGGTGAGGATGTCAGCAACTTGCTCGGTAGCTGGAACATGCATTAACTCTATCTTCTTTAATTTAACATTTTCTCGAATTAAATGACAATCAACCTCAATGTGCTTCATCCGTTCATGGAAAACAGGATTCTTGGCAATGTGTATGGCAGCCTGACTGTCGCAAAATAGGGTGGCTGATGCGGAAAGCTTGACTCCTAAATCATCAAGGAGACCCTCAAGCCATGTGAGCTCAGACACAACAACTGCCATTGAACGATACTCGGCCTCAGCGGATGAACAGACAACTACAGACTGTTTCTTGCTACACCATGTAACGTCGATCATCCAATGAACCAACATAATCAGCGTCACAATATGCACTCAGATATAAGGGAGATGAAGAGGGCTTGTATACAAGTCCCTGCCCAGGAGCTGTATTCAAGTATCGAAGAATGCACTCAACTGCCTGGGGTGAGAGATACGTGGCTCATGCATAAATCGACTGACAATTCCAATAACAAATGATATATCAGGTCTTGTAATAGTGAGATATATCAGTTTTCCCACAAGACGACGATAATACTCAGGGTTTGGAATGAGTAGATCAGAGTCTGAGACATGAGCGCAGAGCTTGTGATTACTATCCATGGGAGTGTCGACAAACTTGCATCCAGAGTAGCCTGCATCATGCAGCAAGTCAAGACAGTACTTCCTTTGAGATAACACCAGTCTATCAGGTCGCCGAGCCATCTCGAGACCAAGAAAGTAACAAAGGTTTTCCTTTGTTTGATCATATGTATTCCTGTAAGATCATCTCCCATAATCAGAATATCATCAACATATACCAAGAGAATTACTGTGCCTGTTGGATGATGCCGAGTGAATAATGAGAAGTCGGCTGAACTCCGAGTGAACCCAACAATACTAACAGTCTGACTGAATTTGTCAAATCATGCCCGAGGCGACTGTTTGAGACCATAAAGTGACTTCTTCAGACAACAGACAAGAGACTCCCCCGTAGTCTCAAACTCGGGAGGTTGTTGCATATAGACGGTTTCCTGCAAATGACCATTAAGAAAAACATTTTTGACATTCAATTGGTGCAACTGCTAGTGCCGATGAATAGCGAGGGAGATCAGCACACAAACAGTATTCAGTTCGACAACTGGAGAATTTGTCTCATCATAATCTAGACCTTGTTGTTGAGTAAAACCACGAGCCATCAGACGAGCTTTCAAACGTTGAACCGTCCCATATGGACCTTTGTTTGAAGGCAAACACCCACTTACAACCCACACAAGTCTGTTCAGAAGGAAGAGGGAGGGGGACAAGATCCCAAGTGTGGTTTGCCCAAAGAGTAGACATTTCCTCGTTCATAACCGCTCGCTACCCCGGATGTTAGAAAGTCTCCTGCACATAAGTAGGGATGGTAATAGAGGATAAAGAAAGAGCAAACTGGCGAAGTTTCGGAGAGAGGCGGTGGAAGGAGACATAATTCGCCATTGGGTGTGCAGTAGAAGTAGTTATCGGATCCGCATGCTGCAAAATATCATCAGAGGAGGGTATCTCCCATAGGGTAGTGGATGAAGGAGGACGGCGAGTATACACACGAGTGATAGGTGGTTTGTGTGGAAGTGGTGTGGTAAGAAGAGGTGGGTTTCATGAGAGTGGTGTTGGAAGGAGAGGCGAAAGGTTGGAAGTAATAGGGGCATCATGCCGCGGAAGGAGTGGTGGAAGGAGAGAATCAGTTGGTTGAAAATGATATGACTGGTCTTCGAGAAAGGTGACATCAACATAAGTAACAACCTTGTGATTTTCAGGAGAGAAGCAGAGATAACCCTTCTGAGTACGGGAGTAACCAACAAACATATATTTCGTGACACGAGGAGCGAGCTTGTCTGTGGATGAGTCAAGATTATGAACATAGCACACGCAGCCAAACACGCGAGGGGTGACTGAAAAGGGAGGTGTGGTGGGAAAAAGGAGGTTGAAGGGAACCGCAAAGTTGAGAACAGAGGAATGCATGTGGTTAATAAGAGAACATGCAGTAGAGATCGTGAAATTCCAATATTGTCTGGGAACATTCATTTGAAACATAAGAGAGCGGGTAACCTCAAGGAGGTGGCAATTCTTGTGTTCAACAACACCATTTTGTTGGGGGGTATAGGCACATGAGATTTGGTGGATGATTCCAAACTCAACACACAGGTTGGTAAACACATAACTAGTGTATTCACGGGCATTGTCAGAACAGAGAGTTTTCATTGTAGTGGAGAACTGGTTGCGAGTTTCAGTGATAAAGACACGAAAAACACCCGACAGTTCAGAGCGATCATGAAGGAGATACAACCATGTCACCCGAGAGTAATCATCTACCAATATAGCAAAGTAACGAAAACCAAAAACATTGGTGATTTTGTATGGTCCCTAGATATCATAGTGAACATGATCAAAGGGAGCAGTACTTCGAGTGGGATGAGGCGAAAACGTAGACCGATGATGTTTTCCATAGATACAAGACTCACAAGTGAATTCTCGAATGGAAACATTCGGAGGAGCTTTGCGGAGTATGTTTAGAGGAGGGTGTCCAAGACGCCGATGCCACTCAGAAGAGCTAATAGAGGACAAAACCGTCAGAGGAGAGGGGTCAAGGATGTAGAGACCATTCGACAGATTCCCTTTTCCAATGATAGACTGCATCTTGCGATCCTGCACAACATAAGAGGTGGAGGAGAATGTTATGTAGCAATCAAGATCTTGAGTGAGACGACTAATAGAGAGAAGGTTTAAAGGAGAGCCCAAAACATGAAGAGCAGAGCGAAGAGTGATGAAGGGAGTAATGTTAATGCCGGCGGAGCCAAAGACAAGAATGGTGTCCCCACTTGCAACAGTAATAGACTTGGGATGCATCGAGTCCAAGTAGCGAGATGGCTGCCGTGAGGTAATGTGGTGGGAGGCCCCTGAATCCAAGATCCAGGACGAACTATGGGCAAGACAAGAAAACACACTACCAGAAATGGACACAACAGAGCTCAGAGAATTTTCAATCATCCCTTGAAGTTGCTGAATTTGGAGTCGCAAGTCAGCAATGCCATTTTGAAGGCTTTGTGAAGTAGAATGTGCAGCCATGGGCAAAGGGGCAGCGACAAGACGCAATCTGTGCGGCAGGGTGAAGTCGCAGCAGCTAGTGACGACAAAGATACTTCGGGAAGACCCAGCGGCCAAGCAGGCAAACCGCGAAGAACAGCTGCAGGAGAAGCAGCCAATCCTCAACAAATCACAGGCGGCAAAGCAGAGGCGGCAAGCAGGGCCAGGCTGCAGCGGGAATTAGAACCCGCAGGTAGGCAGGAGCAACGAAGCATCAGACTAGCGGGTAGACAAGCAGACACAAGGCGGTCAGAGACAAGGCAGCCTGAAGAAGAATAACTACTAGAGGAAGAGCCGCGGCGGCCAGAGATCAGCTTCCAGAGAAGTCGCAGCGACTAACCCTGGCAGTTAGCAGGAGAGGTTTCCAATGGAAAGCGACAAGGCGGGCAACGACTTAGAGCAGAAAAGTCTGGCGGACAGCAAAGCTAGGCCGGCAGCGGTTTGAAGAGAAGCACAATGGATAGAGGAGCAAGCCCGCAACAGCGGGTAGAGAGCCAAGTCCGCGGCGGGTAGAGAGCAGGGCCAAGTTCGCAATAACTAGAACAGGGCGAAGCCCGCAGTGGGTAGATAACCAAGTTCGCAGCGGGTAGAACAACAGCTAGACCGCATCAGACAAAGGGAAGTCACAGCGGGTAGGGAGCAGAAGGCCAGTCCGCGCGACAAGCAGTGAAAGAAGAGACAGGTCGTCGGCGGAAAAGAAAACTGAAGAAGACCGTGCGAGTCCATAGGAGGCCGCTGCGAGTAGATGAGAAATCGTCAGGCCGCAGCGAACAACAACGAGAAAGCAAACAACGAGTAGATCGCGCGATAAGTCTTGCATGAGTAGTCCGCGAGAAGAGAAACGAAACCGCAGCGGTCAGGGTTGTAGTGGGGCCCATACAAATCCCTAGAAAAGGGAGAGAAGAAGAGGGAGGAGAAAACCGAGTCCGTACATGGGGATGTGGTTAAGAAGAATAGACCGCACAAGGGAATGCGATTAGGTAGAAAGCAAGCCCGCACAAGAGAATGCGGTTAAGAAAAAAGGAGTCTTGCCAAAGGATGGCGGTTAGGAAATCGGAAATCGGATAGGAGACCAGGCCGGCTATCAGGAAAGAGGTGAACCGCCGGGAGGATCAGTGGAGCTCTGATACCATGTCGAAGAATTGAGTAAACCTTGTATATACTTCTTGAATGTCAAATTACAAGTGTGAGCACAAATATATAGGGAGAGAGAGAGAGAAATCTCTATTACAAGATGTGGGACTAATGATGTGATCCTGCCTACGGCTCGCTAGAACCGCTTCGGTTCTATAGTTTTACCGTTTTTTTATTATCGTGTATTTTTATGTCATGAACATTTTAATGCTTTTAATATCATATAACGGCGCGTGAGATCGACCACCTCGCGTGACCCTGAATGGATTGGTCCGGTTTGGTGTGATCGGGTCGAGTCGGCACGTGTCATTGGGTTCAAGAAGTTTGCTGAATTTAATCTATTTATTTAAAGAAAACAAAAAAAAGGAGTGGGGGAAAGGGCTATAAATAGTTGGCTTGTTGCCCTAATTGGGGGGAGGAAAAGAGATTAAAAAAAAACCGGGATTATTTGCTCCCGGTTGGTCTCTTTCCGCCGCACTACAGCAGCAGGCCTTCCCGCAGCTTCCGCAGCAGCGCCCGCGTCGCCCTCCGCTCCGCTCGACCGCCTGGCCGTCGGCTCCGTTCATCCTCTCCAGCTCAGTCCCGGCAAACCCTTAACCCCTACTCCTCGGTACACCGCCCCCAGCCTACTCCCGTTGCCCTAACTCCACTGCCGACCCACCCGCACTTCCGCCTTCCTCTTCCCAACCCCACCGCCAGTTTTGTAAGCCAGCCAGCCCTATTCCATTTTCCCCAGCTCCACCGCAAACCAGCCAGCCCCCTATTCCATCTTCCCCAGCTCCACCGCAAACCAGCCAGCCCCCTATTCCATCTTCCCCAGCTCCACCGCAAGCCAGCCAGCCCTAATCCGTCTTCCCCAGCTCCAGCGCAAGCCAGCCAGCCCTACTCCATCTTCCCTAGCTCCTCCGCTAGCCTAATCCCGCACTCCCCGACTCCTCCCCCTCCACAACTCCATTGGAAGGTTCGACGCCCATCCGCTATGGCATCGGAAGAATCGAAAACGGGCAAGCCCCTTGGTGAGATCTTTTCTTTCCCACTCCTCCTGAAATTTATTTGCTATTTTATTGGATTAATTTCAGCAAAGTGTTTTCACCGTTTCAACCCAATGGCATATGCGCTTGTCCCAATCATGCCTCGCCGTTCGTTTTACTCCGTGTGTTAGGATTCCGTTCGTTGAGTGTGCCTTAGTTAGTTTGCGACGTTGTCGACTTCGACTCAATTTAGGAGTTAATTGCATCAATTTGGTGTGGCTGCTGGGATATCTCACTTCCATTGTGGGATAGCCGAGCGTATGCTTGTACGTAATTCCTAAATTTACTAGCGTTAAGTTGCCTATGGACTCACGAGTGGAGCACCTAGAGGGTACTGTGGGAGACATAGGAAAACGAATGGAAGAACTTATGACTGCCATCACGACACTCACCCTCTCTGTGAGGGACACCAACCAAGTTATGATCGGATTGCGTACCACGGTCAATAATTTGGAAGCCCAGTATCACTTAGGGGGACTTGCTGCTCAGCCCCCTACTCCTCCTGCACGCCCCCCACACCACCACCACCAGAACCTCAACTAGCACATCACGATAATAGGAATCCCCCTAGATGGGATGCCGGTGTTAAATTGGACGTTGGGGATTTTGAAGGCACACTAGAGCCTGAGGTGTGTCTTGATTGGTGTGAGCGGCTTGAGCGATTCCTCAGCTGGAAGCGCACGCCTGCCCACCAGCAGGTGGAGTATGCTACCCTGAAGTTGAAGGGCCCCGCACTCACATGGTGGGGGCAAGTTGAACGGATGCGTTTCACGATGGGACAACCACCTATCACCACCTGGGTTGAGTTCAAAACTCAACTCAAGAGGAGGTACGTTCCCGCTGATTTCTTACAGACATTGTACCGTAGGTATCATAACCTACGACAAGATAAACAGACCATTGACGAGTACACCAACGAGTTCCTGGTCCTCCAGTCACGTTTAGATTTAAGGGAGGAAGACCACATGATTGTGGCCCGTTATCTGAACGGGCTACGGTACGCGATACGTGATCAGCTAGAGTTACATGATTTCCGGGACCTTGGAGAGATCTCTAGCCGGGCACGACGAGTGGAGGCCCTCCAGAGGAGGACATCCGGTCAGAAAACTACCGACAGGACCCACTATTCCTCGTCATCGACATCGGCCACTAGGACGAGTGCATCTCCTATTCCGGGCCTACCTCCTACGGTTAGACCGGCGCTGCCAGCTCCTGCCCCTGCAGGACCTTCTTCGACTTCCTTGAAGGGGAAGGAGATTGCCACCTCTAGGCCTGTGTTCCGGTGTTATAAGTGCATGGAGCCGGGACACAAATCGTCCGAGTGTCCAAGACGTCAGTTTACCGCGGTTGTTGAGGTTGACGATGGGAGAGATCCCGAGTATGGAATTTGGGAGAGCGAGTTAGTTAGGGATACTGAGGACCCCTTTGAGGGAGAGTGTGAAGTAGAGGGTGAGCAGCCAGATCAGTTGATTTGTGTCCTACAGCATAGTCTGCTTGCCCCGAGAGCTACCACCGATGATGCTTGGGTGAGACACAGCATCTTTCGCACCACTGCGCGTATCCACGAGCACTACTGCTCTATTATCATTGACAGCGGGAGCATGGAGAATTTTGTCTCCCAACGCATGGTAGAGAAGTTAAGCCTTCAGACTCAGAAGCTGGAGCGTCCCTATGAGCTATCCTGGGTGACTAGTGGCACCACGATGGTTATATCACAGCGATGTCTTGTGGCGTTCACCATTGGACCTACCTACTCTGACTCAGTATGGTGTGACGTTGCACCCCTCGATGTGTGCCACATTCTCTTGGGGCGTCCGTGGCAATATGATCGAAACATTGTCCATGACGGTCGGAAGAACTCTTACTCTTTCGACCACAGGGGTCGCAAGATAGTCCTTCTTCCCCAGAAGAACGGTCTTATTCCGCAGCGACTCACCCCCCCGGAGACTATCCCGACCGGGGCTCCTATTTCCCCGACCACGCTCACCACCGCGGCGTATCCGTCCATCCGCATGCTGTTGACGGAGCGTCAGTTTAGCCATGAGATGCGAGAGGGGAACGTCACCTATGTATTAGTTGGTCTGGAGTCTCCTATCGCCTCTGTGGAGATCCCTACGGCCGTTCGACCCCTGATTTCCGAGTTTGGTGATCTCACCCCGGACGAGTTACCAGACGAGCTCCCACCGTTGAGGGATATCCAACATTGCATTGACTTAGTCCCAGGCGCAAGCCTACCCCACTTACCACATTATCGTATGAGCCCGAGGGAGCATGAGGAGCTCAGGAGACAGGTATCCGAGCTTCTCCAGAAGGGGCACGTAAGGGAAAGCCTTAGCCCCTGCGCTGTCCCTGCCCTTCTTGTTCCCAAGAAGGACGGAACTTGGCGTATGTGTGTTGATAGCCGCGCTATCAACAAGATTACCGTCAAGTACCGATTCCCGATTCCCCGATTAGACGACATGCTCGACATGTTGAGTGGAGCGAAGATTTTTTCGAAAATTGATCTCCGGAGTGGCTACCATCAGATCCGGATTCGACCCGGGGATGAATGGAAGACGGCCTTCAAAACACGGGAGGGATTGTATGAGTGGTTGGTCATACCTTTTGGTTTGTCCAACGCTCCGAGCACCTTCATGAGATTGATGACTCAAGTCCTCAGACCCCTGATGGGAACTTGCGTTGTTGTCTACTTTGACGACATCCTTATCTACAGCCTCGACCCTGATCTGCATCTTACACATCTACGGCAGGTCCTGCAGATCTTAAGGGAACACCGCTTGATCATCAATTTAAAAAAATGCACATTTCTCACTAGTAGTCTCACCTTCTTGGGTTATATCGTCTCATCCGAGGGCATCAAGGTGGACCCGGAAAAGATCCACGCGATTGAGTCCTGGCCCACCCCCAGGAATTTCACCGAGGCACGAGGGTTTCATGGCCTTGCTTCGTTCTATCGTCGCTTTATACGCAACTTCAGCACCCACATTGCGCCCATTACAGACTGCCTCCGCAAGGGGCAATTCGTATGGACGGCCGAGGCGGAGCAGACCTTCCTCTTTATGAAGGCGAAAATGTTTAGTGCTCCTGTCCTGGCCCTCCCTGATTTTGAAAAGGTGTTCGAGGTAGACTGCGACGCGTCACACGTAGGCATTGGGGCAGTACTTAGTCAGGAGGGCCGACCAGTAGCGTTTTATAGTGAGAAGTTGAACGATGCGAAAACAAGGTATTCCACCTACGATCTTGAGTTTTTCGCCATCGTACAGGCTCTCCGTCACTGGCGACATTACTTGATTCAGCGCGAGTTCGTGCTGAATACGGATCATGAGGCGTTACGTTACCTGAACTCCCAGAAGGAGGTCCGGCGACATGCCAAATGGGCCGCCTTCCTGCAGGAGTACACCTTTCACATCCGTCATAAGCCAGGGGTCACCAATAGAGTCGCTGACGCCCTTAGCCGATGAGCCCACCTGTTAGGATCCCTACACCTTCGGTTGACAGACTTAGATTCTCAAAAGGAATTATACGCCACTGATCTAGATTTTAGTATTATTTGGGCAGAGTGTCAGCCACATGGGGCCGACCCGACGGGGCATTTCTGCATACACGGGGGGTTCTTGTTTAGGGGCACCAGGTTATGCATCTGCCAAGGCCCTCTGCGTGAGACCTTGCTAGCCGAGTTACATTCGGCTGGACTAGGTGGACATGTCGGACAGGCCAAGATGATGGATCTAGCGACCTCCCGTTATTATTGGCCGCACATAAGGCAAGACATAGTCAGCCACGTCCGCATCTGCCTGACGTGCCAACTATACAAAGGGCAATCCCAGAACACTGAGCTGTACACGCCCTTGCCGATTCCCGAGCGGCCATGGGACGAAGTGTCCATGGATTTTGTTAGTGGTTTCCCTACTGCGGCGCGGGGAATCGATTCTGTATTCGTCGTCGTGGATAGATTTTCCAAGATGGCGCATTTTATACCCTGCCGGAAAACCTCTGATGCGGCACACGTGGCCCACCTCTTCTTTCGAGAGGTGGTTCGACTCCATGGTGTGCCCCGTACTTTCACTTCCGACAGGGACACGCGATTCATGGGCTATTTTTGGAAGACGTTGTGGCGCAAATTGGGCACAAAATTAAATTTTAGCAGCGCGTACCACCCCCAGTCTGATGGGCAAACCGAGGTGGTCAACCGAAGTCTGGGTAATTTGTTAAGATGCCTAGCCGGAGAGCAACCCAAACAGTGGGATTTAGCATTAGCCCAAGCCGAATTTGCTTACAACAGTACCGTGAACCGTTCCACAAATAAGTCGCCTTTTGAGATTGTGTATGGTTTTCCCATTCCCCATTACCTTGACCGTCACTCCCTACCCTCTTTCGAGCGCACTTCTTTTGATGCTACTACTTGGGTTGAAAATTTAAAAACTTTGCATGAATTTATTTATAATAAGCTGCAGGTAACATCCGAAAAATACAAGGCCAACGCCGATGACCATCGGCGCGACCTGTCTTTTTCGGAAGGAGATTTGGTGCTGGTACATTTTAGAAAAGAAAGGTTTCCCAGTGGGACTTATCACAAGCTCCGTCAGCGGCGTTTCGGTCCTTTTCCGGTAAGGAAGCGATTGGGTGAGAATGCCTACCTTGTGGATCTACCTTTGGAATTCGGCACTGTTGGTACCCTAGTTTGATTTGAGTTCAGTCCTCTCCTTTGTGCCCCTTGACCCAAGAAATATCTATGGTCAATGGTTAGGAGTCTAGCTGTAGAGTCCTCGCTTTTCCAAATTGAGAATTTGGTTAAGTAGTTTCTTTTCGTTCGACTATAGTCGAACGCCGTTCGACTATCGTCTATCGGCTGATCGACGATCGTCTATCAGTTGGTCGACGCTTTGTCTGCGCTGATAGTTCGACTATCTGTTGATAGTTCGACTATCTGTTCTGCGCTGATAGTTCGACTATCTGTTGATAGTTCGACTATCTGTTCTGCGCTGATAGTTCGACTATCTGTTGATAGTTCGACTATCTGTTCTGCGCTGATAGTTCGACTATCTGTTGATAGTTCGACTATCTGTTCTGCGCTGATAGTTCGACTATCGGTTGATAGGTCGACTATCTGTTCTGCGCTGGTAGTTCGACTATCTGTTGATAGTTCGACTATCTAGTTTGTTTTGATAGTTCGACTATCTTTTGATAGATCGACTATCTGTGTTCTGAGGTAGGTCGACTATCTGCTTGATAGTTCGACTATCTCTGTGCGCTTGATAGCTCGACTATCTGTCCTAGATAGATCGACTATCTGATAGTTCGACTATCTGTCCTGATAGTTCGACTATCTGCTGCGGTAGCTCGACTATCTGTTTGATAGCTCGACTATCTGGATCGTTCGACTATCTGCCCGATAGTTCGACGATCTCCTGGCGTCGTTCGACGATCTTCGAAGGTCGTTCGACGTTTTCTGTCTGCCTTTATATTTTGTATTTATTTATTATATTTAATTATTTAATACATTTTCTGGCACAGTATTTTAAGCTGTATGATAATATTTCCAGGCATTATTTGCTCTATTCTTATTGCCTGAGTTTAAATCTTTTAAGATAAAGTTGTTTGTCTTATTAGCTGTCATTTTAATTTACTTTATCTGCTGACAGCCCTTTATAGCCGTTAGACTGAAAAGTCTTCTTTTGCTATAAAGAGATTGTTTCTGATGTGACTTTATTTAGTCTATCTGTTTATTTGATTTAAGCCTGCAGCTTCTTAGAAAGAGGTTTATTCCTTTTTAATAGAATGTTTTGCTGCAGAGATATTTCTGTCTTCTTGATATTTACAGCCCAGGTCTCAAGGCTCAGAAGAAGACAAATTAATTCAAATGGAAGAGAGCCGTTGCTTGCTGATGATTATATAAAGAACCCTTTGCAGAAGGATTCAAGCTAGTTAACAGGAGTTAATAAAAGAGAGTGTTACACACATATTCAAATGCACTCAAGCCTTCATCAAGCTCAAGCTTCCTGCTCTCAGCAAACTCCATCTAACTGAGAAGTGTTAAGATCTTCATCTCTTCTTCACCTGAGTTCTCCTGCTTTCAGGAAGTTCAACTCAGAGTTTCTTTGAAGAAGAAGAAGAAGAAGATTGCTGCTTGAAGACTGTTTCTTTTTATTGTTTACTTTCTTCCTGTAGCTCTTTCCTTCAGAACTTTCTGAAGAGTTTTCTCTGCACTGAAGCAAGACTTCACCTGGACATTCTTGAGCCAGGGGGAGCCTTGATTCTTTAGAGCATTCTAGCTCAGTGCAAGCTTTTTGTGCTTCTCTAATCTATTGTAAAATAGAGAAGACATCTTAACCTTCTTCCCCCTCCTGTACAGGGTTATTACTCCCTTCAAAAGTATCCCTTGGTGGCAGGGCACCTGATCAAAAACCTGTGCTTGGTTTTTAGACACCTGATCAAAAGTCTAAAGGGTCTCTGGATCTACCTGAAGAAGATCCTGTTGGTGGCAGGACACCTGATCAAAAACCTGTAGTGGATTCCTACCGTTTGGGTAGAAGAGTGGACGTACCCAAGTTGTTTGGGGAACCACTATAAAATTCCTTGTGTCGTCTGACTTGTTTATTATTTTTCCTGTACTGTGGCTGTGAATAGATATAACTAGGCTGCTAGTTGCTGTTTAGGTTTTTCCAAGCTTAACTGTAATTACAGTTAGCTTGTGTTTGTACACAACACTTGTGTTAGGCTTTAAGGTTAAACCAATATCTATAATCTCTTCATTCCGCACTTCACTCCAAGGGAGTTGGGTAGACAGTTAAGTTTTGTATTGTGTGCAAAATTTGATTACTCTATTCACCCCCCCTCTAGAGTAGTATCTATCCCTTCACTTTCAATTGGTATCAGAGGGAGGTTGACTGACTGTATAGGCTAACACCTAAGTCACAAGATCCTGATAGATACCAAGAGCTTATAGATATTCACTATCATGGCCCAGTCTAAGGATTATTCTAGCACCAGACCTCCAGCATGCAACTTAGCAAAGTTTGGCATCTGGAAGGCAAGGATCAAACTTTATATGAACTCTATTGATGAGAGTATTTTTGCTTCTATTTTGTCAGGTCCCCCAAGAGCACCTGCTGCTGCCACTGCCTCATCATCTGACATGAGTGCAGTGCCTCCTCCAGATTATAATGATGAGTACAAGAAGGCCAAAATTGCTGATGCCAAAGCAATGAATATACTGGCTCAGACTATGTCTGATGAGGTGTTCCAGAAGGTGGCCGACTGCTCCTCAGCTAAGGCCATGTGGGACACACTGAACCAGATTGTAGCTGGTTCAGCTGATGAAAGGAAGGACAGGAGGTCCAACCTTATCTCACAGTATGAGAACTTCAAGAAGACTGATGCTGAATCAGTTGAAGCGATGTACACCAGGCTCAGCTCAATCATCAATGAGCTGAGGACCCTGGACAAGGACATATCATTGACAGAGGTCAATGATAAGATTCTTATGTGCTTCCCTAGCACATGGGATCTAAGAATCTGGCCCATCAAAGAGGCCAGAAGTACAAATGAGATCTCAACTGAAGCCCTTCTCGGCAAGCTCAAATCTTTTGAGCAAGTGCTGAAGACAAGGGAAGCTGAAGCAGAAGCCAAGACCCCCACTCCAACAAGAAAAGAGCAATCTCTAGCTCTTAAAGCTGCTGAAGCCTCAGAAGGCAGCCAATCAAATGAGGAGCTCATGGCATTGTTTGCCAAGAGATTTCTCAAAATGGGGAGAAAAGAGTTCAGAAGAAAATCTTCAAAGTATGAAGAAAAGCCAAGGTATGATCGTACTCCAACTAAAGAAATTATTTGTTATGGGTGCAGGAAGCCTGGACACATTTTGCCAGAGTGTCCAGAGGAGAAGAACAAGGAAAAGAGAAAAGATAAAGAACAACACAGGAAGCACTCCAAGCCATCCTCCTACAAAAACAAGAAGAAGGAGAGAGGTTTCATTGCTGAAACCTGGAGTGATTCTGATGAAGAATCCTCATCCTCAAGCTCTAGTGAGGATGAAGAAGAAAAGAAGGCAAAAGAAGTTTGCCTCATGGCAATAGATGCCTGCAGCAACCACTCTGCTGCAGAGAGTTCTGACTCAGATGAAGAAATGCCTACTGAAGATGAAGTACTTTCATCTTACGATTTTACTTCAGAAGAGTTTAAGTTAGATTTTAAATCTCTATGTTTAGATTTAATTAGTTCAGAAAAAGAGATAAAAGAACTTAGAAATAGGCTAGCTGACTCTGAATCAATAGCCACTGAAAATGTTAGGTTAAAGAAAGAACTCACTACTTGTAGTGAAGAAATCAAATTTCTTAAAATGGAATTAGCTAAGTCTAAGAGACTAGAAGAGTCACTTAATGGTAGAAGCCTTAAGCTGTTAGAAATTACCAGCATGACTAACACTAGGTCAGGTAATGATAAATTAGGCTTAGGAGCTTCTCCCAGTGAACCCCCAGTCTTGCTTAAAAATAATCTTTCAACTCCAGTGAACTTCATTTCAGCTAGTGGAAAGAAGAACACTGAGCAAGTAAACCTTGTAAATAAAACATTAAATAAGGCTAAGAGAGAAAAGAGAAAGAAGTTTTTCAAAGAAATGCAAAGAGCGTCGAACGCCGCTCGACGATCGGATGCTCCATGGTCGAACGAAGCTCGACGATCTGAGCGCCCATCGTCGAACGTCGATCGACGATTTCAACATGATTTTCAAAATCATAATCCATTCCATAGAAACCTAAATGAAAATAGAAACCCTAGGTTTGTTGACCCATCATCTGCATGGAGAATCCCACCTAGGAGATCTCACCCACTAGGTTATCACCCTCAGCCTGCATTTTCTTATATCTCCAGTTTTTCTTATGTGAAAAACAAGGGACCCAAGGTTACCTGGGTCCACTCTGTCTAAATAGTTGTTGTGCAGGTGAAGGCCTATCCAATCACTCAAAATAAGTGGTATTTGGATAGTGGATGCTCTAAGCATATGACAGGAAACAAAGAGCTACTGTCAAAGTACAAAGCTAAGCTCGGCCCAAAGGTTATCTTTGGAGACTCCAGCTGTGGTCAGACAGAAGGATATGGCAAGATCACGATTGGAGCAGTTACATTCAAGAGAGTTGCTTATGTCAATGGACTGAAGCATAATCTGATTTCAGTTAGCCAGCTATGTGATGCTGGCTACCAGGTTTCTTTTTCTAACTCCTCTTGCAATATTACTTTAAATAATAATGTTGTTTTAATAGGTAATAGAATAGGCAATATATATTTAGTAGATTTTAATTCATCTCATTCTGAAATCTGCCTGTTTAATGAATTAACCCTTAATAATAATTCTTTATGGCATAAAAGGCTTAGTCATGTAAACCTCAAGAACATATCTAGGTTATCTAAGCACAACCTTGTTAGAGGTTTACCTTCTTGCCCCTACAAGAAGGAGAGCCTATGCAAGGCTTGTCAGCTAGGCAAGCAAACCAAGAATTCATTTAAATCTGTTAATAAAAGTGATTCTCCTAGAATCCTGTATTTATTACACTTGGACCTTTTTGGCCCAATAAATGTACAGAGTCTAGGAGGGAAGTATTACACATTAGTAATTGTAGATGACTTCTCTAGGTTCAGTTGGGTTTTCTTTTTGAGAACTAAGTCTGATAACTTCAAAGCCCTTACAGACTTTCTACTTTGTGTGCAGACTGAGTACTCTACTCATGTGGCCTTGATCAGAAGTGATCATGGTACTGAGTTTGACTCTCTTCTCATGCAAGAATTCTGTGAGAGAGAAGGTATCAAACATAGCTTCTCAGCTCCTAGAACTCCCCAACAAAATGGGGTAGTTGAAAGGAAGAATAGAACACTAATTGAAGCTGCTAGCACATTGTTGGCAAATGCTAACATGCCTCTATCCTATTGGGCAGAAGCTGTTAGTACAGCTAACTATGTCTTGAATAGAAGTTTGATACACAAACTTAAGTGTAAAACTCCTTATGAGTTGCTTAAAGGAAAGAAACCAAAAATTAATTACTTTAGAGTTTTTGGTTGTACTGTTTATATTCATAACAATAATAAAGAATATATTAGAAAGTTTGAAGCAAAAGCTTCAATGGGAATTATGCTTGGATATTCCCAAGTAAGCAAAGCTTATAGGGTTTATAACAAATCAACCTGTAAGATAGAGGAATCTGTGCATGTGACTTTTGATGAGTCTCAGATGTTTTACAAGGAGAAAGAAAATTCTCCTTCCTCCAGCTCTTTGCAGGTACATGATGCCCCTCAAGAAATCCTTCAACTTTCAACTCTTCAGATCACTGAATCAGACAGTGATGAAGACATTGCTGAAGCTGTTGAAGCTGTTGTTGTTCCACCAACAGTAGATCAAATTCCTCCTGAGGAATTAATCCCAACTGTTGCTGAAGATCACATCCCACCTGCTGATATTGTCACACTTAGAGATCATCCCACATCTCAAGTGATTGGAGACATATCAGCTGGTGTGCAAACAAGACATCAATTAAGACAGGATGTGATGCATGCTTGTTTCCTCTCACAGGTTGAGCCCCTCACCTTTAAAGATGCAGAGCTAGATCCTCACTGGATCATTGCAATGCAAGAGGAACTCAATCAGTTTGAGAGATGTAAAGTTTGGACTTTGGTTCCAAGACCTAAAGGCCAACTGATCATAGGCACCAAGTGGGTGTATAGAAACAAGTTAGATGCAAATGGAATAATAGTAAGGAATAAAGCTAGGCTTGTAGCTCAGGGCTACAGACAGGAGGAAGGTATAGACTATGACCAAACCTTTGCTCCTGTTGCAAGGCTAGAAGCAATAAGGATCTTCTTGGCCTATGCAGCCTACATGAAGTTTAAGGTGTTCCAAATGGATGTCAAAAGTGCATTCCTAAACGGTGAGCTTAAGGAAGAGGTGTTTGTTGAACAACCACCAGGGTTTGTTTCTTCAACTCAGCCTTCTCATGTTTTTAAGTTGCAGAAAGCTCTTTATGGACTAAAGCAAGCTCCTAGGGCCTGGTATGAGACTCTAGCTAGTTTCCTGTTAGAGCACAACTTCACTAGGGGAGTAGTTGATAGAACCCTCTTCGTCAAGCATCACAAGGACACAATCCTGTTAGTTCAGGTGTATGTAGATGATATTATCTTTGGCTCCACTGATCCCAAACTTTGCAAAAAGTTTTCCAACTTGATGCACTCTAAGTTTGAGATGAGTAGCATGAGTGTGCTGTCTTACTTCCTTGGTCTCCAAGTTAAGCAAGATGCTGATGGTATCTTCATCTCCCAATCCAAATATGCCAAGGAATTGGTAAAGAAATTTGGGATGGCTGATGCTTCAGCAATGCCTACACCCATGACTACTAATGTAGTTATTGATTCTGATGATCACGGCAAGCCAGTTGATCAAAAGAATTATAGGGCCATTGTTGGTTCCCTATTATATCTAACTGCAAGTAGGCCAGATATAATGTTTGCTACATGCCTTTGTGCTAGATTCCAGGTCAACCCCAAGGAATCTCATCTGATTCTTCTAAAGAGAATCCTGAGATACCTGAAAGGATGTCCAAATCTAGGACTTTGGTACCCAGCTGAGTCAGAGTTTGAATTAATTGGATATTCTGATTCTGACTATGCTGGTTGCAGAGTTGACAGGAAGAGCACCTCAGGAACTTGCCAGTTCCTGGGAGAGAGATTGGTCTCTTGGTTCTGTAAGAAGCAGGCTTCTGTCTCAACTTCAACTGCAGAGGCTGAATATATAGCTGCTGCTAGTTGTTGTTCACAGATCCTGTGGATTCAAAACCAGCTTGTGGATTATGGTTACTCACACAAGAACACCAAGATCATGTGTGATAGTACCAGTGCTATTTCAATTGCACAAAATCCAGTGCACCACTCTAGAACGAAGCACATTGAGATTAGGCACCATTTCCTGAGAGATTGTGTGGAAAAGAACAAGATCTGTCTTGAGTTCATATCCACTGAGTTTCAGAGAGGTGATATATTCACCAAGCCTTTAGATGAACAGAAGCATCTGTTCTTTTTAGTCCAACTAGGCATGATCAATGGACGAGACTAAGTGTGACGATATCTGCCTATGTTGAGGTCTGCTTGAAGATCGTCGAACGATGATCGAAGATCGTCGAACGGATTGAGCCTATCGTCGACCTCTGGTTAATGATGCTTATCTGTTTGAAGATCGTCGATCGACGTTCGACCATCGTCGAACAGGCTGAGCTTATCGTCGATCTCTACTCGACGACAGCTTGTTGCTTGTGAAGCCAGAATTAGCCGAACGATGGTTCAACTATTCTGCTTCTGAGCCGATCGTCGAACGGCCGTTCGACTATCGGTTCAAGATCTTTTTAATAGATCGACTATTTCCGGTCCAATATAAAGCCGATAGTCGACCTAGGTTAAAAGATCGTGTGCTTTATCGTCGACGGAGCGTGCCCTTTCGCATTCTGCTTTCCCGCTTGCGATTTTCTGGCGCTTCGTCTTTCTCGTTCCCTCTCCAGCTTTCTCGTGTTTTCTCCGGCGAATCCATGGCTATTTCTCCAGCTGTTCTAGCCGTAGTAAAGTTTGACGCCGGATTCAGTGTAGATTTCGAAGCTTTCAGCAGTTGCGATGCCGGAATCGTGGAAGTTCTCCAGCTCTGCAGGGATCAAGGTCTAGAGAAGCTGATGTCTGAAAGGATCAAGATCAATATTCCAGAGATAAAAGAATGGGCGTTCACGTCGTCTTCCACAGACGAATCGATGATCGGTACCATCGGCGGAGTAGAAGTTATCCTGACTCCGGCCGTTCTTTCTGATGTTTTTGGTCTAGTTATCGGTGACGAAGATTATGAGCAAGATGCTCAGGAGTTCGGAAGGATGCTCGTCGAGCTGGGACATGCTGAAGGCATTCCCTCCAAGTTGCTCAAGGTAAATTTCCCTTTCAAGATCAAGTTCCTCGCTGAGGTAGTCGGAAAAGTGCTCCTAGGGAAGCACTCTGCCCATGATAACATAACAAGACAGCAATTCGCACTTATGTGTGCAATTGTTAATCGAAAGAGGATCGATTGGGCTGCTGTTCTGTTTGATTTGATCAGGAAGAAGACTGGAAAGAAGGAAGTCACCCTGGGAAGAGTTATTGGAATTTTTCTTAAGGAGAAATTCCCCCAGCTGCTGAGTTCTGCCGCAACTACCATCAACGCCAGCAAGAAGATGGATCCCCATCTGTTCTCAAAGTGGAAGAGGACGTTCGTGAAATCTGCTCCAGCACAATCTGAGGACACTAGGACTGCATCAGTCGCTCCTCAACCTATTGAAGCTGGCTCAGCTATCCCTTCCTCCTCCTCTGTTTTGCCGTCTACCTCAGTTGAAGTACCATCAACTTCTGCTGAGGTACGACCCTCTTCTTCTGCTGCACCTGAAACAACCGTGGTTGTTCCTCTGTCTCCTCCAGCCTCTCCTCTACCTGCATATCTGGCTAGGATATCTGCTCCTAGCTTCGATTTGTTAGGATCAGAGAGAATTCTTACTCCTCATGCATCTCCCTTTAATTCCCCAGTTCATTCCCCATCCCCTGCTCCCTCTCCTGCTCCATCTCCAGTTCGATCCCCTGTTCCCATTATTTCTCATCCCAGCTCCCATACCATATCTGCTGCTGATCCATCCATCTCTCATCCATCTTCTTTTGATATCTCTCCAGAGATTATCATCCGTATCGTGGAGCTGATTACCCCGTCAATCAAAACCATGATTGACGAGGCAATCGCTCCCCTTGCTGCCTCCATTGACCGTCTAACTGCCTCCATCCAATCCATTTCTAAATCTGCTGAGCCATCTTCCTCTAGGGGCCTGGTTTCAGTAGCTACTGAAATCAGGCAGGGGGAGATGTTCAATGAAGATGTCTCAGACCTTCCTGCCTCTACTCCAGCTGAAATAGAAATAGCTCCAGATGTTGTCTTGTCTGCCCAGCCAGAATCTGCTCAAGTTGAGCCAGAAGAAGTTCCAGATGTTGTTATGACTGATCAGGAAGAGACAGCTCCTGCTGAGGAAGAGATTGTTCCAGCTGAGAAAGTGGTAACTCCAGCTGAGGAAGTGGTTGCTCCAGCTGAGGAAGAGATTGCTCCTGCTAAGAAAGTTTTAGCTCCAGTTTTGACTGAGAAAGAAATATCAGATGGAATCCTGCTATCAGAAATTGCAGTGAAAGTATGCTTAGAGGATCTAACCTCTCCTATGATTGCCAGATTCCTGGAAGGAATCATAACTAAATATCTGAATGACTGCTGGGAGATGGTTAAATATGAAGGTAATTCCCTAATCCGGTTTATTGATGAGTCAATTTATTTGCTTGCTGGTGAATACCTTGAAGGGATGATTCAAGCTTATTTAGCAGATCTGTGTTCTTGATTCTACAGATATTATTAAAGAAGATTTAACTGCCCAGAAAATAGCAGTTGTTTCTGAGGCTGCTCCAAGTGATTCTGATACTCAATTAGATCCAGAATTGGATGTGTTTTTAGATGATAAAGAGGATGAAAATCAAGAGGAAATCAAAGTTGATTCTCCTGTTTTAAGTTTGGAAGAAATTCAAGCAAGGGCTGCTTGAGACTTAAGAGTAAAATCTTTAAAAGAAAAAGAGAAAGATTTGCAATTTGAGAAGTCATCCATCTGGGATGACTCTCCTGGTTTAGATTTAGACTCCCTTCTGGCTATGGATGCCCTGGAAGAAGAAAGGGAGAAATCTGTTTCAAAGCTTAAAGAAAAGGCTGTCTCAGAAGCCTATGATCCCTATGAGAACCCTCCATCATCCCATTCTGATGATGATGATGATTCCGATATGTCTGAAAAGTCAAAGAAAAGGAAATCTGCTACTAAGAAAAGAAAAGCTGCTCCTCCTCCACCTCCAAATAAGGATAATGATATTCCATACTATATTCTGAAGGGCATTGACCCCAAATCAAAAGATTTTCAGCATTGGATGAGGTTTTCGAAAAATCAGCAAAAAGAAAGGAAGAGAACTAAGAGGTATGACAGTCCAGTCTCCAGATGGACTCCCAAAGGTCCTCCTCCACCTCCTGGTGCAGGAGCCTCTGGGAATCTACCTGCTAATCAATCTGCCGCCTATGGAAAATCTGCGTCTGCTCAGCCCCAACCTAGACAAGGTCATCAAAGTTCTCAAGGCAGATCATCTTATGGCTCTCAAAGACAAGTGAAGGAGGTTGTGGCCCAAAGACCAACCTTTTCCCCACCTCCTTCTCCAGTTCAATCTGAGAAAAGTGTTTCGAAAGGTAAATAGTTTACAGTGTTTTAAAACCTTCTAGCAAGTCCCTTGTGCTAAGTTTATTCTTATGTATTATCTAGATAAAATAGCTGATGCTGCTTCTCCAGAGCCCGTATATGAAAATCCTGAGCTCGATCCTAATTTTAGGATGGCTCGCTTTCAAGAGCTTGTAGGAGCAGCCCAAATAAGAAAAGCAAGAGCCGAAGGCAAAGATACAACTGGCTTTACTACGATGTCAGCATATAGAAAGAAAGAATTTGAAAAATTCCAAGTCAATCCTGAGATATTTGATCCAGCAAAGTACATGGAAAAACATCCTGAAGCTGTTGTCCCCAGAGCTACAGAGCTGAAGATTCTTGGAATGCAGGATTTGAAGATGTCAAAGAAGGAATCAGATGACCCGCTTAGAAAAATTTCTTTTGTCTCTAGTTCTTCTGATCCATTACCTGACCCTAAAGATTCTAAATAGTTTGATTAACTGCTGTGATATTTTTGATTATTTATTTATCTGATTGATAATCTGTCAGTTTATTGTTAACTATTTGCTGAATTTAATTTTAGTATTCTTTTGATAGCTGTTTTAGTTTTTGAGAGACTTAACTCAAATAGGGGGAGATTGTTGGTACCCTAGTTTGATTTGAGTTCAGTCCTCTCCTTTGTGCCCCTTGACCCAAGAAATATCTATGGTCAATGGTTAGGAGTCTAGCTGTAGAGTCCTCGCTTTTCCAAATTGAGAATTTGGTTAAGTAGTTTCTTTTCGTTCGACTATAGTCGAACGCCGTTCGACTATCGTCTATCGGCTGATCGACGATCGTCTATCAGTTGGTCGACGCTTTGTCTGCGCTGATAGTTCGACTATCTGTTGATAGTTCGACTATCTGTTCTGCACTGATAGTTCGACTATCTGTTGATAGTTCGACTATCTGTTCTGCGCTGATAGTTCGACTATCTGTTGATAGTTCGACTATCTGTTCTGCGCTGATAGTTCGACTATCTGTTGATAGTTCGACTATCTGTTCTGCGCTGATAGTTCGACTATCGGTTGATAGGTCGACTATCTGTTCTGCGCTGGTAGTTCGACTATCTGTTGATAGTTCGACTATCTAGTTTGTTTTGATAGTTCGACTATCTTTTGATAGATCGACTATCTGTGTTCTGAGGTAGGTCGACTATCTGCTTGATAGTTCGACTATCTCTGTGCGCTTGATAGCTCGACTATCTGTCCTAGATAGATCGACTATCTGATAGTTCGACTATCTGTCCTGATAGTTCGACTATCTGCTGCGGTAGCTCGACTATCTGTTTGATAGCTCGACTATCTGGATCGTTCGACTATCTGCCCGATAGTTCGACGATCTCCTGGCGTCGTTCGACGATCTTCGAAGGTCGTTCGACGTTTTCTGTCTGCCTTTATATTTTGTATTTATTTATTATATTTAATTATTTAATACATTTTCTGGCACAGTATTTTAAGCTGTATGATAATATTTCCAGGCATTATTTGCTCTATTCTTATTGCCTGAGTTTAAATCTTTTAAGATAAAGTTGTTTGTCTTATTAGCTGTCATTTTAATTTACTTTATCTGCTGACAGCCCTTTATAGCCGTTAGACTGAAAAGTCTTCTTTTGCTATAAAGAGATTGTTTCTGATGTGACTTTATTTAGTCTATCTGTTTATTTGATTTAAGCCTGCAGCTTCTTAGAAAGAGGTTTATTCCTTTTTAATAGAATGTTTTGCTGCAGAGATATTTCTGTCTTCTTGATATTTACAGCCCAGGTCTCAAGGCTCAGAAGAAGACAAATTAATTCAAATGGAAGAGAGCCGTTGCTTGCTGATGATTATATAAAGAACCCTTTGCAGAAGAATTCAAGCTAGTTAACAGGAGTTAATAAAAGAGAGTGTTACACACATATTCAAATGCACTCAAGCCTTCATCAAGCTCAAGCTTCCTGCTCTCAGCAAACTCCATCTAACTGAGAAGTGTTAAGATCTTCATCTCTTCTTCACCTGAGTTCTCCTGCTTTCAGGAAGTTCAACTCAGAGTTTCTTTGAAGAAGAAGAAGAAGAAGATTGCTGCTTGAAGACTGTTTCTTTTTATTGTTTACTTTCTTCCTGTAGCTCTTTCCTTCAGAACTTTCTGAAGAGTTTTCTCTGCACTGAAGCAAGACTTCACCTGGACATTCTTGAGCCAGGGGGAGCCTTGATTCTTTAGAGCATTCTAGCTCAGTGCAAGCTTTTTGTGCTTCTCTAATCTATTGTAAAATAGAGAAGACATCTTAACCTTCTTCCCCCTCCTGTACAGGGTTATTACTCCCTTCAAAAGTATCCCTTGGTGGCAGGGCACCTGATCAAAAACCTGTGCTTGGTTTTTAGACACCTGATCAAAAGTCTAAAGGGTCTCTGGATCTACCTGAAGAAGATCCTGTTGGTGGCAGGGCACCTGATCAAAAACCTGTAGTGGATTCCTACCGTTTGGGTAGAAGAGTGGACGTACCCAAGTTGTTTGGGGAACCACTATAAAATTCCTTGTGTCGTCTGGCTTGTTTATTATTTTTCCTGTACTGTGGCTGTGAATAGATATAACTAGGCTGCTAGTTGCTGTTTAGGTTTTTCCAAGCTTAACTGTAATTACAGTTAGCTTGTGTTTGTACACAACACTTGTGTTAGGCTTTAAGGTTAAACCAATATCTATAATCTCTTCATTCCGCACTTCACTCCAAGGGAGTTGGGTAGACAGTTAAGTTTTGTATTGTGTGCAAAATTTGATTACTCTATTCACCCCCCCTCTAGAGTAGTATCTATCCCTTCACTTTCAGGCACCTCACCCATCTTCAATGTGGCGGACCTATACCCATTCCATGGCACCCCACCAGCTACACCTGTACCACCACCCATCTTGGAGCCCGGGGCGACCGCGGGATTTCAGCCGGCCTTCACCCCTACCACGGAAGAGATCGACCAGGTGCTTGATGTACGGGAGTTCCAGACTCGTGCGGGAGCTTATCAGCGTTATTTGGTTACTTGGAAGGGCAGGGACATCTTGGACAGCAGTTGGGTCAGCGCCCGGGAGCTTCAGCGTCGGCGTCCAGACCTCTCCGTTGCGACCATCCGCTTAGTCTCGCCGGAGTCGAGTTCTCTCAACCCCGGGGGAACTGATGTGATCCTGCCTACGGCTCGCTAGAACCGCTTCGGTTCTATAGTTTTACCGTTTTTTTATTATCGTGTATTTTTATGTCATGAACATTTTAATGCTTTTAATATCATATAACGGCGCGTGAGATCGACCACCTCGCGTGACCCTGAATGGATTGGTCCGGTTTGGTGTGATCGGGTCGAGTCGGCACGTGTCATTGGGTTCAAGAAGTTTGCTGAATTTAATCTATTTATTTAAAGAAAACAAAAAAAAAAGGAGTGGGGGAAAGGGCTATAAATAGTTGGCTTGTTGCCCTAATTGGGGGGAGGAAGAGAGATTAAAAAAAAACCGGGATTATTTGCTCCCGGTTGGTCTCTTTCCGCCGCACTACAGCAGCAGGCCTTCCCGCAGCTTCCGCAGCAGCGCCCGCGTCGCCCTCCGCTCCGCTCGACCGCCTGGCCGTCGGCTCCGTTCATCCTCTCCAGCTCAGTCCCGGCAAACCCTTAACCCCTACTCCTCGGTACACCGCCCCCAGCCTACTCCCGTTGCCCTAACTCCACTGCCGACCCACCCGCACTTCCGCCTTCCTCTTCCCAACCCCACCGCCAGTTTTGCAAGCCAGCCAGCCCTATTCCATTTTCCCCAGCTCCACCGCAAACCAGCCAGCCCCCTATTCCATCTTCCCCAGCTCCACCGCAAACCAGCCAGCCCCCTATTCCATCTTCCCCAGCTCCACCGCAAGCCAGCCAGCCCTAATCCGTCTTCCCCAGCTCCACCGCAAGCCAGCCAGCCCTACTCCATCTTCCCTAGCTCCTCCGCTAGCCTAATCCCGCACTCCCCGACTCCTCCCCCTCCACAACTCCATTGGAAGGTTCGACGCCCATCCGCTACGGCATCGGAAGAATCGAAAACGGGCAAGTCCCTTGGTGAGATCTTTTCTTTCCCACTCCTCCTGAAATTTATTTGCTATTTTATTGGATTAATTTCAGCAAAGTGTTTTCACCGTTTCAACCCAATGGCATATGCGCTTGTCCCAATCATGCCTCGCCGTTCGTTTTACTCCGTGTGTTAGGATTCCGTTCGTTGAGTGTGCCTTAGTTAGTTTGCGACGTTGTCGACTTCGACTCAATTTAGGAGTTAATTGCATCAACTAAACATCCTAGTGAAGATGCTAAATGAGTCTTTACTAATGAGCCTTTACATATATCATTCAATACAGAACATAGCAGGAGAGAAGAAGATTTTTGTCTTACTGCAAATTCCATCGAACAACACGAACGAATGACGTCACCAAACACGCTCTCAGGTAACCTAATGTCCACCAAATAGAAAGAAGGTTGGAAACACTCGCAACACGTGATGGAAGACACGCGATGAACTGTAGAAACCAGATATTATGAATTACTAGCTGCTCTCGTGACCTTATCGCCGTGAAGAAGTTGAGTCGCTAAGCATCTGAGGTATAAAGAGAGCCCCAAAGATTGCCATGCAACCGACGAGCCCTCGTAACTCTTTTTCCGTAATCTTCAAGTTAGAGTTATCGAGTTCCCTTTGATAATAATATCCTCAATTCCATGAGAATGATAAAGAGCATCCAAATAAGAGCAGCACACATTAATTAGGAGAGAAATCTGATGAGGTCATATTAAATTGGGTCCCACTTAGCTTGAGGCATCTTACTTTTAACATAGTGCCTTATGAACTCGTTATAGCGCATGAGTTTGCGAGGACTTTTGTGGGACGTGTTACGCTCCTATTATGGACAAGACATCCTTCAACACTTGTATGACCTGTTCACCTAACTCATTCTCACCCCTTGAGAGAATGAGGGCATGCAACCATAGATGGACAAGTTCAAGGGTGTGTTCGATGCCTGGATTTGACACTATCCCTTGACTATGGATCTAATTGTTCAGCGGTCCTGGCGAGAGGTTTTTGCTATTGACAAGCTGATGGATCTGATTGTTCAAGGGTGTTCAATTCCTGGATTTGACACTATCCCTTGACCATGTATTCTGCCTAACATCAATGTTGTCAGATTGAACGCCCGGTATCCATGTGGTTCCATCCATCTCTTGCATGTGTTTTTTAGTGCTGAAAGTGACTCCTTGAATTACGATTCCTTATTTCCCACCACAGGCCGTCCTTCAACAGCCTTCAAAAAAATTCTTGATTCGACTGGCTTGAGAGGATGTGTTGCAGGTTAATTTGCCTCTTTCAAAGATGCTGTCTAATTTAAAAACAGGAATTTATTTTGGTTTTACATTTTTATTCATTCTGAAGTTAATAGTAATTTGATTCCATTAATGTTGTTTTTAAATGCTAGAAAGCTTGATCTTCAGATTACATTTGCATTTTTTAAACCCAAATTGACTTTCAGACGAATGGCTGGTGGTCGGAGGTTGTGGGAATCTAAGGATGACCAAGCCTGGGTTCATGATAGGTTTGAAGAGATGAAATTGCAAGATAGGCGCAATGAGGTAAATCATTTTAATTATTCTGTACTTGTGTCTAGTTTATGATGGTGAGTATTTTCTCTGATTTTAGTTTTGGATTTTAAATCCACTTAAACACCATATGGTGTTTAATTCTCAGGACGGCAGAATGCCCAGAGGCCGTTTTCGAGGTCGTGGCAGCAGGAGAGGTAGGGGTGCAGGTCGTGGTTATGATAGGGGTAATAGACCAAGAGCCTATTATGGTGACAATAGCAACCAAAATGTTCTAAAATCTGTCAGAGGAAGGGGACCAGTACGCTATGAACCACTGTCAAATAATATTGAAAGTTACCCAAAGCAAACAAAACGGTAAGTGAATCACTCTAGTTTTACTTGAGTCTGCTTCTTAGTTCTTCTATCTGTCGTCCAACCTTGCTTCTTTCATTATTTGTCAGAAACCAAAAAACTCAGGAGATGGCATTAGATAATATTTCTGCTAAGTTCCCACAAATATCAGATGGGCGGCCTGAATCAGTTGCTCCGAGAAAACAAACCTTTGCTTCAAGCTTAAGCTCTGCCTCACCTCCCTTTTATCCTTCTGGTTCTTCAAATCAGGACATGGCTGCGAGTCAGAAACGGGACATGCAAGCAGGGAGCAACACCAAGCCCCTTTCATCTACCACGCAGATGGAAAATTATTTCTCCACACCACACCCTCCCTCATTGTTCAGAGGGAAGACCGTTGTGGATTCTGTTGGGTTTGATAGGCTACATCTAGATGATTCAGATCACCAGATTCCTGGAAAAGCTCCTGTCCACCCCACTATGCATGCTTCCGGGTCTTCACTCTCTTTATCAAATGCAAATAAGTCCCCGGCCTACAAAGTACAAGAGAAAAATTCAAACAGTACTTCTATCCATAGTCATCCAACCTCTTTCAATCAAGTTGGTAGGATACCATGGCAAAATCAACCTCCTGTTGTTCAGCAGAAACCTGTTCAAAGTCCGGGGCCCCATTCGCTAAAAAATTCCAACCAACCAGTGGCTCAGCATCTTCTCATTGGAAACCAAGTTGCATCTCCACCTCAGGCTTCTGTTGGTATTTCTTCTGAAGGTGAAGAGGCAGAAGCTATTCCAGGCACAAGTACACAAAATTCTACATTTAGAAAGGGAAAACTTATCAACCAGGGAGCTGGAAGGGGGCCTTTTCTCTATGGTGGCGCTCAAATTATTGGACCAACAGAGGCTGCTGGTCTTCCACATGGCGACCAAAACTTTGCAGGAACCCCAGCCCTGTTGCCAGGTTTGCTTTTTCTGATCATATTTCATTTCAAGGCTCCTATCAGAGGACTGTCCTTCTGTTTTGTGGTTATGGTGTTTGTAGAACTGTCTTTGTGATTCCTTTCTTTTTTTAATTCACATATCTCCCTTTATATATATATAGATAGATATATCTTTTGATGTCGTTTCAATGTTTATTCTTCATTGATGTAATTACCATTTGTATACTTAATTTGAACTTAAATATTTTGTTTCCGCAGTCATGCAATTTAGAGGTCAGCATCCTAGAGGTCTTGGGGTTCCAGCTGTTGGCATGGCTTTGCCGGGATATGTAGCTCAGCCTGGCTTTGGAAATTCAGAAATGACTTGGTATCATAAGTTTTTTGTAATCTCTAGCCCATGTATCCTCATGCATTTGCCCACATAAGCATTTCCCCAGAGGAAACATGCATATCTGTTAACTTTATGTGCGAGAGAAGGCCAAGGAAAAAATCTTTAGTTCTACCTTGCCATCTCTCTTTTGCTGTCATTTATTTCTAACGTTCTTTTTTCTTTATGAAATTTTCAGGGTTCCTGTTTTGGCAGGTGCAGCCGGTGCTCTTGGAGCATCTTATTGTTCACCGTACATAACTCTTGACGGCAATTATTATGCTCATCCATCAGGACAGGCCTCAACATCGATCTCTTCTATGTAAGTGGTGTCTGATGGCTCTCGTATTTCATTTTGGTGTTTGTTTATTTAACTCTATTTACTTCCATTTGTTCAGTAGCGCATTATGGATGTTTTTTAGACATGAATACACATACACGCTGATGCAATAGGGTCCTATTAGGGGTCTGTGGGTAAATTTTAAACGCATACTCGATTCCAACGAATTAAACTTGCAATAGTTATGATTTATAAAAATACACACAAGAATACTACAAAAGAAGAAAATTTCAAAAATAGAGTATATGTGTAGTGGTATTAATGCGAGAGTGCACAAATCATAAATAAACAAGCCAATGAATATCAACACTAGCCTCAAACAGTGTTCAACAAAGAACAGTTAACAACTAACTTTAGAACTCACACAACTATAAGATAGGAGGCTTGGAGGACTTTTACGGGGATGAAATTGAAGTAGACACTGAAACCTGGGCTCCCAAAGGTGCTGCAAGCTGCTTCACAGCACAAATCGTGGTTGTAAAAATACTTTCAGGTACTGGGAGTTGGTGGCCCCAGATTAGGGGGTGAAGTGGAGGATTGGGGGGAAGAGGGTGGAGGTAGGCGAGGGTAGATCTCGGCACAGGAAAGCACGAGACAAAGGGTGGCTGCACTGGGTAGAAAAGCCGGCAGGTATTACAACTCCCAACTGGTGGCTGGAAGGGATCCAGCAGCAAAATGAGAAAAAAGTTGCAATCCTGGAGGGTTTGGAAGCAAGGGAATGACAATTGGAGCAAGAGATATAGATTCCGTTCGGCAGTCACCCGCTTTGCTTTGATCCAGCCAACCTTCTTAGTCATTCATCTGTTGCGCTAAGAGCTAAAGGGACTTTGTTACGGATCTGCATTAGGACGAGCCCAAATGGCAAGTCTACACGCGTCGGGCGAGAATATCACATGGGCCCACCGAGATCACGGAGAAGAAGAGTAAGGGCGAAGTACTCTATTGAAATATGAATCTCCCAACTCTACCAGAAGTGGGGGGAGTAACGATTTTTTTCCATCTTTGGATGGATTTGAAGAAATCCCATCATTTCTATATGAGTTTGAGAATTTTCTATAAAAGAGAGAAAAATACCCATAGAGCATGGTGTCTTAGCAAATTCAAACTTTTAATATAAGGGGAAATGGCTTTCAGAGTTGAATAGAAAGAATCCGAAATCAAACATAGTGATTGGCAAACCACAACTCGTTCGTGCTTCAAGCTTTTCCCTATTACCCTCCGCAAGTCGTCTTACAAACCCATTTTCAGGTATTGGAAAGGGCCCAAGGTTCCAAGGGAGGTGAGCTGATAGGCGAACGAGTCAAAGGAGGTGAGCCGATAGGCGAACATGACTTTAGTCCGTGTGGCCGCTAGTCCGATGGGTCCTTGGAGCTGAGTCACGATAATGACGAAGAGTGTGTCGATAGGCAAACGGGACTTTAGTCCATGAGGCTGCTAGGCCGATGGGCTATTAGAGAACTATCTCTCCAGGGATTGTGAAAGATGTTATATTTGAAACTTCTTGTTATTGCTTCGACTCATATTCCCCCAAAAGTGGATCCCGCTCTAATAGCTTTGTATAAATTAAATACATACATTAAGATTGTTAGAAAAGCCCATGTAAAGGGGCCCATTATTGGGCCCCTTTCTTTATTGTATTTCCTTCTTCTCTTCTTAGTCTCACATCTTGTATAAGATTTCTTCTCACCTTCTCTCTACTATATATTTGTATTCTCTCTTTGTATTTACATATACAAGCAATACATACAAGTTTTGTGCTCTCTCAACATGGTATCAGAGGGAGGTTCCCGGTCCCTGTGGTCTCCCATTTTCTAACTGCCCAGACCGCCTTCCTCCCCTGTCCGCGGACTGCTCTGCGGCCTCTCCTTTCCTACCCGCTTCTATCCGCGGGTTCATCTTCTCGCCGGCCTGCAGTCTAACCGCTTCCTCTCCCTCTCTCTCTCGTGGTTCCACCCCTCTCCCTCTCTCTTTTATAGCATTTTCTCCCCTGACCCGTGGGACCCTCTCCCGGTTCGGCCTACCTTTTTTTGTCCGTTGCGGCTTCCTTCTTGCTGTGCGGTCTCTTTGTCGCGCGTGTCTTTTTCTTCTTGTCGCGCGAAGGCCGCCCCTCTCTTGCCGCTCGACTTCTCCTACCCGCTGCCTCCTCCTTGCCGCTCGACTTCTCCTACCCGCTGCCTCATCCTTGCCGCTCGAGTTCTCCTACTCGCGGCCTCTTCTCGCGGCTTCTCCTACCCGCTGCCTCTCCTTACCGCTCGAGTTATCCTTCTCGCCGGTTCTCCTTCTCGTGCGGTCTCTCTCCCTAACCGCTGCGCCTAATCCCGTGTTCTGCTCGAGCCGACCTCTCTTGTCGCTCATTCTTTGGCCGCTAGTGTGTTCACTGTGACCGTGTGGTTTGTCTATCCGCACTCTGCTCGCGGCCTGCCTTTCTCTCTCAGTGCTTGTCGCTGCTCTTGTCGCCTTGACTACCTGCTGTGGCCTCGTCTATAAACCGCGCGGGCTTGTCGTGCAAGAGTTCTCTCTCAGTGCTTGCCGCTGCTCTTGTCGCGTTGACTACTCGCTGCGGCCTCATCTATAAACCGCGCTGGCTTGTCGTGCAAGAGTTCTCTCCCACGGCGCCCTCTTCTTCCCGCAGCGCCCTCTTTTCTGCTCGTTGCGGCCTCTCCGGGCTACATGGGATCCTCCGTTGACTCTGCAGACCGCCCAGGCGGCTAACCCCTCTGCAGACCGCCCGGCTAACCCCTCTGCAGATCGCTCAGCTCCTCCTGAAATCTGCGATGAGTTGCGGATCACCACCATTTCCCTGTCTGGAAAGAAGAATTTCATCCCATGGGTGCACTCGATTCGCCGAGTTCTTCAGGCCAAAGGCCTTGTTCATCATCTCACTCAGCGACCTCCTTCTACTACCGACGACTGGTTGCGCAACGATGGTCGTGTTCAGACGTGGCTCCTCAATTCCCTGGAGGGTGAGCCCTACCAAATGGTCATGTATCATGAGACGACCAACGCTATGTGGGATGAGCTCCACTCCTTATACTCCGGCAAGGACAACCTCCAGCACCTCTATGACATTATTACCGATCTTCAGGCTCTCGATGCTGGCGGGGTTGCGGACATGACATCGTTTGTTGCTCGTGCTAAGACTCTTGCGGATGCCTGGATTCAGCATCAGCCTTCTACCACTGATCTTGCTGCTCAACGCGCACAAAAGGAGGTCGTTTGTATTGCTATGATGATGGCTCGTGTCCCGACACACCTTCAGAGTATCCGTGCTCAGGTTCTGGCCTCGGCCGCTACTCCTTCCTTATCTGATGTTTGCTCTATGCTCCTTCGAGTGACATCGCTTCCGGATACTCCTGCACCCTCCTCTCCGGCCCTTCTCTAGCAAACCCTTCCCCCCTTACTTCCCCCACCATCTTCTGCTTGTGGTGGACGTTCGGGCTCCTGCGGAAGGGGGCGTGGTGGTCAGGGCCTCCCAAAGTGTTCCCATTGCGGTCGGGACGACCACACTAAGGCCGTTTGCTACAAGAAACATGGCTACCCTCCTCGTCCGACTGCTGCTGTTGCAGCTAACGGCTCTTCTGCCACAGGCATCGACCTTGAGGCCGTTCACCTCCAACTCCAGCAACTCCATGGACTGCTCAGCCCTCCATCCGATTCTGTTGCCTCCACCTCCACTGCAGGTATGGCTTGTTTTTCCTCCAGTCCGCGCTGGATCTTGGACTCGGGTGCCACTCATCACATCACCTCACTGCGACCGCCCAAGTTCTCGGATGCTCCTCATCTGAAGTGTATCACCGTGGCTAATGGGGCGATTGTTCCAGTCTCCGGCTGTGCTAACCTCTCCTTCAACCCCTTCATCTCTCTTCGCTCGACTCTTTATGTTCCAGGCTCCCCATTTAATTTACTTTATGTTGTTCGTCTTACTCTCGATATGGATTGCTCTGTCACATTCGCCTTCTCTGCTTTTTTGATACAGGATCAACGGACGCGGATTACCATTGGTAAGGGTCAACTGCAAAACTTGCTCTACCTTCTCGATGCATCTCCAACCGTCCTTTCCTCCGTCTCCTCTGTCTCATCCGTCGATTGACATCACCGTCTTGGGCATGCCCCTCTGCCAGTCCTCCAGAAGGCGCTTCCTGATGTATCTCTTCCTCCTTTTCAATGTGATTCTTGTATTTTTGGCAAGCAGACGCGTTCTTCTTTTCCTGCATGTACTCGGAGCTCGTCTCCTTTTGATTTAGTGCACTCTAATGTTTGGGGTCCTTTCAAACTTACTAGTATTTCCGGTTATCGCTACTTTATCACCTTTATTGATGATTACTCTCGCATGACGTGGCTTTACTTACTACGTGATCGCTCTGAGCTTCCTCGCGTGTTCCGGGCCTTTGTGCTAGAGACTCGTACGCAATTCTCCGCTACCATAAAATTGTTGTGCACTGATAATGCTCGTGAATACACTAGCCACGAATTTGCCAATATGTGCGCGGAGTTCAGTATTATTCATCAGACATCCTGTGCCTACACCCCCCCCAGCAAAACGACATTGTCGAACGAAAGAACAAACACCTGCTTGACGTTGCCCGCTCCCTCATGCTTCACATGCATGTTCCTAAAGTTTACTGGAACTTTGCGGTCTCCACTGCTTGCTTCCTCATCAACCGTCTCCCTTCTCGGTTCTCCACCATGCCACTCCGTTCAGCCTCCTCTTTCCCTCCGCTCTGGCCTTCCCTATTACACCCAGGGTATTTGGCTGCACCTGCTTCGTCCATCTTCTGGGTCCGTCCACAGACAAGTTGGATCCCTGGGCGGCTAAACAAATTTTCGTCGGCTATTCCCGTACTCAGAAAGGCTGTGTGTGTTATTCCCCGACTACCCGGAAGGTCTCCGTATCTGCTGATGTTACCTTCCGGGAGGATCAACCTTTCTTCTCTCCTCCTCTACCCACACCTCTACCACCGACAACTCTACAGCCATCCCTCCCACGACCTGTCATCCCCGTTACTACGCCTCTTCCACAGGTTCTTCCTGACCCAGCTCCAGCTCCGTCCAAGCCACCTGTTATCCGTGTCTACACTCGCCGCCTTCCTCATTCCGTTTCCCCTATGCAGTCGGCCTCGACCTCGGCTTATTCGTGCCCTGCTAATCCGGTGCCCGCCTCTACTGCTCATCCGTTGACGAACTTTGTCTCTCTACATCGCCTCTCTCCCCACCTTCAGACATTTGCTACTTCACTGTCCTCGGTTTCTGTTCCTACGTCTGTGCAGGAGGCTCTCCAACATCCTGGCTTGCGGGCCCCCATGGAGGAGTAAATAGCTGCTCTCTGGGCCAACCAGACATGGACTCTCGCCCCCTTCCTCCGGGTCAGAAACCGGTTGGGTGTAAGTGGGTCTTTGTCATCAAACATGCTGCTGATGGGACAATTAACAGACTGAAAGCTCGCCTGGTGGCTCGTGGCTTCACCCAACAACAGAGGCTTGACTATGAAAAAACCTTTTCTCCTGTGACCAAACTGAACACCGTTCGGGTCCTCATCTCCGTGGCTGTCCATCGCCGGTGGCCCTTACGCCAACTGGATGTTAAGAATGCCTTTCTGAATGACGATCTCCAGAAAACAGTGTATATGCAGCAACCTCCCGGGTTTGAGACCACAGAGGAGTCTCAGGTCTGTCGCCTTAGGAAAGCTCTGTATGGTCTCAAACAATCCCCACGGGCGTGGTTTGACAAGTTCAGTAAGGCCCTTCGGGAGGTTGGTTTTACTCAAAGCTCGGCAGACTTCTCATTGTTCACTCGTCACCGAACAACGAGAATGATTCTTCTGTTAGTATACGGTTATGATATCATAATTACTGGAGATGACTCGAAAGGAATACATGAGGTCAAACTACACCTGAGCACAGTTTTTCAAACAAAAGATCTGGGGCCCCTTCGGTACTTCTTGGGTCTTGAGTTTGCCAGACGGACGGATGATCTCGTCCTCTCTCAGCGGAAGTATTGCCTCGACCTCCTCCATGATGCTGGTTATTCAGGTTGTAAGCCGATTGACACCCCAATGGATGCAAATCACAAGTTATGCGCTCAGGCATCTAATTAAGATCTCCTAATCCAGAATCCAGAATACTATCGTCGTCTCGTTGGAAAATTGATCTACCTCACAGTTACCAGACCGGATATTTCCTTCGATGTTGGTATTGTTAGTCGATATATGCATTCCCCTCGAAGATCTCATCTTCAGTCCGTTGAACGCATTCTCAGATACCTTAAAACAGCTCCTGGTCAAGGATTGGTATACAAAACCTTATCTTCAGCTCCAACATTGGTGGCATATTCTGATGCTGATTATGCTGGTTCCCTTGATAATCGACGGTCAACCAGTAGTTTTTGCACATATTTTGGAGGACATTTGATTACCTGGCGAAGCAAGAAACAAGTTGTCGTTGCTCGATCATCAGCTGAGGCAGAATACCGGGCAATGGCTTTGGTGGTTTCTGAACTAACTTGGCTTGAAAGTCTTTTTACCGATCTGGGTGTAAAGCTCCCTTCCCCATCTCTCCTCCTCTGTGACACCCAAGCTGCTATACATATAGACAAGAACCCAGTCTTCCATGAAAGAACAAAACATATTGAATTCGACTGTCACTTCATCTGGGAAAAGGTTCAAATGAAGAAGCTCGGCCTGAAGCATGTTCCGGGGACTGAACAAGTTGCGGATATCCTCACAAAGGCTCTTTACAGCACCCTCTTCTATCAGTGCTTGTCCAAGCTTGGCGCATACGATTTGTACGCTCCAGCTTGCGGGGGAGTGTTAGAAAAGCCCATGTAAAAGGCCCATTATTGAGCCCCTTTCTTTATTGTATTTCCTTCTTCTCTTCTTAGTCTCACGTCTAGTATAAGATTTCTTCTCACCTTCTCTCTCCTATATATTTGTATTCTCTCTTTGTATTTACATATACAAGCAATACATACAAGTTTTGTGCTTCTCAACAAAGATACAAAGGCTTCTTCTTCCACAACAACGAAAGCACTTTTTCATTCTTTCATATACTAGGGGATTTCACTTGAAAAAGAGTGTTGGTACCAAGATTGACACCAACTATTAGCGCACTACCGCGAGATGGGTCGGATGGCGGAGGAAAGGAGGCTCGAAACTGAAACACTTGCGGACAACAAAAGAGCGAAGAAGCCTAAGGCGTTTGTGGAAGGTCGCCTAAGGCGTTTTTTTGACGATCGTCGAAAAATTGAAATTGAATGGAAATAAGTGGTGATGGTGGAGTTTGGGAGAGGGTGGGGTGGCCCACCCTTAGGTGGAGGGAGAGGAGTGTGGCCAGCCCTTTGTTGGAGGGAGGGGGTTGGGGAAGATGGCTGTCTAGTGGTGGTGGGGAAGGGGGGTGGCCGGCTAGATGGAGGTAAAAAGGGGAAGGGGCCACTTTTTATATGGAGAGGGAAGGGGAGGGTATAACTTCCAAGTTTTCCAAGTTTCACATTTGGATTCCGGCTTCGGCACTTGGTGATCAAAAGGAGGATTTTCTTCTTCACTCAAACTTTCAATGCCTCTAAATGAACCCTCTATCCCTACTTATAGACTTAGGGGCCATCATTGACTTTGTAGAGAATGTTTATTCATTGTTGTTGGTGTTGATGTAAATCACTAACGATTGTTAAATTTTTAAAAAAATCAAGCTGGAGGTGGTTCCTGCAAGCATTGAACTTTGCATTTGGTTATGATGATGGATTTAGTTTGATTCTCGCAATTATGCATGATAGATGTAAGGTTATTGAACCGGATATCTGACTAAGTTTTATGTGGTTCTTATTCATACAATTGTGCTGGTTGCCAATTCCATCAAATTAACCCACACAGGTCTAATTTTTTGTAGACTTATCAAAAGAAGTTGAACCATAACACAGAGTGTTGAATTTAACCAATTTTAATTTCCCCATCCTTTATTTTGGCCGAGTTTTCTATTTTACTATAATTTGCTAATGTAATAAATGATAAGGACAAGGTTATCCTAACTTTGATGTATGAGAACTGTTGATATTATTGTAATTTGTTTTGTTATTTCTCTCTTTCCCATTGGCCTCCACTTCTATATATATTGGGGTGTGCCTCCTTGTAATAGTAAGAAAATATTAATGCCCATAGTTTCCACATGGTATCAGAGATAGGTTAGGGTGTAACCTCCTCCCATGCCGCTCGCAATCTGTGACCTGCATCTCGCCTCCGTTTCACATCTCGCCTCTGCTTCGCATCGCCACTCACGTCTTTCAACAATAGTCGCTCTTTCGTCTCTCGCTCTGCACCAGTTCCCACAACCACTCACGTCGATCCCGCAACCGCTTGCGTCAGTCCCGTAGCCGCTTGCGTCGGTCCCGCTTCCGCTCGCGTTGGGTTTTTTCAGGCAGCCGCCCGCGTCGGGCTTTCTTCAGGCAACCACTCGTGTCTTCCTTCAGCAACCCTAGTCGTGCTCCGTCGGCTTTCTTCTTGCAGCAACCGCTCGTGGAAAACTTTCTCCAGCGGTTTGTTGTCGGCTCTTGCATGACACATGACATCCTGCCCTAATTTTGAAGTCATTTTCGGTGTCGGTCTTTTTTGGAATATCCTCCAAGGATTCTGCTCTGTTCCTCTTTCTTTGAGTGAACCCTAGTTTCCTTCTTGGTGGGTATGGTGCCCATTCCCTTGATCCCTTGATTTCTATTCTCGAATTATCATGTCAGGGAATGGTGGTTCTCCTATAATCTCTTTCGGTGTCGGAGTTTTCTCCGCTACTTTGATATTCGGTGGACCTATTCAGTCAAGTCATGACCATAATACTCCTCAAATCACGACTATACGTCTGGATGGTTCCAATTTTCCCCGTGGTCACCCTCGTCTTGAATAGTAGACGTCTGTTTGTATATGTTATGGGCACTACGTCGGCGCCTGACCAGAGTTCCCCTGATTAGTTGCAGTGAGAGTCTAAAAACTCTTTAGTTTTGTCTTGGCTAACTAATTTCATGTCTGGAATTTCCTATTCTTGGATACCGCTGCTGATATTTGGAAAAAGGCTAAAGCCACATACTCATGCAACCCAGATTTTTAAGCTGAGACGAAAGATCTTTCTCTTACGGCAGGGTGATCGCGCTCTTTCAGTCTACTACCCAGAGTTCACTCAGCTTCATCAGGAGTACGATCACTTTGACTCTCTCACTCTTGTGTCCCTTAAGGATGAGATTCTTATTCAGGCTCGGGAGGAATGGAACAGAGTTTTTGAGTTACTTCATGGTCTGCATCGGGACTTTGATCAAGTTAGTGTTCATATCCTTGGGCGCTCTCCCACACCATCTTTTCTAGAGGTTTATAGTCTTGTTCAACAAGAATTTTATAGGAGATAGACTTGGACTCCTGATGCTGCTCCTGAAGGTTCTGCCCCGACTGCTCAGTTTGGTAGTAGAGCTCCTCATGATATAAGGTCCAAGCCCTCTAACAAAGACCATTTGCTACGTGATTACTGCGGGAAGTCTCGTCATACTCGGGACGCTTGCTTTTGTCTTCATGGCTTTCTTACACCACGAGGTGGTTTTGCACCGAGAGGAGGTCGGGTTATGGTCGCTCTCAAAGCCGCTCTACTCAGTCACAGTCTAATCATTTTTCTGTTGCCTCAAAGGAGATCTTGTCTTTCTCGGACACTCAGGTTCCTCCTCTTACTTTATCTGTCGCTGAGATCCATGTGTTCCTCTGATTGATGCAGGACAATCTAACTGAGACATCCACTTTTTCGTCCTCATGTGCTCATCAGGAACATTTAGATGCTCATGTTGCATCTTCCTAAACTCTAGATACCCATTAGATTATTGATTATGGAGCAACAAATCATATAACTGACTCTGTTACAGATTTTGTCTTATTGTCCCTTGTCTGGTAGGGGCAAGGTGAGCATTGCAGATGGATCATGTTGGGTCCGACGTTCCTTCACTTGACCCGTGCCGCTCTGCTACTTATTTAAGAAATTAAGTAGCGTCTTTTCCAACGGTCCGGACTTTTGGAACAGTTGGGTATGCGCTTGATCCTACATTTGATATCAGAGGAGGTCACGGGTTCAAGACCGGGGGGGAGCTATTAAATCCCGATTTTTCCCTTCTACCTGTGTGGGTCCGGCGGGTCAGGCAACCGTGGACATGTGGTAACCCCACCTCTGAGCCATGTGGGTCATGTGGTAACCCCACCTCTGAGCCAACAGGTTGTGCTGGACGCCGGAGGGGGGCGGGGATTGTTGGGTCCGGCGTTCCTTCACTTGACCCGTGGCGCTCTGCTACTTATTTAAGAAATTAAGTAGCGTCATTTCCAACGGTCCATCGCCTGCTTCTCTCTCTCTCTTATGTTCTTCATGTACTAAAGTTTACTCGCAATTTTCTCTCCATTAGTCATCTGACTAATTGCATCAACTATTTTGTAACCTTCTTTACTTCTTGTGTTTTTTAGGACCTGAAGACAGAGACAGTGATTTTCTCTTGTAGTCTGTTGGATGGTCTCTACGTGTTTGACTCCTCCAACCGTACTTCTCCGCAGGCTCTTTATGTTAATCAGTCGGCCATTTTGAATTTCTGACATTGTCGTCTAGGAAATCCTTCTATTTCATCTATGAAACATTTATTCCTACTAGGTCATCTGTATTATTAGACAATTTTCGTTGTGATGCTTGTGATCTTGGGAAACACCATTGTACTTCCTTTATTCACATTTCATCTCCCAATTCCGCATTGTTTGATATTACATATAGTGACGTTTGGGGCCTTGCCATGTTGCCTCATTTTTTGGGTGTCTGGTTTGTAACTTTCATTAACTATTTTTCCCACACAACATGAGTATATTTAATGAAAGCTAAAAATGAAGTTTGTCAGTCACTACTATCAAAATTCTTTGTACTGACAATGGTCGAGAGTGCATTGACTCCTGATTCGAACACTATCTTGCTAATCATGACATTCTCCTCCAGACATCTTGTGTTTACTCACCTGCTCGAAATGGGGTGGTCGAATGCGAGAATCGTCACCTTTTGGAGATTGCCTAGTGCCTTTTACTCCAAATGCATCTTCCTAAATACTATTGGGGGGTGCAATTCTCATTGCAGCCTACCTTTTTAATTGTATGTCCTCACGTGTTTTACGGTGCAATTCCCCTTAATACCCTCCGGGTTCCTCCTACCAATCTGCAGCCTCGGGTCTTTGGTTATGTGTGTTTTGTCCACATCCATCAGAAAACTAAACTTGATGCCCGTGCTCACAGATTTGTGTTCATCAGATATTTGCCTACTCAAAAGGGTTATAAATATTTTGACCCGATCCACAAGAAAGTCTTTGTGACCATGGATGTCACTTTTCACAAATATGAGAGCTATGGGCCCTCACTTCAAGAGGGGAGGGGGGGGGGGGTGGTCCTCTCCTATGGTGGAAGTGAACTCCTTACCTCCTATTGATTCTCTTTGTACTTTTTCGTTACTCATTCCTCTGTTATATTAGTCTCACTTCATTCCTTCTCATGTTTCTTCTGTGCCCACTCATGTTGCCCTTATGGAGAAATCCCTTGTTTCTCCCTTACAGGTTCACTTTTAACGTCCTAGGGAACAAACGCACAAGCCTCTCTCAGAATCCAGAAACCGACTTCAAATTCGTCTTCAGAGTCCATTTCTCTATGGGAAACTAACTCCACTCAACACTCAATGTCACAATTTGTTTTTTATTCTTCTCTAACTGCTTCCCATAGAACCCGTCTCTTCCTTGCATGCTATTTCCATTCCCACATCATGGCAAGAAGCTCTGTTCGACCACAAGTGGAAGACAGCTATGCTCTCAAGGCCGCTTTACTCAGTCACGGTCTAATCATTTTTCTGTTGCCTCAGAGGAGATCTTGTCTTTCTCGGACACTCAGGTTCCTCCTCTTACTTTATCTGTCGATGAGATCCATGTGTTCCGCCGATTGATGCAGGACAATCTAACTGAGACATCCGCTTCTTCGTCCTCATGTGCTCATCAGGAACATTTAGATGCTCATGTTGCATCTTCCTAAACTCTAGATACCCATTAGATTATTGATTATGGAGCAACAAATCATATAACTGACTCTGCTATAGATTTTGTCTTACTGTCCCTTGTCTGTTAGGGGCGAGGTGAGCATTGCAAATGGCTCATGTTGGGTCCGGCGTTCCTTCACTTGATCCGTGTCGCTCTGCTACTTATTTAAGAAATTAAGTAGCGCCCTTTCCAACGTTCCAGACTTTTGGAACAGTTGGGTATGCGCTTGATCCTACATTTGATATCAGAGGCGGTCACAGGTTCAAGACGGGGGGGGGGGGCGCTATTAAATCCCGATTTTTCCCTTCTACCTGTGTGGGTCCGGCGGGTCAGACAATCGTGGACATGTGGTAACCCCACCTCTGAGCCATGTGGGCCATGTGGTAACCCCACCTCTGAGCCGACGGGTTGTGCTGGACGTCGGGGGGGGGGGATTGTTGGGTCCGACATTCCTTCACTTGACCCGTGACGCTCTGCTACTTATTTAAAAAAATTAAGTAGCGTCATTTCCAACGGTCCAAGCTTTTGAAACAGTTGGGTATGCGCTTGATCCTACATCTCCTTCTCTCTGATTGCTGGGAAAGGATCCATCTCCTGCTTCTCTCTCTCTCTCTCTTATGTTCTTCATGTTCCAAAGTTTACTCGTAATTTTCTCTCCATTAGTCATCTGACTAATTGCATCAACTGTTTTGTAACCTTCTTTACTTCTTGTGTTTTTCAGGACCTGGAGACAGAGACAGTGATTTTCTCTTGTAGTCTGTTGGATGGTCTCTACGTGTTTGACTCCTCCAACCCTACTTCTCCGCAGGCTCTTTATGCTAATCAGTCGGCCATTTTGAATTTCTGACATTGTCGTCTAGGAAATCCTTCTATTTCATCTATAAAACATTTATTCCTACTAGGTCATCTGTATTATTAGACAATTTTCGTTGTGATGCTTGTGATCTTGGGAAACACCATTGTACTTCCTTTATTCACATTTCATCTCCCAATTCCGCATCGTTTGATATTACATATAGTGACGTTTGGGGCCTTGCCATGGTGCCTCCTTTTTTGGGTGTCTGGTTTGTAACTTTCATTAACTATTTTTCCCACACAACATGAGTATATTTAATGAAAGCTAAAAATGAAGTTTTTCATTGTCACTACTATCAAAATTCTTTGTACTGACAATGGTCGAGAGTGCATTGACTCCCGATTCGAACACTATCTTGCTGATCATGACATTCTCCTCCATACATCTTGTGTTTACTCACCTGCTCGAAATGGGGTGGTCGAATGCGAGAATCGTCACCTTTTGGAGATTGCCTAGTGCCTTTTACTCCAAATGCATCTTCCTAAATACTATTTGGGGGGGGGGTGCAGTTCTCATTGCAGCCTACCTTTTTAATTGTATGCCCTCACGTGTTTTACGGTATAAAACTCCCCTTAATACCCTTCGGGTTCCTCCTACCAATCTGCAGCCTCGGGTCTTTGGTTATGTGTGTTTTGTCCACATCCATCAGAAAACTAAACTTGATGCCCGTGCTCACAGATTTGTGTTCATCAGATATTCTCCTACTCAAAAGGGATATAAATATTTTGACCCGATCCACAAGAAAGTCTTTGTGACCATGGATGTCACTTTTCACAAATATGAGAGCTATTATGGGCCCTCACTTCAAGAGGGGGGGGGGGAGGGGGGGTCCTCTCCTATGGTGGAAGTGAACTCCTTACCTCCTATTGATTCTCTCTGTACTATTTCGTTACTCATTCCTCCGTTATATTAGTCTCACTTCATTCCTTCTCATGTTTCTTCTGTGCCCACTCATGTTGTCCTTATGGAGAAATCCCTTGTTTCTCCCTTACAGGTTTACTTTTAACGACCTAGAGAACAAACACACAAGCCTCTCTCAGAATCCTGAAACCGACTTCAAATTGGATCTACAAACCTTTTCTTCTACAAACCTTTTCTTCAGGGTAAAGTCCAGGAGGTAGGGTCATGTATACTTCCTCTTATAGATCCAATGAACACATTCTTCACATATATAGTTGACTGAGATTTCATCCCTTACAGGGTTCTCCTATCTTGTGTTGCCTGTAAGGGATGAAATCTCAATCAACTATATATGTGAAGAATGTGTTCATTGGATCTATAAGAGGAAGTATACATGACCCTACCTCCTGGACTTTACCCTGAAGGATCAGAAGAAAAGGTTTGTAAACTAAAGAAGCCTTTATATGGCCAGAAACAATCTCCTAGAGCTTAGTTTGAGATATTTCACAAGGCCATGACAAGCTTCGGATACTCCAGAGCAATGTTGATCATACTCTTTTCATCAAACACATGGAATGAAAGTTGTCAGCTTTGGTAGTTTACTTGGATGACCTTATTAAATAAGGTACATACTCTAAAAGAGAGGCTAACAAGAGAATTTGAAGTGAAAGACTTAGGGAACCTCAAGTACTTCTTGGGCATTGGAGTTGCTAGGTCCAAATATAGGATTTTCATATCATAGAGGAAATATATTATTGATCTACTTGAAGCTTCAAGAATAAGTGGATGTAGACCTATAGACCCACCAATTGAAGCTAACCACGGGCTTGGAAGAGATGATGGTGAAACTATTGAAGATATTCCCAAGTTTCAAAGGCTTGTGGGTAAACCAATTTACTTGTCTCATACTCGCCCAAATATCTCCTATATTGTTGGAATGGTCAGCCAATACATGCATTCCCCAAAGACTCGTCACCTTGATGCCACTCATCATATCCTCAAATATCTCACTAAGAGACTATACTGTGATAATAAGGCGGCCATCAGTATTGCTCACAATCCAGTGCAACATGATCGTACTAAACACATTGAGGTTGACATGCACTTCATCAAAGAACACATAGTGAGAAGCATTGTGGTTATCCTGTTTGTGCCAATCTGAACAAAAATTAGTTGTCATCCTCACTAAGAGACTAAGGCTCTATTTGCTTGGGCGTTTCACTACTTCGTTTTGGGCAAACGCCGCCGGAAGGAGGGAAAACAAATGAACCTCCGGCGGCGTTTGCTCCGTTTCCACCCGCCCGCCTTTAGAAACGCCCCAAAAAGCTCCGTTTGGAGCAGCCACCTCCCCCCTCCGGTTCGAACACTCCGTTTCGACCCGCCGGATCGATCCGCCACCGCCGAACCAAATGGATCCTAAGTACAAGTGCTTTTGGAAAGATCATTGTCAAGTTGAGTCTGGTTGACATCACACCCAACTTGAGGGGTGGGGGTGGGGGGGGCCGCCGGGTTCCACTCCGGTATGAGGGGAAAAAAAGGGGGGAGGGGGGGAGGAGAAAGAAAAAGAGGGGGAGGAGAAGAAAGGGGGGGAGGGGGGAGAGGGAGAAAGAGAGAAGAGGCGTAAAAGGAAAAAAAAAGGAAGTAAAAGAAGTGTATGCTGATTACATAACATTAAATCTCTTGTTTGTTGTATATACTAATATTAACAATACAAGAAAATTAACCTTTAGTTCATCATCATGTTCTGCATCATCTATTCAATCAAGCTTCACCCTCATCCAATTCCTCATCCTCGCTAGAACCTGATAACTTCTTAGATGTATCATGTTGCGGTAGATCAATAAGCAACAACGACGCTTTTTTTAAAACTTCGTGGTTGCACAATTAACGACAACTGCTCGTTCTTTTATAAACGCAGTAATAACTTATATGGTTAATTTATATCGTGAAAAGCAATGAACATGTTTTTAGAGAAAAAGTGTCGGTGAAGCTCATTTTTTTAAACGTTGATCAAATGTGCTCCGTTATGACACTTTCATTTGTTGCAAATATATATTTATATATATATAGAGAGAGAGGATCACATTCATATGCTAATAGAAACCGTGCCAAGACAATGCAATTGGTGGCTGGCGAGCCTGAGACCACCGACTACCGCTCTCTTCGCATCGTCTTCACTCTGGCTTTTGTCGCCGACAACTGCTCTCTCGTCTTCGTTCTTGATTTTGCCGCCGTCCGCTGCCTTGGAAATCGCCACGGCAGAGATCCTTGAGTTCGGCAAGAACCAGGGAGATCCTTGAGTTCGGCAAGAACCAGGGATATCTATAATTTCAAGCCAAGCCACATAGAGATAACCAATAATAAAGTAGAGACTTAGCACACTTTAAGCGAAAATAAACCAAATAAACTAGAGCATGCTTTGAATATTGAGCTTAATGAGAACAATACAATTTTTTTTGTGGTATTAAAACAGGGCGTTAAGTTTTCATAGAAGCATTTGTAGCACTTACATAGATAAGACAAACAAACAAATGTAATACTTGAGTTATTAAAAAAATATAATACATTAAAGCCTTTGAATAATCATATTTCTTAAAGTCCACACATAATTAAGGAGATCTTCTTCCATCGTAAGTTATCCCATAGCGCGTAATCGAGCCACCAACCATCACATAGCGCGTAATCGAGCCTCCAACCATCACATAACGCATAATCGAGCCTCCAACCATCACATTGAATTCTAACCGCAATATATAGATGATTTTGCCATCTTCCTCCTGCATCAAGCATTAAATTAGTAAAATCATGTGTCGTGAAATATCAACAAAATATGCCGGGTATCATGCAAACATATATGTCAAACAACAGAAGAAAAAGAGAAAGTATTCAATACAGAAGTACTTTAATCATGCCTAATTCTCACTGATTTCGTTGCACGCATGCCTCCATTGATTCTTTGAGTCCATTTAGCAATTATGATCACTTCAAATGAGGTGCCATGAAACTTTTATGTAATAGAAGCCTGCAAGGCTGCAATGTATAAGTAGAAGCTCTTTTGAAAGATGTAATTCAATCATCAATCAAGGTTTGCATAGTTCTATGATACCAAATGTCCAATACGGTGTTGTTTGAGTTTGAGGAACAGTAAACCAAAATGAAAATATGAAAAAAAAACATGGGAGCATATAATCCTATATAGCCAATATGATATTAAAAAGTGGAATTTTCTCAAAATCCTGCTAACAGTGAGAATCTATGAAACCAAGTTGGAAGGATGAGTACCTGCACAATTTTCAATAACATAAGTACATACTTCCATTTAACACTTCAGTGAATAGAAATGTGCATATGAACCAAAAAATGGTTGCAGATCTGAACTCAGAAATGGTGGATTTCTACATTCAGGAAATGTCCATTCAATCTAAACTCTCTAAAAGTTCAAGAACAAAAAATATTCTACATCATAAGCCGCAATGTTGAAGGGAACAAAGTTGGGGAAGAAGATGACCTTTTTTGCATATCTTTTTTTGTTTGTCATTCTGAAGCTTGAGCCACCTCAACAAGCCTAGTGAGATTAAAAGAAGGAAAATTTCAATAATTGAGAAGGAAAATTTTGAAGATGGAAATGAAACCAAAAGCCAAATATTTTCTACCTGCTAGCAGTTTTTTTCTTGTTATCATCCTTGACCTTTTGCTTGAGCTGCCCATCGGATCGGGCTCGAAACTGGTTCATCCCCAATACTCGCGCAAATCGCGCCCAGTACAAGAAACGCCTGGCCAGACTCTTCCAAGACGTTTGATCACCAGTCGCCGATTTCACATGGGAGCGCTCTACTGGACTGGTCAGCAAGTAATTGAGCAGCTCCTTCTCCGCCTGGGAAAACGGCTCCCCTGCAGATGGGGCAGGAACGGTGGCCGCCAATATCTGATCCAAACCAGGCAACTGATGATCAACCATGAATGGCGGACGCAAAACAATCTCGCTGACAGCAGACGTGTTGGCCACAGCAGGATCCTCCGCCGTCGTGATGACTGTAGAAGAGGTCGGTTGATTTGAATTCCGGGTGGTTGGAGATGCGGCTGGAACTGATAGTTCGGTCGGCGACGACGACCGAATATTTAGGGAGCCTGGATCGTCTTGCTGATGGGCCGCCTCGGAATGCGATTGCAAACGATAATGACAACCTGGTCGTGCTGATGTGGTTGATGGCGCACGCTTCTTGAGGCGTGCAAGATACTCCCAACGATTCTGGATCTCCTTGTGGGTCATCTCGACCAGATCATCACGACGGGAAGCAATGCGGGCGTACGCGGGGGCGACCACTTTGGTCCAATGAATGTTGCCAGCATGCTCGACATCAATCTCTTGTTGAACCAGTCGATCAATGATATTGTCTGATGACCCTTCAATGAATTGTTCTGGCGTAGATTGCAGATCCGTTGCATGAGGTTGACTTGAACTTTGATTGGCGTTGGTTGCCAAGGTGACGATTCGAGTTGTAGTCGTTGTCACAGTCTCTTCCAACTGCACAATGTTGAAACTGGCAACTGAGGACGATCGCAATGGAGCAATCACTGATGCGGCTTGACTTAGGGCAGTAATGATGCTGCGTTTGGGCGCTGCTCGTTGAATGGGCAATCTGAATCGGGCCTGGGCAACCATATCCTCCAAGTGCTGCTTTAAGACCTGTTCTGATTTCGGCCGAATGAACCGTTTGAAAGCAAAATTGGTGGAACGCAGAGCTGAGACTAAAACAGACCAGATTCGGTGCAATTGAGGAAGATGCAAAGATTCAATAGGGAAATCCTTCAGATCCTGGACTTCATCGGGAAGAAGAAATTTGATAGCAATCGTTCGGAGCAAGCGACGCTCCAAAGGGTTGATCATTGGTGAAGTGCTCATGACAGCTTCCCATAGATTAAGCCCTTGTAATGCCGACTGACGTTCATTTACTGATGCGTTGAGGCTGCGAGATTTTTTATGATGACTCGATGAAGAGCTGCACTCATGCGATGTTGGTCCTGGCTTGCGGCGCTTGCGATTGGACTGAATGGAATGGGGTGTGTTGCTAAATTTGACGCCTGATTCGGAGCCAATCAAAGGATCAACATCGTCGGCATGGTTCAGATCACCATCATCCCGTGGTGCAGCATTATCTTCTTCAATGATATGATGATCATCGTGAGCCCGCTCGACAACAACAGTGGCAACATTAAGGGCATCGTGCACAATTGCATCGAACGTGTGACTTGACCAAATTGCATTATCGACGATTGATTCCGCGATCACTCCAAGCGATTTCAGTTGCCCTGCAGGAATTTCGGGCAGTTGAGGAAGGGATTGTCCAAACGCTGTCGTCAATCCAAATTCGTCGTCACAATCATCATTCGAGAGAGACAATAAGTGAAACATCGTCATCAGAGACGTAGGCGAGGGAGTGATGCCATCAGTCGAAAATAGTGCGAGATATTGAGAGAGAATGATATGCTACATAAAAAAACAACTTTTTCTCTTCAACTTCTCTTGTGATTTTGGCCCTGCATGTTAAGTGTAGTAAAATAATTGGCATAATTGTTGACGACTAGGGTATTTGCCCCAAGAAAACCTCAGGCAACATTTATATGTTTTTAGTCATAACCCAGCTGACCACGAACACTCCCAAGAACAACACAATTATGTAGCACCTCTTGATTAAAGCCCAGGTAGTCCATCCAACAATATATTAAATATGTTCGTATTGAGAAACTAGCGGTCGGCCTATATATCAAAAGGCCCAACATTAACATAAAATTTAACCCCAAATTTATTTGAGTAAGCCCCAATAAAGCTAGCAGCAAAACCACCCAAATCCCACTCCCGAATCTACATAAAGCATCCCAATAAATCACCCTACTTCCCAACATGCAACCCTGTAATCAAAGCCCACATAGAATGAAAAACCCTCTAGAACTAGTACTTGATTTCATTCCAGAAATACAGAAAATAGAAGAAGGGAGGAGAGGGGAAATAAAGATAATTCGATCCAATTCGATCCAATGGGTCTTCAAGATAATGCTTGCTTTTCCACCATCATAATCATTTGCATGAGGAGAGAATTTTGCGAGCAAACAAGCGTAAAGGAGGGAGGTAATGCCGCCAAAATGCAGCAGGCTATGCTGTGTGTTGAGAGTTAATTTTAGAACCTTACTAATTTCATGCTTCTGAAGCCTAGGTGAAAGTGAAACCCCTCTCATTCAGCCTGAAAATAGCCACACATCCTCCCACCCCCATGCAAGTCTTGAAACCCAAACATAGTCTCTTGTTCGTGAAATCGCCAGCCAAAATAGCCCTTCTAGCACTTCTCACTCACCCCACCAGCTCTTTCGAACATCTCTAGTCTCAACATAAAATCAAATTTTGATTACACAAGACATGATTTTCAGAGAACACCCATGAAACAAAAAATTGACTATAAAAAAGGATTAAAAATCAAAAGAAATTAAGCGAGACGAAAAAGGTTACCATCACAAGTTCATAACGACAAGATCTTTAATTTGGGTGCGGTGGAAGTCATAGACAGAGACATGGATAGAGAATAGAAGAAAACCAGAGATAGTGTTGGTAACATTGAAGCAGGATCTCGCAAATGCAGCTCCTTTTTACCGAGCGGACATGCCATGACTACTGAAGAGGGGTGCTCTCACGGAGAGGCCGTTTTCTTCAAAAAAAAGGAGAAGGGCATGGAAGGAAAAAAGAGAAAGGTATGTTTGGCACGACAGTGGCGGTCGCGAACGTGGTGGTTATGGAGCGTCGTTAGTGAACGCATGATCTCTTCTAAGGAACTCTATTCACGTTCATTTTCAAAATTAGATTTTTTTTCTTGATGGTAGTCTTTATTGTCAAGCCAAACAAATGTGGTCTTTTTGTACAAACTCCCCGGCCAAACGGACCGTTAGGCATTTGATTTTCTTCAGTTGCACATACAAGAGGAACTAACTGAGCAATACTTCCGTTAGAGGATAAAAGAACAATATAACATAAAAAAATCTTGACAAAATGAGATCTTACTTCACTCTCTACAACATATATTGGAGGCATAATCCATGCATCACATCATCGTCAGTAGCCATATCCCAATTCTTTAGGGGCATATAAGTTTCTAATGAATTCTTGAATGTTGGATTGACACGAACTCGGAGCTTTCATAAAAGACTACCTTCTCCCCTTCTCCCCATCTTCCATTCCTCTATCACCTATCATGTCAAAGACTACACTCTATCTCAAAATGTTTTTTCATCCTATCACTGATAGGAACAAACAAGTTAAAAAAAAACAAATCAAATGTGTTCACTAATATCTCACTAATCCTCAAAAATTGGTTCAATGAAATCCGAACCTGGGAAATGGCCAATATCATGGCCAAAAACAACTCCAAATGAATCATGATCATGGCCAGAAACAACTCCAAATGATAACGATGATGATTTGGTAATAATTACTCTTCTTTTACCAAATCAATGAAGAAATCAAAAATCTGGAACTGAAAAATCATGGAAATGAAAGTTCTCGATACCTGCAGTGGACGGAAAACAATTATGGAGGGCTAGTCGGTGGAGAACGATGGTCGGCGGACTCCTAGTCGCCAGAGAAAGATGATCGAGGGATCCTCTAGCAATCAGGAGTGTCTATCAAGCGCGGAGAAGGTTTTCTAGGGCTCCCGACGTGCTGAACAACGATGGTCGAGGGCTAGTCGGTGGAGAATGATGGTCAGCGGACTCCTAGTCGTCAAAGAAAGATGATCGAGGGATCCTCCGACAATAAAGTGAACCATTTGCATAAGAGATCAATGTACATATAGGAGCTCAAGCATGTTTGTGTATGATAATAGGTATAAGTATGCATATGTTTGGCTGCATATAACACATGTATTAATGCATAATGTCATCCCTCTTTCTATAGAAAAATAGATTTTTGAGTAATTAAATTTCCAACAAACATATTGGAAGATATTCCTACTTCTGAATGCATATGAATTTTATGCTTATAATTGGAGCATAGTGTCGAATGGTTTGATTCCACACTAATAAATCCTCACCACAAGCCTACAATTACTCAATACATACAATAGTACATAAACGCAATAAATTCACACAATCACCAAGATTAATGCCTAGCTCAATCAATCCCTTCCTTAAATCTATCTCAAAATCCAGGAAAAGCACAAAATTCAAGTCAATGGTGAGAAATTATAACCTTAATTTTAGTTGATAGCATACTATGTAAAAATAAAACTTAACCTTTGCAATAATAGGAAATATATATATACAACATATGCCTAATTTTTAATCAATCCAAAAAGAATTCACCTCAATTCTCAAGTTTCATACATCCAAATCTTCTCGTTGCAAAGAAGATTTTAAAATGAAGAATGCAAAAAATGTTAATGCTCATTTAAGCATTTTATCAAACATGTGAAAGACAGATACCTGAAGGCAATAAAGTAAAGTTGAAGGAAATTAACTCTGCATGACTGGAATAGGGAGAAAAACAGTGAGTTAATCATCAAAGAAGCAATGCTGAGAACAACCAGTAGTCGATTAAGTTTGCATACCTGAGCTTCACCGGCGCACCGCAATTCGCTGGAGGCAGGGATGAGGGAGCAGTGAAGCACCGCGGGAGGAGCGGCCTGGACGCCGGGGATCTATGCAAGGCCACTGTCAGCAGGTCCTGGGAGCACAGGATTTGAATGCTTTGCCGGCTCAATGAAGCTTCGTCGGGGTCGGACGGGGTGGAAGAGGCGTTCGGCGGGACTGGCGAACGGGAACGGGGAAGAACGCCGCTGGATGCGTGGATCGTGAGGGTTAGGCTGGAGTTACCGGGAGAAGCCGAGAAACTGGAGCGGCGGGATGATGAGGAGAAAAAGAAACTGGAGGAGATCGGGCGCTGGTTGGCGGATGGTAGCAGTGGGTTGTGAGAAGTCGGGGGATGCAGATCGGCTTTTTATTTTGTTGTTAAGAGGCGGGAGGGTATAATCGGAACAGTGTTTTTTCAGTCCGTTTCAGTCGGACCGGAGTGAGGCCCGACCGGGGGGGCCGCCGGGTTCCACTCCGGTATGAGGGGAAAAAAAGGGGGGAGGGGGGGAGGAGAAAGAAAAAGAGGGGGAGGAGAAGAAAGGGGGGGAGGGGGGAGAGGGAGAAAGAGAGAAGAGGCGTAAAAGGAAAAAAAAAGGAAGTAAAAGAAGTGTATGCTGATTACATAACATTAAATCTCTTGTTTGTTGTATATACTAATATTAACAATACAAGAAAATTAACCTTTAGTTCATCATCATGTTCTGCATCATCTATTCAATCAAGCTTCACCCTCATCCAATTCCTCATCCTCGCTAGAACCTGATAACTTCTTAGATGTATCATGTTGCGGTAGATCAATAAGCAACAACGACGCTTTTTTTAAAACTTCGTGGTTGCACAATTAACGACAACTGCTCGTTCTTTTATAAACGCAGTAATAACTTATATGGTTAATTTATATCGTGAAAAGCAATGAACATGTTTTTAGAGAAAAAGTGTCGGTGAAGCTCATTTTTTTAAACGTTGATCAAATGTGCTCCGTTATGACACTTTCATTTGTTGCAAATATATATTTATATATATAGAGAGAGAGAGGATCACATTCATATGCTAATAGAAACCGTGCCAAGACAATGCAATTGGTGGCTGGCGAGCCTGAGACCACCGACTACCGCTCTCTTCGCATCGTCTTCACTCTGGCTTTTGTCGCCGACAACTGCTCTCTCGTCTTCGTTCTTGATTTTGCCGCCGTCCGCTGCCTTGGAAATCGCCACGGCAGAGATCCTTGAGTTCGGCAAGAACCAGGGAGATCCTTGAGTTCGGCAAGAACCAGGGATATCTATAATTTCAAGCCAAGCCACATAGAGATAACCAATAATAAAGTAGAGACTTAGCACACTTTAAGCGAAAATAAACCAAATAAACTAGAGCATGCTTTGAATATTGAGCTTAATGAGAACAATACAATTTTTTTTGTGGTATTAAAACAGGGCGTTAAGTTTTCATAGAAGCATTTGTAGCACTTACATAGATAAGACAAACAAACAAATGTAATACTTGAGTTATTAAAAAAATATAAAACATTAAAGCCTTTGAATAATCATATTTCTTAAAGTCCACACATAATTAAGGAGATCTTCTTCCATCGTAAGTTATCCCATAGCGCGTAATCGAGCCACCAACCATCACATAGCGCGTAATCGAGCCTCCAACCATCACATAACGCATAATCGAGCCTCCAACCATCACATTGAATTCTAACCGCAATATATAGATGATTTTGCCATCTTCCTCCTGCATCAAGCATTAAATTAGTAAAATCATGTGTCGTGAAATATCAACAAAATATGCCGGGTATCATGCAAACATATATGTCAAACAACAGAAGAAAAAGAGAAAGTATTCAATACAGAAGTACTTTAATCATGCCTAATTCTCACTGATTTCGTTGCACGCATGCCTCCATTGATTCTTTGAGTCCATTTAGCAATTATGATCACTTCAAATGAGGTGCCATGAAACTTTTATGTAATAGAAGCCTGCAAGGCTGCAATGTATAAGTAGAAGCTCTTTTGAAAGATGTAATTCAATCATCAATCAAGGTTTGCATAGTTCTATGATACCAAATGTCCAATACGGTGTTGTTTGAGTTTGAGGAACAGTAAACCAAAATGAAAATATGAAAAAAAAACATGGGAGCATATAATCCTATATAGCCAATATGATATTAAAAAGTGGAATTTTCTCAAAATCCTGCTAACAGTGAGAATCTATGAAACCAAGTTGGAAGGATGAGTACCTGCACAATTTTCAATAACATAAGTACATACTTCCATTTAACACTTCAGTGAATAGAAATGTGCATATGAACCAAAAAATGGTTGCAGATCTGAACTCAGAAATGGTGGATTTCTACATTCAGGAAATGTCCATTCAATCTAAACTCTCTAAAAGTTCAAGAACAAAAAATATTCTACATCATAAGCCGCAATGTTGAAGGGAACAAAGTTGGGGAAGAAGATGACCTTTTTTGCATATCTTTTTTTGTTTGTCATTCTGAAGCTTGAGCCACCTCAACAAGCCTAGTGAGATTAAAAGAAGGAAAATTTCAATAATTGAGAAGGAAAATTTTGAAGATGGAAATGAAACCAAAAGCCAAATATTTTCTACCTGCTAGCAGTTTTTTTCTTGTTATCATCCTTGACCTTTTGCTTGAGCTGCCCATCGGATCGGGCTCGAAACTGGTTCATCCCCAATACTCGCGCAAATCGCGCCCAGTACAAGAAACGCCTGGCCAGACTCTTCCAAGACGTTTGATCACCAGTCGCCGATTTCACATGGGAGCGCTCTACTGGACTGGTCAGCAAGTAATTGAGCAGCTCCTTCTCCGCCTGGGAAAACGGCTCCCCTGCAGATGGGGCAGGAACGGTGGCCGCCAATATCTGATCCAAACCAGGCAACTGATGATCAACCATGAATGGCGGACGCAAAACAATCTCGCTGACAGCAGACGTGTTGGCCACAGCAGGATCCTCCGCCGTCGTGATGACTGTAGAAGAGGTCGGTTGATTTGAATTCCGGGTGGTTGGAGATGCGGCTGGAACTGATAGTTCGGTCGGCGACGACGACCGAATATTTAGGGAGCCTGGATCGTCTTGCTGATGGGCCGCCTCGGAATGCGATTGCAAACGATAATGACAACCTGGTCGTGCTGATGTGGTTGATGGCGCACGCTTCTTGAGGCGTGCAAGATACTCCCAACGATTCTGGATCTCCTTGTGGGTCATCTCGACCAGATCATCACGACGGGAAGCAATGCGGGCGTACGCGGGGGCGACCACTTTGGTCCAATGAATGTTGCCAGCATGCTCGACATCAATCTCTTGTTGAACCAGTCGATCAATGATATTGTCTGATGACCCTTCAATGAATTGTTCTGGCGTAGATTGCAGATCCGTTGCATGAGGTTGACTTGAACTTTGATTGGCGTTGGTTGCCAAGGTGACGATTCGAGTTGTAGTCGTTGTCACAGTCTCTTCCAACTGCACAATGTTGAAACTGGCAACTGAGGACGATCGCAATGGAGCAATCACTGATGCGGCTTGACTTAGGGCAGTAATGATGCTGCGTTTGGGCGCTGCTCGTTGAATGGGCAATCTGAATCGGGCCTGGGCAACCATATCCTCCAAGTGCTGCTTTAAGACCTGTTCTGATTTCGGCCGAATGAACCGTTTGAAAGCAAAATTGGTGGAACGCAGAGCTGAGACTAAAACAGACCAGATTCGGTGCAATTGAGGAAGATGCAAAGATTCAATAGGGAAATCCTTCAGATCCTGGACTTCATCGGGAAGAAGAAATTTGATAGCAATCGTTCGGAGCAAGCGACGCTCCAAAGGGTTGATCATTGGTGAAGTGCTCATGACAGCTTCCCATAGATTAAGCCCTTGTAATGCCGACTGACGTTCATTTACTGATGCGTTGAGGCTGCGAGATTTTTTATGATGACTCGATGAAGAGCTGCACTCATGCGATGTTGGTCCTGGCTTGCGGCGCTTGCGATTGGACTGAATGGAATGGGGTGTGTTGCTAAATTTGACGCCTGATTCGGAGCCAATCAAAGGATCAACATCGTCGGCATGGTTCAGATCACCATCATCCCGTGGTGCAGCATTATCTTCTTCAATGATATGATGATCATCGTGAGCCCGCTCGACAACAACAGTGGCAACATTAAGGGCATCGTGCACAATTGCATCGAACGTGTGACTTGACCAAATTGCATTATCGACGATTGATTCCGCGATCACTCCAAGCGATTTCAGTTGCCCTGCAGGAATTTCGGGCAGTTGAGGAAGGGATTGTCCAAACGCTGTCGTCAATCCAAATTCGTCGTCACAATCATCATTCGAGAGAGACAATAAGTGAAACATCGTCATCAGAGACGTAGGCGAGGGAGTGATGCCATCAGTCGAAAATAGTGCGAGATATTGAGAGAGAATGATATGCTACATAAAAAAACAACTTTTTCTCTTCAACTTCTCTTGTGATTTTGGCCCTGCATGTTAAGTGTAGTAAAATAATTGGCATAATTGTTGACGACTAGGGTATTTGCCCCAAGAAAACCTCAGACAACATTTATATGTTTTTAGTCATAACCCAGCTGACCACGAACACTCCCAAGAACAACACAATTATGTAGCACCTCTTGATTAAAGCCCAGGTAGTCCATCCAACAATATATTAAATATGTTCGTATTGAGAAACTAGCGGTCGGCCTATATATCAAAAGGCCCAACATTAACATAAAATTTAACCCCAAATTTATTTGAGTAAGCCCCAATAAAGCTAGCAGCAAAACCACCCAAATCCCACTCCCGAATCTACATAAAGCATCCCAATAAATCACCCTACTTCCCAACATGCAACCCTGTAATCAAAGCCCACATAGAATGAAAAACCCTCTAGAACTAGTACTTGATTTCATTCCAGAAATACAGAAAATAGAAGAATGGAGGAGAGGGGAAATAAAGATAATTCGATCCAATTCGATCCAATGGGTCTTCAAGATAATGCTTGCTTTTCCACCATCATAATCATTTGCATGAGGAGAGAATTTTGCGAGCAAACAAGCGTAAAGGAGGGAGGTAATGCCGCCAAAATGCAGCAGGCTATGCTGTGTGTTGAGAGTTAATTTTAGAACCTTACTAATTTCATGCTTCTGAAGCCTGGGTGAAAGTGAAACCCCTCTCATTCAGCCTGAAAATAGCCACACATCCTCCCACCCCCATGCAAGTCTTGAAACCCAAACATAGTCTCTTGTTCGTGAAATCGCCAGCCAAAATAGCCCTTCTAGCACTTCTCACTCACCCCACCAGCTCTTTCGAACATCTCTAGTCTCAACATAAAATCAAATTTTGATTACACAAGACATGATTTTCAGAGAACACCCATGAAACAAAAAATTGACTATAAAAAAGGATTAAAAATCAAAAGAAATTAAGCGAGACGAAAAAGGTTACCATCACAAGTTCATAACGACAAGATCTTTAATTTGGGTGCGGTGGAAGTCATAGACAGAGACATGGATAGAGAATAGAAGAAAACCAGAGATAGTGTTGGTAACATTGAAGCAGGATCTCGCAAATGCAGCTCCTTTTTACCGAGCGGACATGCCATGACTACTGAAGAGGGGTGCTCTCACGGAGAGGCCGTTTTCTTCAAAAAAAAGGAGAAGGGCATGGAAGGAAAAAAGAGAAAGGTATGTTTGGCACGACAGTGGCGGTCGCGAACGTGGTGGTTATGGAGCGTCGTTAGTGAACGCATGATCTCTTCTAAGGAACTCTATTCACGTTCATTTTCAAAATTAGATTTTTTTTCTTGATGGTAGTCTTTATTGTCAAGCCAAACAAATGTGGTCTTTTTGTACAAACTCCCCGGCCAAACGGACCGTTAGGCATTTGATTTTCTTCAGTTGCACATACAAGAGGAACTAACTGAGCAATACTTCCGTTAGAGGATAAAAGAACAATATAACATAAAAAAATCTTGACAAAATGAGATCTTACTTCACTCTCTACAACATATATTGGAGGCATAATCCATGCATCACATCATCGTCAGTAGCCATATCCCAATTCTTTAGGGGCATATAAGTTTCTAATGAATTCTTGAATGTTGGATTGACACGAACTCGGAGCTTTCATAAAAGACTACCTTCTCCCCTTCTCCCCATCTTCCATTCCTCTATCACCTATCATGTCAAAGACTACACTCTATCTCAAAATGTTTTTTCATCCTATCACTGATAGGAACAAACAAGTTAAAAAAAAACAAATCAAATGTGTTCACTAATATCTCACTAATCCTCAAAAATTGGTTCAATGAAATCCGAACCTGGGAAATGGCCAATATCATGGCCAAAAACAACTCCAAATGAATCATGATCATGGCCAGAAACAACTCCAAATGATAACGATGATGATTTGGTAATAATTACTCTTCTTTTACCAAATCAATGAAGAAATCAAAAATCTGGAACTGAAAAATCATGGAAATGAAAGTTCTCGATACCTGCAGTGGACGGAAAACAATTATGGAGGGCTAGTCGGTGGAGAACGATGGTCGGCGGACTCCTAGTCGCCAGAGAAAGATGATCGAGGGATCCTCTAGCAATCAGGAGTGTCTATCAAGCGCGGAGAAGGTTTTCTAGGGCTCCCGACGTGCTGAACAACGATGGTCGAGGGCTAGTCGGTGGAGAATGATGGTCAGCGGACTCCTAGTCGCCAAAGAAAGATGATCGAGGGATCCTCCGACAATAAAGTGAACCATTTGCATAAGAGATCAATGTACATATAGGAGCTCAAGCATGTTTGTGTATGATAATAGGTATAAGTATGCATATGTTTGGCTGCATATAACACATGTATTAATGCATAATGTCATCCCTCTTTCTATAGAAAAATAGATTTTTGAGTAATTAGATTTCCAACAAACATATTGGAAGATATTCCTACTTCTGAATGCATATGAATTTTATGCTTATAATTGGAGCATAGTGTCGAATGGTTTGATTCCACACTAATAAATCCTCACCACAAGCCTACAATTACTCAATACATACAATAGTACATAAACGCAATAAATTCACACAATCACCAAGATTAATGCCTAGCTCAATCAATCCCTTCCTTAAATCTATCTCAAAATCCAGGAAAAGCACAAAATTCAAGTCAATGGTGAGAAATTATAACCTTAATTTTAGTTGATAGCATACTATGTAAAAATAAAACTTAACCTTTGCAATAATAGGAAATATATATATATACAACATATGCCTAATTTTTAATCAATCCAAAAAGAATTCACCTCAATTCTCAAGTTTCATACATCCAAATCTTCTCGTTGCAAAGAAGATTTTAAAATGAAGAATGCAAAAAATGTTAATGCTCATTTAAGCATTTTATCAAACATGTGAAAGACAGATACCTGAAGGCAATAAAGTAAAGTTGAAGGGAATTAACTCTGCATGACTGGAATAGGGAGAAAAACAGTGAGTTAATCATCAAAGAAGCAATGCTGAGAACAACCAGTAGTCGATTAAGTTTGCATACCTGAGCTTCACCGGCGCACCGCAATTCGCTGGAGGCAGGGATGAGGGAGCAGTGAAGCACCGCGGGAGGAGCGGCCTGGACGTCGGGGATCTATGCAAGGCCACTGTCAGCAGGTCCTGGGAGCACAGGATTTGAATGCTTTGCCGGCTCAATGAAGCTTCGTCGGGGTCGGACGGGGTGGAAGAGGCGTTCGGCGGGACTGGCGAACGGGAACGGGGAAGAACGCCGCTGGATGCGTGGATCGTGAGGGTTAGGCTGGAGTTACCGGGAGAAGCCGAGAAACTGGAGCGGCGGGATGATGAGGAGAAAAAGAAACTGGAGGAGATCGGGCGCTGGTTGGCGGATGGGAGCAGTGGGTTGTGAGAAGTCGGGGGATGCAGATCGGCTTTTTATTTTGTTGTTAAGAGGCGGGAGGGTATAATCGGAACAGTGTTTTTTCAGTCCGTTTCAGTCGGACCGGAGTGAGGCCCGACCGGGGGGGGGGGGGGGGGGGTTGATATTATTGCATTTTGTTTTGTTATTTCTCTCTTTCCCCTTGGCCTCCACTCCTATATATATTGGGGTGTGCCTCCCTCCTTGTAATAGTAAGAAAATAATAATACCGATAGTTTCCAGAAGAACAAAGAGAGGTTTTAAGGGTTACGATCTTACCTTATTTTGTATTTAATTTTATCCGCACTTTCTGCGTTCCTGTTTGTGTTACGTACTGCAAAATTTGTCCGTGCTATATACGTCATCATCGCTTTCTAATGCAGAAAGGAAGCTAGTGGAACTAAATCTGCTAATGCATTGAAATCTCCTCAGAAAAATGGTAATTTATTATCCCTTTTTTGTCTAGTTTTGAAGTATTTTTGGCATTTTATGTGAGGTAAAACTATTGACTTCATTGTAACCTGTGTAGACATTGTAAATGTTGAATTTGGTCAACGCCAAAACAAGCCTCGTAGGTAAGCTCATAGCTGTTCAAGTTATTGCATTTCAAATTACTTTTATTGATTTGCATCATGTTTATTACCGGGCAGGTACTCTGAAATGAACTTTGGACAGTGAAGTACATACAAGATTGCGTGCATTTGAATAAGCAGGTTAAGGTTAAAAATATGGTTCCTTATGATTTCTTGAATATTTATTGATATACTTTTTCTTGTTTATCCACAATGTGTACCTTTACTGTGTAGACCCATCAACCCTATGTGATCTTCAGCTTTGATCTGGAGCACTCTGGGGTGTTTATATGACAACAAAAGTCTAGGTAAGTGTTCTCAAGTTTTTTCTATTTTCCTTGTGTGTTCGTTAAGTTGTTTATTTCCTTTTTAAATTCTTGAAATTTTGGTTTTCCTTAAGTCAATATAAATGGATTTGTTTTCCCCTTTATCCTTATCCGTGAATTAACCGAGGGGATACGAAGGACTATTCAAAATGCTTCTCACGTTCATACCAGAGATAAGCACATTCCCAGTACAACTTGGCAAAAGTCCGAGTCGGGTGAAGTCGTGTAGTTCTTAAACAAAAAATAAGCTTAAAAAACTGGTTGAGCATCTGCAAACACAAAATGACACGACATAGATATGTATCTATGTCACAAGACTATTTAATCTTAATACTCCATGAATTCGTGGAGTTTTATTATTTCAATTTGCTTTTAGATTTTCTTCCTATTTTCATTTTTTAGATTCATTTTCGCGGTCCAACCTTCTTGCCGAATCCCATGTCATTCAACTATTATCCCCTCTATCGCTTTTGGGAACTTCTTGGGGATATATTGTTTCATTTCGTCGAGTTCCAAGGCCTCACCTCAGGCCATCTTCCTCTCACATCAGTTGTTGCGTTGTCTTCCTCTCGTTTCATTTGTTGCGCCAGCTTTCTTTCACGTTAGTTGCTGTCTCTTTTTTCGGGTAGGTGGTTGTGCCTGCTTCCTCTGGTATACTTGCAACCGCCTAATACTTTTCGAGCTAATCTGCAATAAATATTCTTTTTTTTTCTTCAGGCGCTACTCCTCTTAAATCCTTTTGACTCCTGAGTTTGCTGTCCCTCTCTTCTCAGGTGTGTTGTTCTGCTCTACCCCAATTAAACATTATAATTCTTTCTTATTTTCTTTTTGTTGCTTTCAAATTCTCCATGGTAAAATGACGATGATTAATGCTGATGTTAATTTGTTGTTGCAATCATTACTCTTAAAGAAATATTACAAGTCTATTTGTTTGGTAACACATTTTGTTTCGTTATTAAGTTGGGTGATCAAGATATTTCCCGTAGTGAGTGTTTTAAATATCTTGGATCAATAGTTCAAAAAAACGGAGGTATTGATAAAGATGTGACACATAGAATCCAAGCGGATTGGTTGAAGTGGAGAGGCGCGTCAGGGATCTTATGTGACCGTAAAGTACCATTAAAACTTAAGGGCAAGTTTTACCGTACTGCAATTAGACCAGCGATGCTCTATGGTTCTGAGTGTTGGACAGTGAATTGTGTACATGAGCAAAAAATGGGAATTGCGGAGATGAGAATGCTTAGGTGGATGTGTGGACACACGAGACTGGATAAAATTAGGAATGAATGTATCGGGGATAAAACACGAGTAGCACCAATTGCAGGGAAGATGCGAGAAGCTCGACTAAGATGGTTTGGACACGTACAAAGGAGACCATTAGAGGCACCTGTTAGGCGTTGTGACAGTCTACTCACTAGGCATGTTAAACGAGAGAGGGGTAGACTAATAAAGACTTGGAATAAAACTATAAGGAAAGACATGATGCACTTAGGCATTAGTGAGATTATGACAAAAGATAGGACACAATGACGACAAAGGATCCATATAGCCAACCCCACTATAGTGGGATAAAGGCTTCAGTGTTGTTGTAGTCTATAAAAGAAAACATAGTGTTGACAGCATGTCATGCTCAACCTTTTTATAAATTCATGCCATCGAGCCCATATCATACCCAGTCTGTATTCATGTTGGTGTCTGTGCTTCATAGAACCCGGGCATCATGTGGTAATACTAGAAATGTAATTTGCATACGAGACATCGCGATTTAGTGTTGCATAAATTAACAAGTTTGTATACTTAGACATCGCTTTGCATGTTATTTCCATTATCGAAAGAGCAAATGGAGGTTTTCGTTTTATGGCATAGGATGGCAAGAATGTTTGATTTCATTCTGCTTGATCACATAAAGGAGTATTGTATTTTGTATCGGTCTTGACTAATTCAAGCTATCACAACTGAAAAAAAAGCCGAGGCAACCATCAATAAGATGAAGAAAGATAAGACGAAGAAAATGAGTGATATGATGTTTTAAAGTCAAAGTAATCGTCGCCCATTTATTTTAATTTTTGATTTTTTATAAACTAATTTCGCTTTAAAAAGTGAATAATTAGATACTTTAAAGTTGAAGTAATCATCGTTTTACATTTAATTTTTGATAGTTTAGAATTGACTTCACTTCAATTTGGCCTAAATAATTTCAGTAATGTTTATAATTTTTTGAGAGTTGTAAGATTTCAATACAACTTGTTATTAATTATTCCCAATTTTCAAACATTTAGAATGCTGCCTGAGATACTGCCACACGTTACGCACAGAGGGGCACCACATCTGTATGTATGAATAGAAAAAATAATTAATTAAATTATTTTACACGTATCTAGAGGCATAATGCTTTGAGTGATTATAAAGAACATACAACAAAGTCAATATGAAATGATCATCTGTAAAGTAATAAGATAATGAAATCCACATAAACTAGAGTTTTGTAAGGATCCCAGATATTTGAATGCACTAAAGAGATGAGACTTTTCTTCTCGAATGATGAGTGGGAAAGCTAGAACGATGTTGTTTCTCATAGATATAAGACTCATTACTAAACTTAGAACATTGAATGTAGGGGAGTGCACATCGAAGGATAGGAAGGGACATGTACCAAACAAAGATGCCACTCCATGACATGTAAGAACAAAAAGAGAGATGTTCAATATGTAAAGTCTGTTTTACTTCCGACACATCCAATAATACTCCACCTCTGAAGATCATGTATCACAAAGAATGAAGATGAAAAGCAATTGAGAAGTTATGATCTTGGGTAAGATGACTGTCTGAAAATAACTGAAATGGGAACTAGGAACACAACAAACAAAGCGTGGAGAACTACTCCTGATTGGATAACTGTGATGGTGGCTTTATTTGCAACTGTGATGTACATTGGAATCATATGTTCTAAAGTCGATATTTTCATGTCATCTTGAGAGCAAAACAATTATTTTTTTTTCTGAAAATTTGGTTATGTTGTTTAGTATTGACGATATATCTGATATCGACGGACATGATTTTTAAAAACATCATCCATTTTTTAAAGCTCTTTTATCAATCTAAGTGAACTTGGTTGGTCGACGGTTAGGGCAAAGACAGGGAATTGTGCCCTTTACCACGGGGAAGAGAATTTTGGGATAAAGTCCAATTGAATTCGTCGAGTATAATAAATACAAATTTATACAAAATGGAGGAATCTTGCATGCTCCACATACAATTTTGGTGCACTACTTGGGGGCTGCTTGTAGAGGGGGTCTTAAAATGCACATTGGATCGAGCTGATCAAAAGAACTTGGCATCCTCAGTTTTTGTATGTTGTTTCTTCTATTATCATGATAAATAATGCTCATACAGTTCTCTTAGATTCAAAATTTCCTCTATAAACTAAAACCCTTTGTTCCTCCTCGGGAATCTTAGTTACAGTATGAATGCAATTTTCTACCTCAATACCCCCATTTTCTTTGCACCGCGCAGGTTAACAGGGCAGGCTGCTTGTATTGCTTTTCAACCAGATATGTTGTGGCTGGCGGGTGGACTTAATTTTTCGTCTTGGGCGGCTTATTCCCTCACGAATCCAACGGCTACTGTTCTATCGACACCATTAAAAGACAATGTTCTCTTCTTCTCCTTCGGTTTTTAATTCTTTCTGCATTTTTCTGCCTCGGGTTTCGGTGTGGTTGTGTGGCAGAAAGCCTGTGAAATGCTTTTTTTTGTAACTTTTTCTCGTGTGAAGGTTGAGAAAATAAGAGGGCCTGCATTGTTTGCATTTACCCCCATTTCTTTTTTCCTGTGTATCTGTTTGAACGAATACCTTTTTGTGTGCATTGCTTTGTTGATTTGGAATGACTGGGTGTAATACTGATTCTTGCTTCAGTTTTTTTTCTTCTTTTTTTCCCTTTTACAACTTCCCTACAGAGATGCTGAAGACGGCAGAGAAAAAAAAAATAGAGCAGGTTGTTTGAATGCAGGGAACTGAAGACAAACTTCAGTATCATCTAAAGATGGATTATGAGGAATTAAATTTTTTTTTATTGTGAGCGTATTAAAAGTTACATCTTTGATGATTTATCTAAGGCTTGGATGAATTCTCATGAAATTCATTTCAATTCCTTTTCTCGTGTTTTAATCTGGCCGCCGGAACGGGGCCTAATTAGTTTTGGTATTAAGAAAGATGAAATTGAGACATAAAGAGTTGCTGAGATAATACATGTTGAAACTTCCATGGAGCACACTGATCAAATTAGGTGTATTTAAAGTGAAAATAATATGGTCTTGGGTAAATATGATGATATTTAGGCTCTGTTTGGGGGACTTGTGCTCTGTTTGGTGGGACTTAGGCTTTGTTTGTGGGGACTTGTTTTCACCGGTCAAACGGTTACGACCGCATGAACCGGAACTTAATTCCGCATGAACCGGACCTTAATTATATTCCGGTTCATGCAGTCGTAACCGCTTGACCAGTGAAAATAAGTCCCCCCAAACGGAGGCTTATTTTCACCGGTCAAGCGGTTACGACCGCATGAACCGAATCTTAGAATAGTAAAAACAAACGGAGCCTTAGAATAATTAAAGCAAGTGTTATTTTGATAAGTTATTAAACGAGAATTTTAAAGAGAAAAAAAATTAGGAAGAATTTGATAATAGATTATTTAGGTATATATTGTAGATTGATTTAAAACAATCAGGTTAACTTTGGGATGTATAAATGTAAACTTTTAGGTTTTAATGAGGTGCTATGGATATTTAGAATATTATTTGTGTTATTAATGCATGGACTGTAATGATGCCAAATGATTGGATGGAGCATAAGCATTTAAAATTTGCATCAATTCTAGCAAATAATAGAAGTTGAACAGAAATTTTTTTGACCACAGATCAAAGAACAGAATAGAGAGGAGAGTGAAGGAAGTTATACAAACATGGCTCTTATGGGATAGAAGAAGACATGTTCAACTTACAGGAGGGAACTATAGACAATTTTTTGATGTAAAGAGGGGAAAGATTGCACTGGATGGAGAAGCTACAGCAGCGTCTTCGAGGTACCCTCATGAGAACATGACGAAGCACTTAACTAAACTTATGGGGTACCCCCTCAGTATTCTTATACTTAATCTAAAAGCAAATTGAGATCAAGAAATATAGTTAATAATAACCATATTCCATGACACTGTATGATTGCTAAGGAGAAGGTAGGCCAAAGAGAACAAAGTATTCTCTCCTCACATTAGTAAAATAAGAAAACATATGAAGGAGAAAGTGAATGAAAACAAAACATAACTAATAGAGTGAAATAGATCGAGGAGTGTGGTTTGTAAAATTAAATTCCAACGGTCTTCGTCAACAAACCCTAATCAATCAAGTGTTTGGTACTTACGTACCTCGAAAGCCAAGAGATATATGAATGAAGATATTTTGTATATATAGGAATAATTACCCAAACTTCCCCTAGAAATTGCATGATTAGATGTTCCACTCCTCTTGCTTTTGAAATTACAAAAAAACTCTCTTGAAGTTTGCGTTTCATAACATCCATGCACAAAAATATCCCGTCGGAGTAAATTTTCAAGGAGGTATCTTTCTGCATGGATGTTATGAAATGTAAACTTCACGGGAGGTTAATATTATGAAATGTAAAATATAGGATAGATTTTAATAATTTCAACCGTAAGAGGGGTGCAACCTATAATTTAGCAAACTTAGAGAGAAGGTCACGGCAAATGATCCTATAAATATATTGGATAGGCCGCCCTTTAGAAGAATGCAATGGTGATAACAGACAAAATGGTGCATGTGTCTAATCACACGACATAAGGTTTCTCTGTAATCAAGGCCGTATTATTGGTGCGCTTTTCCAATTAGGTAAACATGTTTGCACTCAAATCAGATTTCAGTGTGATCATAGGAAAATGAGACCAAAGACCTTGTATATTTGTGAATTGGGTAATTAAACTCATTGCACATAACATGGCAAAAAAGATTTCAAAATCGTGGGAGAAGCTTGCGCATGGTCACGAGGAACCGATCGATGAGGGTGAGGGAGATGGTGAATATATATGTTTTCAATTGGTGATTTAAAGAGAAATTTTGACGCACTACGTGTGTGATGTGTTGTATCCAATGAATTAAAAAAGAGAGTAGATTTTTACCTAAAAGTGAAGTTGTAAGAGAAAACGAGGCTTCATCAATGTATATGTCGTGCTAAGAATGACGCACGTATAATCTTACTAAGATACTTAATTAAATTGCGATTTCATAGACAAGATACGTGCATTTGGAGTTATTCAACTCAAAGAAAATGCCCGATTATTAAAAATATTGAGAAAAAGTGCGATATTCATCGCTCTGATCGATTTGGCGGGTTGTAATTAGCCGGCCGAAAAGGAAGAAGCTCAACTCAACCATGATTTTATAAAGAAGAAGCTTAAGAAGACAAGGTAGATGTTAGCATTGATCATCCATTAAGGGAATAGATGATCCAGGCTTCCAACTGTTGGGCTTGATTCCCGTCTAGGTGGAGCGCCCAACACGATGACGAGCACCGCAAACTAAAATTGCGGTGATCTGTTTTATGTGAAAATCTGAAGAAGGTCGCGTGCATTCCTCTATTCGGTAGCGAGGCTTTGAAGGTTGGGTCATGATCGTCCCATCATTTTCACCCAACATTGATTTTTCATGTTAAAAATTATGTCTTTTTTTTTCTGTATTTTATTTTGCTTGTGTGTATGCTTGTTTTCTTGTTGCATGTGCACACATTCAACTCTTAATGCCTAACACCCACCTCTATCCCATAATAGTACATATAAAATATGGGCATATCAGGAGGGAGCTCAACAGCATACTGCTTCATATTTAATGTAGGTTACTGGCAAGTGGCAATTAGGTTACTGTCTTCTTCATCCCGCAGCCTAATTAATGCACAAATTAATGCATGTTCCCCCTCTCCCAGAGAGAGAGAGAGAGAAACACGGCTCAAAATGTAACTCTTTAATTACTTTTTGTCCCGATTAATTGCTCCTTTTGCGTACCAACCATTAATTTTGGTTAATTCAAATGTAGCCACTTTAAAAGTTATCAAAAAAAAAACTTTGTAATTAATTGAAAAATTAGAGGCTATTTTAACACCAATTTGTTTAGCAATAAGGCTCCGATTGGGGGGACTTAATTTCACCGGTCAAGCGGTTACTATCACATGAACCGGACCTTAATTTCACCGGTCCGGTTCATGTGATAGTAACCGCTTGACCGGTGAAAATAAGTCCCCCCAAACGGAGCCTAAGTGTAATAACATTGGAGTTCTCTTCACGGGAGGGGAACTGGAGGCTAGCTCGCCGCAACATCAGACCGAAGCCTCCCTCCGGCTCCAGTCTGAACGGAGCGCTTCGGCACGGTGGCGGTGAAGATGAATTCCAATTAATTTAGGAAGTCAAGGGAGCTATTTCAAGCACACACACAAATACACAATGTACTTTGAATACTTTTAGGCATTAATTTCGTGCAAAAATGAAAAAAAGGGTCATGTGGCTGTTTAGGGATGAGAATTAAATGCAGAAAGCGTGGTGGTGTAAGACAAAGGAGAAGTCTCTTCCAGCCATTTAAAACTAAAAGATTGGGGGGTTGCTTTGGCAACCATGCACGCCAATGATCGACTTGGGCAGCGCATTTTCCATATGTTCGAATCTAGTGCTCAGCTGTAATAATTAATTGTGTGGCATGGCCGTGAATCGGAGCATAGTGGGGAGTGGAAAAGTGACTCTAGTGCTCAGCCATGGCTACGGCGGAAGCCGGGCCGTGTGGGACGCCGTCGTCCCTCAACTCTCCCTAAATTACCAGCTCTTGCTATTCGACTGGAACTTCACCGCCGGCGCCGCCTTTCTTCGGCCGGCGCCGCTCGACTCATCGCAGCCCACAGACTTCTCCTTCGAAGCCTTCGCCGACGAACTCATCTCCCTCCTTGACGAAATCAAGATGAAAGGCGTCGTCTTTGTGGGCCACTCCATGTCCGGCATGATCGGCTGCATCGCATCTGTTAAGCGGCCGGAGCTCTTCGCCCACCTTCTGCTCGTCTCCGCCTCCCCGAGGTTCCTTCATTAATTCACCACCATTAATTATATTATATTGCTGCTAAGTATTCTTTAACTAAGGCTCTCTTTGGGGGATTTATTTTCACCAATCGAGCACCTAAGACCGCACGAGAATCAGACCTTAATTATGGTCCCATTCGTGCGGTCGTAATCACTTGATCGGTGAAAATAAATCCCCTCAAACAGAGCCTTATCGTTTGGCACGTTGGTGGCCGGCGGTAGTAAATGTATGAGTAAAATCGTTTAGGATCATCTAACAAACATATTCCCTTTGAACGTAAAAGTGGATGAAGTTTCTTTGGTGGGGATTAACAAATGACAATTTAAACCACATGTTCATGACCGCCGCCACCGTGCCAAACAGAGCCTAATTCTCCTCCAGCATCTCATCTGTTAAGTTGGATGTTTGGCTTGGTGAAGGCGGTCGTGAACCGACGTTCTTCAACTCCGGACCTTGCCTAAAAAATTACATTCATGAATTTTATACTCAAAAATCAAAACTATATTGTCGTTTCTTGGTAGTTGTCATACTTTTTGTCAAACCAAACATGCATTCTATAATAATGTTGTTTTTGATCAAATTTGACCCTAACAAATAAGTTTTGCCAAATAAAGCCTTGATTAGGATAATAATTTCTAAAATTTGGCCTTCGTTGACTAATCAATATATTTGCTTCGTTTGGCATGATGGTGGCGGTCGTAAATGTGGTGGTCATGAATCGTAGTTCGTGGACGTTGAACCTCACCTAAAAAAATCATGCATTCTATGCTCAAAAATAACTTATTTTTTTTGGTAGCGGTCATAACCTTTTTTGCTAATTATGTACATAATTCACTGCTCAGCACTGAGAGCCATAAAGCGTCGCTGATATAATTTCAGTACGGTAAAACCCGCCTTTAAGTTTTAATGATACTTTACAATCACATAAAATTCATGAAGCACCTCTCCACTTCAATCAATCTGCTAATTGGATTTCATGTATCACATCATTATCAACACCTCCATCTTTTTGAACTGTATTTAAAATATTTAGAGCACTAAAAATATCTTAATCATCCAATTATTATATAATGGGAAAAAAATATATTGACTTAGCACCAAGAATGCAAAACAAAAGAAGATTATTAAAATATGAGAATATTTCATCACAAAAATACAGTCAGGTTAATGGTTTTTTAGATATTTTGCACCCTCAAATTTTTTTATGGTGACTTTGAAAAACAAGGAGTATATATATATATATATATATATATATATATATATATATATATATATATATATATATATATATATATATATATATATATATATATAATATATATATATATATATATATATATATATATATATATATATATATATATATATATATATATATATATATATATATATATATATATATATATATATATATATATATATACATACACACGAGTGATAGGCACGGGCCTCCGGCCCGCGTGCCCTGCACGACAGTATCCGGCCAATGGCGGCGGGCTTCGCACGCCCCTAACGTTTTTTACTCATGTATTTTTTTATTTTTTTATTTAAAATAATATATATATAATTTTTGTTAATTATTTTTTAATTAAACATTTAAACACATATTTTATTATTATTATTATTATAAAATATTAAAAATTAATATATTCGCAGATCTGATTTTCTTGATCCAACGGTGGAGATTGATCCAATGTCTTATTTACCTTGCCATAAATGCCTTATTTATCTTGTCACCATACTTCTTTTTAATATAAATATATATATCTAGATAGGGCCGCGTTCATATGAGAAGACATATGTCGTGCGAACTCTCTCATTTGGGCACCAAAATGGACATGTAATATATGGATTTTGACTGGCTCGACGAGACCTACAACTTTCATGTTGAACATTTTTCCTAATTTTGCACGGATAAGCCGGATTTTGGACCCGAAAATATCTGGGAGGAAGTAGTCACGTTTTTTTAAATATTTTTGGGTCCAAAATCCGGCTTATCCGTGCAAAATTAGGAAAAGTGTTCAACATGAAAGTTGTAGGTCTCGTCGAGCCAGTCAAAATCCATATATTACATGTCCATTTTGGTGCCCAAATGAGGGATTTCGCACAGTTCGCACGACATATGTCTTCTCATATGAACGCGACCATATATATATATGTATATATAGATAGATAGAGTAATTATAGATAGAGAATCAGTTCTTTGAAATCTTACAGAGAAAACCAGCAAATTGACCCTCAAATATTTGTTATTTCAAAAAGTGATCAACATGAAAGTTGTAGATATCGATGAGATCTACAACTTTCATGTTGATAACTTTTTGAAATAACTCCGTCCAGGCCCCCGATTTGAGCCCCGAAAAAAGTCACGTCGAACTTAATTTGTCCTTACAGATGGCCGACGTGACTTATGTTGAATTTTTTTGGGGGTCCAAATCGGGAGCCTAGACAGAGTTATTTCAAAAAGTGATCAACATGAAAGTTGTAGATCTCATTGATATCTACAACTTTTATGTTAATTACTTTTTGAAATAACAAATATTTGGAGGTCAATTTGCCGGTTTTCTCTGTAAGATTCCAGAGAACTGGTTCTCTATCTATAATTACTCTATCTATATATATATATACGAATGACAGGCATGGGCCTCCGGCCCAATGGCCATGCGCCACAGTACCCGGCCGGCAACGGCGGGCTTCGCCCGCCCCCAACTGCCTGCTTTTTTACTTAAAAACATTATTAAAATAAATTAAAAAATTAAATTGAATTAATTAAAAAAAAAATTACATTGCTCTTCGAATAGACCGCCGATATGCCTAATGACAACCTTCCTCGAATAGACCGTTGATATGTCTAATGATAGCCTATCATAGTAGGTGTAGGAGCTCTACTAAAATTTTTTTTGAATTTTAATGGATTTTCATCATTACTCTAAATTTGTGAATAGTGTAATTACTTGAATAGACATTATATTTTATTTTTTTTGAAATAGATTGTAATATATATCAAGTCATTAAAATTTAAAAATGAGGGTATAATTGACATTTTTGAATGTTGCACCAAAATCAAGTTTTTCTGTATAGTAGTGAAAAATATAGATAACCTAAAATTTTGCATGCTCTAGCAAAGTAGAGATTTTTTTTTTGTAGATTGACAAAAAAAATACTATTAAAATAGTAACACCTAAAGAATAAAGTAGTGGTTGGCATAGGAAGTTAAATTAGGTTCCAATTAGGCTCCGCCTTTTGACACGGTTTTGCTACTGTCATAGAATGTATGTTTGGTATGATCACAAGGATTACGACTGCCACCAAGAAAAAAAAACTAAATTTTTAACATGAAAGTACTAGATGAAGTTCCTTAGATGAGGTCGGGTGTTCACCAGGGCCGCCGGTTCATAACCACCCACCACCCTCCCCAAATGGAGCATTAATGGCTTGTGTAGTGATTTTTTATGGGATGTAAAATGAATGGATCATTAATTATTGCTACTACAAGAAATTAGGTGATTAATGTTATTTTACTTTATTGTTGAGCAAGGATAGCAAATCACCAAAAAAATTAAGAATTTGAAGCATCAAATTTCAAAAACTTTTTTCTAAATGTTGGCATAATTACAAATGGCACCCTTCTTACTTTTGAATTTACAAAAACCTCCCCCTTCAAATTTATATATTCTATAACATCCATGCACAAAAATATCACCCTAAAGTAATTTTGAAGAAGGAAGACGAGGAGGGTACTTGAACATTTTTGAATCACATGAAATTAATTATGTATGTTCTTTTTATTCTTCAAATTATTCTTCTCTTTAATGCAATGAGAGAGAGTAAAAGAGCATTTGAATCCTGAAAAAAATGTTATTTAATTTCTAAAAAAAAAAAGAAGTTAAAATTGGCAAAAGGTACATGAACTTGGAGGACTATGAAGGAGGATTTGATGTCCCCATGATTGAGAGCTTGCTGAACAGCATCCGATCCGACTTCCATTCCTGGTCGGAAAGCTTCGCAGCGGCGGCAATGGCCACGGACGATCCCATCCCTTTGCAGAAGTTTCGGGCCAGCTTACAAGCCATGAATCGAGAATCCGCGCTTGCGCTGGGGGAGATGATCTTCTACTCGGATCTCCGGCATGTTCTCCGGAAGGTCGAGGCGCCGTGCACCATCATACAGGGCGCCAACGACATCGCCGTGCCGGTTGCGGTTGCGCACTATATGAAGAGCGAGATCAAGGGGAAAGCAACGGTGGAGATCATAGAGAACCATGGCCATTTCCCTCAGCTCACTTCTCCAGCCAGGTTCGTCCGAATAGTGGAAAGAGAAGTAAAATATTGATGTTAAAAGAGTTTTTGGCCAACATCAATGGGCGGGCGGCCATGGCTTGCTTGATCTTCTTCTCTATAATTGAAACGTTGGGACGCTTTTGTTTAGTGCACTGAAATGAAGAAATCTTCAATGCTGTCAACATTAACTGGTCATGCTATTTCAATTGGGAAAAAATGTTCTCTTTTTTTAAAGAAAGCCACAGCCGGAGCCTGCGGGCGCGCGCGCCGCTGGAACCACGGTGGAAACAGCATTCACCGAGTGCTAGCTAGACCTGGAACACACACCGCGCTGGAAAACCCAATTGCACTCCAACTCCGCCGCAATGGTGCGTGCTCTCCCCTCTACAAGAACGAGACATTCATTAGACTGCCCCTAGTTCATTATAACTATAATAAAGCTGTAAGTTTTTTTCTTCTTATACAAAGATATATTTTTAAACTATTTAACATTGTAATTTTGCGGCAAAAATGGATCTCAAAATACATTTCATTATTATAACTATAAATTACTTCACAACTATAATTTTGCACAAAAAATCAATTGCGCATCACAACATGATCAGCCTACAAAAAAAAATGTCTCCCCAAACATATATGATTATCTATGCTTTAGAAAAAAATGTAAAAAAGAAGGAAAAATCGATTTTATGCTACTGCTGGCATTAGTACTAATGCGTGACGCTAACAATAGAGATTTGATATTTTGCTGAAAAAGATAAAACCTTTCGGCTGCTTCGTTCTCCTTCTGCATCATCAAAAGTTTAAGTTGTTTGCTATAGAGTTCCCGAAAAAAATCGAAGGTCAACCCAACCAATGCGACCTTGTCATCTGAAATGATAACACGCAATCAGCATCTCCGGAAAGAGCCGACACCATCCTCTCTCTAGCCGCCTTCAGGACCATTTTCTTAGCGGCAAGGAACAGAGCACCCCGCTCCACTCAATGAATTTGTTTGGCATGGCGGCGGTGGTCGTGAACACGGTGGTCATGAACCATCGTTCTCGTCCGTGAACGCCCAACCTCACCTAAAAAAACACATGCATTTTATGCTCAAAACTAGTTTATTTTCTTGGTAGCGGTCATAACATTTGTCCTTCCAAACATATATTCTATGATAATGACGTTTTTTTTAATCAAATTCACCGGAGCAAATAAGCCATGCCAAACAAAACCAAAGTCAATTTCTTTTCTTGGTGGCTGTCATGACTCTTGTCATGCCAAACATACATTATATGGCAAAGGCTTTTTTACTCAAAACTCACCGGGCGGAGCAAAAAAGCTGTGCCAAACGGAGCCTCAACCAGGGAAAGATTCTCGGCGGCTATAAAATCTTCAGGCAGTGCATGCTAATAAGGTCCCATGAGGTTCAGGCGAGCTGGAGGATTTCTTTTGGTGACATTATTGAATTACTTACAGGCTCGGGTTTATATGTAACTGTGGAAGGAGCGTCCAGGAAACATCAATTAACCATGTAAAATGCGATGGCTCTCCGGCCATGGTTTTGGTTCCATTGGAAATGATCAGAAAGAACCTACTGGGGGTTGCAAGCTAAAATGCACGTAAAAGTGGAGTATGTGGAGTGGCACCTGGGGGCGTGTTCTGAATTCTGATGAGCAGTGCACGGGGCGCATTCTGAAGAGCGGAGCACAGGGTGCATTCTGGTGAGCGGCACACAGGATGCATTCCGAAGAGCAACACGAGGCGCTAGAGGGTACTTGTTAGATGATTTTTCGACGTTCTCATGCAAGAGACGTAAAAAATCGCACTCTTCCTCCAATCACTGACTCAGTAAGGAACATAATGTGACTTGATCAAAAGAAAAACTTACAAGATTGGATGAAAATTAAGCTGAATTTCATGTATCGAAAAAACACCCAATTTCGCTCTTCCTTGGATTCGCGTCGCTAAATTATTATTTTCCATTGTTGAATATGCTGGAGAAGGGCTCTTGAAATAAACGCATGACGGCAGGAACTTCATCCATTTTTGACATTGTCCTTATCCATTGTCTTGCCAAACATGCATTCTTTGATTTTGTCAAATCGTTTTTTGCCCAAACGTATCGGAGCAAAAAAGCGCTTATGAATCATCATTCATGAACGCACAATCACCTAGGGAACTTTATTCACTTTTATGTTCAAAATTAATTCTCTTCTTGGTGCGGACTGTAATAATTATTGTCATGCCAAACAAATATTCTATGACATTGTCATTTTTGTCCAAACTCACCGCAGCAAAAAAACGCCACACCAAATTAGTCCACACTAACTGGGGGGACTAATTTTTACCGGTCAAGCGGTTACGACCGCATGAACTGGAGCTTAATTAAGGCCCGGTTCATACGGTTGTAACCGCTTGACCGGTAAAAATAAGTCCCCCAAACTAAGCCCTAATTTGATTGGATACCACGTTAAAATAAATGGCCACTGGTGCAATGGCCCCAGGTCTATACTAAGTGCAGAAAGTTAAATTCCAAACCCCCTTTTAATTTGACGTCTATAGACTTTTTTTTTCAATTGGGTGATATTAGAGTAAGTTGATCTTAATATCTTAAATTTGTTTCTTATATTGATACTATTCTCGCATGCCGCGAGCAGCTGCGGTGAGATCGGGCGGCGGCGGGAGAACGGGCGGCGGCGGTGAGATCGGATGGCGGCGGTGAGATCGGATGGCGGCGGTGAGATCGGGCTGCAGCGGCGAGATCGGACGGCGGCGGCGAGATCCGGCGGTGGCGGCGAGATCAGGCGGCGATGGCGAGATCGGGCGACGACGATGAGATCGGGCGATGACGGTCATAGTAAAAAACTGAATTCCATGAAATATCTGTTTTTACCCCAAAGAATTGGTCATAGTACAAAATTGAATTCCGAGAGAATTCCTGACATCCGAACACTGGAATTAGAATTCTGTTGCTTCAATTCCAATTCTCAATTTCAATGCCAGAGATCCGAACGGGTCTTAATAGAAATATAACAGAAAGATTTCCCTTGTAAATCATTTTAAAGCCCCTGTTTCTCCAATGCTGATTTATTTTCTTTTCAATGCCACGCAACCGTGCTATGTGATAACCATTATACAGTTATCCAATCTCTATGCATCAAAATTATATCTAGAATATATTAAAATGCTCAATAGAATTATTTGTATAAGCAGAGTTGCAGTAAAGCTAGCTGATCGCATCCATAAATAAGTTGGTTAACGAAGGGATAATAGGTTCAAACAGTATAAAGAAATCATGACAGCACTTCAAAAATTACTCACTTCAGATCTTATTATTGCTGACAACTTTCAACATCATACAAGAAAGGCTGAGCTTGAACAATACTTACATTTGTACAAAGGCATGTTTTCCCACCCAAAACCATGCAGAACACCATCAGACCTCCTGGCCTACAAATTTCATGCAGATTTCGAAGGTTAAGGCAATGGCGATTTCAACGAACTTTGGCTCCGTTTGCCGCAGCGTTTTTTCTCTGATGCATTCAGATAAAAACGTCACCGTCATTTTACACCTGTTTGGCACATGGAAAACCCCATTTTTAACCTAAAGGCGGCAGCAGGGGCAGACGTTTCACGAACTACAGCTCATTACCACCTGTGTTCATGACTAACACAGCCATGCCAAAGAACCCTTAGATGAAGGTCTAATTGGAAAGTGAATACCTATGATTTATGCCATTCCGAATTGAGCTTCGGATTCAGTTTCTGCAACTTCTTTTGACTTCTTAGGCCTTCCCCTAACTGTCGGGTTGGCTGCCACATCATATGACGAGCCTGGCTCCAAATCCGATGTTGCCTCATCGACTATAGGCATGTCTCTCACGTGAGTGAGAAGTTTACTCATGTGCCACCGCACGTAATCGAACCGATCCTTCGTGATTGATGATTCTTGGATTATAATCGAAGCAAGAGAGCGCAGAGCCTGTGAACGGAACTTGTAGCCGGAGCTTTTGGGAAACAAAGAGCTTTCCCGACGCCAACGAATCAGAAGATATCTATCGGGGAGCCTGAAATAATTCTTCAGTGACAGCACTCGTAGCGTGTGCCTGCAGAGGATTCCCGACGACTCAAACTCCTGACAGCTGCACTGAATCTCATCGTCTGGTTGGGTGCACTGGACCATGTGCCCTCCGTCGACCATTAGTCGGTGGCGAACAAGGTAGTTCTCTCTCGCTGTCTCATACACTGCGAACTGCATCGATTCGATGATTTCCTGCTGGAGCATGCCAAAGGAATAGGGTGTCAGAATGTGAGATGCTTGTTCCTCAATGGGCATGCATGTTCTAGTCTTGATGTTTTGGTAGTTCTGTCGCATTGTTGCTTCTTCTCCAACTTGGTTTAGGAAATCAATGGCAATCCCAACCTACATAAACAGTTGAGCAATTTTATTTTTAACATTCATGAACTATATGCTGATGATGACAATGTGGCACGGTAAATAAATAATGGTAGTAGTACTAGTAGTAAAATTTGTTATGTATTTGATGCTGCAACAGAATGATGCATCGCAAATAGAGCATCTACATATAAATTTGTGAATCTTTAGATCGAAGATTACTCGAACATTGAATCGTTGCAACGCCAAGCTTAGGCAATACAAATATATTAATGTATGTAATTATTCTTGAGCTAATACCACCTACATGTATTTTTATATATTCGTCTATATATGAGTGTTTGTAACTTTGTATGCATGCGACTAGGCTCTGTTTCTTTATAGTGGAAAAGGCCAGAAAACTTCATTTTTAGCTCAAGTCCCACCAATGGTAGAAGCTTCATTTCTTACCAAGCTCAATTTTACACCGGAGTCACCGACACCACTCTCTCATACTGAATCTATTAATTTGATTTTAGGAGACTGTAATCAGGATATTCTTCTCAAATTGAAGTACCGAGCCACGTCTAACTAGAATGAGATACAGACCGAGGCTACATTTGAAAGAGCAGTGATGGATACTTTGGTGGAAAATGGAGCTCTGGTGAAAAATGGAGCTCCCACCTTTATATTTCTCCATTGAGATGAATCAAAAATGCCACCTAAGCAAAACAGAGAATCAAACAGAGCCTGAGCCACCCTAAAACCAAACTTGGATGAATTCGAAATCGGATCACATGAATTTGAGCTCTAGAAAGAGTTACCTGCTCGACAAAATCCTTGAGACGTGTCTGAAAATTCAAAGGCCCCTTGAAAAATGATTTGATTGACGCAGGAAGGCCACTCCTCATTAATCCACCCATGAAATAGCCGCGCAAATATGGCAAAGCCCAATACTCCCTATGAAATGAGAGAATGGCTATATGCCTATCAGAGCCAAGTCCAAAATCTAAAACCATCTGATTCCACTGATGCTCAAATTCCACCATACTCTCCAAATTGCACACTCTCAGAAAATCTGATAAAAACTTCTCAAACTGAGAATTAAGCAAAGAAGAAAACCAGCCTGATAGTTTCGACGTAACATGCCAAATGGCGAATGCATGCTTTGTGCTGGGCAGCTCACACATCATCATAGCATCTTTTAGCCCCATGTCCACATCTGTAACCAATGTTCTTGGGAATTTGCCCTCCATCAATCTAACAAATGACTAAACAGAAGGAAAATCAACAGTTCCACCCCTCAAACAGAACAAAAGAAGAAAGAAAACGAGAACAAACCTGCAATGCCCATCTGTATGAATGTGGTTTAGCATCTTGAAGAAGAACACACCCAAAAAATATGGCATTTCCATAGTTGTCCAAACCAAACCAAACTCCGAATAGCCGATCATATGCGTACAAATTATAACTCGTCTCAAATACCACAATATCTCCAAAGAATCTATAAGCTTGGATCGAATCTGGATATGACCAAGCGATGTGCTCTACACTGTCACCTTCATCCAAAGTAAACTCAAACCGAAAATCTATATGCTTATCCTTCATAGCCTTGCATGCCTTAACAAGTTCAGCTCCCTCATTTCCCCTATTAATGCTCTTTGAAGCCTGAAGAAAGTTGCGAAGATCCCTCTCAGTGAAAGTCAACTGACCAGGCTTCACTCCTTTTTCTGTCTCAAGCGACCTCATTATATGATTCACAGTAAAACCCCGTTTTGCCAGCGACAAAATGATCTCACGATCAACCGACGATATGTTTCGATAAGCAGGAAGATGCCGCACTTCCTCGCTATCCAGCAGCTCGTGATTATGCACATTGCTGAAATGAACGACAACCCAACGAGACACGCCTTTAGAGACATTCTTCTTTATAATCATCTGGGATTCGCACTTGCAACGTGACGAAATCTTATTTCTTTGGCGTTTAAGCTCAACTGTCTTCCTCGGCAGGGACTGACCAGCACGATGGCAGACCAGTTCACGCTTGTAAACTCCTAATGGATGACACAAGTTACCCTTTGATCTCTCTCGACGAATGGCAAAGCCATTCTTTCGGGCAAAGTTTGTGTAGAATTCCTGAGCCTCATCATCGGTTCGGAAGGATTGGCCTACATGAGGAGGGCTATCAACTGAACTTATTTCTGAAGAGGAATGAGGTAGTCCATGTGGAAGGATAGTTTCTACGAACGGATCAAGCGCAAAATCTTCTTCGTCTCCTTCGATCCCAACAAAACACTGGTCAACTCCACAAGGGCACTGTCTCCTTTGAGTAAGGCAGCCATTTCTTGATGAAGATTTTTTCATGCTTGATTCATTGAACACAAATTTGAACAAGTCCTAATAAAAGGACAAGAAGAAGAAAGGAAATATTATAAGTAGAAGAAATAAGAATAGAAAGGTTATTCCTCCAACCATGTTCTTTGCCGACTTCTCATTTGAGAATCAACATTAATAATATATAATATCGCTACATAATGGTTCTGATCTTACTCGCTTAAGAGAAATGCGGTTTGGAGCAGGAAATGAAAAAGAATGACAATTTCATTTCACTCGTGATAATGTAAGGAAAAACACCATGCCTTCATGTAGAAACGCCTACGAACAAGGAGAGAATATGACGAACACACCGTGAAAAAGAAAGAAAAAATACCAAGAGTTATGTGGTCGGCTAAAGGAGAAAGGATTACATTCACTACAAAGAAGCATAAAAATAAACAAATAAGGGGGTAACTCTTGCATATGTATCAATAAATTTTATTCGAGATCCTTCAAAAAATCCAAAACTTCAGCCACAACCCCTTCATACTTGTTTTCTCCAAAAAATCCATCAAGAACTCATTCTTTATTTGTATACTATGTTTTTCGGTCATAATCTAAAGCGTGATTACACCTCTCATGAGTGCTTCACAATCGTTGACAGATCATACTATCATGTCCCGCCATTCACCAAAGCCAAGAACTCTTTAAGACAAATAATTTTTCTTTAATCCCAAGATTCATGGCCATTGTATTCTTGATTAGAAAAGAAATGCAAACTCTACGAAGAAGTGAGTGCTAAGAAAGAGAGAGAGTCCGATGTGAGTCAATCAGAAAACACCAGTGACGTGGCAGGCGAATAAGAGATGAAATGAACATTAGTTGTTAGTGAGCAGAAGAGGAGGGGCATTTTGGCCTTTTGTGTTGGTTGTGAGGTCTATAAATAAACCCGTAAGGGTAGTTTGATGTATGTTGTGATGTTATGTTTTTTCCCTGTTCGTCTTGAATTGAGTTGAGCGGGAAGCTCCTCGTCGGAACTGTCTGTTCAGGAGAATTCTCCTTAGGGCAGTGCTTGTTTCTTGATTCTTTTATGTTGATTGGCCTGTAATTTCCTTTGATTAGTGAATTTCCTACTGGATCTACTCTCGTGATTGATCTGTTGATTACAATCACATCAGTGGTATCAGAGGGACCGAACTCCCATTTTTCAGCATGTCGATGGCCGACGACACCCGTTCTCACGATTGGCACATGGAATTGGCGATGGCCGAAGACACCCGTTCTCACGATTGGCAGATGGAGTTGGAGGTTTTGCAACAGGCTCAAAAGACATTGACCTGATCGCTGCAATCCTTGGAGGATAAGCATGATCAGACATTGGAGGAGGTGCGGGAGATGTTTTCCAGCCTGCGGGCGATGGTGGCGTCGAACTCTGGATTTATGGCATCTTCCTCTGCCGATCGATCTTCTTTTCCATCGTCATCTTCCTCTTTCAATTCTTACCCCACACGTCTGGCGCGAATCAATTTTCCTACATTTGATGGCACGGCCCTCACCAATTGGTTATATCGCTGTGAATAATTTTTTGAACTGGACAACACTCAATCGCAGATGAAAATGAAGATCGCTTCGATGCATCTGGACGGTCGAGCGTTACGTTGGCACCAAGCGTTAATGAAGAACCGATCGCCCCTTCCAACGCCGGAGTGGGAGGAATATGTCCAAGCCTTACAGTGCCGGTTTGGATCGACCCTTTTTGAGAATCCGATGGGTGAACTGAAGAAATTGAAGCAGCGTGCCTCCGTTCAACATTACTTTGATGAGTTTGATTCCTTATGACACCGTGTCCACTTGTCAGAAGAGTATGCAGTAAGTTTCTGCTTGGCCGGCTTGCGTGATGAGATTAGTTACGTTGTGCGCATGTTCCAGCCAAAGTCTCTGCAAGAGGTGTTCTCCTTAGCTCGTATACAGGAGCACAAGATCGCGATACACATTCAAAAAATTTTCGGTTCAACTGCTATACCAGGATTCCGACAACCTTCTTAAGTTTCTCCAGCAGCACCACCTGTTCCTGCACCAGTCCGCGTCCAATTTCCAAGCCGATCTCGGGAGCACGCCACCTTACTTCCATGGAGATGGATGCTAAACGCGCGTGCGGGTTATGCTTTTGGTGTGACCATAAGTTTACGCCTGGTCATAAATGCTTATCTCGTCGGCATTCTTATGTCTTGGAACTAGTTGTTGATGAGGAGAATACCGACCAAGCTATTTTAGATGACGTTGAGGAGCAGCATTCTCGGGAAGGGCACGTGGAGGGTCTTCCTCTTCCCCGGGTGACGATGAACACCATAACAGGCATCAATACATTTCATAACATGAGGGTAACAACCTCCTACCGGGGACAACCGATTGGGGTCTTAATTGATTCCGATAGTACGCACAATTTTCTTGACGAGGCAGCGGCCCATCGGTTGCAGTGTGCCTTAACTCCTATTCCGCAATTCACGGTGGCAATCACGAATGGGAAGCATCTTTACAGTTCTTTGAAGGTGGTAGGGCTCACTAATTAGAAGATGCAAGGGGTTGGCTTCACCTCAGATATGTTGATTCTACCCTTGGGAGGGTGTGAGGTGGTATTGGGAATCCAGTGGTTGGTAACATTAGGAGTGGTCAATTGGGATTTTAGTAATCTTAAAATGGAGTTCAGCGTCCAAGGGTGGAAGGTTTCATTGTGCGGAGCAGGGCAGAGGCCAAGCACGCTTGTGAAAAGTCGCCAATTGAACAAATTGTAAAGGGAGGGACAGCTGAATATGCTGGCATGGTGTCCTCCGGGTCAGGAGGACGCTTGTCTTTTAGAAACCCGAATGGATGCCCCTGTAGTACACGAATTGGAGTCCTCTGTAACAGAGGATGAACACCAATAGTTGCAACAACTTTTACATGAACTTGAAGACATTTGCTGAACCAGTTGCACTACCACCTATCAGAAATGAAGAACATCGTATTCCTCTTAAGCCTGGAGTAGAAGTAATTAATCTTCGTCCATATCGATATCCACCCTTGCAGAAAGATGTCATGGAGCAATTAATTCAGGAAGTGTTGCAGTCAGGAATCATTCGGGATAGTCATAGCTACTTTGCATCTTTAATGGTCATGGTTAGGAATAAGGATGAAACGTGGAAGTTTTATATCATCGACTCCTAAACAGTCATACCATTAAAGCAAAATTTTCCATCCCACTTATAGAGGAGCTAATCGACGAACTTCACGGAGCAACTTATTTTTCTAAGCTTGACCTCCGGACCGATTATCACCAGGTACGGATGGCTACGGAAGACATCCATAAAACGGCATTTCGAACTCATATGGGGCACTATGAGTTTTGGTGATGCCCTTTAGGCTCACCAACGCGCCGGCAACCTTCCAAAGAAAAATGAATCGTTTGTTTCACAGGGAGTTGCGCAAATATATTCTTGTCTTATTCGACGATATTCTGGTATTCAGCAAAACATGGCCTGCCCATTTGGAACATCTTACTCTGATTTTTCAGAAACTTCTCAAACATCAGTTGTTTCTCAAGAAGAGTAAGTGTAGCTTTGGCCAAATACAAGTGTGTTATCTAGGCCACATACTATCCAAGCAAGATGTTGCTACCGATCTGGAAAAAAATAAAGTTATGCTGGACTGTCCTGCACCTAGTTCATTGAAACAGTTGTGCGTATTCCTGAGACTAACGGGGTATTACCGTAGATTAATTCTGCGCTACAGCTAGATAGCAAAACCCCTCACTAAATTCCTGAAATTAGGAAGATTCCAGTGGGCCGAGACAACAAACGAAGCTTTTATAGCGCTGAAAATAGCCGTATCCTACCCGTCAGTGCTCTGTTTACCAGAATTTTCTCAACCTTTTGTGGTGGAGACTGATGCATCAGAAACGGGGGTTGGGGCAGTATTGTTGCAAGGGGGAAGGTCAGTGGCCTATTTTAGCAAAAGTCTGGGCAAGAAGAATTCCCTACTGTCCACATATGAAAAAGAATTGATGGCTATAGTGTTAGCGATGCAGCAGTGGCAGTATTACCTCCTAAAAGGCAAAATTTTTTATTCGAACAGATCAGCATAGTCTCAAATATAGGTTGGAACAGAAACTCTCCATGGTGGCGCAGCAGAAATACCTGTCCAAATTAATGGGATGCGATTATGACATATAATACAAGCCGGGAAAGTCAAATACCTGTGCAGATGCTTTGTCCCGGCATTTTGAAGATGAGGCGGCTGAGCTACGAGCAATGTTCACGGTAACTTCTAACATCCTACAGCTTATTAGACATTCTCGGAGTGAAGACACACACATACAAGAGATTATAAAAGCCAAGGAAGCTGATCCCCAGGTTTTTCCCAGGTATAACTGGTTGCGGGGAATGTTGACTCGCGGAGGTCGTCTTGTAGTGGGAAACACCCCAGCAGTAAAGACTAGATTGCTGCAACTTTCTCATGATGGAGCTGTCGGGGGTCATTCCGGCATTACAACCACTTATCAGCGCATGAAGACTACGTTGTACTGGAGGGGAATGAAAAAGGATATATATAGTTATATCCAGAAGTGCTCTGTTTGTCTCTATTGCAAAGCAAATAATCAGTGGCCGATGGGATTACTACAGGCTCTTCCAATTCCTGACAAAATCTGGAAGGCAATCTCAAAGGATTTTATAGAGGGGTTACCCAAAAGTAAAGGAAAATCAACAATATTGGTGGTTGTCGATCGCCTCAGCAAGCAGACACACTTTGTGGCGATATCTCACCCGTATACCGCAGAATCTATTGCCCAGATTTTCTTGGATTCCATTTTTCGGCTACATGGGTTGTCAAAGACTATTGTGAGTGATAGGGACGCAATATTTATCAGTGCTTTTTGGAATGAGCTTTGAAGGATCTTGGAGGTAGACTTGAAGTTGTCGACAACTTATCACCCCGAACCTGATGGCCAGACGGAGGTGGTGAACAGATGTCTGGACAGTTATTTACGTTGCATGACCTTCGAGCGTCCGCGTCGTTGGGTCTTCTGGCTTCCTTTGGCGGAATGGTGGTATAATACCACGTTCCACAGCGCCACGTGAATTACCCTTTTTGAAGTGGTTTACGGGCAGGAGCCAACTCTGTTTTCGTCATACGATCCAGGAACGATAACAATAGAGGCGGTGGATGGATCGTTAGCAACAAGAGAAAAAGTAATTGCTATTCTGAAGCGAAACTTGGCAGAGGCGCAGAATAGGATGAAAATGCAGGCAGATAAGAAGAGAAGAGAGATCAATTGAAGTTGGGACTTGAGTATACATTCGGCTTCAGCCATATAAACAGATCAGCATGTGAGAGAGAATATCTCAAAAGCTAGCTCCACGGTTTTTTGGCCCGTATCAGGTTTTGGAGAAAATTGGTGCGGTTGCTTATCGATTAAGTTTGTCGGAGGACGCGAAGATACATCTTGTCTTTCATATATCTCAATTGCGGGAGCATAAAGGGGCGTTGCCAGAACAATTAATACTCTTACAACTGCGGTCAATATGGAAGGGAATTTGATGGTCAAACCTATGGCAATTCTAGACAGACGGATTATACAGTGACGAGGACGGGTGCGTATCCAGCTTCTGGTGCAGTGGTTGGACGAGGACACACCTCCCTGGGAAGACTTACAACCATTCCAGTTACGTTATCCACATTTGTTCCTTGGGGACAAGGAAGCTCCTCAAGGGGAAGGCACTGGTGTGAGCCAACCGGAAAACACCAGTGACGTGGCACGTGAATAAGAGATGAAATGAACATTGATTGTTAGTGAGCAGCAGAGGAGGGGCATTTTGGCCTTTTTGTGTTGGTTGTAAGGTCTATAAATAAACCGGTAAGGGTAGTCTGATGTATGTTTTGATGTTATGTTTTTTCCCTGTTCGTCTTGAATTGAGTTGAGCGGGAAGCTCCTCGTCAGAACTGTCTGTTCAGGAGAATTCTCCTTAGGGCAGTGTTTGTTTCTTGATTCTTCTATGTTGATTGACCTGTAATTTCCTTTGATTGGTGAATTTCCTACATGGATCTACTCTCGTGATTGATCTGTTGATTACGATCGCATCAGAGCCCGGAAAATATAGAAAGTATATCTTCAAAGAGCCCAAGCATCATGAGAAGACATCAACATTCATGAAGCTCGCCATGCCCCCGCCTGGTGTGGAAGAAGGAATCATCAACAAATGAGGTTTTTTTTTCTTGTAGGAGTCAACGCTTTTTTTTGGCAGCAATTAGTGGATTGAATCGATTTTGTTGCATCCACGCACATTGTTTATCTCACTACGTTATCGATTTTGTTTCACTAACCCGCAGATGTTCGATTGCGAAAGAAAACAGAAAGGGATACGGATTGCTATTGAATTTTTTGGGTGGAAAACAATTACCAGATTCCCGTGCTGGATCAGTTATTACCTCTCTCAACTTCACTGAAGAATGGAGCCATCGAGATGCAGATGTTCAAAGCATCGGCACCGAAATAAAGTCTTCTCCCGATGGAAGGTGAAAAGAGAACCCGTGTCGAATCACCACGATCACTTTCTTCCGGCGACTCGAGAACGGCGCAGCCGGAGCCACAGCGCCGTCAGTCACCGGCGGCAGCGACGGAGAAGCGGAGAAGTCTGGACCTCCCTGGTTTGGCGCTAGGGCTTTGCAAGCGATGGGAGCAAAGTTGATTTTTGGATTTTCTTTAATAAAATAGAGAATTAAACATTTTTACGAAATAAAAAAAACATACCTACCTATAATATTGCGAAATCAGCATGAATTTGAATAATTCAATCGTGTTATTATTTTCTAAACGAAGCGATATCGAAGCAATCAATCTCGTAGAAATGTTACGAAGAAGTCAACGGCATGTTACACACCATAGATTCAAAGAACGATAGAAATGTTACGCTTTTTGATCTTTTTTTTCCATTAACCAGTTGTTTGTGGTACAGTCAAAAGGCTCAAAGCTGTATGCCATCGTAATTTCTGTCGTCATCTTTCACTATGTGATTACTGGTCTTCATCTTGAGCAAATTAGTCCACAATATGTTTAATAAGCACATCATTATATAATTACAAATAATAACACTCTTTGAAATTTTCTTTTAATATACAAGCAATGGCGGATCCAGGAATTTTATAATGGGGGGCACAAATTTTTTTTTAAATGAAACATGAGCATCTCAAAATCGATTAACCGAGCAACATCAAACAACATATTACATATGATGATATAAAGACTAAAAGTTTGTAACTAAGTCTCTAACAAACAGGATATCTACAAACATTGAAAACTAAATGATTCAAAAGATACCTGAAAGTCAACATGAGTCATCGTCTACTGCATTGAGAGCATATTTCAGAACTGATCCTAAACAAGTCAAAAATCCTAAACAATAAAAAATGAAAAAACTACATAAAATATAGTGAATCAACATAAAACAAAATTAAAAAACTTTAATCTTTTAAAGAAAAATCATCACTCACCAAATCTAAGCAAATGAGGGCCAAAATCATCGCAAGAAAATCGCCAGAAACTTTTCGGGAAAGCAGCAGACGCAAAAACTCTCGGTGAAAAAGATAAATCGCGACTTTTTTTATTTAAGTAGGATATAGACTGCGGTTTTATGATAAAACCGCAGTCTATACTGATAAAACTTCGGCATTATAAAGTATTATAATTTTTTTCATTTAAAACATAATTTTTGAAAATAGACCTATTATATGACATTGATAGAAAAAGTGTTCAACATAAAAGTTATAGATTTCGTTGATATCTATAACTTTCATGTTGAACATGTTTTCTAAAAATGTCATATAATAGGTCTAATTTCAAAAATGGCGGAACTCGGGCCGAACAATGCCATTCACATGGTTCTGTCTGAGTTCCGCTTTTTTAAAAATAGACTTACTATATGACATTTTTAGGAAAAGTGTTTAACATAAAAGTTATAGATCTCGTCAAGATCTACAACTTTTATGTTGAACACTTTTCCTAAAAATGTCATATAATAGGTCTTATAACAAAAGACACGGTTTTAATGAAAAAAATTTATATTACTTGTCTAAAATATTAATTTTTTTTTGCCATTTTAAATTAAGAAAAATAGTAAAATACCGCTTTAAATAAAAAAATTATAATATTGAGGGGAATAGACTGCGGTTTGTGCAATAACCGCAGTCTATTTCCTGTTTTTCTTAAATTTTCAAGACGTCAGGCATCGTGTACATTATCGGGCGTCAGGACAGCGGAATCGGGAACCGGCTAACCCTAAATCGCTGTTCAAAAATTGGGGGGGGGGGCACCGATCTGGACGAACCAAGCCTAATCAAACTTTTCAAATAATTTGGGGGGGGGGCACGTGTCCCTGTGGCCCCCTGTAGATCCGCCCATGTATACAAGTGACAGTACATGAAATCCCCGTGTTCCGCGCGATAATAGCCGGGCCTTGGCGGGCATCGCCCGCCCACGGCGGTTATTAATTTTTTTATAGTTATAAATTTTTTTATTGTTTTAATTATTAATTTATTTTTTATTTAAAAAGTTAAAATATAAAACCTATAATATAATAATACAATTGACTTCATTATTGGCTCAACGGATAGGGGATCTGAATTATATTTAAGAGATACTTTAGAATGACTTCACTTCGGGAATCACATTCTTACATACAATTGACTTCACTATGGGAATTATTGGAATTAAACAATTAAACATGTTATAGAAATGAAAGCCTAAAACATTGATTTAGGCTATATTTGGTTTGGCGGTGGCTGGTGCATCTGGTGGGTCGAAACGTCACTTTAGAACCGGAGGGGGGGTCGAAACGGAGCGGATCGGGGTCGTTTCCTCCTTACTACGGGTACAAACGGAGCAAACGCCGCCGGTGACCGTTTGTTTACCCGCCGTCCGGCGACTTTTGCTCCAAACGGAGGCGGCAAAACGGCGAACCAAACGAAGCCTTAGTTAAGAGTTGAATCATACAGAGTAAATGTGCAACCATTCCAAAGAAATTTAACTCAACAATTAACATAATAAATCATCAATATATATATATATATATATATATATATATATATATATATATATATATATATATATATATATATATATATATATATATATATATATATATCATTTGCATGAAATAAATGAACTTTACAAATTGCATCTACTAAACATTAAATTAGACAAATTAATTTAAGAAGCAACAAAAAATGCTTAGATTTTTTTGTGTGTACTTTGTTTGAAGTTACAGGGCACTTGAAAAACCCCACAAATGCCCATTTCAAAGCATACCTATGAAGATGGTCCGATAAAGGAGAAATTTGGAGAACAAGGCAGTGTAAATTGTGGGGGAGAGGAAGAATCCTTTAGAATGATTTGAAGATGCGGGAATATGAGAGCAGTGGAAGTTCGTCGTCAAGATCCGACATATCCCACAAAATCAGCTTTCTACGGCTGTAGAAGTTGACAGCATGTTTAATTGCAAAGTGGAGCAAATCTTTTAGAGGAGGGCAGGGAAATATGTCCTACACTCTTCAAACTTTGGAGGTTCCGCCGAAAAAAGTACCACGTGAAGATAGGCGAGTAGGATACGTGACCTTTCGAGTCTCCAAAGTCGGCAAAGAGGGTCTACTGCTTGCCTCAGTTTGAAGAAGATCGACGGAGCGAATGAGATCCGTGTGCAAAAGATCTGGTGGGCAATGGGCTTCGGTCTGAAGCGGCAGCGAGGAGCATAAGGGTTTTAGAAATAGTTCTTTATATTATTTTTGGCGGTATATCCAACGGCTGAGAATGTTTTGATGAGATTCCCTCTTACACCAAAAAAATGGTTAAGGATTCCTGTATATATATACAGGGCCATTTACTGATTTACTGGAACCTCCACTCTAACTTTGCTAAATTACTGACAACACCTCTCTTAATTTTGAAATTACAAAAACTTCTTCTAAAGTTTTCATTTCATTACAAAAATCTCCCCTGAAGTTTTAATTTCATAACATTCATGCACAAAAACCTCCCCCTCAGTGTACAGTGTCCGGGGGTATTTTTTTTTCATGGATGCAATAAAATGAAAAGACTGGGAGGTTTTGGTAATGAAATGAAAATTTAAGGGGAGTTTTTTGTAATTTCAAAAATAAGAGGGATGCTCTCACTAATTATGCTAGTTTACAAGGAAGGTTTGGGTAATTATATATATATATACATATAATATATCATATAGATAGTGTAATTTTAATAAGATTTAATGGAATTTTAATATACACTAAACAACAACAAAATATTTTCGTCTAATTTAAACTATTCCCTCATTAAGGGAAAACAATTGTGCAGGAGATCCCTGCCCTTTCGTCTAATTTAAATAAATAGTAATTTAATTAAATCAAATGACATCAACAGGCTTTATAGAGAGAACTTGTAATCCCCTGAAGAAAAGAAGAGATGTTGATACAAATTACTTCTCCTTCAACCCTCAATCATCTATTTTCACTCACACACATAAATGATGTGAAGTTGTAAACAATTAGACCATAATTTTATGACTCCATAGCCCTACAATTATGCTCTACTCTCATAAATAGGGTTTCGTGGTACAAATGGGCGTGGTTGAATGAGCATAAGAAAATATGCTCGACTAAAAAAAGGTGGATAACGGCGTCTCCACACCGCCTGCCGTTCGCACCTGCCTTCCCAAATAAGGCCTAAATCTCGTAGTTCTATTCTCGGCTAAAAAAGGTGCACAACAATTTATTTCCCGAAGAAGAATGATTTAGAGCGCGCCTCAATGAGAGTAGTTTCTCTGGGAATTAACCAAAATTGATGTTCACCTCAAACGAAGGGATCCTGAAGTCATAGATTCCCTGCATTTAAAAAAAATATGACCGTTAACACAACACGGGCGGGCATTCACGGAAAAAAAACCCATAATATATAAGTAAATCCTCACCAAGCATGATAGCATTTAACTGCCTCCTGGCGAACGATCCTCTTCTTATCATCAAGAGCCCCCGATAAAGCATCAAAAACCTAATACAAGGTCAAAATCTACTAATATCAATAACAGCACACTAAATCTGACATACTGAAATAATTAAAATTCAGCGCAAAATTCACAGGGAAAAACTCACACTCCGTTTGGCGCGGCGGTTTTGCTCCGGTGAGTTTGGACAAAACGCCGCCGTCATAGGATGTATGTTTGGGATGAAAACGATTACAACGACCACCACCAAGAAAAGAAAACAAGTTCTTGAACATAAAAGTAGATGAAAGTTTCTTATGTGAGGTCCGGCATTCATGAACGACGGTTCATAACCATCGCGTTCGTGACAGCCACCGTCATGACAAACGGAGCCTCAATGGCAATCATGCAGCTAATGCCAAGGAAAATTTCCCATGGAAGCTTTCTATAAACATACAGATGGCACAATTAAGTGGTTGCTTGAAATTTAAAAATAAGTTCTACAAATCAATACCAGTATCCGCTATTTGGTCTGAACATTCGATTCAAACTCAACTAATCAACGAAAAACTCCATTAAAAGTGTGATATAAATTTCACAAAACATGAGTGCCAAAAAAAAAATCACATGCTTTCAAAACCTGATTTCTATCTGCCAGCAACCAAAGAGGCCGCTAAGCAACAACTAAAACACCCCTTTACATTATTGCGTGCACTCTCTTTCTTACTCTTTAGATTTGAAGAAGTTTTCCGCATTCTTTGTTGAGTTAATCTATGAAAAGACGGAAAAATAAACTAAAGAAAGAAAAAAATGAAAAGTAGAACAATGCAAAAGCAGGGGGGAAGGCTGCCTCCGTTGGACACCGTGCAAGAGGGGACACTATGAAATGGTGGGAATATTGTTGTCCTGTGCACAGGGGTCATCATATGACAGTCAGGTGCAGTCGCTGCAGAACACTATGCATGGGGGAACACCATGCGACAATCAAGAATACTGTTGTCACCGGGCATTGTGCATAGGGGAGTTGTACGATGGATCGAGAGTTACTGTTGCGGTAACTGTAAGATATTGTGAACCAGGGGGCCACTGTGTGATGGCGAGGAGTAAACTGATGCATGGCACTATGCACGAGGGAACACGGTGCAATGGAAGAGATAATATCATCGGCAGACACTGCACGAGATCTAAATGGGGCATTATGAGTCTTGTGAGCTAGTTTTATTGGGGGGGGGGATATATCACCTTCAATATGTTAAGAGTCCTTGATGTGATACTTCAGCCGGTTAGTCGGAACAAGTCCAACTTTATGTAAGCCAAACCCAAGGGATTGAATCAGACCATACAAAACTAAACCAACCAAGTTTTCTGGTGTTCAAGCATTTTCAAGGCAAAATCCTTTGAGGGGAATTAAGATCTTTTGAGTTATTTTATTTAAATTGAGTTTAGGTAAGAAAATCAAAAGGAATAATGGGCCAGAAAATGCTTCAAAATGATTCTGGCTCAGCTATTTTGTGGCATAGCACGATTCCTTGGGTTTGGCCCATATGAAATTGAACGGCGAACTGTGATGCATCATCAATTGAGAGACTTGAAAGCTTCTGACAGAGCGATCTACTTGTTCAAATGTAGACTTGCTTATCTGATTTTAGTTTATAATCTTTTCAAGTTCTCTAATGCTCTTCCTACACCAAAGGATCAGAGGTATGGTGATGATGGATCTTTCAATTTGCAGAGTTGCTTCCTTGATTCCCTAAACCGCATTGATTGCTTTACTCCTACCTATAATTTCTTCATGACTGGTTCATGGAGGAATAACAGATGCATGATGTATGGCAACATACTCCAATCAGATTAGGTCTGATTAAAATAATTGAATCATACTTATGAGCATGAAAATCTATAAATAAGACGATATACATAACAAGTATTATAGGGAGAAATAAAAAGAAATATCAACCTGAGTTCTTAAAGGATAGATCCTCGTATGAGGAAGACTCGTTAGAGCTGCAAGACATTCAATCGCTGTTTCTCGAACAAGCTGAAATACAGAACACACATGCTAAGATGAAATAGATATAATCATCGGAAATTCCAGTTAGAGTATGACACAGCAAGCTTCTAAAAGCATGTGAAGCTAAAAAAGGTAAAACTGAACAGAAAATAAAAATTCATGGCAATAAACTTGTCTGTTGGTGAGAACAAGGTCTTGAATATCATTCCAAATCTATTAATCGTCAATAATATACAGACTTTACATTGAAATGAAAAATGTTGTAAACATAGCCCGTTTCAGTTACTAATTGGGAATGATATGAAATAGAAGTGGAACAGAAGCCAAGAAATAAAAAAAATTGTCACTACCAAGTCACCAAAGGATACCGGTGCTATAAAAAGAGCAATGCTCATAGCACCCATGAAGTTGCTATTAGTCGTCATGTTATAATAGCACCCCATAAAATTACCACGAGGCTATCAGCACATCATCAAAAAAACAAAAAAAAATTTAAAAATTCTATTGTTTTCAAACCACATAATGTTGAATCTAAATCATAGCAAGACATCAAAAACCTTCATAATATATGCAATTGCACAATTTGATGAAAAGCCAAAAATTAAACACTGTAGAAGAATACTTAGGCGAAAATATGAAACCTTGTATATCCTTCTTGTGTTTCAAATTACAAGTGTGAATACAAATATATAGGGAGAGAGAGAGAGAGAGAGAAAACCCTATTACAAGATGTGGGACTAAACATCCTAGTTAAGAGGCTAAATGGGCTTTTACTAATGGGCCTTTACATATATCATTTGTTGAGATGCGCATTATTATTATTGTATTTTGTATATTTCCTTGTTTTTCCTAGTCCGCCTCTATATATAGAGGGGATTAGGGTTTCCTCCTTCAATTAAGTCATTTTTTACTTTTCTCTCGACATGGTATCAGAGGGTTAGACGATTAGGGCTCCCATATCCACCTCCGCATCATTCCGCTTCCGCATCTCGTCCCTACATCCCGTCAGCTTCCGCATCCCGCGTTTTGCTCCCTGTCGACTTCCGCTCCCTATCGGCATATGCGGCTTCTACGGCTTCTTCTCCCTGCTTCTTCTTCTTCTTCTTCTTCTTCTTCTTGGAAGTTGGCAGGTGTCTTCTTCTCCATATGCACCTTCCAAAGTACTATTGGGGGGATGTCGTTCTCACTGCCGCCTATCTTATTAATCATATGTCCTCTCATGTTCTGGGATATAACACTCTCCTTCACACTCTTGGTGTGTCTCCTACTGCTCTCCAACCTCGTATATTCGGTTGTGTTTGTTTTGTCCAGATTCACCAAAGGACTAAAGTTGATCCTCGAGCTCACAAGTGTGTTTTTATCGGCTATGCTCCTACTCAAAAGGGTTATAAATGTTTTGACCCGGTTCTTAAGAAAGTCTTTGTTATCATGGATGTCACATTCCGTGAATCTGAGAGCTACTACGGGCCCTCACTTCAGGGGGGACCTCTTCTATGTTGGAAGTGAGTTCCTTAACTCCTTTACACATTCCTCTGTTATATCACTATCACTCGACTCCATCTCCTATTGCTCCTGCGCCAACTCCTGCTGCTCCTATTGCCAATCCCCTACAGGTTTACTCTCGTCGTACCACGGGAACGAACACACCGGCCCCTATCTGAGACCCAGAGCAGACATTTGATACGTCGTCAGGTTCCCTTACTCCAATGGAAGGTACTTCTACTCAACATCTGTTACCTCACTTCGTCTCCTACTCGTCCCTAACTGCTTCCCATAGAGCTTTTGTCTCTTCTTTGGATGCTACTTCAACCTCCACTTCATGGGAGGATGCTCTCTCTGATCACAGGTGGAAGGCGGCTATGCTTGAAGAAATACATGCCCGGGATAAGAATCACACATGGGACCTTGTACATCTGCCTAAAGGGAAAACTGGTGTGGGATGCAAGTGGGTGTTCTTTGTCAAACAGAACACTCAGGGAGTTGTGGAAAGGTACAAGGCTAGGCTGGTTGCTAGAGGGTACACTCAGATGGCTGGTATTGATTACCAAGAACACTCTATAAGGATTCTCCTGTCGTGTGCGGCCTGCAAGGGGTGGAGTCTCAACCAACTTGATGTAAAAAATGTGTTCCTTCATGACGATCTCGAAGAAGAGGTATGCATGGCTCTACCTCCTGGTCTCTCCCCTGGAGGATCTGAAGACAAAGTGTGCAAGATGAAGAAGGCATTGTATGGTCTGAAACAATCACCTAGAGCCAATAATGAGGTTCATACTCTTTTCATCAAAAATAATGAAGGACTCGTCATTTAGATGCTTTGGATTCTCCCAGAGGGCCAGAGCAATGAGGTTCATACTCTTTTCATCAAAAATAATGGAGGAAAACTAACTGTTCTGATAGTTTATGTAGATGACGTCATTATAACAGGTGATGATCAGAATGAGATTTAGGCATTGAAAGTGAGACTGGCGAAAAAATTTGAAGTAAAAGACTTGGGGAACCTCAAGTATTTCTTGGGTATTGAGTTTACAAGGTCCAAACACGGGATATTCATATCACAAAGAAAGTATACTCTAGACTGTCTTATAGCTTCAGGAATGAGGGAGTGCAGACCGGATGACACTCCAATCGAAGTCAACCACAGACTTGGAAAAGATGATGATGACCTGATTGAGGGCATTCCCAGCTTTCAGAGGCTGGTTGGAAAACTGATCTGCCTATCGCATACTCGCCCAGATATCTCCTATGTTGTAGGAGTGCTCAGTTAATATATGCATTCCCCGAGGACTCGTCATTTAGATGTTGCTCATCTTGTCCTCAGATATCTCAAGTTCTCCCTGGGAAATGCATCCTATTTTCATCAAATAAAGAGCTGACTATTGAGGCGTACACAAATGCTGACTGGGTTGGATCGATTGAAGATCGACGGTCCACGTCTGGGTATTGCACTATGGTGGGTGGAAATTTAGTCACTTAGAGGAGTAAAAAACATGTGGTTGTCAGATCGAGTGTTGAGGCGGAGTTCAGGGCTATGACTTACGAAATCTGTGAACGGCTATGGATACGTACCATTTTGACTGATCTTAGTTTTAAAAGTAGTGAGCATATCAGGCTATACTACGATAACAAGGTTGCGATCAGTATTGCTCACAATCATGTGCAACATGACCGTACAAAATATATTGAAATTGACAGACACTTCATTAAAGAAAATATAGATAAAAGCATTGTTGTTACTCTGTTTGTGCCCTCTGAGCAACAATTGGCAGACCTACTCACGAACGTATTATACAGTGGTTTCTTTAAAGAACTTATTGGCGAGTTGGAAATGTTCGACATCACACACCCAACTTAAGGGGGGGGGGGGGGTATTGAGATGCGCATTATTATTATTGTATTTTGTATTTTTTCCTATTTTTTTCCTAGTCTGCCTCTATATATAGAGGGGATTAGGGTTTCCTCCTTCAATTAAGTCATTTTTACTTTTCTCTCGACATCATTCAACACTCCCCCGCAAGCTGGAGCGTACAAATCGTAGGCACCAAGCTTGGACAAGAACTGATAGTACAGAGATCGTGATAAGGCCTTGGTGAAGATGTCAGCAACTTGATCGATAGCTGGGACATGCATTAACTTTATCTTCTTTAATTTAACCTTTTATCGAATAAAATGACAATCAACCTCAATGTGCTTCGTCCGTTCATGGAAAACAGGATTTTTGGCAATGTGTATGGAAGTCTGACTGTCGCAAAGTAGGGTGGCCGGTGCGGAAAGCATGACTCCTAAATCATCAAGGAGACCCTCAAGCCAAGTGAGCTCAGACACAACAGCTGTCCTTGAACGATACTCGGCCTCAGCAGATGAACGGACAACAACTGACTGTTTCTTGCTACGCCATGTAATGAGATGTCCGTCAAAATAAGTGCAGTATCCACTTGTGGAACGTCGATCATCTAATGAGCCAACATAATCGAGCGTCACAATAAGCACTCAGAGATAAGGGAGACGAAGTGTATACAAGTCTCAGTCTAGGAGCAGTTTTCAAGTATCGAAGAATGCGCTCAACTCTAGGAGCAGTCTTCAAGAATTGACTGACAATCCCAACAACAAATGATATATTAGGTCTTGTAACAGTGAGATATATAAATATATCCCACAAGACGACGATAATACTCTGAGTTTGGAAGGAGTAGATCAGAATCTGAGGCATGAGCTCAGAGCTTGTGATTAATATCCATGGGAGTGTCGGCGGGCTTGCATCCAGAGTAGCCCGGGTCATGAAGCAAGTCAAGACAGTACTTACTTTGAGATAACACCAGTCCATCAGGTCGTCGAGCCACCTCGAAACAAAGAAAGTAACAAAAACATCCCAGGTCCTTTGTTTGAAACAGTCACCAGATGTTATTTGATCGTATGTATTCCTGTAAGATCGTCTCCCGTAATCAAAATATCATCAACATATAGAAAGAAAATCATTGTGCCTGTTAGACGATGCCGAGTGAATAATGAGAAGTCGGTTGAACTCCGAGTGAACCCAATAACACTAACAGTCTGACTAAATTTTTCAAACCATGTCCAAGGTGACTGTTAGAGACCATAAAATGACTTCTTCAGACAACAGACAAGAGACTCTCTCGTGGTCTCAAACCCGGGAGGTTGTTGCATATAGACGATTTCCTGCAAATCACCATTAAGAAAAACATTTTTTACATCTAGTTGGTGCAACTGCCAGTGTCGATGAACAGCGAGGGAGATCAACATACGAACAGTATTCAGTTTGGCAACTGGAGAAAAGGTCTCATCATAATCTAGACCGTGTGGTTGAGTAAAACCACGAGACACCGTACGAGCTTTCAAACGTTGAACCGCTCCATCTGGTCCTTGTTTGAAGGCAAACACCCACTTACAACCCACACAAGTCTGTCCAGAAGAAAGGGGAACAAGATCCCAAGTGTGGTTTGCCCAAAGAGCAGATATTTCTTCGTCCATAGCCGCTCGCCATCCCGGATGTTGGAGAGCCTCCTGCACAGAAGTAGGGATGGTAATAGAGGATAAAGAAAGAGCAAACTGGCGAAGTCCCGGGGAGAGACGGTGAAAGGAGACATAATTTGTCATTGAGTGAGCAATAGAAGTAGTTCCCGAATCTGCAGGCTGTAAAATATCATCAGAGGAGGGCATCTCCTGTAGGGTAGTGGATGAAGGAGGACGACGAGTACACACACGACTAATAGGTGGTTTGTGTGGAAGTGGTGGGTTTGGTGGGAGTGGTGTAGGAAGGAGAGGGGAAAGGGTGGAAGTAATCGGGACATCAGGCCGCGGAAGGAGAGATGGAGGGAGAGAATCAGTTGGTGGAGAATGATATGACTGGTTTTCGAGAAATATGACATCAACAGACGTAACAACTTTGCGATCTTTAGGAGAGAAACAGACATAACCCTTCTGAGTACGGGAGTAACCAACAAACATATATTTTGTGGCACAAGGAGCGAGCTTGTCTGTGGACGGACCAAGATTATGAACATAGCACACGCATCCAAACACGCGAGGGGTGACTGAAAAGGGAGGTGTGGGGGGAAAGAAGGTTGAAGGGAACCGCAAAGTTGAGAACAGAGGAAGGCATGTGGTTAATAAGAGAACATGCAATAGAGACCTCGAAATTCCAATATTGCTTGGGAACATTCATTTGAAACATAAGAGAGCGGGTAACTTCAAGGAGGAGGTGATTCTTGCATTCAGCAACGCCATTTTGTTGGGGGGTATAGGCATAGGAGGTTTGGTGGATGATTCCAAACTCAGTTAATAGGTTGGAAAACGCATGACTAGGGTATTCACGGGCATTGTCAGAACGAAGAGTTTTCATTATAGTGGAGAAATGGTTGCGAGTTTCAGTGATAAAGGCACGGAACACACCCGACAGTTCAGAGCGATCATGAAGGAGATACAACCATGTCACCCGAGAGTAATCATCTACAAATGTAGCGAACTAACGATAGTCAAAAACATTGGTGATTTTGTATGGTCCCCGAATATTAGAGTGAACAAGATCAAAGAGGGCAGCACTCCGAGTGGGATGAGGCGAGAACGTAGACCGATGATGTTTTCCATAAATACAGGATTCACAAGTGAACTCTCGGATGGAGACATCGGGAAGAGCTTTGCGGAGTATGTTTAGAGGAGGGTGTCCAAGATGGTGATGCCACTCAGAAAAGCTAACAGAGGACAAAACCGTCAGAAGAGAGGGGTCAAGGATGTAGAGACCATTCGACAGATGCCCTTTTCCAATGATAGACTGTGTCTTGCGATCCTGCATAACACAGAGGTGGAAGAGAATGTTACGTAGCAATCAACATCTTGAGTGAGACGACTAATAGAAATAAGGTTGAAAGGAGAGCCCGGAACATGAAGAGAAGAGCGAAGAGTGATGGAGGGACTAATGTGAATGTCGGCGGAGCCAGAGACAGGAATGGTGTCCCCACTTGCAACAGTAATAGACTTGGGATGCACCGAGTCCAAGTAGCGAGATGGCTGTCGGGAGGTAATATGTTGGGAGGCCCCTGAATCAAGGATCCAGGACAAACTATGGGCAAGACAGGAAAACACACCACCATAAATGAACACCACGGAGCTTGAAGAGTGGTCGACCATCCTTTGAAGTTGTTGGATTTGGAGTCGCAAGTCAGTAATGTCATACGAAAGACTTTGTGAAGTAGAATGGGCAGTCATGGGCAAAGAAGTCGCAGCGGCTGAGAAGCAAGTTGTGTGGTCAAGGCGAAGTCGCAGCGGCTAGGATGACAAAGAGACCCCGGGAAGTCTCGGCGGTTAAGTAGAGAGCCTCCAGCGGCAAGGGCAAACCGTGGAGAATACCTGCAGGAGAAGCTACCAATTCGTAGCAAACCACAGGCGGCAAAGCAGAGCCAGGCCGTAGCGGGAATTAGAGCCCGCAGGTAGGCAGGAGTAGTGGAGAAACAACGGACTAGCGGGTAGACAAGAAGCAAGTCTCGCAGAAGCAGAGGGTGGAGCCACAATAGACGGCCAGTCCGCGTGACAAGCAGAGAAGTCGCGAACCCACGAGAGGCTTGAACGCGTGAGTAGGCTGAGCGAGCTAATCGCGTGAATAGAAAGAGAAGCCGAGAAGAGGTTCGCAGCGGGCAGACTGCGCAACAGGAGACACCGCAAGAGCAGTTCGCGCGATAGCACAACTGACAGAGGCTGGAGAACAGTGACTAAGGTCGGGCAGCAGGAGCGGCAAGATAGAGGCAACTTGCAGAGATCGCGGCGACAAGACAAGTATGCGGCGAGAAGACGAGGAGGATTCCTGCGGATTGAGGGACAGGAAGCAGAGAAGAGCGCAGCGATTACGGAGAATCCGCAGCGGCAAGAATAGGAGTAAAAGCAAGTCGTGCGACAAACCACACAGTTAGACCAAGAGGAGCTCTGGGACAGTTCACGCAACAAGACAACGACGGCTAGAAGAGGATCACGCGCCAGAGAAGGCCGCGATTTAGGACAGAGGAGATTGCAGCGGCAAGGAATCCGCAGCAGAGAAGCCAGCGACAAGAAGGTCGCCGCGAGAAGAAGGGAAGAGGTCGTCACGACTAGAAGAGAGATCGGCAAGATTGGTCGCGGCTACAACAAAAGAGAGAAGCGGCTAGGGATGTATGACCGCACAAGAAGGGTGGGGGGGTGGTTCCACGGGAGGAAAGCTATAAAAGCGGAGTGGGGGTGGTTCCACGAGAGAGGAGAAGCCAAGTAACAAGTAGACAGAATGGGTGGATAACAAGGGAGTAACCGCAGAAGTGGGGGTGTAAGAAAGAATGGCGGATAGCAAGGAGTAATCGCAGAGGCTGGGCGGTTAGAAATCGACTTGTCCGCCCGAAACCCCGGGTCGAACAACCTGCCTCTGATACCATGTAGAAGAACACTTAGGTGAAAGAGAGAAAAAGAGAGAAAACAAATATATAGGGAGAGAGAGAGAGAAAACCCTATTACAAGATGTGGGACTAAACATCCTAGTTAAGAGGCTAAATGGGTATTTACTAATGGGCTTTTACATATATCATTTAACAAACACCACACAAAATTTCATCAAATTTCCTTGTTTTAGCCACCTGAAAGCACAAAATTTCATCACGCCTGGAGGAGGCGTCCATCATGCCTGGAGGAGGCCTCAAAACTCTTGGAGGAGTCCACGAAACACCCGGAGGCATCGAAATGCTGGAGAAGGCCACAAAATGACTGGAGGAGCAGCAATGGCGGGCATCGGAAGGGAAGATGTCGTTCGGGGAGAGGAAGAGACGGAATCGCGGATTAGGGCATAAATAAAATGAGGTGTTGATCTATTTTTGGGGTGCTATTAGCCTTATTACATGGTGCAATTATTTGATAATGATCAATATCTTGTAAGCAACAAAATTTCCGACAACTCTAGTCATTCCTACCAAAGAAGCCATGAATAATGAATGCAGGAACATAATAAAAAAAGCTTTATCAAGCTACTCTGAGAGAGAGAGAGGGTTACCATCATGTGAGGGTAAGAGATTAACTTAACCAGGTGATTTGTGACTATATGAGCATAACCTATTATTTCTTCTTTTCCTGCATTCACATAAATTTTCATGAAAGAATAAGAGGACTGCAATCCATGACAAAATAAAAAGTAACAGACCATATTCTTGTGATAATCTTATGAAATAAATAGTAAATCAACAATTGTGAATGTAAAGATTTGTCTACTTAAGCTTTTCTCAAAATACTTATAAAGAACTGACAACCAAATAATCTTTTCTCTACGGGAAATGTGACGCGGGGTAGGCTGTGAAGTGGATGGATTCTAACGCAAGCTTATGTGAGTGCTGAGTTGACTAAACAAATCTAATTTATATGATGCACGTACCATTTGAATTAATCCAAAATTTAATTGAGTAATAAATTAAATAGACTAAGCAACCAAACAAGACATTCACCAAAATTTCAAGTGAATAAGCAAAAACATATTATCCTTCGCACAAGGGTTTAAAGCTAAACATGCACAAATGGATTTTAAAGGAAAATAAGAAAATTTAAACAATTGCATACGAGAGTCAATGTTCCCAAACAACTATGCAATAATCTTTCAATATCTAACAAAGAAGAAACACAATGCAAAATACTCACAAGCAAAGAATTTCAATAGCGGCGATAGGTGTGGCTCCAATTGATGAAGGCAACGTTTGTGATAATGTCATCAGCTTGAGACGCAGATGAAGAAATGAGGAGTGCAGCTGGAGATGGACGAAGGGCGGTCTAATGGGGTAATGGAGGAAGAGGGATTGTTGGCCAAAGTGGGAAGTGGGGCTTGTGGTTGAAGTGGGGATTGGGGTTTGTAGTTGAAGTGGGAAGTGGCGCTTGCGGTTAAAGTAGGGGAAGCGGTGTGGGCTTGCAGTGGCTGCAGGTTTACGGGCGGGTGCGGTGTTGTCGAAAACGTCATTAGTGGTTGGAGGCAGGTACGATGCATGAAGGCCATGCGGGGGCGAATGGGTGAAGTAGATGAGATGTTTGCAGTGTAGGGTTTGGCAAAGGGGTCTGGCATGCGAGAAACAGGAGGATGGTCGGACTTCAGTCGGATCGAGAGGGCTTGTCGCAGTAGATAATGGCAAAGACGAAGAAATACGAGCGGTTATGGCCGTGGCGAGGGGGAGAGGAGACGTGCGGGAGAGGAATTACGGGAAATGAGGACGGTTTCAAGATAGTAAAATTACGAGAGGGGAAATTTGGCGGAAACTAAAGAGAAACATGGACATCGCACCCCGGAATTCTACAACGTCGTACCACGATATGATTGTCGGCTCTGGATTCTCTCACAAAACTAACAATATCTCCAAATGACAGTCATCACGCCTGTTTATAAAGAAAGGGGGCTTGGGCAAATGACGTGAACGACTATGATTGGTTGTTACGCCCGATGTCCGAATAACACTACATAAAGTCCAAAAAAAATACAATAGTAAAATGGCGCTCCGGACACGCTCACGATCTCAGATATCCAATCCAATCAACGCCACATGTGTGTGTACACAAATGTGTGCCCTGCTGAGTGGTGGCTCAAAGTCCAATGTCGATCATGCAATTGATCCCCATCAAAATGTAAGTTTGTAAAATGGAAGATAGGGAAGGTATGCTTAAATCTTGAGATTGACACAGACTTTATAAAATCCTCATTTGCCCTTCAGGAGATTCTCATACCATATTCCTATGCATCAAGCATCATAACAGCAGACACCTTTTCGACACTTGAGACAATTTAGCTGGCGAGAAAATAGCCTAAATGTACAGAAAGTAGAGTACAAAGGAAAGAACTTTTGATGCCTCCAAAAACAGTAATAGTTGATAACATCATTAGACTTGTACAAAGAAGGAACAAAAGTAGATGTTTTCTGAGATTAGAAGAGGAGAAAAAGAAGGGAAAATGAAAAGAGAATCAAATAAAAGGGGATAGGAGAAAATAGAAGGCAGATGATGCACCCCGCGGCGCGGACCTCTAAATCTCTGTTAATTTTATTGTATGTTTTCATTTTTGTAATTTATTTGATGTGTTTATTCGTCATCGTATTGCATTTCGCTTGTTCGTGTTTTATTGTATGTTTTTTCAATTCCGGCCTATTGGCTCGACCAACCAATAAGACCTTAAATAAATAGGCAAGTAAAAATTTATTATAAAATGGAAAATTAAATTGCATTAAAATTTAAATTATTAAATTAATTGAGGTGTCAATAGGTCTACATCAACTCATCGACAATGTCTCAAGAAAATCGAGTATATACATTCTCTACAAGATGAAGATCACATACTTAGATCTGACAACTTCAATGCCTAAAAAGTATTTGTCCCCTAGGTCTATCACCTCAAATTCCCTTGGGATTCTTTCCTTAAAAGTTTGGATTTGATTCACATTATCTAATGTTATAACATATCATCCACAGATAAGAGTAGTCAATTTACCTACCATGTGCTTGATGAACAACATGTGATCAACATAGCACTGCATCTAACCAAAGTCATCATAACCTTGTGAGATCTCCCAAATTAGACCCTAGGAGAATGTTTCAAGTCATATAGAGCCTTCTTCAACCTACAGATCATCCCTTCAGATCCTTCAAGAGCAAGACCAAGAGATAGAGGCATATATACCTCATCCTCTAGGTCCCTGTGAAGGAATGCATTCTTCACATCTAACTGACCAAGTTTACATCCTTTACAGACCGCATTGGAGATCAGGACTCTTCTAGAATTCATCTTCGCTACTAGAGCAAAAGTTTCATGATAATCAATCCCAATCGCCTGAGTGTAGTTTTTAGTCACCAATCTTGTCTTGTATCTTTCAGTAATCTCTTGGAAGTTCTATTTAACTGAGAAGACCCACTTACACTTAAAACAGTCTTCCCTTGAGAAAAGCGCACCAGATCACACATGCATTTCTTTCAAGAGCACACATTTCCTCAAGCATCATTTATTGTCACTTATAGGGACCAAGGGCTTCTTGTTAAGAGGAAGAAATAGACATAGAAGACCCTGGCGAAGACAAAAGCTCTATGTGAAGCAGATAAAGAATCATAGGTCACAAGCTAGGGCAGTGGATGTTGTGTATAAGCACGATTATCTTAGGAAATAAATATAGATCCAATGTCAGTTCAGGTATTATGAGCGAAGTATGTGCGTGTACACCCTTGTACCTCTGAGTGTAAACGCACAAAGGGTGAGAAAGAAATATCTCTTGGTCATTGGAGAGAATAGGAGAATTAGGAATAGGAATAGGAAGCTGATATGAGAGAGGAATGGATAGAGGAATAGAAAGGGAACTCCCTTCCATCGTAAGAGGTCCCACAGTAAGCCACTGATTCCCAAAAAGTGACGTTCATGGTAACAAAGATCTTCTTGGTCCTAAGATGAAAGTATTTGTAACATTTTTATGTGAGAGAATACCCAATAAAGACACGGTTTAGGTCTCAGGAGTTAAGTTTGGATCTGTGATGCACATGCAAAGCGCACACGCCCAAAGATACGAGAATGGAGTTGAGTGGGAATAACCTGGAGAGTCAGGGGAGCTTTATGTCCAAGGATGTAAGTAGGATGCACGCCTATTGAATCACAAGTAGATGTGAATCATCATATTGGTAGAGATGAGAGTTATTAAAGAAGTAGCAAGTTGCCAACGTCTAATTGGAAGACTATTTAACTCTCACACAATTCCTGACAAAACTTATATCATCGGAGTTCTTAGCCAATTCATGCAAACTTCAAAGATTCGTCATCAACAAGTTGTTCATATGGTTCTTCAATGCTTAAAGACTTACCTTGAGAAAGGAATCTTAGAAGTTGTTCATATTGTTCTTCAATACTTAAAAGACTTACCTTGAAAAAGGAATCTTATTCTCCTACACTGGTCTACTTGATCACAACAAGTTAGGTCTGAAGGTCCACACAAATGCAGATTTGGTTGGTTCTTCCACAAATAGAAGGTAAATCACAAGATATTGTACCACCACATGATGTGTGGAAGCAAGAAACAAAATGTTCTCTCATGTTCAAGTGAGGTTGAGCTCAGATCCATGGCTTGAGGAACTTGTGAAGGCTGTTATTGAGAATCTTGAAGAGAACTTGAAGCTTCTAAAGGATGAGACTATCAAACTGTATTGTAACAACAAGGTAGTCATCATCATTGCATATAATCACTAAGAAAATTGAGGCGGTCAAAGAAAGAATTAAAGATGAAACTATTTGTTTCTTTCATCCAAATTCAAGTGATTAGGGCTCTGATGGGGGCTCATAGATATAGTTATGTTGGAATCCTATTAAAATGTGTTGCATGCCTCACGAAAGATCACATCACTGATCGAGAGAGAGAGAGAGGAATCGAAACTTGGAGAGGACAATTTCTTCCCTCTATTTCCCTTATCCCCCAATGTTGGAATGAGAGGAGGGATCTGTTACGGGCCCGTGATTGGGAACGTGTGCACCGGGGAAGAGGAGGGAAGTCCTCGATGGCGGAGGAGGAGGCATTCCTGGAGGTCCGACGATCTATGGTGGCGATGGAGGCAAGCGGGTCTCGATCGGCGTTGGCGTGGCGCGTGCGGCTTGCTGCGGGATTAGGGTTAGCGGACGGGAGAGAGAGAGTTAAAATTATAAAATGAAATACTTCTTCTTTGCTTTCCCATAGTTTCCCCCATCCGGGTCTTAAGTAGCAACACCAAAACGCCCCCTCCTTGGGCTTAGACACGGAGGATTAAACAAGCGCGGAATAAAAATATAAAATAGAGTAGATACGGTCGACGAACTACGCGACTGAGGCAGGACCATAACATCTCCACCCCGCCCGACGAAAAGCTTGCCCTTAAGCTTGGTCTGTAGTGATGGTCGGCGGCGGGTCGCCCGTGTCAGTGTCATCACCCCGTTCGGCATCTGGGTCGTCGATCTCCAACCAGAAGAGGTGTTTGCAGCGATGTCCATGAAAGAATATCTTGTCGCAGTAGTAGCAGAGGCCCTTGGCTCGACGGTCATTCATCTCTTGTGGTGATAGTCGTTGAATGGCAGCAGGGCGGTCGACGTCGCGTTTCGGGCCGAGGAGACTGACGGTGGCCGATGACAGAGGGCGCGAAGTACGATTGGACCCATCGGTGTCCCGGTGATGTAGGTGAGGGCGATCCAAGAGCAGTCGCTTCTCGCAGACGCGAGCCAAGCTCATTGTAGTGGTCAGAGTTGCGGGTGCTTGAGATTCCACATCCATACGGAGGCGCTCATGAAGTCCCGCGGTGAAGAAGGACACCTGCTGTGTCGGAAGAACGGAGGTCGTGCGGGCCAGGTGGACTTGAAACTGCTCGAGGTATTCGTCGATCGGACCGGTCTGTCGGAGTGAAATGAGATCCGCCAAAGGATTGCTGTGGAGCGGTGGGCCGAAGCGGAGGGTGCAGTGTACCTTAAAATCTTTCCAAGATAGGAGCGGTTTCTCTTGTTGCAGATGGGAAAACCAAAGTTGTGCGGGACACATCAGGTGGAAGGCAGCAACGTGGAGCCACTCTTCCCACGGGGTCCGTTGGTGGGCGAAGAACTGCTCACAACGAGAGAGCCAGACTAAGGGGTCTTCGTGGCTGTCGAATATGGGAAAATCCATCCGCAAGTACCGCGACACCCCATCGTTCTCGTGCCGCGGGGGAAAATTTTCCGGCAGGGTTGGCGGGATCGGCGTCTTACTGGAGGAGCCCGTCGCCGGTTAGGCCGGTCGGTTAGCCGCTAGTTGGGTGGTGACAACTGCAATGAGGGCGTTGTTGTTATCCGTGAGGAGCTTGGCGAGGGACTCGAAAATTTGCGAGAGGGAGGGATGTTCGGCCATCGTGGAGGACGAAATCAGAGGGTTGTCGGCGCTGGAGGGAGTGGGGGAAGAAGTGGTCGGCGGCGGAAGTATTCCGGCAGAGGCAGCGATCAAGGGGCCTCCGTCGATGGAGGAGCCGAGAAGGATGCTTGGGGAAGAGGGGTCGGTGGCGGAGGAGAGAAGAGAACCCCCGTTGAGCGAGGAGCCAGGGAGTATCGGCGGCCGAAGGAGTGGATCGGCCCGGAGTGGGCGGAGCGGGGTTGATGTCGGCCGGATCGGGTGCGGGGAAGCCGACACAGTGCGGCTGGGGCGGTGGGGGCCCGGATCGAGGCAGTCGACGGCGTCCGGATGGAGCAGAGGTGGAGAAGCTTCGCGGTCGGTCGGTGAGAGGACCTCCCTCTGATACCAAGTTGTTACGGGCCCGTGATTGGGAACGTGTGCACCAGGGAAGAGGAGGGAAGTCCTCGATGGCGAAGGAGGAGGCCTTCCTGGAGGTCCGGCGATCTATGGTGGCGATGGAGGTGAGCGGGTCTCGATCGGCGTTGGCGAGGCGCGTGCGACTTGCTACGGGATTAGGGTTAGCAGACGGGAGAGAGAGAGAGAGAATAGAGAGAGTTAAAATTATCAAATGAAATACTTCTTTGCTTTCCCATAGTTTCCCCCATCCGGGTCTTAAGTAGCAACACCAAAACGCCCCCTCCTTGGGCTTAGACACAGAGGATTAAACAAGTGCGAAATAATAATATAAAATAGAGTAGATACAGTCGGCGAACTACGCGACCGAGGCGGGACCATAACAGGATCTTGCGGTGAGGAGATGAGAAGGATCGATTGGTGGCTAGGATGCTACCACTCCTAGATCGGGGTTGGGGTGCTCGCCCGATAGTTGGGGTCTCGACCTCTAGATGTATGGTTATTAGGCAGAGAGACAGAGAAAGAGAGAGAAGACTAAAAGCAAAATATAATGGCGTCCAAAGATCTTTCATTACTCCCCCGCCCCCAAACACCTATGTACATATAAGAGGTTCCAACATTACAAGATAACCTGACAAAAACACGATAGTCCAAAAGGGCAATGCGAAAATCAAAAATACATTTATTAAAAAATGAGTGCAAGACATCGACATAGAAATCATGCAAGTCATTCGCCATTTGCTTGTGGGCTACCTTTTTGTTGTCCTGTCACTTGTGTGTGCGACCCCATAACATATTGTTATGGGTTACATGCTCATTTATGATGTTATGAGTTGCGTGCTCATTTATCTAGTCTTAGTATTTATGTACTAATCATATTATGTTTTATTAAGTTTCAGGGATTGAATTACGTATTTCCCCTTGTACGTTTTATTTAAAGGACCCTAGAGATCTTGTATGAGAAATCAATAAAAGTGAAGTCTATTTTCTCAACCCTAAAAGAGATCTTGGAAGCTCTCTTTCAATTGAACATGCCCTGATAAGGCAGCTGCGGTGAAGGCTCTGTAGTATCTCCACCACCGTCATCTCCACCTCCAGCCACTCCTCTGGCAACCTCCGAGTAAGCTCATAACTAATTAGTATCAGAGGCCTAGATCCTTCCCCCGCAATCCATCGTCCGAACCTTTTCATTCCAACATTGAAACAGGACCGCACCTCTGTTGGTTTCACTGCTCTGATACGTCGAAGACCTCGGCAAGCCACGACATCTCCTCCTCAACCGCTGCCAACTCTTGTGTCCTTCCTCTTTGCTCTTTGCTACAGCACTGTCATCGCCAACAGGACCGCACCACTTCCTCTACTCCAACAAACCACCTCCTGGCTTCTTACCTGGCCGACTCTCGATCCCTCCAGACATCGTGACACCTCCTGGCTTCTTTCCGCTTCGACGACAGTCCCGCACGATCTATCTGATCGATGTCGTGGGAGTGGGTGGGCCGAGGGTGCCTTCTCTCTAGGGCCAAAAAAACTCATCGAGTCCTCCCGTTTCCTCGAGCCCACGCTCTTTATCGGGACGACATGACTACGCGTATCCACAAGCTTGATGATCTGATAGTTTCCTTCCTACAGACGTTTTCACTATCCTTCGCAGATTTCATTAGAGCAGTAACTGTCCCCACTGCAGACCGCAGAAGCTCCTCTGCTCATCGTTGTTTATGTCACGCCACCCCCACCACGAGTAATCCTCGCACCGTGATTTACTTGCTTGCAGACACCAGTCCCCGCAGAGGTCACCTCTCCACATATCTTGCTAGCACCTGCCTTTCCGACACATACAGATCCATTTCTTTCGCCAACCATCCCCAATTCAGCATCGTCATTCATGATCGATGCAGCTCTTCTTCCGCCCAAGCTACCGCCACCTTCGATTGTTCACAGTCATTGGGCACCCTCGGCCCACCCACTCCTCGCCATCTTTTATGCCAGTGGGGAGCACCTTGAAGTCTTGCGGCTCGATGCAGCCTACGCAACAATGTGATATTGGAAATTGTTTTGGCGAGAAATCAAGAAACCAAACAATCAAGCAACGCAAGCCCCGTTCGAGCTGAGGACAAGCTCAATTTGAAGGCTGGGAGAGATGTTATGAGTTGTGTTCCCATTTATCTAGTGTTAGTATTCATGTATTATGTTTTATTAAGTGTCAGAGATTGAATTATGTATATTTCACTTGTACGTTCTATTTAAAGGACCTTAGGGGTCTTGTATGAGGATTCAATGAAAGTTAAGTCTATTTTCTCAATCCTAAAAGAGATCTTGGAAGCTCTCTCTCTCTTGAGTACGCCCCGCTTAGGCAGACATGATCAAGGCTCTGTCGTATCTCCTCCACATATAGATCCATTTCTTTTGCCAACCGTCCCCAAGTCAACATCGTCGTTCATGATCGATGCAGCTCTTCTTCTGCCCAAGCTACCGCCACCTTCGATTGTTCGCAGTCATTGGGCACCCTCAGCCCGCCCACTTCTCACCATCTTTTATGCCAGCGGGGAGCGCCTTGAAGTCTTGCAGCTAGATGCAACCTACACAACAACGTGATATTGGGAATTGTTTTGGCGGGAAATCAAGGAACCAAACAATCAAGCAACACAAGCCCCATTCGAGCTGAGGACAAGCTCAATTTGAAGGCTGGGAGAGATGTTATGGGTTGTGTTCTCATTTATCTAGTGTTAGTATTCATGTATTATGTTTTATTAAGTGTCAGAGATTGAATTATGTATATTCCACTTGTACGTTCTATTTAAAGGACCCTAGGGGTCTTATATGAGGATTCAATGAAAGTTAAGTATATTTTCTCAACCCTAAAAGAGATCTTGGAAGCTCTCTCTCTCTTGAGTACGCCCCGCTTAGTCAGCCGCGGTCAAGACTCTGTAGTATCTCCTACACCGTCATCTCCACCTCCGTCCACTCCTCCGACAATCTCCGAGTAGGCCCATAACACATCCATAACAAAATCGAAGAATTAAAAGTGAACATCCAAACTTCATAGATGAGTATAAGTCAACCAACGATTTCAATTTAATGTATTAGTCATTAAACATTTAAACAGAGAATTTCAGACTAATTTATTCAGCTTCATTTTATAGGATTATGCTGTTCTGCTATGTGCTTGAGGGCCGTTGGGACTAGAAATAGGGAACCTCATGGAATGTGTTGTAACTTCACCTTTCTCATCCATCAGAAACCCAGATAGAACCAAAAGTAAACAATATATCAGATCTTTGTTGACAATATCCAAATTTAAAACAGATAAACCATCCAATAACAATGGCAAGACCTGCAGAACGACCAAAAAAGTCAGCATCAATTAAAATAATCTTGTTACCCACAGATGCATAAATTAAAATTTGTGCGGCTCAACTAGAGACCTAAAATAAGGAAAACAAACCTTATTTGCATCCGCAACAAGAACTGACAATGGCATCTCAGAAATAGAATGGCCAAAAGCTTGGTAAAGTAAAGCTCTGTGTATTGTGAGAGAGAATTATTAAAATATATATAATAATCATCCCACGAAGTTGAAAATGAAAGAAATAGAACTGGTCCAGTTCTTTTAAGAAAATGATTTCTAGAGTTCACAGTGAAATCAAGTGTATTTGGCATAGAAGAGATGTATTATTGTAAAAGCATACAAAATCATTTTTTTCCTTTTGTGTCGGGCAAAACAACGTAATATTGTTCAATAGAAGGAAATACTTTAAAATTACAAACTGTATAATAAAAGATAAATATAGAAACCTTTTTAAAACTGCGTATGGAAAAAGCTTGGAATGCCACAGCCATATCTTTATATTGCATTATATAACGGCAGGTACTTGTAGTTTGTTCTCAAAGAGTTAGATGGAAAAAAGCGACAACCTGTGTTCAATAGAGTTGATTATTACAAGGATCGTTCAATGGGAAAATGGGAATCCTCAAGCTCGACAAATAGATTACTCATCAAATTCTTGAGATAGAAAATTCAGGGTTCATATTCTTACAGGTGAGTTAAAGGTTTGCCTAGACATCCAGGTGAGGCGAACTGAGGCCATAGAGACACACCTTTCAAGTGAGTGTCAGGACTAAAGGGGACCAAAGAACAACACTCAAGCCTTCATCCCACTATAGTGGGGTCAGTTATATGGATTTAGCAGACCCTAAGTGCCAACAAAATCACCTTGCGTTAAGCCACTAGAGCATGAGAGGAGCACCTTGCCTAAAGCCACAAACCAGCGAGGAAAGTGGTGCCTTACCTTGATTTAAGATATGGATGCCGATAACTTAAATGTCAAAAATCAATTAGTTTTTGATAATGATTATTTTGGCCCTGTTTGGGGGGGATTATTTGGAGTTGCACATCGCAGCTTCTCATTAATCCACGCCAAACATAAATCAGGGCCCCTCTACTCCCACTGTCATAGTTCTTGTAGAAAACAGCCCAAAGCTTCTATATCTATGTTGAGTATCCAAATACAAGGAGAGAATACAAATATATAGGAGAGAAGAGAGAAGAATAAATCATATACATGATGTGGGACTAAAGAAGAAGGAGAGAGAAAATAAATAAAATGGGTCAATAACGGGCCCCTTTACATGAGCTTTTCTAACACTCCCCCGCAAGCTGGAGCGTACAAGTCATATGCTCCAAGCTTGGATAAGCACAGATAGAAGAGGGTACTTGGTAGAGCTTTTGTGAGGACGTCCGCAACCTGTTCAGTACCAGGAACATGCTTGAGTTCGATCTTCTTCATGTGGACTTTCTCACGGATGAAGTGACAATCTAACTCAATGTGCTTTGTTCTCTCGTGAAAGACCGGGTTCTTGGCTATATGTATGGCAGCTTGACTGTCACAAAAGAGGAGAGCAGGTGAAGAGAGCCTGACCCCAAGGTCAGCAAGGAGACTCTCAATCCACGTGAGTTCCGAGACAACAGAGACCATTGCCCGATATTCTGCTTCTGCTGAGGATCGAGCAACTACTGCTTGTTTCTTGCTCCGCCGGGTAATCAGATGTCCTCCAAAGTATGTGTAGAACCCGCTAGTGGATCGTCGATCATCCAGAGATCCTGTATAATCAGCATCAGAGTATGCCACCAATGTTGGAACTGAAGGTGAGGTTCTGTAAACAAGTCCTTGGCCAGGAGCTATCTTAAGATATCTGAGGATTCGTTTCACTGCTTGAAGATGAGAGCTCCGAGGAGAGTGCATATATCGGCTGACGATTCCCACATCGTAGGATATATCGGGTCTTGTAACCGTTAGATAGATTAGTTTCCCAACGAGGCGACGGTAATATTCTGGATTTTGTAGAGGAGTATCTGACTCCGAAGCCTGAGCACATAGTTTGTGATTTACCTCCATGGGTGTGTTCACAGGTTTGCAGCCGGAGTAACCTGCATCATGAAGGAGATCTAGGCAGTACTTCCGTTGTGAGAGGACCAAACCATCTGGTCGTCTAGCAACCTCCAGAACTAGAAAGTACCGAAGATGTCCCAGATCTTTAGTTTGAAAAACGGAGCTCAGATGTTTCTTTACCGCATGTATTCCATTTAAATCGTCGCCAGTAATGATGATGTCGTCGACGTATACCAATAAGAGAACCGTACCCGTTGCCTGGTGACGAGTAAATAATGAGAAGTCGGCCGAGCTTCGAGTAAAACCAATTTCCCGGAGAACCTTGTTGAACTTATCAAGCCATGTCCGAGGTGATTGTTTGAGGCCATAAAGCGATTTGTGAAGATGACATACCCGAGACTCCCCCGTGGTCTCAAACCCGGGAGGTTGATGCATGTAAACTGTTTCGCGGAGGTCTCCATTCAGAAAGGCATTCTTGATGTCTAGTTGAAATAAGGGTCATTGTCGATGAACAGCCACAGAGATGAGAATGCGAACCGTGTTGAGTTTGGCTACCGGGGAGAATGTCTCGTCATAGTCGAGACCCTGTTGCTGGGTGAAGCCCCGAGCGACCAAGCGAGCCTTGAGTCGGTCAATGGTCCCATTAGGAGCATGTTTGATGACAAACACCCATTTGCATCCAACTGGTTTCTGTCCGGGAGGAAGGGGCACCAAGGTCCAAGTCTTGTTTGTCCAAAGCGCAGTCATTTCTTCTTCCATGGCAGCACGCCACCCAGGATGTTGAAGAGCCTCCTGGACAGAGTTAGGAATAACCACCGATGATAATGATGTAGCCAATAGCTGTAGTTGTGGAGAGAGCCGATGTAGGGACACACAGTTTGCCAGTGGATGTGCTGTAGAGGCGGGCACCGGAGCAGCAGAACGCGGAGACTCCAAGGGCGAAGACGACTGCAGAGGGGCAATGGGAAGAGGAGGACGACGAGAGTAGACCCGAATGACGGGCGTCCGCGAAGGAGCAGGTGGGGAATGTGATATAGGGAGGGGAAGAGGCGTGTGGACTGGGATAACAGGTCGAGGAAGGGAAGATGGAAGAGTAGTGGTTGGTGGAGGAGTCTGCAGAGGAGGAAAGAAAGGTTGATCCTACCGGAAGGTGACATCATCGGACACAGAGACTGTCTGAGTAGCAGGTGAATAACAGACATAGCCCTTCTGAGTGCGGGAGTAGCCGACAAAATGTGTTTTACGGCGTGGGGGTCTAGTTTGTCGATAGGGGGACCAAGGTGAGGGATGAAGCAAGTACACCCAAAGATCTTGGGTGGGAGGGAGAAGAGTGGAGCTGAGGGAAAGAGAAGGCTGAAGGGTGTAGCATGTTGGAGAACCGACGAAGGGAGGCGGTTGATGAGAAAGCACGCAGTAGAGACGGCGAAGTTCCAGTAAACTTTGGGAACATGCATGTGAAGCATGAGGGAGCGAGCCACATCAAGAAGGTGGCTAGTGTAGGGACACGATGTCTGATGTACAATCCTGAAGTCCGCACAAATATTGGCAACCTCGTGGCTAGTGTACTCACGGGCATTATCAGAGCGGAGGATCATGATAGTAGTAGAAAATTGCGTTTGAGTTTCTAACACAAATGCCTGAAAGACACGAGGAAGCTCGGAGCGATCACGAAGTAAATACAGCCATGTTGTACGCGAGTAGTCGTCAATAAACGTTATAAAGTAACGATAACCAAAGATACTTGAAACCTTGTACGGACTCCAAATATCAGAATGTATTAAAGCAAAAGGAGCAGAGCTCCGAGTACAATTTGCAGGAAAAGAAGAGCGTGGCTGTTTGCCAATAATACAAGAATCACATTTAAATGACTGAAGAGATACATCAGGGAGCGTCTTCTGGAGGATAGGAAGAGGAGCATGCCCAAGACGGCAATGCCAATCACTGGAGGACACGGAAGAGAGAGCGGTAGGAGAAGCATCAAGGAGGTAGAGCCCATTCTGCAGTCGTCCTCTACCAATGGTAGTCTGCGTCTGCTGATCCTGTATCAAAAAACCAGTAGAGGTGAAGGTAATATAGCAGTTCATATCATGAGTAAGACGGCCAACAAAAAGTAAATTAAAGGGGGATGCCGGCACATAAAGAGCGGAGCGAAGAGAGATGGAGGGGTGGATCAAGAGATCAGCACACCCAGAGACCGGAACAAGCGCACCATTCGCCACGGTAATAGATGTTGGATGAGGAGCATCTGAAAATCTTGGCGGCAGTAGAGATTTAATGTGGTGAGTGGCTCCCGAGTCCAAGATCCAACGGGAACTGGAGGAGAAACACGCGCTACCTATAGTGGAAGTGGAGGCAATACCTGCAGTAGAGGTGGTGGTGGAGACCAACCTAGGTCAGGTCGCCGAAAATTGCCCGACGCCGCATTCGACCGGATTTTTACCGATCTTGAATGATCACATTTTAATTTTATGCTAATTACATTTTGCAAATGTTTTGTTGTCAATTTTAGTTGTCGCACGCTTGTGTGCGTAATTTTGTTGTTGCACGCCTGCGCGCGTAGCCGTGTTGGAGTTTTATTTTACTCTTTATTTATATATATATATACCCCCTATATATATATAACTACACACATACATATATATATATATATTTAAATAGATTATTATATATATATATACAGGTTAATTCTTTTAAGAACACAGCAGGCCGGCTCAGCTTTTTGCGAAAGAAAAAAAACCGTGCACTGTTCATCTCTCCTAGGGAAGGCGGAACCGACGTTACTCCACTCCATTTCCAGCGCAGGATCTCCACGATTGCAGCCGTTTTCGAGGTCTGTTTCACGCACACCGCTCCCCCACGACACCTCCCTCAACTGGCGAAGCCCACGATCCCTCTAAGACGCCAAGCTTCTTCCATGGCCGCTCGATCCAGCAACCTCAATGGCCGTTCGTTTGCAGCTTTTCTTTCCTTCATGTTTCCTGTTCAAAACCCTATAAATAGGGATCTCTGTAAATCGTTTTTCCGGTGGTGGTTGAAGGAATATATGAAATTAATTGTTGTGTGCGATTCCATGAGGAAGACGATGAACAGTGCATCGTTCCTGCTGCTGTTAGAACTTAGGCGCGATTAAACTCCGTGTGGGAGTTGTAGGTGTTAGGGAAGGTGAAGAGTGCTGCTGTTTGCGTTTTGACTCCTGTAAAGAAGAGGAACAGTATTTCCCTGTGTAGGGGTTGCCAAAAATTAGACCCATTGCTGTGATAGAATGTTTCCTGTAGTGTTGGATGGCTTTGCTTGCTTCCTGGTCCAATGATGCTGAAGATGAACAGTTGATGGGTGGCTTTACTGTTCAGTCTTTGTTTCCTATTATTAAAGGTTAAGTTTGAGGTTTGTAAATGTTGTGAGAGCTATTTATCCCGTGAGTAGCTCTGTGTGATTAGTTCAGTTGAATGATAATGAGGTGTTAGTTGCTAGAGTTCTGTTGAACGAAATTTTGTGCGTGCTTGGTGAGATTTCGTGGAACCACAGCGAGTGATAGAGATTTCGTGGAGCCTCTAGTGTGAGAGCGAGTGAATTTTAGGCGTGTTAGTGTGTGACTTCCTTGTTGAGTGATTCCGTGGAACCACCTCGTGTGAGGGAGTGAATTAATTCCTTGGTGCCTGTGTGCGATAGCGGCCGACCTCGGAGCGAAGAACGAAGGTGACGAGGAGTTCCTTGCGTGATCGCCATCGACTTCGAATACGGAAGACGTCTCTTCCGTGGGTAATTGTTTCTTTCTCATTCCTTCGTGCATGTCTAAGTTTTCTCATTAGGATAATTAGACTCTTGTTGGGTTTTCGCCCGAATTTCGTCAGCAAACGCTACGTCGAAAACTCCAAACGGAAACGTACTTGGAGTTCACGATTTCCGTTTTGCTACGACAAGGGGAACGGAACGAAAGTTGCAAACTTCCTTCCCCGGATTTAAACTGAACCATTTTAAAGAAATGTTAATTTTAAAACAAAGTAGCGATTTTGTGTCGTATAAAGAAAATTAGTTGCCTCATTTTAAGTTCGTGCAAATTTCGCTCAAAACTTTGCAAAAATTAAGTTAAATCATCGCATGCATTTAGGGTTTTCTAGAAAAAGCCGACAGGCGCGTAAACCCTACGCGTCGTCCTGCATCAGGTGGAGGTAACCGAAGCCGAAGGAGGGTTGACTGGAGTTGCTGCAGTTGATGGCGAACAGCGTCAAGGTCCATACCGCTGGGTGAAGGAGTATCAGCAATGGCAGCAGTAGGCGGACGAGGGGGGTAGCCATGTTTCTTGTGACAGACGGCTTCAGTGTGTCCATCCCTGCCGCAATAGGTGCACCGAGGGCGACCTCGACCGCCACGGCCCCTTCCTCGAGAGCCCGTACGACCACCCCGAGTAGAAGATGGAGTGGGAAGTAGGGGAGGAAGGGTCTGCTGAAGAAAGACCGGAGATGGAGGTGCAGTGGGCTCCAGGGGAGGTGGGACGCGAAGTAACATAGAGCAAACATCTGAGAAGGTGGGAGTAACCATGGATGCCAGAACCTGTGCCCGGATACTATGAAGGTGGGGCGGGACTCGAGCCATAATCATCGCAATGCAAACAGCCTCCTTTTAGGCACGCTGAGCCGCAAGATCAGTAGTGGATGGTTGGTGTTGAATCCAGGCCTCCGTGAGGGTTTTAGCACGAGCCACAAAGGAAGTCATGTCCATGGCCTTGCCAACATCCAACGCCTGGAGATCGGTGATGATGTTGAAGAAGTGCTGAAGACTGTCCTTGCCGGAGTACGAGTGGAGCTCTTCCCACATTGCTTTAGCGGTCTCATGATACATGACCATCTGGTAGGGCTCACCCTCCAGAGAGTTAAGGATCCAGGTCTGAACTCGACCATCATTTCTTATCCAGTCGTCCGTAGTTGGAGAAGGAGGTTCCTGGGTAAGGTGACCCACAAGGCCCTTAGCTTGCAAGACCCGACGAACGGAGTGCACCCACGGGATGAAGATTTTCTTCCCAGAGAGGGAAAGAGTAGTAATCCGAAGCTCGTCGCGGAGTTCAGTAGCAGGAGCCGGGCGATCTGCAGTAGGGCTAGCAGTAGTGGAGTCGGTAGAAGACATGGCTATCTAGGAGAAGGGAGAAGAGCGAAAAAAATGGCGGACTCGGCAGGTCGCGGAGACTAGGCAGGGAGGTCGCTGCGAGTATGCAGGTCGCGGCGACTAGGCAGGGAGGTCGCTGCGAGTAGGAGAAGTGAGAACAGCAAGAACGACGGACTCGGGAGATTGCGGCGACTAGGCAGGGAGGTCGCTGCGAGTAGGCAGGTCGCGGAGAGAAGGAGAGCTCGGTAAGGTTGCGGCAATCTTGAGCAGTTCGCGAGCAGAGGGTAGACGACCGGGTTGAAGGGCAGAGAACTCACAAGAGCGTGAGTCCGCAGCAGGCAGAGAGAGGAGCCCGCAAAGAGGGAGAACAGCACCAGCGGGCAGAGGAGAGCTCGCCGAGCTCGCAGCGGAAACAGGGGAAGAGAGCACACTGAGCTCGCAGCGGATACAGCGGACAAAAGAGAGCTCGCCGAGCTCGCAGCGGAGACAGCGGAAGAGAGTCCGCAGAGCTCGCAGCAGACAGAAAAGAGGTCGCGGACAGAGGGGAGCTCGCGGCGGACTGCGGGAGGCTGTGGACCCCACAGGGCAGAGAGAGGGCTATAAATGAGAACAGATAGGGAGTGGATCCACGGGAAATGAAGAGAGTAAAGGAAGCGGATAGACAAAGGTCAGTCCGCAGGGGGCTATGCGAGAAGAAGGGGGGACACGCGGACTCAAAAAACAGACCGCGGAGACCGCAGGGCGCCGGGAAGAGGAGGGCGTGCGGATAAGAGATGTGAGTCCGCAGGAGTCTCGTAACCTGGCTCTGATACCATGTAGAAAACAGCCCAAAGCTTGTATATCAATGTTGAGTATCCAAATACAAGGAGAGAATACAAATATATAGGAGAGAAGAATAAATCCTATACATGATGTGGGACTAAAGAAGAAGGAGAGAGAAAATAAACAAAATGAGCCAATAACGGACCCCTTTACATGGGCTTTTCTAACAGTTCTAAAGAGCCCTATAATCGCGATTTTCCTCACAACGCCAGAACTCCTACAGTGCACTACTGCTTTTCCAGATTTCTTTCCTTCTCTTTGCGCGACAGTTCTAGGGTTTCTCCTCTTCCGATCGTCTCGCGTCCAAGCTTCTACGCATCCAGAGCATCTTCCGCTGGTCATTTGGTTTCGAGTCTTCTTCTTCCCAGCAAGTAATCTCTCCCGAGTTCTCTTCCGCTAGTCCGGCTAGAAATGTTTTGCCCTATACCCTTCCGCTGATCTGCATTGTTCTGCCGATACAACTCCATGTTTTTGATAGAAATGGTCTATGTCTTCTTCCTGTATTTAAATCAGCTATGTTTTTTTGGCCGAAAGATGTCCAGTGTTCTTGCAAATGGTGAATGAAATTTTTTATATAAAATTTATGAAATCATTTTCAGATCTGTAGTTCATTTTTACTTCAGATCCAAGTTGTGAAGATGCTTGCTTTTGTTAATAGATGGGCAAATATGTGATAAGGATTTCAGAAATTTTTACTTGGATCTGCTCTGTTTTTTTTTTCAGATCCTTAGTTCATTGTTATTACACTAAAGACATCTAAAATGTTGTTTGGCACGATTTGTTAATAGACGGGTAAGCAAAAAACAGTTGATGTTTCTGCCACATAGGAGAATGCCCAAGTTCATATTTTTTGTAATATATGTATCCGAGAAATTGACATGAGAAATCGACCAATCACTCACTTCAGCAAAGAGGGTTGGAAAAACGTAAAAGATAATTTCAAAGCGCGCACGGGATTAACATATGATTGGGCACGGTTAAAAAATAAATGGGACCAATTAAAGAGGGATTGAAATCTATGGCATGATCTAAAAAGAGGGGAGATTGAATTAGGGTGGAATTCTATTAAAAAAATGATTGACGCGTCGGATGAATGGTGGAAAGAAAGAAAAGAGGTCAGAAACAATTTGTTAAGTTCAATGTTGTTTTGTTTTTAAGTATTTTATATTAACTTATATCCTTTCTTTTAGATGTTGCCTGCCGCAAAAAAAAATTGATTCGCAGGAATTGCTCCCGAGCTTGAGGAGAAACTTGATCGGATGTTTAGCCAGGTTGTTGCTAATGGTGAGAATGTTTGGATCCCTTATGCGGGATCTATGGTACAAGCATTTGATCAACATGGTCATATTGGTTCGAGTGACGAACATGTTGTAGAGAATTTAAATATGCAGCCTCCTGCATCTGATGATATCGGTTATAGTGCCCCGAAGTACCCAAATAGTAGTACAAGTTCACAAGGTTCGAAGAGATCACGCAAGGGGCGGAGCTTGAAAGACGTGTAAAAAACAAGTTATGGAATTGCATTTTGAACAACTTGTGGAGTCTTCTAAAAGTGTTGCAAGTACATTCTTTATGCCCACAAAACCACCAAATGTCTATTTATTGAATGAGGCTTTGGAGAAGCTTGAAAAATATCAAGAAATTTGCGAGGATTCACGTTTCTATGATAGGGCTTTGTGCACTGACATGCTTATGAGCTAAGAACAACTCGAAACTGAAGAACCACTAATGCAAATCCAAACATTGAGCTTGTAACAATTGAAGGAACTAAAGCTATAAAATGTCTGCATTATGAGATTTTATAGCCGACCAGTTACAAAATGATCGCAGGTACAATATTTTTAGTAGTTAAAAAAAAATTACATCATAATCACTGATCATATTGTTCCTCATTATGCAGGTGAACATCTTTAGTGCAGATGTGTGGGGAGCCAATGAAGTAACTACAAAATTAGCTCAGTTTAATTTTATGATGTCTAGAAACTAAGATTATGTAATATTAATAGTTGACAAAAATTTAAATTTTCATGATCTTGGAAAAAGTTAGAGCAATCATAAGTGCAAGTACGAATTCTAGATTAGAACATTTTGAGGACGACGAGGATGAGTAATATGAGCTAGGAAAAACTAGAAAGGTGAAAAGTCAGTAATAGAGAAGAGAACATGATTAATGAAGAAGATGCAATAAACGGTGACAAAGATCATCACCTATGAAGCACCTGTACGGATACGAGTACTGGGTACGATACGTATTCGATACAGTGATACGTGAAATAAAAAATCCAAATGCAGGTACGTTTGGGGAACAGTGTAATTAAAATTGACTTATATAAATACATGTACAATACGTTCATGTATATGTATGCACATATATATGTTCATGTGTCTCTATATATATATATATATATATATATATATATATATATATATATATATATATATATATATATATATATAGTAAAAAAACTAAATAATCAAATTAATTATAGTTTTAACGAAAAAAATGATAGTTAAATCTGAAGCACATTTTGTTACTATTATAAATAAACACTGTCAGTTGCATTTATGATTCACAAATTTTTTTTTCTAAAAGACACACAGAAGTCTTTTGTTTAATTTAGAAAAACATACTCTATCACAACATACAAAATGATCTGACAAGATAGAGTAACTGACAAGTGTATCCGCCAAGTATCGGGTACGTACCGGTATCGGGTGCGTACCGGTACCGGGTGCGTACCGGTGACGGTGCGCACCCGGTGACGGTGCGCACCCGGTGACGGTGCGCACCCGGTGACGGTGCGCACCCGGTGACGGTGCGCACCCGGTGACGGTGCGCACCCGGTGACGGTGCGCACCCGGTGACGGTGCGCACCCGGTGACGGTGCGCACCCGGTGACGGTGCGCACCCGGTGACGGTGCGCACCCGGTGACGGTGCGCACCCGGTGACGGTGCGCACCCGGTGACGGTGCGCACCCGGTGACGGTGCGCACCCGGTGATGGTGCGCACCCGGTGACGGTGCGCACCCGGTGACGGTGCGCACCCGGTGACGGTGCGCACCCGGTGACGGTGCGCACCCGGTGTCGGGTGCGTGTCCGGTGTCGGGTGCGTGTCAGGTGCCGGGTGCGTGTCCGGTGCCGGGTGCGTGTCCGGTGCCGGGTGCGTGTCCGGTGCCGGGTGCGTGTCCGGTGCCGGGTGCGTCTCCGGTGCCGGTGCGTCTCCGGTGCCGGGTATGTATCCAGTGCTGGGTACGTATCCGATACGGGTACGTGGCCTTTAAGGAAGTATCGGTGCTTCGTAGATCAATACCCTTATGTTATGCTTGCTATAAAATTATATAAATGCAGTGTTTTAAATGTCGGCCGACATGTCCGACATGTCGGCCGACATGTCTGATTTCAAGTAAAACCGATATGTTTTTTCAATTTAAGCAAAAAAATTTGTTTTTATTAAATTCGGCCGAAATTTTGGTCAAAACCCGAAATTTCGGCCGAAACCGAGTAATAAAATGTCGGCCAACATTTTATTTTTTCATTTTTTATTTCCTATAAAAACGAAACCGAGTCGTGCCTCACTGCCCCGTGCCCTAAAAATCGTCGATCCAGCGCTGAGGAGAGAACGAAGTTCGCTCCACCCTCCACCTCTGTCGCCGGCCACTTCCTGCTCCTCCCTCCTCCGTCGGCGGTGAGCAGCGATCGAAGCCCTGCTCCTTCCTCCTCTATCGGTGGTGAGTAGTAAACGAAGCCACTTCTGGCTCCTCCCCTCCTCCTCCGTCGGCGGTGAGCAGTGAACGAAGCCACTTCCTACTCCTCCTTCGTCGGCGGTAAGCTGCTTTTTTTGGTTGATTCGTGATACCTGCTTGTGGTTTCCTTCTCTATTTTGGTCTGTCTTATTTTGCTCGACATTTGTCCACAGCAGCCATTGATGAAAACATTTATCATTCTTTGTGTGCTTGCTGTTTTTTTAATTGATTGCTTTTTTCATCTGCAATGGGGGTTCACTACCTTCTTATTTGTCCGGATTTAGATGTTGTCGTTGTAGGTTCTTCTTGATGACCTCAAGGATTTTTCAAGAAGGCGATTCTCAAAACAACTTATTAGTGTAAGGCCATGCCATAATCAAAACCAGCCGATAATCCACGGAATCATTGACCCTCATGTAGTTCTCCATGGTCGTTCTTCTGAACTTGGAGGGAATGTGATTCTAGAGTGAACTCATGCACAATGTTGTTGTCATGTTGGTAACCATGCCAATAATGCTAGCATTGACTGAATATTCACCCTTGCTCGAGCCTGCAGTGGATGGTACCATGATGGTTTTTTGGTAAATGTTGTCTTGGCATGGGAGACATTAGCTATAGCAAGCGCCAAATAAGAGAAACAATCTACATACACCCCCTCACCCCCCCACACACACAAACACACACACAAAAAAACCCTTAGTAATGAAGTTATTTGTTTTTAGTATTTGTCCGGATTTACCCTTGCTTTCTTATACAGTTATACTTTATTCATGTGTATCAGTGTATGTCTCTCTAATTACAGATCAACCAAGCCCTGCTATTAAAAGTAGAACTCGTGATGTCACGGACATATTTATTTTCATGTGTATCAGTGATGGAAAATTCATTTTTGATTTTGTTGACGAGGCTATCGGATCTGAGTCTGGACCGGGAGAAGACAATGTGGTGCAAGTTGTCACGGACAATGCATATGTTAGCGGCAAAGATGCTATCTATGAAAATACCTGCCATATTTTGGACGTCCTGTGCAGCCCACACAATTAATTTATTACTTGGAGATATTGCAAAAACAAGGCAAATCAAAAATGTCATCACCCTTGGTCGTATTTTGACAGTCTTTATATATGGACATACCATTTTTCTTGATTTGCTGAGGCAATTTACAAAAGATTTAAATTCTCAAGAACTTATTCGGCCAGGAGTGACCCGATTTGCTACTGCATTTCTGTCTTTGCAAAATATTTTAGATAAGAAGAAAGAGCTAAGGAACATGTTCTCATCGCATAAATGGGAAAACTCAAAGTTAGTTAGCACACCACCTGGAAAAATGGTAAAATACAAAATTTGTTTTATAATTAAATTATGATTAACTTGTGTTACTTTTTACTTCTTAGTTCTTAAATGGTTATAATCTATTTTGCTTTATTTAAAATTACAGGCTGGTGAAATTGTATATAATGTGAAATTTTGGAAAGATACGGAGATTGATGTTAGTATATTTGCTCCTTTAGTGAAGGTGTTGAGAAGAGCTGATGGAGATAAGCCTTCTATGGGATGGATATACGGAGATATGCTAAAGGCTAAAGAAGAAATTGAGATAGCTCTAAATCGTAATGAATCTCGGTATCTTCCCATATAGAAGCTAATTGAAAGAAGGATTGATAGTAAGTTGAGCACTCCCCTTCATATTGTTGGTCATTACCTTAATCCATACTTTTATTTTGCAAATTGGGAAAAAATGGAGAAAGACGGTAAATACATGGATGTGGTAATTAATTGTATATCTAAGATGTATGGGAGGGATGTGGCTCTTCAAGATCATATTGCTGACCAAATATGTCTCTATCAAAATAAGAGGGGATCTTTTGGAAGAGAAATTGCAAAGAGACAAACTCTCAATAGCTCTCTTGATCTTGGTAAATTTCTTAAATTATTCACTTGTTTTACTGAATAATTTTTTTATAATTTCATATTGCTAATTTTTTTATTACTATTTTTTGTTTAAATATAATTAGTGAATTGGTGGAAGTTTAATGGGAATGACGCACCTGATTTGAGAGACATGACAGTACGTATTCTCGGATTGACTACTAGCTCTTCAGGTTGTGAAAGAAATTGGAGTACATTTGAGTTGGTAAGTTATTATTTATTTATAAGTTGTAATTAAATTTTTATATATTGATTATCTCAAATTTTATATTAATTGGATTGATTGACTTTATAAATTACAGATTCATACAAAAAAGAGAAATAGACTGGATCATAAAAAATTGAATGATCTTGTCTTCATAAAATTCAATGCTACTCTTAAAACAAGGTTAATGGATGTTAAAAGAGATCCAATAGCTGCAAAAAACTTTGAAGATGGAAAAGTGACATAGTGGTTGGTGGGCTCCAGTTCTTCAAAAAAATCAATTGATGGTGAAGATGATGAGGTCTTTCCTGGAGAGGGGTTGACTTGGCAGCAAGTGGCGGAGTGTATGGATGTTGATACAGAACCAAGAAAAAGCTCTCGTGAGTCTCGTCAATCTTCAATGACTCTGAATACTAAATCATCAAAGAAGAAAGACAAAAGAAAATTAGATTGTGTCGATGAAGAAGAGAAAGTAGAGTTATCTGCTTCATCAAAGGAGGGCCTCATTGAAGAGGAGATTTCAGAAGGTGATTACGAGACAGATAACGATGAAACTAATCAAACAATGCGTTTGGAAGGGATCGAGGGTGACTAAGGTTAGTCAAATAGAAGTTGACTTGCAACTTGTGTACAATGTTGTTTAACATGTTTAGTTTATCTTTAATTCGTGTAATTGATATTTGTAACAGGTTCAGCTTTTGGAGGAGTCGAGGAGAGTATTTTACGAGTTTAACTTTTGGACATAAGTATGATAACATGTCTAACTTTAAGACGAGTTTTATTTTGCAAATTGCGATTGCATGATGTTTAATTTTGCTACAGAAATATCTCTTGATAATCTATGTTATATGTTCGTGTATATCCCTTTTCATTAAACTTGTCTTAGTGGAACAATATTAAAATTTAAATTATTATATAAAAAAAGACCGCAATATTTTGCATTTCCATCATTAACCACCTTTGGTGCAAGGTCGGAAAAATATGCTACTCCTGGAAGGCTTCTGGATCATCTTCAGCATACTCAGGGGTTCATTTATAAAAATATGGTACAATATTATTCATTTTTTGAAGAGATTCAGAGTATTCTTTTATTTATTGTACTTGAATATTTATTGTTTTACTCAATCTGATTGAAATATTTACTTGATGGTCGAACTAACATGCAAATAAAAAAGGTGTTAAAGACATGTCACTTATCATTGTTTGTCAATATAAATAATAAAAAAGAACTTATAAAACAAATAATGATATATTATGTTAGATACAGATACTAATAATTTTGAAATCCGAGATTTTCAAATGTCTCCGACATCCGACATCCGACATTTAAAAACCCAATCCGATATGTACCCGACATCCGACATTTAAAACATTGTATAAATGTTGAACAATTTTAAGATGAAACTAACCAAATTTTAGAACTTGGGAACTTGAACTTCGTCAATTTACACCACATAACCATGAGATTATTATTCTATACTCTTCAAAAAGTAATCATTATAATTAAAAATGATATTATAATGATTGTTACTTCAATTACAGTTCTTATTTTACTCGGAATGGCATATGTTGTGGTGTCAAGTGCCTCAGGCGGTATCGTAGGCAAGGCATTTAGTGACAATCATCAAGGAAAATATTCATCACAAGAGGGAAAGGAAAATATTCATCACAAGAGGGAAATACGACCTATGATCTACAACATTAAAATAGAACATTTTATCAGGCATACACCTGCAGAACAAAGAAAAGGCAACTTAGAAGTTTGGAGTGCGGTTACCTTATTCTTGATGAATTGCATTCCTTGATGGCTGAGAGCAATACAGGTAACATACTTGAGAAAAACCTTTGCTTGTAGAGAGGCCTTATAATTGCATGGAATTTTTTATTTAGGCAAGATTCTGAGTCACTCAAAAGTATATGGAATGCATCAGCTGCTGATCGTGCAACAAGATGCTGCATATCTTCTCCAATGCAATTGTCAGAGCCGTGATGGGATGATAATGATATAGTCATGTCTTGACTTGAAATCAAACACTTCAAAATAGCCAATGATATGTCTTTCACTCGACTATGCCCTCTCATTAGTAAGCCTTTCCCAAACCAGGTCATCCCAACTACAGCATGGACCTGTAAGTTCAAACACAATTGCACAGAAGCCCCACCAGAGTTGCTAAGCATATGAGGTCTACTCTGAGGATTATTAGCAAGCACACTCAAAAAAGTCTCCAGAATCATTTGAATAGTTTCTTCAAGAATGTCAGCATCTGAGGATCCTAGTTTGTCAACATTTGAAGGTAACTTGTTAACCAAGGAAGCCAGAGCTTGAGCTGCGGGAAGATGCCCTTTAAGTGTGAAAAGTAAGAGAATGTTCAGCCATTTTGCCCCATTAGTTAGCGATGTTTGTGGACGAAGGGCTATCACAATTGATGCGAAAAAATACATAAGCCACTTATTTTTATATGTTATTTCATATATATCTGGAAAAAGTAACAACCCTTCGAATATACTGGAACAGAATGGGCGAGACTCTGATGGAAGATTTGTAGATGCGAGAATAATATCATATGCCTTTTCTAGGACTTTACGCTGGTTGTCCTCTGCACAGCCACTAACAACAAGTTTCATACACATCATCATTTTATCAAGTAGATCCTACATGTGAAATACAACCAAATCTTCATCAGATATGAATATGCAGATTCTTGTTTCTTTTTAAAAATCTTCAACTTCAACTAGGCATCCATATAACAGTAAAAAACTGGTCTAGGAATGGTAAAGATGATGTAAAAACAGATAACCATGTATGTTGAGGGGTGACAAGTGGGTTAAGAGACCAATAAATCATGAGCTCAACCCTCAAAAATTGATAATGGGTTAGCTATAGAAGGTATGGGCATAAATAGGCTTACCCTATGAATTCAAGGTGTGCATATAAGCCCACTTATCTATTAAATTAAGGTCCTAACATTGCTATCAATTGACTCAAAACATAAATAGAAAACATTGGAGAAGTAATTTGAATCAACACTGAACTATGAATAAGCAATTACAATAAATCATCACACTAGTTTTTAAGTTATGTATCAAACATTATCATCATCATCAATAATCTTATCGAAACTTCTTATGTATCAAACACAAATAAATACAGCTAGGCCATAAATAAAATTGTCAGAAACTCAAAAGACTTCAAAATATTCTAATCTTAGAACTCAGCATAAATTTAAACAAGTTTGATTTTCTTTTAATTTGATTAAAAAACAGATTGATTATCTAAAGAAGTTTTACAAAAAATTTATATTATAGTTTAAATGGGCCTTGAACGAGAACCCGCTACAATACAACATCAATCTAGACTAGGTGATGCAGACTAAGCTGTGTGAGTGGATCCTAATTATGCAAGTGATTATTCATATAATTATAAGCATATACAGTAAATATAAGAAATAAAAGAGAACTTTAACTCAAGAAAGTGTTTGTCTTGCCAACGAGTAGAGCACAATAACTTTTAAGCGTAATGCAAATAAAAGAAAACAAGAACACCAAAATAATGACTTATGAGCGTATGTAGAAACGTGGATTTTAGGTAATGATGCTCTGGTGGGGATCTGAGAGGAAGAAGGTAGGAGAGTGAGGAGGGTGGAAGGACTACCCTTGCATGGACAATCCCCAACTACGAGGAATGGGGTTGCGGGATGGGAAAGCAGCAGTTGTCTGCTAGTTGTAGTTGAGGGGACTAGGTCGAGGGAGATGGAGGTATGGGGCTTGGATCGAGGGGAGGGGTGGTTGCGGATCCAAATCAGATGAAGGGGATGGTTGTGACTTGGGATAGGGGGGAGATGAGGCTGTCGGCGAGGAATTGACTCGAGGATAGCGGCTGGGGTGAAGACGAATCAGTATCAAAGGCGTAAGGTGGCAGGTGTACAAATCGGCCTAGCAGGGTGGCGTCCAGGCTAGGTGTCGAAGGGGAAGGAGAAAGGGGAGGGGGAGGCGACTTGAAGGTGAGGGGGAGATTATGGTTCGAGATCAGAGGAAGGATGGCTGCGAGTAAGGGATCAGGAGTAAGGGTAAGGGATCGGTGGAGGTAATCTAACGGAATCGGCACAGTGAGGAAGACCGCAGCTCTGGAAAATCTAAACCAAAGCTAGCATACCATCACAGCTAGCATACACACGTATAAATAGAAAATAAAGACTAGGGAAATTGTTATGGACAACTAATAACGCACGTTCATATTGGTTGCGATCAACACTAAATAAAATACAACAAATAAATATATACATAATACAATGTCGAAATGACTGCACAGACGCATTCGTGGACTCAGATCATTTGGACGGAGATTAGATCAATGCCTCCGGTGGACATAAACGTGAGTGGTTCATTGGACCGTTGATATCCATCACTAGATCAACACCATGAATGATTTCGGTGGACACAAATAATTGGTATAAATGGGACTAAACAACTAATTAGATAACCCCCAAGTATGTTTGGTCTTATTCTATCCTTTTAACTGACAGTTTTGACCAAATTGGTATTAAATCTTAAATAGCACCAACACCTGCATGTCAGGTTCCATCTTGAGAGCAACAACATTTTCCATCTGTTCTAGTATACTGATAGCAAAATGCATCCCAGGCTGCTCAATGCTTACAAAGTTATGGCACCTGATTCAGAAAAAAAATCAGCTACTCTGTAAGAAAATATTATTAATGATTATATGGAAAGTACTATGAAAACATTTTATCTTGCCTTGGAAAATCTTAAGCAGTAAGAAATGACCCATTCATAGAGTAAGCAAAAGCATGTTATAAAACTATTTATACTACCTTATGTGTAAGAACTGTTGATCCTCAATATAAGCACGTAGTTTCAATAATCTTAAAAGTTAGTGGGGGGAATGAATTTCTAAAAAGTTTCAACAATTATAGGAAAACAATGAGGCCAGTAATATGGATCCAATAAATCGAGCCTCTCAAATTTTTAGTGCATCGAACTTATTCAGCCTAAATAAAATATAACTATATAAGGCTCTGTTCATTTGGAAGGAATTCAGAGGTAAAAATTGGAATTAGCTCAATTTCAATTCTGTTGTTCAGCTGAAGACATGAATTCTATTGTACGACTGAAGACATGAATTCTGTCACAGGAATTGGAATTAGTAATTTCGGTGTTCGTCTGGATGTCAGATTTTAGTGGATGGAATTGAAAACACAGATACACAAACATACAACCGGTGGGGAGGAATTATAATGTATTTAGGCTTCTATATTACCCAAGAAAAAAGTTGGAAAATAATACCTTCACAGACCAAAATTATATCAGAACAAGTGATGCATGGAGAAAATGGTTCTAAGCTCTCTAATATAGGTGAAATAACTCAACACTTAACCAGATGATATCCCGGAATATCTGTAATTTAAAAACCGCAATCTGGTCCCCCATCAAGCCCAATTTCCTCACATTCACAGTTCATATCTAGTTTTAGGACAATTTGGTATTTATCTGTTTGTCACTCTCGCTTATATAAGGGTGTAGTAAGGAGTCTTTTAAGGGGATTATTGATCATTTTGGTGGTTTAGGCTCTCATAGGATAGAAGATGTCTTAGAGGGATCCTGCCCTCAAGAATTGGATATCGAGTATACTTTGATATGTTATATCTCAATTTTGATTAATCTTATTCTTGTTTGGTGTAAGGATAGTGAGTGTCTATCAACTAGTCCGACTTAGGCCCGCTAAGGGCTCAATCCAAAACACTAATTTCCCTTCTTCTCGTGCTCGAGCCTCCTTCACCATGAGCGAACATGTTACATAGTCGGGGGATTCCGAAAGAGGGGGAGAAGATGAGAAAAAAACCTAAGGTTCCAATTTCATAATTCTTCCAAGCTGACTCTCATTTAAGGTAAGGAGGGTTGTATAACATCCTCTAGGTCGACATAAACGGTTTAATGCTAAATACCCAAACTGCCCCCAACTTAAAAAAAATACATATGGTTGAAATAAACATGTGCTCCTTAAGGGCCTTATTCCGTTGATGTGTCCTCGACGTGCCTTTTGCGGCACTGATACACTCACCACACCGGGGGCGTCCATCCCCCACATTGGCATCTGTAACAGTTTTGGGCCGACATGTCTAATTGCATACGCCTTCCCTTCAGAACGCATTGATGCTAATTTCACTTTCCTAAGTGTTTCATCGATCTCAAAACATTGTTTGCAATGATAGAACCATTTTTTCACTAAATATCCAGTGAATCTTAAAAATTCAACACGAGGGAAACAAGACGGTAGATGTTGTTGATGTTGTGTACCTTTGTGTTACGCCCCCGCAACGCTTCGCGGGGCGTCACTATGTTTGGAGGAGCAGAGACGCGTTAAACAACGGGGTTGAACCTTCCGGTTCAGCCCCCGCTCAGTGAACCGGCCGGCCGGGGGATGAACCAGGCGGGTTCAGCCCCAATTGGAGGGGCCGGCCGGCCCCTCCTTGCCCGGGAATTTATATACTCGGGTGGCCCCCTTATGGGGTTATGCAAGAGTATTACAGGTAACTTCTTCCCTTCCCTCTCAAACCCTAATCCTCTCTTAGCCTCCTCAATCTCCTTTAGTTTCTCCCTCTCTATTGTCTTAACATTTGGTATCAGAGGTGTTCTCTTCTCCTCCATGGTGACCACACGCACTCAAGAGGAGTCCTCACGGCTTGAAACCCTAGAGGAAAACGTTGTTGGCCTAACCGACTCGATGGCGGTCCAGGAAGGGCGGATGGAGGCCCAGATGGAGGAGTTGAAGGCGTTGTTGAAGGGGAAGGCGCCGGCGACGGAGGATTCGGCGGGATCGGGGCCCGAAACTGCTGCGGGTGCGCGACACGGTGCGAAAGGGGCCGGCAGCGTGCGGATCGGGGGACTGCCGGAGGACAGTGGCGCGCAGATCGGGGGGATCCAGCCCGGCACGGGTTGGCAGGGGGAGCTTCCGCCTGGTTCAGCGGCGGCGTTTGGAGGAGCAGCAAGCTCGGCGGCGGCGTTTGGAGGAGCAGCGGGCTTGATCCCGCCTGGTTCGGTGGCCGGCAGGTTCGGCGATCCTGGATCGGGCCGGGGACAGTGGAGACGGGGTTGGGAAGATCCGGCGGGGTTCCGGCGGCCACCCTAGGTTCCGGGACAGCAAAGGGGAGGGCTTCTCCCTCCTCCTCGTGGGTTTGGGCCGCCAGGTGTGGCTGGCTTTGACCAAGCATGGGGCGGCCAGCCACAACCCCCTCCTTGGGGAGCGGGCCAGCACCCAGGCTACGGAGGATTCGAGCAAGGGGATCTCGGAAGACGGGAAGGAGGTCATGGTGCAAATCGCTTGACCCCCGGATTAACTCGTATGTAATTTCCGGAGTTCGAGGGTGGCGACGCTTTGGAATGGATTCAAAAGGCCGAACTATTTTTCCAGTACCAGGAGGTTCCTGAAGGGCAGTGGGTGCAGTTAGCGTCCTTTCACTTGAAGGATGACGCTTTCCAGTGGACGCAATGGTTCCTGCGAGGACGGGAGCACATGCCATGGGGGGAGTTTGTGGATGGCTTTACGGCCCGATTCGGGCCATTGGAGTACGAGAACTTTGAGGCCCTCCTTCAGAAGCTTCGTCAAAAAGGGTCGGTGATGGAGTACCGCACGGAGTTCGAAAAATTGGCGAATCGGGTTCAGTGGCCGGAGAGGACACTCTACAGTTGTTTCATATCAGGTCTCAAGGACCACATTCGTGACGAGGTGCAGGCACTCATGCCTCGTTCGTTGAACCACGCCATTACCTTAGCGCGCATTCAGGAGGAGCGGTTCAACAGGAAGAGAGCCCGCGTTACGAGTAGGCCGCCTTTGTCCCTTGCCACTGCAGCACGACGGGAACAGCCCACGGGTAGCAAACCGACGGTGACTCGGTTGTCTTGGAGTGAGTTGGCCGCTCGAAAGGAGAAAGGGCTATGTTTCAATTGCGACGAGAAGTTTGTGTCTGGCTATAAATGCCAGAAAATACAGGCCTTCATGTTGCATCAAGATGCAGACGAAGCGCCGGCTCCCGACGAGGAGTTGGAGGTGTGCTTGGATGAGACTGAGTTCGGGGTTTCACTACATGCGCTGGAGGGGTGCGCTCCCCCGCTTACTATGCGGCTAGCGGGCCGGATCGCCCAAGAGAAGGTTACTATTTTAGTGGACAGTGGGAGCACCCACAACTTTATACATCCCGACGTGGCATGGCGAGTCGGGCACGTGGTTGACAGGGGGGCTGCCTTTCATGTTATGGTGGCAGATGGCAACAAGTTGCAGTGTGAAGGGGTGCTGAAGGGAGTGGAGCTGAGGATACACGGCTATGTGGGACGGACCGACGTCTACTTGTTGCCTATTCGGGGCTCAGACATGGTGTTGGGAGTTCAGTGGTTGCGCCAGTTGCAGCGGGTAACCTTCGACTGGGAGCACATGACTATGGAGTTTGTGCACGGGGAGAAACAGTTCTGCCTGCGGGGTATCATGTCATCTCCTGTTAAGGAGGTTTCTCTTCGCAGCATGCAACGGTTGAGCAGAGGACACCTGATGGCCATTCTCCGGGAGGTCCAGACCGACCATTCCGCCCCTTCTGAGGTAACAGTGCAGTTACAGTTACTTTTGACGGATTATGCTGATGTTTTTCAGGAGCCACGTACTTTGCCACCGCCTCGGTTCCGGGATCACCATATTCCGCTCAAGGCGGGTGCTGAGCCTACTAATGTCCGTCCATATCGCTACTCACACATTCAGAAGGCGGAGATTGAGAGCAGTGTCCGCGAGATGTTAGAGGCCGGCATCATTAGGCCGAGTACGAGTTCTTTCTCGGCCCCCATTATTCTGGTCAAGAAGAAGGACGGGTCCTGGAGATTCTGCGTGGACTACCGTGCTTTGAACGGCGCCACAGTCAAAGATAATTTTCCGATTCCTCACATTGAAGAGTTACTGGATGAGCTACATGGAGCGCAGCGGTTCACCAAGCTGGATCTTCGTTCCGGGTATTATCATATTCTGATGGCGCAGGAGGACATCCACAAGACGGCATTTCGGACACATGACGGCCATTATGAGTTCTTGGTCATGGCCAACGGGTTGACTGGAGGGCCCTCTACATTCCAGGCCAATATGAATGAGATTTTCCAGGATTTCCTACGGATTTTTGTCCTGATATTCTTTGATGACATTCTCATCTAAAGCGCAAACTGGGAGGACCATGTGGGCCATGTGGAGCAGGTCCTTGCCAGACTTCGGCAACACAATCTTTTTGCCAACCGTTCTAAGTTTTCCTTCGGTCAGGAGGAGGTGGAGTACTTGGGCCATTTGGTCTCGGGTCAATGCGTCAGGGCCGACCCACGGAAGATTCAGAGCATGCAGTCCTGGCCGCGACCGGTTACAGTCCGGGCTTTGCGAGGTTTTTTGGGACTCACAGGGTACTACAAGCGGTTTGTGCAGGATTATGGGAAGATAGCCCGGCCCTTGACTCAACTGCTGCAGAAGGATTCCTTTTCTTGGAGTGAGGAGGCCGAGGAAGCATTCCAGTCTCTCAAACGGGCCATGACTACCACGCCCGTCCTTGCATTACCAGATTTCACGAAGGAGTTCGTTCTAGAGACGGATGCGTCGGGGGTCGGCATTGGAGCAGTTTTGATGCAGGTCGGGCGGCCGTTAGCCTTCTACAGCAAGGCCTTAGCTCCTCGTACTTTGGGCCTCTCGGCTTACGAGAAGGAGATGCTGGCGATCATTCATGCGGTGGCTGTCTGGCGGCCATACTTGTTGGGCTGGCACTTTAAGATCCGCACGGACCATCAGAGCTTGAAGCATTTTTTGGACCAACGGGTCTCCTCGCCTCTACAGCAGAAATGGGTTACGAAGCTTCTTGGTTACGACTATGAGATCGTCTATCGCCGCGGCAAGGATAATGTGGTCGCCGATGCTCTCTCTCGCCTACCAGAGGCTGCTCTCACTCATATTTCGGGACCATTGGTAGACTCCTTGGAGGACATCCACGAGGAGGTCCTGCGCTCCGACACTCTACGGCCGTTGGTGGAGGCTTTACAGCGGGGAGAGACAGGCGCGGCTGGCTATCACTTAGGTAATGGTCGGCTTTACTATCGGGGCCGGGTGGTTGTGCCCGCCGATTCAGCCTGGAGGACAGTACTGATGCATGAGTTCCATTCTTCGCCGACGGGAGGGCATGCGGGGGTGCTCCGGACCCTTCAGCGGGCCAGAGCCAATGTATTTTGGGCGGGTATGCGTCGGGACATTCAGCAGTTTGTTCGACAGTGTGAGATCTGTCAGCGGCAGAAATATGAGACTTCTTCTCCGGCAGGGCTGCTCGTGCCGTTGGACATTCCGCAGCTTATTTGGGACACGGTGTCCATGGACTTCATTGATGGGCTGCCTAAGTCTAAAGGGAAATCGGTCATTCTGGTCGTGGTGGATAAGCTTTCCAAGTATGGGCACTTTTTGGCACTCAGTCACCCGTATACTGGTGAGTCGGTGGCCGCCCTCTTTGCTAGAGAGATAGTTCGACTGCATGGCCTTCCCCGCGCCATTATTTCTGACCGGGACCCCACCTTTGTCAGTGGATTCTGGAGGGAGCTGTTCCGGTTGCAGGGTACTCGCTTACATTTCAACACGGCGCACCACCCGCAGTCGGATGGCCAGACGGAGGTGCTAAACCGGGGTGTTGAGACATATCTTCGATGCTTTGTGATGGATGAGCCTCGGAATTGGCCGGAGTGGTTACATTGGGCCGAATACTGTTACAATACGGCATATCACACCGCCAGCAGGATGACGCCGTTTGAGGTGGTTTACGGGCGGCCGCCCCTACCTTGGGCAGTTATGAGCCGGGCAGCACAGCTCTTCCAGCGGTTGATCGGGCTCTTCTCGATCGAGATCGCATGTTGGTCACTCTCCAGGAGAATCTCCGCTTGGCACAGGATCGCATGAAGACGCAGGCGGACAAGCACCGCACGGAACGGGAGTTCGCAGTCGGTGATGAAGTCTTTCTCAAACTCCAGCCGTACCGGCAGTTGTCCGTCGCTTTCCATGGCAACCAGAAGTTGTCCCCGCGCTACTACGGCCCCTTTCGGGTCATCAGCAGGGTGGGGCCGGTAGCTTACACCTTAGCGTTACCGGAGGGTTCCCGCATCCATCCTACTTTTCATGTCTCTTTGCTCAAGCGGAAGGTGGGTCCTCATGTCCAGCCAAGTACTCTCTTGCCTGACATTACTTCTGCGGGCGAGCTGCGGCCGCTTCCGGAGGCGGTTTTGCAGAGCAGATGGAAGCACCGGGGCACGGAATACCGGCCCGAACTCTTGGTCAAATGGAAGAACCTGTCGTCAGCACATAACTCGTGGGTGGACTTCTTCGACTTCAAGGACCTCTACCCCGACTACCACCTTGCGGACAAGCTGGTTCTTGATGGGGAGGGGAATGTTACGCCACCGCAACGCTTCGCGGGGCGTCACTATGTTCGGAGGAGCAGGGACGCGTTAAACAACGGGGCTGAACCTTCCGGTTCAGCCCCCGCTCAGTGAACCGGCCGGCCGGGGGCTGAACCAGGCGGGTTCAGCCCCAATTGGAGGGGCCGTCCGGCCCCTCCTTGCCCGGGTATTTATATACTCGGGTGGCCCCCTTATGGGGGTTATGCAAGAGTATTACAGGTAACTTCTTCCCTTCCCTCTCAAACCCTAATCCTCTCTTAGCCTCCTCAATCTCCTTTAGTTTCTCCCTCTCTCCCTCTCTATTGTCTTAACACTTTGCAATCTACAACTGCACGAAGTTCATCAGCTATGTAACGATCTGTGCTGAACTGAGCAAATCGAGTATGAGGCTCCTTCAAAAACTTGATGTTGCTGATTGGAAATTTCCCAAAATCGATATCTACGTATTCTCATGAGAACATTGCAGTTGCTCCATTTCTCAACGTAGATCATTGGATCGAGTATTTTGCACAATAAACATGGTCGATGTCAGGGGACCTGGTTCTAGAAAAAGTAAGCTTGGATACCAATGATGGAATCAATTCACGTTTCTTCTACAGGAAAGGTTCTTCAACTGATCAGATCCACAAGACCGAATCAAATTTAGCGGAACACAGAGAAGAGCCCTCAAGGATATTGATTCTGAACAGGGAGACCTCAGTTGGATGGAGCACAACTGAGGGAAGAAAAAAAACAAAAAGGCAAAATCTCAAATTCATCATTAACTGCTAAAGAACAATACTTAAGGTGTTTATAGTCAAAGTTTAGGTAAGTTCCGGTTAGTTAATGGGTAATTAACTGATACAATCATGAGAGGAATCTGGTAAGGGGGAAGGTCGGCGGAGGTGAGGAAGAGGAAGGAGGATTAAGGTTGAGAGAAAAATCTTAGGGAGCAACCTTAATTTTCATTCATCTAAGAATAATCAAAACGAGTACCACACAACAACTTATAGGTGCGGGGTGCGGATAACGGAAAAATAGTGTGAATAATAATAAAGCGTGCACATAATGAAAATAACATAATAAATGCAATTAAAATGATCACGCCGGCGATGCGTCTTCCGTCTCTCCTCCTCCAGACGGACTCGTCATCGTCTCCCACCGCGTGCAGACTCGCCACGGAGTCTCGTCGGCGTGTGTGTTTCTCGTCGGCATGTGCAACCGTAACAATGTCGCCGTCTGAAAAATATGTCATGTCCTCAATGCAGTAGTCGGAATGATGGCGGCAAAAGTAATCTTGGGGCAGCCTCGTGGCTTCGGACTCCAGACAGGCAGCCCCGTTGGGTAGTTCGGCGCCAACTGCCATCTTTCTCCTGGACAAGAGAAATATGGGATGGTGGAAATCCTGTCGAAGGCTATATGACGTTGGGGAGCGCAAAAGAAGGCTCTTGGTGGTCCGTCGGGAAAGGAAGAGGCACAACGGACAGGCCCGGGAGGGCCCCCATCCCCGCGAAGAGGCCAACATCTGTGATCCGCCGGATCGTGCGGAGAGAGATCAAAGAGCGTAGGAGGGCGGAGTCACCGTCGAGGTGACATGGTTGGCCCTCGTGTAGGAATTGCATGGACAGTCTCCCAATTGACGCATACAACGTCGAGCGTGCGGAGCCAAGCTACTCCCAGAATGGCGTCGAGACTGTCTAAGCCGAATGTGAAAAAGTCCACGGTCACGGAACAGGACCCCACAGAGAGAGAGACTACGGTACAACGGCCCTAAGTCGGTCGGTGGCGCCCATCGCCCATACAGACCGCAACATCCGGGGAGGGAACCGAGGAAATACGGAGTTGCTGAACTAGGTGCTCAGATATAAGGTTGTGGCTTGCGACGTTGTCCACCATGATGATGATCGGGCGATCCCACGATGTGCTCGAGAGCTACATGGTCTATTGGCCGAAGAGTCCACCCAGCGATCCACAAGATAGCTCCAGCAGGTGGAACGTAGTTGCGGTGGAGTCGAGAGGTGTATCCCCCGTTGAGAGCTCCAGGGCCTCAAAGTCAGCCAGGGTAATCTCAAGGTCGACGTTGTCGATGATGGCGTGGAACTTCTTCACGAAGCACTCATGGTTGGGGGAGTACGGTTGGCGGCACCGAAAACAGAGACCCTTGCTGTGAAGTTCATTGTAACACTATTTGAGAGACGTTGAGGGGTCGGTGGGCGGCCCAGCCGATTTCCCCAAGGTGGCGGCCGTGTTGGGGGAGTCGTGGTTGGCGCTCGCAAAGGCAGCTGGGGATGGTGGTGGTCAGTCGTAGGAGCGGGTGGCCGGGGGGAGAGGTCGGCTTCAACCAGACTTAGATATGATGCGAGTGACCACATTGATTCTACTTTTTAAGAGATATCAACGATAGTAATGAATGATTAATTAGTAGACTTGATGAAGAATTTGATTGAGAAGCTGAAATGATGTTTGATGCCAATTATTTTAAATGTATGTCGTTGCGCCTTGCGTTTGTCAGGCACGCGCCTGTGCCTTGAGCCTTGTGCTTAGGCTACAAGACCCCTTTGCGCCTTGGTGCGCCTTGCGCCTTTAATAACTAAGGGAGGGAGTCGATCTTGGAGTGGAGGGCGAAGAGCAAGGCGTGCATGGAGGCGACGAGTTGCTCTTGAGACTCCAAGCGGCGGCTTAGGGCTTCGGTGGTCACATCCGAAATAAGAACTCTGACTGAGCGAGTGTTGGGAGTCGTGGACTGGAATCGGCGAAAACGGTGGGAAATCTGGCGTATCGGGGCTGGGATACGACGGATCTGGGCTGGAAGATGGCGAAAACAGAGGCATGGTCTTCCAGTGATAGATCGCTGCTCAAAACAGGGGAATCAGACTGAGGGCAGCGGAAATGGAAGGCTTGCAGCCTTCCTGCGGCAAATCAGGTGGATCTGCGTCGTACAGTGCGGATGCGAGAACACGCGGACCGTGGATTGGAGGACAATGCGCGGCAGGGGCAGGGCACGTGCGGCAGGGGATAGGATCGGCGGATCAGGGGGTGCTTGATGTTGCAAGGGGAAGTGCGGGCCCTGGCAGGAGACGGACGCGGAAATGGCGGAATCGCGCGATTTGGCAGGAGAAGGGTGTGGAAACGACCGGAGACGGGTGTGGAAACGGATGGAGACAGACGTGGAAATACGTGATTCGGTGGAATGCGGGATTCAGGATCGGAAGTCGCGTTTGGGCGAGATTCGATGGAACGGAGGTTGCGCGGTGGCTGTGGTAACACAACGGGGACACCAGTGGCAAGACGGCGGGAGGTGAGGCAGGTCGGACCAAATTGATATGATCCTGAGAGGAATTCGGCAAGGGGGAGAGCCGGCGGAGGTGAGGAAGAGGAAGGAGGATTAGTATTGAGAGGAAAACCATAGGGAGCAGCCCTAAATTTCATTCATCCATAAATAATCAAAACGAGTACAACACAACCTCTTATAGGTGTGAGGTGCGGATATCGGAAAAATAATGTGAATAATAATTAAGCGTACACATAATGAAAATAATATAATAAACAATTAAAATGATCACGTCGGGGAAGCGTCTCCGATCTCTCCCCCTCCAGACGGACCCATCATCGTCTCCCACCGCGTGCGGACTCATCACAGAGTCTCGTCGGCGTGTGTCTCGTCGGCATGCACAACCGTAACATTAACTCATTAAATATATTATCCAACAGCAATTACTTATTATATCCCTCTGTTATGGACTCCGCCATTTATTAAATTATATGTCGTTATGATTTTGTATTAGAAGATTAAGTCGTATTGAGTCGAGTCTCATTATATTAGTATTTATGTATTTTAATATTTTATGCGTCTTAATGTAATTATTAGTTTGTCACCCGGGGTTCCTATAAATAAACCCTTAATGTCATGTAGCAAGGAATCAATCAATGATTTGAAATTTTTCTTTCTCTCTCTAATTCTCTCTCAATTGTGCAAGGTCAATGCTCTGGATGCTGAATGAAGGAAGCATGATTATGTGCACATAAATCAAAATGGATTCTTGGGTTTACCCTCTCCGATGTCTTTAGCTTTGATTTGAGGGCATGATTCCGCAGCAAACGTGACAGCACTATTTCAGTAGTATCTGTGAGCAGCCACTTTGTGCATTTATTGTCAAAGGTTAGACTTTTCTCCTCTGAGAGAAGCCACTTTGTGCATAGTGCCAAAGGTTAGGTCTGTTTCCAATCTTCCCCCGCCCATGCCCTCAATGATTGGGGACTATATGGGTTTTGTTGTTGTTGTCTCTAATTCTCTCTCTCTCTCTCCAAGCTCTCTTCTTCCCTCTAGCGTTTCCTCTTCCTCTTTTCCCAAGCTTCTTCTTCTAAATTTCTCTTCCTCTACCTCCATTCTAGGGCTTCTCCGCAGCATCTAACCTTCAACGATCCCTCAACAAACAAGCCCATAACACCCTCCCTCCCTTCTATTTATAATATTCATTCCTCATGTCAACTACTTATGAAAAGGATTCATAAAAAGGAGAGACAGAGGTAGAAATTGAGAGATTAACCAAACAGTTGCATATCTTTAATCCAGGACTAAAAACTCAGACATGCCAGCATTAGATGACTAGGCAATCAAATATGAACAACGTACTTCATTCAATATGAAAGACCTACTTTTTTTCTACAAAGATAACAATGGATGTGAATCTGTTATGGGCCTACCCCGTAAGTCGTCTGAGGTGGCGGTGATATAAGGGGAGCCGAGCTCAACCCGTGGAGAATACGAGGGGAGAGGAAGAAGGGGAGTCTTCTCAACCCTAACCCTAGAAATGAGAGGAGGATAAAAAACTAGAGAGGAATAGAAACATCATAATTTTCATTCATATCCCACACAAGGACCGAAGGGGGTCTATTTATAACTCTATAAGTGGCATGAGAATTAATAATCCGAAATAAAGTGACAAGCACGCAACAATAAAAACCTACGGACTCGTGCATCGACTTGATTAATAAAAGACATAACATGAACACAGGATGACACTAATTAACGACATAGATAATTGGTCGTGTCGGACCATAACATCCCACCCGCCTTCAAATTTAGCTTGTCCTCAAGCTCGAGTGAGGTTTGCACGGCGTGATCATCTAGCTCCTTAATTTCCCGTCAAAACAGCTTTTGGTAGCACGTCGTTGTGGCGGCAGCCGCATCGAGCAATGGGGCGTCATTGTGCTCAATAGATGACACTGGAGACTGCAATGATCCGGCACGACAGAGGTGATTGCGGAAGGAAGACCGTCAGACAATCTCTGGATTCATGGCGGGTGTGGTCGGTGACTACAGACAGATGAGGGCGACGGAGAACAGTGTGCACTGTGAGCTATGGCAATCAAAAGTGGTGGCGTCGGATGGGAGGCGTCAGAAGTAATGCCTCCAAAGAGGTTGGCAGAGCAGGTAGCCGAAGCGGAGATTGGGGGATGGAGACCGCGAAAACTAATGTTGGCAACACAAATTGTGGTCGCACCACCGCGGGCATGGTGGCGACGATGCCGATTGTATGAACTGCGAGGAGGGAACAACCAGAGTCAATGGAAAAGTGACAAGAATGACAAAGAGGGCAGCGGAACTTCTTCAGGAGCGGGTGGGATTGATGACTACTGTAGTTGGATCAGTAGCGGCTTCAGTGGAATCCGCCCCCGAAACGACGGTCAATGTTGGCAATGAGTCGCGAAAGCGCAACGCCATATGAAGCTGACATTTCCAGTAACTTCAGGAACATCAAACGAAGGGAGGCTTGCTCGTTGGGGATCGACATCATATCATAGTAATTAATTCAATTAAGAATTAATTAACCAATTAATTGGATGAGTGCACGTGGCCCGAGACTTTGATATTGTTCGTGGGCTCGAAAAAGGAAAAGTGTGGGAGACTAAAGAGAACAAGTTGGCAATGAGAACGACGAAGTGTGGAGCTCGATAAGGGTTATGCGGCATTGGTGCAATCACGGTACGACCATAGAGGATGGAGTTACTACGAACAGAAGGTGTGGGGCATGATCGAACAAGCGGCCTCAACAATGGAAGGAGTGGTGGGTGCTTCGCGTGCGTCGAGGAAGTTGAAGGCTTTGCGTGCTGACGAGGAGGAAGTGGCTTGCGTCTAGGGAGGGTGCTGGAAGATCGTAACAAAAGGATGTGCGCTGGTTTCATACAAGAGACATGTGACTATCTCCCGCGGTTACGATAAGAAAAGACGCGGGTGGGGATGCCGATGTTGGTTGCGATGGGATAAGGTGCGGCAACATTTTTAGAGGGCGGCGTGAGGGGGTTGTTGTTGTTGATCCATAGAAAGGAGACAGAGGGAATCGTGTTTACATGTTGAGGACGAATCGAGAGCGAAAATGTCTGAACGAGGGTGGTTCAACTGGAGACCGTGGGGGTCATCCCGTGAAAACCCGAGAGGAATGGGGCGAAGTGGGGGTCATCTCGTGAAAACCCGAGAGGAATGGGGCGAAGTCCTTTGGTGGCAGCAGACTGTGGAGGAGAACTGTGGTATCCGAGGAAGGAATGCTCTGATACCAAGATGTTATGGGTCTAGCCCGTAAAGTCGTCTGAGATGGCGGTGCAGGGGGAGATACAAGGGGAGTTGAGCTCAACACGCGGAGAGTGGAAGGGAGAGGAAGAATGGGAGCATTGCTCAACCCTGACCCTAGAAATGGGTGGAGGAGAAAGGAACTAAAGAGATGAATAGAAACTTCATAATTTTCGTTCATATCTCATACAAGGACCCAAGGGGTTTATTTATTCTTGAAATTCAAGCTAACTAAGTCTCACTGTGAGGTGACTATATCTCTTGTTATGACGTATTATTACACTAGGAAGTCTACTGAAAAAGGGAAGAACGTGAAGGATAACTTCGTAACCTAAAGGTGTATTCTTCAACATGGTATCAGAGACGGTAAATCCCTCGTTAACGTCAGCCTCAAGGCTCGATCATGTATCGTTGGTCCTGCTCTTTTCTTGATCTAGAACTCTGACGGATCCCGATCATTTGGCGGCATTTGGGCATGCACTGTTTCGTTCGACAGCGTCCCAGGTTCATATGTCCTCGATCAATCGATCTTTGTGCTTCCTCGATCAACCTCTGGACACACTATCTTCGTCGAGCCCTGCAAGGTCCGTTCATGTCTTTTTTGTGTCATGTTGCATTCTTCTACTCGCTGTTCCGCATTTGTTCCAGGACTTCCTTGGGTAGGGGCTTCTGGTTCCATCCATTAGGTGGATTCGTTTTCCCTACAACTCGATTGCCTACTACTGAGCTCCGCCTGCTGCTGCTCTTCCAACTTCTGTTACCTAGCTTCTAGTTGCTTGAGCCCTAAGCTTCCTGAAGGGAGTTCTTCTTCCAGTGTGCTCTTATGGAGGAAAAACCAAAGAGTGTTAATGTCCCGGAAGGGGTGTTGATCAACCTAAATACTATGGTAGAGGAAGTTTAAATGTGGATTTCACTAATGGTGTGACACACATAATTGAATGGGAGGAACTACCTCTAATGAACATAGTCTATACGGATATACATTGGGAGCCATCGAAAATTTGGGTTTATTACTGGATCCAAACCTGCTCCAAGCAAGACTGACTCCTCTTATGAGAAATGGGAAGGTGAGAATTTCACTGCGATTAATTGTCTTGTCAACTTTATAGAACTTAAGATTGTCAGTCAACTCTTATTTTGTCAGACTGCTAAGAAAATATGGGAATTAATTTAACCTAATTATTCAAAAAAAAAGACTTTGCAAGAATCTATCAACTTCAAACTGAACAGATACATATGACGGTTATGAATAACTTTGAGGAGTATTATAGTAAGCTGACTCATAAGTGAACCGAAATTAATCAATACTCGGTTATTCAAATCATTGAAGAATACAAGACTGAACTTATGCAACAAAGGGTATTTGAAATACTCTTTGCCTTCTTTCGGAACTTGAATTCCAAATTGTTCAGATATTAGGAAGAGATTTTGTTCCTGATTTGGAGACCGTTGCCCATTACATTTGAGAAGAAGCTAGTCGTATAAACTCTCTTCATATTGATCTGCATGTAGGATATGAGAAACCTGCCTGAACAAAGGAAGTGAAATTCAAGAAACATAAAACATGAAGATAAGAGTAAGATGAAGTGTCCTCACTGTGAGAAGGAGGGACGCGAAAAGGATAAGTGTTGGGACTTACGTACCACCTTGGTACCTCCAGGTTGGAGTCACTGCATTGACGGAAGGTATGTGAGATCAACAACAACTATGTACGGCACATTGGAGAATAAAGGTCACCATATGGCGTAAAATGAAAGCTTAATTAGGGAGTTAAATGCCCTGAAAGCCAGTGTTTGTAGACTATAGTCCTCTTGTTACAGACATGTCTGGTACCTCTACTAATGTTCAAACTATTTCTCTATCTATTATGAAGCAGACTACTCCTTAGATCATTGACTTGGAAGCTTCTTACCATATGACGGGATATTCTAGTTGGATTACTCCTATCTCTACTGCACCTGGCAGTGTTAAACTAGTTGATTGGTCTTCTGCGTGATTGGTAAAGAGATTATTCAATTCTCATCTAATATATTTCTCAAATTTGTTGTTATTGTTCCTTCATTCCATACCAACTTGCTTTATGTGAGTTGTTTAAACAAATGAACTGTGTTATTACCTTCTTTTCCTCTCATTGTGTTTTCCAGAATATGTCGAGTGGGAAGACGATTGGTGGTGGACATGAGTCAGGTGGTGTTTATGTTATGGGCGCTAGTCGTGTATTTGGCGCTCAGAAATCCTTAAGTATTGATTGATTAATGATGTGGCAAAAAAGATTTGGGCATTCAAGTTTGAAGACTTTGAAGTTTGCATTCCCTAAGCTCTTTTGATGTAGCTGAAACCAGAATCGGTTGTCAATCATATGAATTTAACAAACATTGCAGAACCAATTATGCTCCTAGCAGTAGTCGGTGTTAAATGTTTTGATTTGATACATTCTGATGTTTGGACCTCTCATATTTGCTTTGTGAATGGATTTTGCTATTTTGTTTCTTTCATCAATCTATATTGTTAAAGGCGCGCCTTAGGCGCGCCTAAGGCTCCAGGCTCACTAGGCTCGGAGGTTTGCGCCTTCATGCGTCTTTTTTGCGCCTTTAGGCATTAATGGCGCAGCTGAGTGTGTTTTTTATTGTAAACCTATTTTTTTCAAAATAATGAAAAAAATAATACAAAAACTCAGTAATTTTTATATGATTTAGTGTTTTTGATACATAATCGATCATTGAGAATTAGATATGATGCAGACGATCATATTGATTTTATTTTTTAAGAGATATAAATGATAGTAATGAATGATTAATGAGTAAAATATATAAAAATTCTGTTCAAGAAGATGTATTGATGTTTAATGTCGATTGTTTAAAATGAATGTGGTAGCGCCTTGTCTTCTTCGGGCACGCGCCTGCGCCTTAAGCCTTGCGCCTAGGCTCCAAGACCCCTTAGAGCCCTTGTGCGCCTTGCGCCATTAATAACTAAGTCATCAATGATTACTCTCGTTTTATTTGGGGTTTTCTTATGAAAAAGAAAAATGAAGTGTATAGTATATTTCGGTTATTTTACTACTATGTGCAAACCCAGTTTAGTACTCAAATTCAAAATTTTAGGAGTGAAAATGGAGGTGAATTTACAGGTGGGGAACTTCAGAGGTTCTTGAGTGATCATGGCATTATTTTTCAAACTTCATGAATTGGGACTCCTCAACAAAATGGAGTAGCAGAAAGAAAAATTTGTCATATTATTGAAACTATTCGTTGATTATTATAAGAGATGTTTGTCCCTAGGGGACAATGGAATTAAGGAGTTCTCACTTTTGTCTACCAAATTAATCAGAGTGCGTCTGACGAGGGCAAGTTTAGGTGCAAGTTCTCACTTTTGTTCTTACATTATGGAATGAATGGGTCTTAGAGTTTAGGAGCAAGTTGAAGGAGCGCGTTTGACGAGGGCAAGACGCAACCACATTCATTTTAAATAATCAGCATCAAACATCAATTAATCTTCTTGATCAGATTCTTCATCTATTCTACACATTAATCAGTTGTTATAATCATTTATCTCTTAAAAATAAATCAACGTGTTCAATTGCATTATATATAAGTCTCAACACTCGATTATGTTCCACAAACACTAAATCATGCAAATATTATTGAGTTCTTATATTAATTTCTTTCTTTATTTTGGAAAAAAATTACAACAGAAATCGCATACAAGCACGCCTTTTATGCTCCAAAGTCGCAAACCTCTGAGTCTGGTGAGCCTTGAGCTTTAGACGTGCTTGAGACACGCTTTTAACAGCATAACATGCTATTTAATCTCCCTCCTAAAGTTTTTGGATGTGTTGTGTTTGTGCATATTATGGGACCACATAAGGATAAATTGGGTTTTCAAGCAATTAAATGTGTTGTTGTTGAATATGAATCATATGATGTTAACCAAAAGGGGTATAAATGTTACTCACCTTCGTTTCATAGAAGAATTATATCTAAAGATGTTAACTTCTTTGAGCACACTCCATATTATTCAAAAGAAAGGAAAAATGGTACATATCAAGAGAAGTATGAAGATGAGGGTTGTATGATGTCACATCTCCCAGCACTCGTGGATGTTTATCACTTAGTAGCTTGAATGTTCCAGTTGAAAGGGAAGTGTCTACAAATGATTTGTATCTACAACAGAAGGAAGAATCTTCAAGTCTACCAAAGGAAGCGTGCAAGAAGAACTAAGCCGGAGAGTCATACTCATGTTCCATCACCCACCACCACTCTGCCAGATCCAAACACTAAGAACACACATGGAGATACATCTTCTCCTCTCCAAATTCATAGTCGCCGTACCAGATACTCTATTGATAAATATGTTGGGCATCACTCTATCTCTCCATCACTGAAATCTTATCTTGCATCAGTTTCCTCTATTATTATAGTTGAAATCAAGTTGTTTTTTAGTTGTCTTGTATTTACCCATAAGGGTATTATCGTCTTTGTACGTTTTTCCCCCTCACTTATATAAGTGTGGGGATCTCTCTTTTGCATAATTAATTACAAACCTATTTCCGTTCTCCTACTTGGTATCAGAGGGAATAATCCTAGCCGCCGCTCCCTCGTCTTCCTCATGCTCCCTCGCCGCTTGCTCGTCGTCATCCCGCTCGCACGCACGCTCGGCGTTGATCTCCGCTCGTCCTCACCGCTCGGTGCTGCCCTTCTAATGTGGCTGTCGGGCGGCCTCCTAGCCACCGCCGGTTGCTGAGAAGGACGCCGCCGCCGTCCTTCCATGAAGCACCCGGCCCACCGCACCGCCTCCTGCTCAGCGTGGGTTTCCTGCACCGCCTCCTGCGTTGCTTCCTGCATCGACAAGCCGCCGCTCGCTCGACTCCTGCTGCGTCTTCGATCGTGCGACTCCTGCTGCTTTCCTGCATCTCCTGCTGCTGCTGCGTGCTTCCTGCACTGCCTCCTTCACTGTCTTCTTCAGTTCCAGTTCTTTTTCGGATGCTGCTGCTATTATTTCCCCGACATCTCTCTCTTTTTTTAGATCTGATGTAACTGAGCCTCTCCGATCTGATCTCTATTTCGCTGTTTCCCATGGATGATTCTTCAATTGGTGGTGGCTCTCCATCACCGAGTGTTACCGTTCCCCAAGTGGGGGAAACCCAACGGTCTTCAGGTTCCCAGATGGGTGAACTCCAGCGACCTTCTGGTCATACTAGCTCCTTGAAGATCACTACGATGCCGTTAGATGGCACTAACTATCTCGAGTGGTCTCGTGCGGCGCAGCATGTTATTCGCAGCCACCAGCTCTTTGGATACATTGATGAGACCAAGGTGGCACCCCCCCCCTGACTGATCCAGCCTGGTCGCGTTGGGATTCCAAGAATTCCCTGGAGATTTCCTGGCTTCTCCACTCTATGTCTCCAAAGGTATACCGCAGTTATAGGCTAATGGACTCTGCTTACGAGATTTGGACTCGAGCGCGGGAGACTTATTCTCAGATCGGGAATTCCACTCAGGTTTATGAGCTGACCCGCCGTATGTTGAAACTACGACAGGGATCTATGATTGTTTCCACCTACTACTCTGAGTTTGAGTGTATATCTCAGGAGTTGGATTACTTCGATCAGTTTACCCCTGCTTGCACTGCCGATGCAGTTCTGTTGCAAAGGAGAGATGACCGATTTCGTCTTCATATGTTCTTGATGGGTTTGAGCATGGAGCTGGATATGGTTCGCACCAATATTCTTCATCGTTCACCCCTCCCATCTCTCAGGGAGGCGTTCAGTATGGTTCTTGGTGATGAAGATCGTCGAAGGTCTCTCAACATAGCGACTCCTCCTTCTGACCGCTCGGCTTTTACTAGTACTGTCCATGGTGGTTCTAGCCATACCACCCAGATTCCCACCTGTGACCATTGTGGTCGTCGGGGCCATTCTCGGGAAGCGTGCTTCAAGCTTCACCCGCACCTTGCTCCACCTGGATATGTCCGTGGTCGTGGACGTGGGCGTGGTCCTGGACGTGGTGGACACCGCCAGACTAACACTCGTTCTCATGATGCTGCTTACTCCACAGAGATTCATGGGGGTCATCATGGCCAGCTCCCAGATCATTTCACCACGTCTGAATTGGATGCGCTCCGCCGTCTGCTGCATTCTCAGTCTGATCCCACACTGAGTAATTCCTCTTTGTTTGCCACTGCTGCGATGCCCAGTGCCCATGCTGCTGTGATTACGTCGTCTGAGTGGATTATTGACTCAGGAGCTACTGATCATATGACCGGGTCCTCTACAGGTTTTTACTCCTACACCCTCTTGTCTGGTAAGGACAAGGTTGTCTCCGCCAATGGCACCTTGTCTCCTATTGCTGGCAAGGGCAATTTCTCCTGCTCTTCTTCGCTTCCTCTCACTTCGGTTTTGCATGTTCCATCTTTTCCCCACAGTCTACTTTCTATTAGCAATCTTACAAAATCTCTTAACTATTCTGTAACTTTTTTCTCTGATTCTTGTATTTTTCAGGAACTGGGTACGAAGCGGATACTTGGCAGTGGTAGGAACCGCGATGGTTTGTACTACCTGGATGCTACACCATCATCCCTTGCTCTGTCCTCTTCTGTTGTTACTACTGTTGATGCTCGACACTGGCACCTGCGTCTTGGTCACCCGTCTCCTGTTTCTCTTCAGAAACTTTTTCTTGCTTTATCTCAGTATGTTTCTAGTTTTAAATGTGATGTTTGTGAAATGTCTAAACATGTGCGTCATTCATCATCACACTTGTCTTCTCCTAGTAGTGTTCCTTTTTCTGTTATACATTCAGATGTCTGGGGACCTTCCCCAGTTGTTTCTTTGACTGGATATAGATGGTTTGTTACGTTTATTGATTGTTTTTCTCGTACTACTTGGGTTTATCTTTTAAAAAAAAGGGGGATGTCGCCTCTGTCTTCCAAACCTTTCATAAGATGATACAAACTCAGTTCAATGGAACCATTCGTGTCCTTCGTAGTGATAATGGGGGTGAATATGATGATCGTGGTGTGTTTGGGGCCTACCTCTCGAACAATGGCATTATCCACCAAACCACTTGCGTTTACACTTCCACCCAAAATGGTGTGCCAGAACGGAAAAACAGGCATCTCCTTGATGTTGCTCGTTGCTTTCTCACCACCATGCACCTTCCGAAATCCTATTGGGGTGATGTCATCATGACGACTACTCATCATATCAACCATCTCCCCTCGCGGGTTCTCGATTTTGCTACACCTCTGGCTCGTCTTGCTGCGAAGACTGTCGTTCATACCTCATTTCTTCCTCCTCGTATATTTTGGTGTGTTTGTTTTGTTCATGTTCACCAGCCACTTCGTGATAAGCTCGATCCTCGAGCTATCCGATGTGTCTTTTTTGGTTATTCTACCACCACCAAGGGGTACAAGTGTTATCACCCCCCAATCAGACGTACGTTCTGTACCATGGACGTGACGTTCCGCGAGGACGAATCATATTACCTTGATTTGAGTCCTTGTCGTCAGGGGGAGAAGGAGGATGAGGTCATTGATACTGTCCCTCTTCCTGTCATTGGTACTGTTCCTCTCACTTTTATTCCTCCTACTTCCACTACAGATATCCCTCATACACCTTCCACTACGCCATCCACTACAAATATTCCTCATACACCTCCCTCTCATCATCCTTCACTCATCGCTCATCTACCTCATGTATATCATCGTCGAAAACCAGGTACACAGCCCACTGTCGCCCCGCTGCTTCCAATGCTGTCTTCGGACTCAGATCCTGATGCTGATTTACATGTTCCCATTGCTCGGCTACGTGGTAAGGCCCGGTGTACTGAACATCTCATTTCTAATCATGTTGCTTATGATCATCTCTCTAAGCCTCATCAGTCATTTATATCTTCCTTGTCTGATATCTCTATCCCTAAAACATGGCAGGAGGCACTTTGCATCCCAGTATGGGCTCAAGCAATGAAGGAAGAAATGTCAGCTTTAGAGAAGAACCACACTTGGGATGTCACCTCTCTCCCTCTCGGCAAGAAACTCATTGGTTCAAGATGGGTTTTCTCAATTAAGCAAAATCAGGATGGGAAAGTTGAGCGATATAAAGCTAGGTTGGTTGCTCGTGGTCACACTCAGACTCAGGGGGTTGATTACTAAGAGACCTTCGCTCCTGTAGCAAAGATGGACTCTATCCGTGTGATCATATCTTGTGTTGCGATCTTAGATTGGGAACTTCATCAACTGGACATTAAAAATGCATTCTTGCAAGGTGACCTCGAGGAAGAGGTGTACATGTCTTTCCCCCCAGGTTTTGTGAAGAAGGGGCAAGAGAGGTTTGTTTGTCGGTTATGGAAGTCCCTGTATGGGCTAAAGCAGTCTCCGAGGGCATGGTTCGGCAGATTCCACAAGGCCATGATCAAGTTTGGCTACAAGCAGGGACACTCTGATCATACTCTGTTTGTCAAGAGGAATGAAGGGAAAATTGTTGTGCTAATTATCTATGTTGATGACATCGTGATCACCGGAAATGATACAAATGAAATCTCAAAGCTGAAGGGACTTCTCTCAGCCGAGTTCGAAGTAAAGGACCTGGGAAGGCTACGCTACTTCCTAGGAATTGAGGTGACCCGTTCTGACAAGGGTATCTTTATCTCCCAGCGCAAGTATGTGTTGGACCTGCTGACAGAGACTGGCATGCTTGGGTGTGCCCCTGCTAACACACCTATGGAGGAGAACCATAAGATTGATCAGGACAGCAATGGTGATCGTACTGATGCTTCTAGTTATTAGAGGTTGGTAGGAAAGCTCTTATACCTCACATACTCGTCCTGATATTACATATGTTGTTGGGATCCTGAGTAGGTACATGCATGCCCCAAGGGTCAGACACCAGGAGGCTGTCTATCGTGTTCTCCGGTATTTAAAGAAGTCACCAGGACGGGGGCTGATGTTCTCGAATAACAAACATCTGCGGATCGAGGTCTTCACCGACGCAGATTGGGCTGGATGTCATGATGACCGGAAATCTACAACAGGTTATTGTACCTTCATTGGAGGAAACTTGGTTACATGGCGTAGCAAGAAACAAAGTGTGGTGGCTAGATCCAGTGCTGAAGCTGAGTACCGTTCGATGTCTCAGGGTCTCGGTGAAGGCCTTTAGTTGAGCATCCTATTGCAAGATCTCGATCTTAAGGAGGAAGCTCCCATATCCTTGTACTGTGACAACAAAGCTGTCATCAGCATAGCGCACAACATAGTTCAGCATGGTAGGACCAAACATGTTGAGGTGGATCGGCACTTCATCAAAGATCATCTTGACAAAGGAAGCCTAGTCACACCCTTCGTCCATTCCAGAGATCAGTTAGCCGACGTGTTCACCAAGATTCTTGACTCCGATGCCTTTACTGATGATATTCATAAACTCGGAATGATAGACATCTACCATCCAACTTGAGGGGGAGAGTTGAAATCAAGTTGTTTTTTAGTTTTGTCTTGTATTTACCCATAAGGGTATTATCGTCTTTGTACGTTTTTCCCCCTCACTTATATAAGTGTGGGGATCTCTCTTTTGCATAATTAATTACAAACCTAGTCCCGTTCTCCTACTATTATCCCTAACAATTTTTCATATGCTATGTTTAATTCTCTTTGGAAAAAAGCTATAAAGGTAGAGATGAATGCTCTCCAGCATCAAAATACTTAGGAAATTGTTCAGATTTTTCATGGGCATCATAGTGTCGGATGTAAATGGATATATATTATCAAATACCTTCAGGATGACAATCTTGATAAATTTAAAACAAGACTTGTTGCTAAAGACTTTACTCAAATTGATGGGATTAACTTCCATGAGACGTTTGCACTTGTTACTAAACACAACTAGGTTAGAATTTTGTTATCTATTGTTGTCCACAAATCTTGGCTTCTGTATCAACTTGATGTGAATAATGCATTTCTTCACAGTGAATTAAATGAAGAAATCTACATGATTCCCCTGTCTAGCATGGAAGTATCTAAAGGACATGGATGTCGTCTTAAGAAGGCTTTGTATGGCCTTAAACAGACACTCTGGGCCTGGTTTGAAAAGCTAAGTATCAATCTATTGAATCTGAATTTTTATCATTGTACTTATGATCACTCAGTTTTCATCTACAGAAAGGAGTAATATACTATTATTTTTATTGTCTATGTGAATGATATTATTGACGTGTTATCTCAGCTGTTATTTTATTTATTTCAAGTTTATGTGTATGGGTGGTTTTCCCCTTGTATCTCCTATATATATACCTATTTCCTCCTAAGTGGATGAATACAATAATCATTTTACTCTCACATTTGATTTGGTATCAGAGGGAGGTTCCGATCCTCCGACCTGTGGGCTTCACTCAGACTCCTGGGGATTACGGCTTGACCTTTGCCCTGGTGACCAAGTTATCTACTGTCCGTCTGCTTGTCTCTCTCGCTGTCTGCCATGGGTGGCCTCTTCATCAGATGGACGTGAAGAATGCCTTCCTCAATGGAGATCTTGCTGAGGAAGTTTATATGGATCCGCCCCCCGGTTACAAGCTTCGGGGGGAGTATTTGGGTCGTGTTTTCCTTTTGCAGAAGTCCTTGTATGGGCTGAAGCAGTCTCCTCGTGCGTGGTTTGAGCGGTTTGGTATTGCTGTGCTTCAGAGTGAGTTCACCAGATGTCATACCGACCACATGTGTTTTGTTCGGACTGTTGTGGATGGTCGTAGGGTCATTATTCTTGTCTATGTGGATAATATCATTCTTACCAGTGACGATAGCTCGGGGATACTTCAGATCAAGGGGGTTCTTCAGAAGGCACTTGAAGTGAAAGATTTGGGGCATCTGAAGTACTTTCTCAGGATTGAGGTTGTCAGATCTCAGCAGGGGATCTCTCTGTCTCAACACAAGTATACACTCGACCTCTTAAGTGATACTGGCCTTCTTGGGTGCTCTCCTGTGTCTACACCCATGGATCCGAACAACCTCCTTCACGCTGAGTCTGACGATCCTCTCCCTGAACCGGGCAGATATCAGCGTCTTGTTGGCAGACTTATCTACTCGACCAACACTCGTCCTGACATTAGTTTTGTTGTGAGTGTGGTCAGTCAGTTCATGCATGCTCCCCGGACTTCTCACCTAGATGCAACATTTTGAATCTTCCACTACTTGAAGGGTTCTCCTGGCCTAGGGCTCTTCTGCCAGTCATCTCTGGCCATTGATCTCACTTGTTACACGAATTCTGATTATGCTGGTTCCCTTACTGATCGACATTCTACCTCGGGGATGTGCTCTTTCTATGGTGACAATCTTATTTCTTGGAAGAGCAAGAAGCAGAGTGTTGTCTCCCGCTTGTCTGCTGAGGCTGAGTACAGGGCTATGGCCCATGGCGCTATTGAGCTCCTTTGGTTGCGTACTCTCTTAACCGAGCTTGGCTCTCCTCCCTCTGGTTCTTCGATTCTTGTCTGCGACAACCAGTCCGCTCTCATGCTTGCTTCAGACTCAGTTCTGCACGAGCGGACTAAGCATATTGAGGTTGATATTCACTTTCTCAGGGAGCACATCCGTTCAGGGACTCTTGAAGCGTCCTATGTTCCCTACGCAAAGCAGATTGCCGATGCCTTCACCAAGGCGGTGGGACCTTCCAGACTTCTCTCTACATGTGGCAAGCTGAGCTTGTTTGACCTTTTCGCGCCAGCTTGAGGGGGAGTATTGACGTGTTATCTCAGCTGTTATTTTATTTTATTTCAAGGTTATGTGTGTGGGTGGTTTTCCCCTTGTATCTCCTATATATATACTTATTCCCCCTAAATAGATTAATACAATAAGGTTGCGTTCGTTTGTTAGGTTTATACAGAGGGAATTGGTTTTGGGCAAAACCCTCAATTTGTGGGTTTTGGAAATGAGTCAAAACCTTCCTCTTCTTGTTCGTTTGGAGAAGGTTTTGAGATGAACGAATCTACTGTTCATCATCTTCTCCAAAACCCGAAGTGGAAAAGTCAGAGAAGAGGGCACACACGCTTTGCTGATGAGAAGCTTTGATAGACATCATCTCGCCACCATCTTTGGCACTGGAAGAGGGCACACACGCTTTGTTGGAAGCCGGTGAGAAGCTGGAACGCCGGTGTAAGTCGGAGAAGCTTCGTTGGTGAGAAGCTGGAAGCCGGTGAGAAGCTGGAACGCCGGTAGTGGAAGCCGGTGAGAAGCTATGCCAGTTAGATCGGGGAGAAGCTCGGTGAGAAGCTTTGTCGGAGAGAAGCTACAGTGTTAAAACCGTACCAAAACTGACCTAAAGAGGTGATTTTTGGGTGTAGAAGGAATTTTTAAAGAGCAAAACTCATGGGTGTTGGGCCAAAACCAATTCCCTCTCTTAAAATAAGCAAACGAACACAAGATTTGGAGTGTCATGGGTTTTGGTCAAACACCTTCCTCTAAAACCCATAGGTTTTCCGTGAATGTCAATTCCTTCCTAAAAAACGTCAAACGAACACCAGAATTGAAATTGAAGGTACTCAACTCCAATTCCTTCCTCCAATTACCGCGAAACGAACACAGCCTAATCATTTTACTCTCACATTTGATTGATATTATTATCAGCGGAACTGATGATCAACACATTGCACTTGTAAAAAGAGAGTTGGCCTCTACTTTTGATATTTTCTTGGAATTGAGATTGTTAGAGCTTCCGAAATGATTATAATTTCCAATGCAAATACGTATTGGATCTTTTCAGTGACACTGGATATTTGGGAGTGAACCTATGGATAGCCCTGTGGATGTTAACTATGATATCCACAAGGATAATTCTTTTGATCTTGAAAGAAAGTTGGTCGTTCAACGCATTGTGGGGAGGCTCATTTACCTGACTAACACCGGACCAAACATCTCTTTTGTGGTGGGTTGGTAAGCCAATTTAAGCACAATCCTAAAGTTCATCACTATCATGTTGTTCTTTGAATCCGTAAGTATCTAAAAAAGGACCTTGTAAAAGACATTATTTATCAAACTCATGATCATATTATAGTTTACGACTACTGTGAAGTCGATTGGGCCGGTTCCTCCTCTGATAGAAGATCTACAAGTGGATATTTTATCTTTGTAGATGGAAATCTTGTTTTCTGGAGTAAAAAGCAAAATGTTGTTACCTGTTCTTCTGCTGAAGCAGAATATCGAGTCATTGTCATTACAACATGTGAGTTGATAAGGGTTAAATCTACTTTGGTGAATATATTTTGGGTGATATGGAGTTTCCTGTCCTGGAGGCCATAAACATACACCGTGATAATCAAGACGCAATCAACATTGTCAACAACACTGTCTTTCATGAGAGGAATAAATATATAGAGATCGATGGGCATTTTATGCTGGAGAAAATTAAGAATCAACCCATTACTACTGTGTTTGTGCCTTCTGGGAACCAACTTATTGATATGTTCACCAAAGTTGTTTCTGGTAAAACCCTTCACATGTACTCTCTCAGGCTTAAAATGATGGATGTTTATGGTGTTAACTTGAGGGAATGAGGGGGTGTTGAAAGTCAAGCTACCTTAGTCTCACCAGGGCCCGAGGGGTGACTATATATCTTGTTATGGCGTATTATTACAATGGGAAGTGATGTAATCGCGGTGATACGCTACCCAATCGGACGATCCGAGTTCGTGATTGTGTCTGGATGGTGGATCCGAGTCAATTCATATATTACTTTTATTTTTTGAGTTGTATTTGACGTCCGATCGGCCCAAACTGTACGAGTCATTCGATTTACGAGTTATGTTGCCATGCAGTTATGCAGCAGTTTTAATTTTAGAGTTATACATATGCGGGAATGTGGTTCAATGGGGAGATTGTGGGTTTTGGCAAGTTGCTGGAACCGCTGGTCTTCCTCTGGTGTGATGCCAGAACCGCTTGGGTGTGACGCCCTCTCTATCCTCCTCATCCCCGCTCAGCGCACCGCCGACTGAAGCTTCCCCCTCCTCCTCCTCCACCACTGTAAGGCCTCCTCTCCCTCCATCCTAGCGCCAATCCATTCCCTTCTGCCTCATCCCTTCTCAAAACCTGCAGCCCGCACAAGCCCGTCGGCCTCCTCCCAGTCCCAAGCCCGCAACCCACACTGTCGGCCTCCTCCCCGTCCCAAGCCTGCAACCCATACTAACCCCCTGCTACACCCCCCCTTCCCATCCCGTGTATTCCCGTCCAGAACACCCTAATCATCCACTACCAGAATCCATCTCCTCCTCCTTCCTCAAGACACTCCCTGCTCCTCCTTTAAACCATTGTCTGCAACCATACCACCCAGATCTGAAGCCCACCTACCCCAACTCCTCCTCCCCTGTCGTGGATCCACTTTAAATTCGCCGGCTTTGACATGACAGCAACCTTGGATTCCTTCCACACCCTCCACCGTCGCTGCCTGCACGTGTAAATTATGGTTTGTAGTCTTATTTTCTCCTGTTGGTTATTTTGGCACTCAATTGTGATGGATCTCTATTTTATTTGCTACTAGTTCATTCGTGGTGCAATTTGCGAGATTTATTCTATGCACGCTTAATAGTAATTGTGTCTCTATCGTTTGTAAAATTGATAGTTGTTTTCTCTTAATCAATATTTGTAACTGTACGAGCCTCTGTCCTTTTTATAATATTTAATTACTCGTTGCAATTTATCAGTGTGGACCGTTTCTTGCATTTTCATATTTCATTGCATAAAGGTTTGCATTTAGTGAACCCACCCTGAGTTGTCCTGCCACTGCATCAGGAAGTCTATCGAAAAAAAGGAAGAACGTGAAGAACTTCGTAACCTAAAGGTGTGTTCTTCAACATTTACATCATTACAAGTGGCATGGGTGTAAATAATCTTAAATAAAGAGAAAAGCACGCAACAATAAAAACCTACGGACTCGTACATCAACTCAATTAATAAAAGACACATAACATGAACATATGACGACACTACATAACGACATAGATAATTGGTCATGTGAGACCATAACAGAATCATGGGTAAAAAAAAATTGTAAGGACATTAAACCATGAAAACAAATTAACACACTGATAGGCATTTGCATACCATGGAAGAACTTTACTGCTGTAACAATCAAGCAAAAGAATCAAATCCCTGGTTGATTTAGAACTTCCATCAACCTGAATGAGAAAAAATCATAACAGCTCTTTTACAAATAAATTCATATCAACAACATAGGAAATATGATTACTATAAAATTCATACGGACGTACACAAGTCTGGCAAAATTTTAAAAGCATAGCTTCTTCAAGTCCTTGAATTAATTGTGACATGAAATCCATTGAACAAATACCAATTTCATAGATTGCCTCCAGTGTCAGAGCAAGAGATAATAGATTATCTTCGTGAAGAAGTAAAAGAAGCCTTCCAATAATAATTTCATTATAAATAATTTGCGAGAGAGAATCTTTAAATCTCGCAATTGAAGATCCAATCTTCCACAACGACTTTAATGATAATTTCCATAAGAATGACTCCTCGGATCTGCCAATGATAACTGACATAAAAGCTACTAAGATGTTTTCAAGTGATTCCTTTGTTACAGGTGTGCAGTCTCCTGGATATGTTGCAAGCACCTGCAACCCCCTCACTGCATGATTAAGCATCCACAAGAGTATTAAAAGAGAGCACCAAAGCAGCTAGATGAATTTGTAACTTCGCCACAAAAGAAGAAACATTCAGGTCAAGAAATCACATAGGCAACTACTAAACAAAAACATAATGCGATCAAGCTTAAATTATGAACTTGTGGTTCAAAAAGCATATTAATTTGAATTTTCTGTTACTTCTCATAGAGTTCTTTTATCATTTATGTAACAGTAATAAGCCTTAAATATAAAATTATGTCATCACCTTTTTTCTAATATTTATGTTAAATTTGTTTACCTATATGCCTACAGGCAAATGATTAATATCAGGATTGTGCACATGGAGTCCCTGCAATTAAAAAAACCCATAATTAGGGTTGCATGATAGTATTATTTTGGAGTATGTGGTAGCAAAGAACAGTATGAAAACTCGACAAGAAGCAGACATCTAAGAAAACAATTCTCGGAGATCTGTATATTAACTCTTTAGTAACTAACTATTGCCTCTTGTCTGCATAGTTAAAGGAAGTCTGTATGGCAGGAAATAAGCACAAAATTTGTCTATAAAGTGTACAATAAGAAACAAATTAAAAAATAGAATAGCTAAATATAGTAAGTATTTTCCCAGAATGACACAAGGGGGCAAAAATATTTCTCTTTCAACTTAATCGTGGCATCCAAAAGTAGATAACTCAACAATAGGCAATGAAATTCAATCTTCTAAGTATCACTGCAACCCAAAATGGTGAGGCCGAGAACCCCACAATAGAAAATTTCTTAATTTCATTTTAAATGTTTTCCCACAAAGAAGTTTATGTAAGTATGACTAGATTCTACACTCCTATTTCAAGGAGCAATTGATGCGACCCAACTGGGCACTGGGCTGCTCGAATGGCTATCTCACCCAGAATCCATAGCCGGCTGCATCAGGCCCCGCGGACCATACACCTCAACCCCTCTCCTCAGGCCCGCTTGGTTGCTCACAAGGCCCACGGCCCAGGATCCATAGCTGAGCGGCGTCGAGGCGGGTTGTTGAGGTGAGGACTCGATCCCCCAACCTCCTAGATAAGGTACGCTTCCGCGGACGCCTTATCTAAATTTGGGTTCCCGTTTGGAATTCAGATTTCAGTAATCGTTGGAGCTAGGGATTGGAGAAGCTTCACATTTAACTCTGATTCGAGGTGAGACTTTTGTCTCCGAATTTCCATTTAGTTGTTTTGATTCCAGCCAACGAACTTTACCCTCTTTGGAATCGCTTCTAATTCTAAGAATTGTATGGATTTTATTTTAAGGATTTTCTAGCATTCGAAAAGGGTGTATTTCACCTCTAATTGGAGAAGTTTGTAGTGGTCAGACCTTTGGGAAGGAGAATCATGTCGCCTCGCCGCGTTTATGAGCATCGAAATACCTCTGTAAAAAATTCGACTCGTTTTAGTTAAACATATCATATGGTTTTAATTCATAGTTTAATTATGTCAGTATACTCAATTGAAAGATATAAGTTCCTACTATCAGATCAAATCAGATCGACAACGAAGGAATACGTTAATGGGATGAAGAATTAGTTATTATTCAGTCAAAAATCACGAATCAGATGATAAAGAAATTATCATAGCGGGGTATAGAATCAGATACTAAATAATAGTAATCCATGTTCAGAACCAATTTAAAGTTTAAGATAGATTTAGGTTAAAATATCAGATTTAGTCACATGAAAATCTTAACTTAGTGTACTTAACTAGAACGTTGTCACATGAGTCTTTCACTGACCACTAGCCTAGATCAATTCAGAAAATGGGGAAAGAGGTTCTCCCTCATATTTTTGGTTGAGACACACCACCGTATTCACAAGGCCAGCAGCCCACCATACGAGTTTCAGACTTAGGGTTGATGACCATTGTTTCCAGATATGGAACTCCTCAAATAGGAGTCTGTGTTTCCTCTCGAGGGACATTCAGTTCAGGGCACCACCAGATTTGTCACTCAGATTACAGTTTTTAGCTTGTGCATGGTCGCCCCTAATAACAAGATTCAATAAGTTAGTAATGAAATTTGTTAAAACTTATAACAGACGCGTACCTAAAATTCCAGAAATCAACGACTTGTACAATTAAGAGAAGTGCGTCAGAACACATAGTAGGTCAAATTTATGTCCAGATCATGAACTCAAATAGTAAGATTTATAGTAAATAATTATGCATATTCTAAATACAAGTAATGTTTATTTATTTTTTTGTATTGTTGGGAGTAGTTTTTTTTTTTACTTTTCAGTGGGCCTGACCTATGTGAAACTTGTTTTTACAGGGAGCTCAGATCACGGGATTCGCTTAGGATAGGCGGTGCAGTCTTCACTATCGTCAGTCCCTTTCAGTTGTACCACTTTGTTATTGTACTTTATTTTACTTGCAGACATTATGCATTTGTCGTACTCCATTCATGTCTTGATGTACTAGTTTATTTCAGATTAACAGTTTTTCAGTTTCATAATGTATTTTTGGTTCTAGTTGGCTCTGTGAATTCAGTATTTTGAGGTACGCTCCTACCCTTAGATTTGTCTTACTCAACTTCCGCTGTAAGTTTCCTTTAGCACTTTTTTGTATGTCTGCTTTCTACAAGTTTTTATACCGTTACTTAGTTTACTTCTTATCGCGGGCTCGGCCAGAATGCAGATTTGTTGTTAAACTAGGTTGGGGTGTTACAGTTTATGTCTTATATATCCTGTTCATTGGATTGTGCGTGCCCGCATTTCTTTTGCATCTTTAGGGTCATCGTAGGTCCACTAAATTCGTCGTGTGCTTGCTTGCATTGCATTTAAAGTTAGAGCATCGCATATCTGCCACATGTATATTCAACCTATGTCACTAACATAGTGTTCATAACTAGAAGGTCGAGTGGCTGAGACATGGATAAGCACTAAGAGCGTGGAACAGTAGATCCACTGTAGAACTCCAACTAGAAATGTAAAACCAGAAGAGATAAAACAGAAGCAGGAACATACCACTGTTAAGGACTAGTTCTTTATTGGAGTTGGAATTTCCACTTTCAGCTGTGATTTTGTTAGGAATCATCAAAGCTGATCTAAAAGCAGAACTTAATGGACCAGAGAAACCTTGAATCAAATGCCACCAGCTGCCTTCCAATGAATTATTTTGTATGGATGACTCCTCCCAGACTGTAGCAATCAAATCTCTGCATGAAGTCAGCAGTTCAACACACAAATAAAGTGCCCCACAGTTCAAGCTCTGGGAAACTATTTCAATGTTGGAATCTGGAAAATCTTCTGAGCTTCTTGAATGTATTCCAAGAATATCCATCAAACGTGGAAATAAAATCTCAATCACTCTATTGCAGCAAAAAATGGAGGAATTTGCCATAACATAAAAGATGCTACCGAGGGCACGAAGCAGATATCGAGCTATATTTGAATTATCGCGATAAATTCCCTCCATAGTGACGGAGCAAAAACTTCTTTCTATATCATTATCGCTAACAATTAGAGTCAAAAAATCATCATTCTTATGACAGGAAAACTGTGAAACGGCTGTTTTCAAACAAACTAAAGCTTCTCTAGCAATCTCTTGCTCGTCAGAGTTTATCTCGCCACCCGAAACGGAAGATGATAAGTTTTCTCCTTCAGATAAAGAACCGAGGATAATAACTTTAAGGGCAAACCAAATGTTCTGGGCATGCTGTTCCATCTTGTCAGATCCGTAGCTCAGCAAACATTTGTTCAGATATTTTAGAGAATCAATCTGTAAAAACCTCAGCTACTCAATAAAGAAGATCAGCGGAAAATTTTGCAAGTCTGTGAAAACAAAATGTTAAAAGTACTACGAAACGAAAGAAAAGAGGTGTATCCCAAACCTTTGCGACTGGAAGAGTAGATGAGAGTTTATCAAGAAGTAATGGAATGGCAAATGGCTCAAATTCTGGAGTTGAACAGAAGGCATTCTGCATTGGAAACAGAAAAAAGAGTGATTGTATGCAATCAATCATCATATATTTTCATCACAATGCAAAGAACTTCAGATGACACTGTAACTGGGCATCGCATTCAGATGAATACATCTAAACTAAATAGCAAATTACTCAAAACATAGAAACTTTAAATGATAAATGATTAAAAAAACAATCATGAAAGAACCAAAAAAGAAGACAATTTAAATGAGTAATGAGAACCAAATTCACGAAACACATAAAACAATGAGAGAAGTACCAATCAACTTTAGTTAAAAAAACTTGCATCATCCTCAGCATCACTAGAAAATTGTATAAAGGCACTTTAAGGCCAGCTTTAGGATCGTTCTTCCAACATTGGTTCTTATTAAGAAATGCACTATGAGAGAGTTTTATTATTAAAACTTGTCCATGAACCCAATATTCTTAAGTTCTCAATCATCGTAGGCTAGTAGCACATACCTACTGTTTTATAGTTTCACTTGTTATGTTTCATTGAGCTCTCTTTATCAAATATTACAGCATTCATGACCATTTTCTAATATGAATATTAAATACCTTCATATAACTTTCTTAGTGTTTGGATCAACAAAAAATCCATAATCATCAAATTAATAATCCAACTAAAATGTTTAGATGCATACCATTAGAGCATCAGATAGGTCTTCCCTTTTGACTTCAAAATCATCTGCAATTTTCTGAGAACAATAAGAAAAATGAAATAAAGTTTTGTTAGATGCATGACCTATTGACTGATATAAGCAAGAGCAGAAATTGAGTGAAGAAGAAGAAAATAAGACATAGGTGTTTAACTCCCAAAGTGAACTTGAAACGCATGAATCAATATAAGCAAGGAACCAGCAGCTGAAGCGAGGTATAGAAAAAATGTTGTATAAGAAACCCAAATGTTAAAGGCCCGCTTCTATGACCAATTAGGAGTGTTGTTCATCTTATATAGCTAAGTCCCACAATGCGGTTAGGAGTTGAGATGTCAATCAGCATGCATATAAAATATGTATACATGTACTTGTATTTACTTAATTTAAAAGAAATAAATTTTATTATCTTGTGTTCAGAATTTCACAAGGTTCAAAGCATTTTGAGTCCTAAAAACTACACTCGCCTAAAAGGTTGCTCGCGCTGATTGAGCTCTCGCTCTCGCACTGCCTGAGCTCCCAATTTTGCGGAGCATTCCGCTTAAGAAGAGTTTGCCAACCTCTATGTGGAACTCGCAAACCACTCCTTGGAACTTGCCGATCAACAGTTGCCAAGCAGAAATCGTCAACAGGGACTCGCCCACTAGATCTCACCGATAATCAGTGGGCACACGCTTGAAGCTCGCCGGAACCCTCGCAAGGGTTCACTCGTAGGAATTCATCACTGGAACCTACTTGGAGTTCGCCAGAACCTGCTTGAGCTCATCGACTTGAACCCACCATCACCTGCATGGAGCTCAACATAACCTACTTGAGCTTGTCGGCTTGAGCTCACCGACTACAACTAGGATCTCGCCAATATTGTTGTTGAGAGCTCGCTGACATTGTTGCTTAAGCTTGCCAAGGCTGGCAGATTCTTGCGTACATCATCTGGCATAGTCGAATCAATCTCTTATAGGGACAAACTTAGCGGAGTGGGTTCACTCGTTGTGTCGAGTACTCCGGACTAAGGGTCTCATTCATCATCTGACTCGAGACCCCCGATCGAGCCTACTAAGCAATAGCTTAGGGATGATTGTAGAGTTCAAGATATCGAACTTTATAGAAAGTGAGTCATATCGATTGGCTATGGACCATGAAACTGCTAAGGCTATATGAGAAGAACTAAAGTCCTTTTACTCTAGGAAAGATAGTCAACACTTATTCAATCTATTATGGGACATCCAGACTGTTGAACTTGATTCAAATGGCGATCTGACGTCATTTGTAGCATAATATAAGACTCTCATAGATGTCTAGATTCAACACCAACCTCCAACTCTTGATCTGGCAACCAAGAGGGTGCGGAAGAAGCAATGGGAATAGTTATGATGATGGATAAAAATACCACTGCATCTTTACAGCGTTTGTGCACATTTTTATCGTCTCCAACAATCGGATCCTTATTTAATGTCTATTCAATGGTTATTCTTGGAAATGTCACGCAATGTCGGTCTATTAGTGTTTTGTAGTAGTAGTTAGGTTTGTCCCACATTGTTTGTCTGTGTTTAAGAGTCTATTGTAATGTTATAAATAGTCTCCTATGTGGAAGAATAAAGTATCAATCTATTATGATTTCTAATCTCCAACATGGTATCAGAGCGATTTATTCCTCCCTGATCTCTCGGCTCCTCACGTGCCTAGAGAAACTCTTCGTCCGAATCTCTCGCGCGAGAGGGTTTGCTGGCGAATTTCGCTTCTGTTTCGACCCCTGCCATCCTGCGCTGTTAAAGCCCACATCGAGCGGCTCTCCCGTCGACAGAATCCTCGTCTGATTCCGTAGACGGGAGCCCGCAGGAGCGGATATCTTCTCCAGTGCAATCTGCATCATCATCAACTGGTTTGTTTCTTCCCATCGTATGTGACGACGATAGTTGCTCACGCCTTTTGTGATCCGTCTGCGTCATCGACGGAGGATCCCGTCGAGCTTTTCTGCTCCTGCTTTTGTCATTATTTCTCTCGCAGATCTGTCTGTTCCCGCTAGGTCACTCAACGACTGCAACCGATCTTTCCTCCTCCCGCTCGATAACAACTGGAGTTTCTCTTGTCGAGCCACTGCTCCCGTCGTGTTGCTGCTTCTCTGCGCTATGGTCGATGATCCCTCTTCCTGCCGATTTCTCCTCGAGGCCGTCGACTTTGACTTTGCTCACCGACCCAGCTCACGTCGATCTCATCGGCAACTGTTTTCAGCTGCTACTTTTCTTTGATCCTTCCGGCAGCTGGACAATTGCTACAGATACTGTCGGCTGCACTGTTGCTCCTCCAAATATGTGCTCAAGATTCCCTCAGTGGATTCCAGCCGCCTTCCAGCGGCTACCCCTCGTGTGTCCGTGCTACTGGCCGTTGTTGTTGCTTTCGGGGTGTCGATCTCTCGCAGAAGTTGAAGTTATTTGTTTGTTTTCAGTCATTTGTTCGTGGTTTTATTATTGTATTTGCTTCTTGTTGATGTTATGTCTATATGCACGTGTTTTTCACGTGGGAGAGTGATTGGGACAAATGTGACTCGGATGATCTTTTTCGATCATTCGTCTGTGTTCCACACGACCTCTAGGCTTATGTTGTATGTTGTTTGCATCTCCCCATATTTCTTTTGATTGGTCGTGTGTTGGAGACGCGGTTGATATTGGTGTTCTATCCTCAGCAGGTTGTGTCGCGTGGGACCGTGTCGTGCGGGACTGTATCGTGTGGGATCGCCCTTTGTGCGGATTATCCCCGATAGATTATCCCCGATCACTTGTTTGACAATTTGATCCACATCGTAGGTTCTCTTTTGCATGTTGTGTGTGTATGTGATGTTGGCTGACCGGTTTCCGGCGAATCCATGCCGTGTGCGGGTCCTACATTGTGTGTGGGTCTGCGTCGTGTGTAGCTATGTCCCGGGCTTGATTCCCCAGCTTAGAATTTCCCCCGGTAGATCATATGATGTTTTGTCCTGCATCGTCTACCTCCATTGTTGTTATTTGATGTGTCCAAGCTGAAGGGCCCCCCTTCAGCTCTTCAGCCCCCATTCAGCTTGAGGGGGAGTGCTGGAAAAGTCACGCAATGTCGATCTATTAGTGTTTTGTAGTAGTAGTTGGGTTTGTCCCGCATTGTCTGTCTGTGTTTAAGAGTCTATTGTAATTTTATAAATAGTCCCCTATGTGGAAGAATAAAGTATCAATCTATTGTGATTTATAATCTCCAATGGTTAAGAAAGTCACTCCACCCACCGATGTCTCCATCACTCCATCTCATGTCATCCTCTAACATTCTACTGACTTGCTTCCACCCAATATAGGACATCTGGGAGATTGCAGGGGCTCCTGAGGCAATGGTGGGCGAGGTGGTAGAAATCATCTGAAGGGGCAGAGCACTCGCATGGGTACCGATTATGGTCGGACCAATCGCACTGAGGCAACTTGCTATAGAAACTATGGATTCACACAGCAACATCAAAATCCTCCTCAGCAAGATTTTTTGTGACTGACGCTCTCAGCACATCCCGATCTGAAATTAACACCTTGTGGGAGGAACTTCAGAGTGTTCGGGGGATATTTACTCGATCGTCTGAGTCCAATGCTTACGCGTCAAATGAAGGTATATCATGTCTGTCTCATAGCTCCCTCTTAGATAGAAGACTTTGGGATCACAAATCACATTACTCCGCAAAAACCCTTGCGATACACGGTCACTATTGGTCCCAATTTTATGACAGTTGCAAATAGAGAAATCACGCCGGTTAACGGATCTGGAGACATGCCTCTCACCTTCTCTATTTGTCTACGATTTGTACTTCATGTCCCTAGTTCACAATTTAAACTTATCTCTGTTAGTCGTCACACTCATGATCATGAATGCTCCATAATTTTTTCCTTTTCTTCCTTTGCGGTGCGAGATCGAAAGACTCTGAGTATCATCGAAAAGGAATGATTGTTGAACAGGCTCTACATTCTGGATCTACCCTCCTCAGCTCTCTCTTCCATCACTTCAATAGACTGACATCGGCGTCTTAGCCATGCACCTCTCAATTTTACAAAAGGTGCTTCCGGATCTTTCCTTTTTTTAGTTTTACTTCCTAATCATGTATATATATAAAAAACATCGTTCATCTTTCCTCCCTCATTGCATTAGGAGTGATGCTTCATTCTCTTTAGTTCATTCAGACAACTGGGGCCCATATAAAACTGTTAATTTTATCTGGACATCGTTATTTTGCTACTTTTATAGATAATCATCCGCGCCCGATGTGGGTGTATTTACTTCGTAATCATTTGAGATAATGCATGTCTTTATCTCATTTATTGCGGAAACTCGTAATCAATTTTCAACTAACATCAAAATAATTCCGACAGAAAATGTTCACGAGCACATTAGTCATGAATTTAAGGAAACATACAATACCTTATTTTATTCATCAAATATCTTGCACCAATACACGATAACAAAATAGTGTGGCCGAGCAAAAGAACCGACAGCTATTGGAGGTAGTCAGATCTCTCATGTTTCAAAAAAAGGTAGTTATTGAAACTTCACAATAACTACTACGTGTTATTTAATTAATCGCATGTCATTAACTATCCTGAACTTTGTGTCCCATTTCTCGCTTCTATTTACGTCCACACCTCCCTTTTCCCTAACCCCTTGAATTTTTGGTGTGCTTTGTTCATCATTTTGTTCCTCCTTTACATAAGTAGAATCATGGGCCACCAAATATCGCTTTCTTGGGTACTCTCAAACTCAAAAAATATGTGTTATTCTTCCACCGATCGGAAAACAGTGACATCCGCTAACGTTACTATCCTTGAGAATCAACCTTTTTATTTCTCTTCTCCTCATGATGAAACAAAACATGCACCTTATCATCCCAATGCACATATCAACTGTCCACCGACCATTGTGATACTAATACCCCCTTCTCCATTAAATATATATATTCATCATTCTCTCCAGTCTGTCCCGAACAAGTCTCCCCTACTAATGACGCCTTTGGTCCAACTAATCCGCTAGCAGCTAGCCACTTAAGAAGACACGCTCATCTACTGCTCACTCGTTGTCTCATTATGTCAGCTTCCACCGGTAATCTCATGAACTACGCAGGCTTGCATGCTTCTTTTCTTTTATCTCCACCCCTTCTTTTATAAAGAAGGTTCTCAAACATCCGTGGTGGCGGGAAACAATAGATGATGAAATGAAGGTCATATGGGACAATGAGACTTAAGACTTGGTGTTACTTCCACCTAGGCAATCCCAAGTCGGATGTAAATGGGCGTTCACGATTATAATTCATCCAGATGGGTCAGCTGAGTGCTTAAAAGTCAGTCAAGTAGCTCGAAGATTTACTCAACAATATGACATTGACTATGAAGAAACATTCACTCCGGTGGCCAAGCATAATATTGTGCGGGGGTATTGATCTTCTTGGCATCTCATAGTCGTTGGCAGTTGCATCAACTTGATATCAAGAATGCATTCCTTAATGGAAATTTAACTAAGATTGTCTACATGTAAAAATTTCCTAGATATGAGATCACAGGGGAGTGCTTTGTATGTTGCATAAGAAAATCTATATAGGACCTGAAGCAATCTCCTCAAGCACTGGAAAAAATTTGTAATGTGGTTCAGACATTTGGCTTCACTAGGAGAACAGTGGACCGCCTTATTTACACATCGTCACGAAAAGGGTATTGTGATCCTCTTTGTCCATGTCGATGATATCATAATCGCGGGCGATAATCTGAATGGTATCTCTATGATCAAGAAGCATTTGTCCTCTCACTTCCATACCAAATGTTAGAAACCACGATGGGGCCCTCGTCGGGCACATGAACCCAGATCCTGTGGTCGACTGCAGTCGAATGGCGAGAACATCCCTAACCAAATCTTCTGGGCGCGTGTGGGACCCTCGTCGGGTACATGAACTCAGATCACGTGGGTTCATGTGCCCGACGAGGGCCACACTGTGGTGTCTAACAGCAAAGATTTGGGGCATTTCAGATATTTCTTAGGTATTGAGGTAGCTCGACGACATAATGGACTAGTACTATCTCAATGGAAGTATTGCAATGATCTTTTATAGAATGTCTGCTACTTAGGGCGTAAACCGGCTGGCACACCTACGGATCCAAATCACAATCTTGGTGCTCACGAGTCTGGTCGTGATCTTCTCCTAGCAAATCTGGATTACTATCGTCGACTAGTTGACAAACTTATCTATCTGACTGTAACTCGGCCGGATATTTCATTCGTTGTTAACGTGGTTAGTCGATACATGCATGCTCCTCATACATACCACCTTCAAGCAGTTAAGCAAATCCTTCAGTATCTAAGAAACTTTCTAGGTAAAGGGCTTGTGTATAAGCCTCCATCTTCCATCGTTGATCTACAAGTGGGTACTGCACGTATTTTGGAGGGCTTCTAGTCACTTAGCGGAACAAGAAACAAACAATTGTGGCACGGTCATCTGCCAAAGCTAAGTATTGTTCGATGGCTTTTGTCGTTGTCGGGATTACTTGGTTGGGATGTCCTCTCACTAATCTTGATGTATCTCTTACATCTCATTCAGTACTCTACTATGATAGTAAAGTTGTTATCCATATGGCCGAAAAATCATGTTTTCATGAACGAATGAACCACATTAAAGTAAATCGTCACTTCATCAAAGAAAAAATCTAGCTCCGCAAAAGTGATCTCCAGCATCTTCCCCCTACCGACCAACTCTCTTAAATCTTCACAAAGGTTTTGCCTCAGCCACTTTATCATCAGTTTGTTTCCAAGCTTGGAGCCTACGATATGTACGATCCAACTTGCAGGAAAGTATATAAGAAATGTTGTATAAGAAACCCAAACGTTAAAGGCTCACTTTTATGGCCCATTAATAGTGTTGTTCATCTTGTATAGCTTACTCCTGCAATGTGGTTTGGAGTGAGATGTTACACCTCATGCATATAAATATGTATATATGTATTTGTATTTACTTGATATAAAAGTAATAAATTTTATTATTTTTGTGTACAGAATTTTACATGATGTTTTTCATAATAACAGGCAATTTGTAGTATCAAAGACCAGTTAACAGCTTCTTGAAATGCAATTATAGAATATGTTTTAACTCCATTCAACAAAAAATAACAAGAATTTATTTTGAACTTTGTCTTCACTGTATATTTCAATTATCTTGCAATCTGCTTTTTTTTGTCAACAATACGTGACAAGTGGCATGCAACAAAACAGTATAAATTTTTTTTATCTTGCAATCTGCTTTTTTTGTCAACTAAATTGTTAGCATCAAAAAATATATTTGATGAAATAGGAAAAATCACGAAAAAACAAATGATAAATTTTATATTAGTAGAATTCCAAGCAGCTGTTTAATAGTACCATACATTTGATTAGCTCTGTCCATCTATGAATCTAGAAACTGACAGAAACCATGCCACAGAGCAAGCTTTTCAAATGATTGACCTTGAAAACTAGGCAACAAGACAGCTATAAATTTACAATAAATCTAAATGGTAATTTATGCTAAAAGAGCACGCTTCAAGCACGAATTTAAACACAGAAACAAAGCTAAGACATAAAGTTAATTGATGGAGCATCCTGAGTTATTTTCCAAACAAACAGAAAAATGTATAATTAAGCATATAGGCATAGTTAGATAGCCATATTATTCATTCAAAAGTGTTAGAAAAGCCCAATTAAGGGCCCATGTTTTCTCCTTTTTCTCTCTCCTTGTATTAGTCTCACATCTTGTATTTGGGACTTCTCTCCTCCTTCTTCTCCTATATAAGTGTATTCATACTTGTAACTATTCATTCAAGAAGTATATACAAGCTTTGAGGCCTCTCTTTACATGGTATCAGAGGCAATCCGTTCTCCTCCTGTGGTACCCGGCCTAACCGGCTACCTCTCCTAGCCGCTCTCTTTCCCCCGTGTCCGCGCGGCTTCCCCTTGCCGCCGACTCTTGCGGATAGCATATTTCTATCCGCTCCCCCCCCCCTCTCTCTCTCTATTTCCGTCGTGGCTACCACCCCCCTCCCTTCCTCCTTCCCTCTTTTTATAAACTTCTCTCACGTGGGTCCACCTACTCATCCTTTTTTTCTTCCCGCGCGGACACTTCCTATCCATTGCGGGCTCTCCTACACTTCCTATCCGCTGCGGACTTCCATCCGTTGCGGCCTCTGCCTGCTCGCTGGTCGCTACTCGCAGCGACTACCTCTCCCTGCTCGTTGCTTGCTACTCGCAGCGACCTGCCTCTCCTTCTCGCCGCACGGTCTATTTCTAACTGTTGCGGCCCTTCTCTGCTCGCTGCTCGCAGCTTCCTGTCTCTCCTTCTCGCCGCGGTTTGAGTCTCCTACTCGCCACCCCTGCTTCTTCTCGCTACTCGCCACCCCTGCTGCGGCCTCCTCAATCCGCAGACTCTCCTTCCTGCTCGCTACTCACCTGCGGCTTGCCTTGTCGCTTGCGATCTCTCTCATCTCTTCTAGTCGCATTTTGGTTGCGATCTCCTGATCGCTGGTATATCCGCCGAGACCGTGCGACTTCCTTGTTCTTTTTCTGCCCGGCCTTCTTCTTCTAATCGTGCGACCTCTTCTGCTGACCGCATATGGCGTCCGATAAGTCTGCAACTACTTCTGCTCCACCAGCCCGTGCGGCTACCTCGGCGTCAGAACTTCGTGACGAGTTACGCATTACTACTATCTCCCTCTCTGGAAAAAAGAATTTTGTTGAGTGGGTTCACTCGGTTAGCCGTGTTCTGCAGACAAAAGGTCTTCTTCACCACTTGACCTGGGCTACTCCGGCTTCTCCATCTGATGACTGGCTTCGCGATGACGGTCGGGTCCAATCCTGGCTTCTCAACTCCATGGACACCGAGCCCTACAGCATGGCCATGTATCATGACACGGCGAAGACCATGTGGGAGGGGCTTCACTCATTTTACTCTGGCCATGACAGCTTACAGCACCTATATGATATCATTTCTGATCTTCAGAATCTGGCCCCCGGTGCTCCTGGTGATATGCTCTCCTTCGTGGCTAAAGCAAAGAGTTTGGTCGAGGCTTGGATTCAACATCAGCCTCCTACTACTGATCTCATCATTCAACGAAACCAGAAAGAAGTCGTTGCCATCGCCATGATGATGTCTCGTGTTCCTCACCACCTGCATAGCGTTCGAGCACAGATCCTCTCGTCCGCCACCACTCCGTCATTATCAGATGCTTGTTCCATGCTGCTAAAGGTCACGCCTCCTTCCGAGGCCCCTCTTGGTTTTGCCCCAGCTCTTCTTCAGCAGCCTCTTCTTCCAACCCCTCCTACTCGTGGATCTTCCACTCGGGGGGGCCGACCAACGTCTCGGGGACGCGGACATGGTGGTCGTTCTTCTATGAAATGCACCTACTGTGGTCGGGATAACCATCTCAAAGCTACCTGTTACCGCAAACATGGCTTGCCTCCTCACTTGACGGCTACTTCCTCCGTTGATCCTGCTCCCACTGAGCCTTCTGCCCCTGATTCAGCTGCGACTACCCACCAAGACATTGATGAGCTCCGCACCCAACTCCAACAGCTTCAGGGTGCCCTAAGCCGCTCCTCCAGCTCCGTTGCGTCCTTTTCCGCGGAAGGTATAACATGTCTCTCTCATAGTCCCTACTGGATCGTTGATTCTGGCGCCACTCACCATATTACCTCCCAGAAGCCCACAAAGTACCAACAGACGCCTTATCCTCTTTGCATCACTGTAGCCAATGGACCCTGGCTGTCTCTGGCACCGCTGCTCTTCAGCTTACTCCGACTCTATCTCTTTCCTCGGTTCTTCATGTTCTGGGGTCCCCTTTCAATCTACTTTCTGTTAGTCGTCTCACACACGACCTTGATTGTTGCATAATTTTTTCCCCTTCTTCTTTTCTTATGCAGGATCGTCGCACCCGGAGTACCATTGGTAAGGGGCAGCTGTTGAACGGGTTTTATATCTTGGAAATCCCACCCACTATTCTCTCTGCTATCTCCACCGTTGATTGGCATCGGCACCTTGGGCATGCCCCCCTCCCGATTCTCAAGCGGGCGCTTCCTGATGTACCCCTGCAGGAGTTCTCTTGTGAATCCTGTATCTACGGCAAACAACATCGTTCTTCTTTTCCACCTGCATGTAACAGAAGTAGTACTCCTTTATCTTTAGTCCACTCTGATGTATGGGGTCCGTAAAAAGTTCCCAGTATTTTGAGCTATCGTTATTTTTGTCACGTTTATTGATGACTACTCGCGTACTACATGGCTCTATTTACTACATGATCACACTCAACTTACTCCTGTGTTTCGTGCCTTCTTGACTGAGATGCGTACGCAGTTCGCCACCCCCCTCAAAGTTATCTGCACCGATAATGCTCGCGAATATACTGGACATGTCTTCTCTACTCTCTGCACCGAGTTCGGTATTATCCATCAAACTTCGTGTGCCTATACTCCTCAGCAAAACGGGGTCGCCGAACGAAAAAATCGTCATCTCCTCGATGTTGCTCGCTCCCTGATGATCCAGATGCAGGTTCCAATCGAATATTGGAATTTTGCTGTCTCCACAGCTTGTCATCTCATCAACCGGCTCCCTTCATCTGTGCTTAATTTTGCCTCTCCGCTCCAACTTCTCTCTCCCTCCATCAACCTCCCCTCTTTCACACCACAAGTCTTCGGGTGTGTTTGTTATGTCCACCATCTTGGCCTTCCTTCCGACAAACTTGCTCCTCGGGCCGCCAAGTTTATGTTTGTTGGCTACTCCCGGATTCAGAAGGGATATGTCCGGTACTCTCATTTTGACGGTCGGCTGGTTGTTTCTGCGGACGTCACCTTCTGCGAAAACCAGCCCTTCCGCTTACCTTGCCCCCTCTCGTCTTCCACTCCTCTTCCCCGACCTGCCGTACCAGTCACGCCATCCTCTCTCCCACCCTCTTCCTCCTCTCACCTCGCCCCTCCTAGGGTTCCTCCACCACTTATCCGTGTCTATTCTCGACGTCCATCCAAGGATATTCCCGTGAACCAGCTCCCTGCTACCAGCGCTACATCGTCTACGGCAGATCCGGTTCCCGTCTCCACAACTCATCCTTTGGCCAACTACGTCTCTCTTCATCGACTCACGCCACCTCTCTACGCATTTGCCACCTCTCTTTCCTCTATTTCTATTCCTAACTCTATGCAGGGGCGCTTCAACATTCAGGGTGGCGGGCGGCCATGGAAGATGAAATGCGGGCTCTCTGGGCTAACCAGACCTGGGATCTGGTCCCTCTTCCTACTGGTCATACCTCTGTTAGTTGCAAATGGGTCTTTGTTGTGAAGCATAGGGTGGATGGCACTGTTGATCGTTTGAAGGCACGACTTGTGGCCCGGGACTTTACTCAGCAATATGGACTTGATTACGAGGAAACCTTCTCTCCAGTGGCAAAATTGAACACAGTCCGCGTTCTTCTATCCTTGGTTGTTCACTGTCACTGGCCGCTTTATCAGCTGGATATTAAGAATGCATTCCTCAACGGCGATCTGCAGGAGAAAGTCTATATGCACCAACCTCCCGGGTTTGAGACCACGGGGGAGTCCCTGGTCTGTCACCTTCGCAAATTCATTTATGGTCTCAAACAGTCTCCGCGTGCGTGGTTTGAAAAATTCAGTAAGGTCGTCTGTGCTAGTGGCTTTACTCGGAGCTCGGCTGATTTTTCTCTCTTCACCCGACATCGGTCAACCGGGACTGTAATTCTTCTGGTCTACGTTGACGATATTCTGATTACTGGCAACGACACGATGGGAATACAACAGATCAAGGAACAGCTAAATTCCGCCTTTCAAACCAAAGATCTGGGCAACCTTCGGTATTTTCTCGGGCTCGAGATTGCACGACGCTCTGATGGTCTTGTATTATCCCAGAGGAAGTACTGTATGGACCTCCTTCATGATGACGGTTACACTGGGTGAAAACCTGCGGAGACTCCTATGGATGCTAATCTCAAGCTCTCGGCTCACAGCTCTGACTCCGACAAGCTGCTCACAAATTCGGAATATTACAGACGCTTGGTTGGGAAGCTGATCTACCTTACGGTAACTCAACCAGACATCTCCTTTGTTGTAGGAGTTGTGAGTCAGTTCATGCATTCTCCTCGGACATCTCATCTTCAAGCTGTCGAGCGCATTCTTCCATATCTCAAGATCGCCCCCAGACAAGGACTTGTGTACAAGCCAACCACATCTTTATCACTCTTCGCGTACTCTGACGCTGACTATGCTGGATCTATTGACGATAGGCGCTCCACTACGGGGTTCTGTACCTACTTTGGTGGTCATCTCATAACTTGGCGTAGCAAGAAACAAACTGTGGTTGCACGCTCTTCTGCGGAAGCCGAGTACCGGGCTATGGCTGCAAGAACTTCCGAGCTCATCTGGCTTGAGAGTCTTTTGGGAGACTTGGGTGTTCAACTCTCATCACCGGCGACCTTATTTTGTGACAGTCAGGCAGCAATGCATATTGTCAAGAATCTGGTGTTCCACGAACGCACAAAGCATATCAAAGTTGACTGTAACTTTATCCGGGAAAAAGTGCAGTCAAAGAAGATAGATTTGGAACATGTACCTGCTAAAGATCAAGTTGCGGACATCCTAACAAAAACTCTCTCCAGGCCTCTATACTATCAGTTTTTATCCAAGCTTGGTGCCTACGACTTGTACGCCCCAGCTTGCGGGGGAGTGTTAGAAAAGCCCAATTAAGGGCCCATGTTTTCTCCTTTTTCTCTCTCCTTGTATTAGTCCCGCATCTTGTATTTAGGACTTCTCTCCTCCTTCTTCTCCTATATAAGTGTATTCATACTTGTAACTATTCATTCAAGAAGTACATACAAGCTTTGAGGCCTCTCTTTACAAAAAGTATGAAAGCGAACTTTGGCCGAATACTCATTTGATCGTCAACAATTACCATCATTAGTTTCAGTTAAAATTTGTTTACATTTCCGCATCATCTTCTATGCATACGCAATCCATCCACAAATTCACTTATGCCGAATGCGCTCAAACTACTTTAACTTTGCAGATGGACTCTTAAAGGAGGTAAGTGTTATTCTGATATGTTTGTTTTTAAGTGTTTCCCTAACTTGGCCTATATATATTAGTACCTCTAAACACTCCTATTCAAGTTAGACGTGAAACTTACTCATGCTCAACTTGCTAACATTATCCATAAAAGATGCTTCACTCAACCCATTGAAAACATATTTGTGGTGATTTTTAGATTGAACTGACGAAGAGAATATCACATCTTACATTTTTTGATAAAGTTTATATCAACTTTATGTCATGGTGTCATGGCCACAAGCTAAAGGACTATTTATTGATTTTAATAGTATCATTTATGTTGTTTTATTTACATTGCAATTGTACTTCTATTTTGGTGCCTTTGCATCAGTTCGTTTGTTTGGACCTTTTTGCAAATGTCTTTTATGTGGTATTTATGTGCACTTAGGTTGAAATGAAAAACATGCACATAACTAATTGCTAAACTTTGGAGATTTTGTAGCTCTCTCTTCCTAAGTACTCCGCCTACTACAGTCGCGATAAGTTGATATGAACTAGGACCAGCTCTCTTCATATCTCCTGATTGACGTCATTGCATTCTCAATGCTGGACCAATGCTTCCTTCATATGTTTAATGATCCAGAGGGAACAATCCATCACATGCAAAACAATGACTCAATGAATATTCTGACTGAAATACATAACTCTTATTCTGTGTGAATTCGTATGACAATTTTGCTCAAGGTTATCGATCTTATACCCTGCGTCGCAGAACGTGTTCCTTCATCAACCAATTTTAACCTCCACAGCACCAGATTCCTGACAAATCCTTTCTACTCCCAACTGGACCCCGCCAAAATATAATTATTGATGCTTCCTTCTGTCCGAAGCAAGAACATTGCATAACCTCCTTCCTACATAGCAACAAACCTCACGTCATGGATTAACCCCATTGAGCGATTAGGCCAAATAATGGAAATGTTCAAACAACTAATCCAAGAACGGGCAGCCGCTGAGGATCGGTGTCAAGAGGTTGCGAAACAGGAGATTGGTGTCACCTTCTTCATTGAGATTAGTAATCTTATAACCCCATCACAAGGGGTAGTGGACCGGTGCACGAGCAGGCCAGCAGTGATACAGGAATCAATCGGCCTTTGCAAGCTCCAAAATCACAACCCACAAGCAATTCATCACAGTGGAGACCTACTTCAAGAAACATTACCCATTGATCCTCTCTCCCTCAGGCAAGATCAAGCAAGTGACCAATGGTTTAGGCGCCTTGGAAATGCACAATCTAACGACATTTAAGACATCCCACATTTTGAAGCCCCGGTAGATGGGAATACCAGCACCATTGAGGACTACGAGATGAAAGTATAACTTTCATTACCCCAGAGACATCAGTCCTCCCCACCATTACATCAGAGGTCGATCATGTTGTTCTCCACCAATGGGCAACACTTTGACCATTGATCTCACGCTGCTAGCTACCAAACATCATATCTCACAATATAGTATCCATCGAAATTGATGAAGGGCACCCAGCGGACGGCCACTCGGCGGATGGAGATCCCGGCGAGCTTGGGATCATGTGGCTGGAGCGCATCGACACGCTATGGAGGCCGCAATCCATTTAACTACCATTATTTTATTTCTGTTCTGTTTTTAATGGGCGCTGCTATCCGCACTGAAGTTTTGGCTAGTCGCACCGTACTTTCCACTAATTTTTCGCGTCTTTTGGAAATACGTCTTGTACATGCATTTTAAAAATGCATGTACAAGGCGTATTTCCAAAAGACGCGAAACCTGGGAGTATTTCTAAAGTACGTCTTGTACATGTACTTTTAGGAAAAGTGTTCAACACGAAAGTTGTAGATCTTGCGTCTTTTCTAAAAATGCATGTACAAGGCGTATTTCCAAAAGACGCGAAACCTGAGCGTATTTCTAAAGTACGCCTTGTACATGCACTTTTAGGAAAATTGTTCAACACGAAAGTTGTAGGTTTCGCGTCTTTTGGAAATACGCCTTGTACATGCATTTTTAGGAAAAGTGTTCAACACGAAAGTTGTAGATCTCGACGAGAGAGATCTACAACTTTTGTGTTGAACACTTTTTCTAAAAATGCATGTACAAGGCGTATTTCCAAAAGACGCGAAACCTGTGCGTATTTCTAAAGTACGCCTTGTACATGCACTTTTAGGAAAAATGTTCAACACGAAAGTTGTAGATCTCGAACAACTTTCGTGTTGAACACTTTTCCTAAAAATGCATGTACAAGGCGTATTTCTAAAAGACACGAAAAATTAGAAGAAAGTGTGATGTGACTAGCCAAAACTGCGGTGCGGATAGAAACTCCATTTTTAATTCGGTGTGCCGATAGCCTGTAATGTTTATTTGGACTTTATGTTTTGGTGTGCTGTTAGCCCTCCTCATAGTATAAGAGGAGGGATGTTATGTTGTTTTGGGATATTGAATGAATGAAGGATTTCTGAAACCCTAAGCTGCCGCCCCCCTTCTCCGCGCAAGAAGTTACGAACCGGAAGGTTCTGCCGCTGCCTCCCCCATCCTTCCCGAGCGGAAGATCGCCGGACCGGAAGGTCCTTTCTCACGGCTTCTACGTCAGTTGGTATCAGAGGCTCGCGCTCGACTCCTACGCTTGACCGCCGACCTCCGCCCCTCCTCCGCATCGGCCTGTTCGCGCACATGGCGGAGACTCCTCCGCACGATACCAATGTATGGGCGGCCATCAACGCAATCACGACCCAGTTAGCCACGCTCACCACCGCTATCGGGGAGTTGCAACCCGGCCGCAACCAGCCGCAGTTCCCCGCCGACCGTTTCTTCGGCTGTCAATACCGCTGGGGGCGTGTTCCGTCGTCGGTGCCCCCTCAACCTCGCAACGTCCTATTCCAGTCTGATTCGAGCTCGGAGGACGAACCACCCAACGACGCCGCTCCGCCTTCGTGGGGGGAACAGCAACCCTACCACCAAACGGGATACCACCCGCAGGCTGACATTCCCCATTTCCATGGCAATCTAGGTATTGAAGAGTTCCTTGATTGACTCTCGGAAGCAAAACGCTTCTTCGAAATGGCCGAAATCGACGAGCATTGTGAGGTGAAGATGGTCGTCTGCCGCCTCAAATCCGGTGTCGCGGTCTGGTGGGACCAACTCCAACTCAACCGCAACCGCCAAGGCAAGGCCGTCGTGCAAACTTGGCCAAAGATGAAGAAGTTGTTGCGGAATAGGTTCCTTTCGCCCGACTACGACCAACATTTGTTTCAATATTATCAGAGTTGCTCTCAAGGCACTCGCACGGTGACGGAGTACCTCGCGGAGATAAGCCGCCTCGCCGACCGCAACGGCCTAACCGAGACAGATGGTCAAAGCGTCACACGATTTATTCATGGGCTACGCCCGTCTCCTACTTGCAACTGCCGACCGAACCACACCCGCACCCCTACTCCATTGGGTGGATCCAGCGCGGTCCCTCAGTTCGGGTCACACACTGCTCTCACATCCCGGTCTCCATTGGGAAACACTACCGCGCCGACGTTTAGTGCGATGTCGTGGAGATGGACGCGAGCCGCCTACTCTTGGGCCGACCATGGCAATATGACACGGATGTCTCCTACAAGGGCCGCGAGAACGTCTATTCCTTCACTTGGGTCGGCAAGAAAATTCAAATTATTGCACGGGTCGGCACCAAACCGGAAACCAGCCCGCCTTCGGATAAGGGGCGTAGCTTGTTGGTAATGAACGACGACACAACTCTCTTCGAGCGAGACATTGCAGAGGCAAAGGAGGGGCTGGCCCTCGTTACTTACGGGCTCTACGCCACTGGCGAGCAAGTGGCGGAGGCCGTCTCCCCGGATGTGCGGGAGCTGCTGCACGACTTTCGCGCCAACACCACGGAGGACCTACCCGATCACCCTCCTCCTCTTCGGGATATCCAGCACCAAATTGACCTCATATCGGGGGCTAGCCTCCCGAACTTGCCTCACTACTGGATGAACCCTAAGGAGCATGATATCCTGCGCGGGAAGGTCGAGGAGTTGTTGAAGAAAGGCTTCATCTCTGAGAGCATTAGTCCATGTGGGGTCCCGACACTCCTAGTTCCCAAGAAGGACGGCTCGTGGAGAATGCGTGTGGACAGCCGCGCCATCAACCGCATCACCATCAAGTACTCTTTTCCTATCCCTCGCCTTGATGATATGTTGGACATGCTGGATGGGTCGCAGTTCTTTTCCAAGATAGACCTCCGCAGCAGCTACCACCAGATCTGCATCAAGCCGGGTGATGAGTGGAAGACGGCTTTCAAAACCCCGGATGGCCTTTTCGAGTGGAAGGTAATGCCTTTTGGATTATCTAACGCTCCGAGTACTTTTATGTGTCTCATGACACAGGTGCTGCGCCAATTCGTGGGAAAGTCTGTTGTGGTTTACTTTGACGACATCCAGGTCTTCAACAAGAGCAGGGCGGACCATTTGTCACATTTACGTGCGGTGTTGAAGGTGCTGGAGGACCACAAGCTCTTTATTCATCTCAAGAAGTGCACCTTCTTCGCCCCGCGGCTGAACTTTCTGTGCTTCATTGTTGGCGCGGAGGGGATACAGGTGGAAGAGGAGAAGATTCAGGCGATCCGCGATTGGCCGACTCCTACGACTCTCTCAGAGTTGTGGTCGTTCCACGGGTTAGCTACGTTTTACCGCCGGTTCATCCGTGATTTTAGTACGATCACAGCGCCGATGACTGACTGCCTAAAGAAGGGGCGATTCCACTGGGGCGAGGAGGCCGGCCAAGCCTTCGACTTGATTAAGCTGAAGCTCAGCTCCTCTCCGGTTTTGGCCCTACCCAGCTTTGACAAGTTGTTTGAGGTGCATTGCGATGCCAGCGGCATTGGTATCGGTGTTGTCCTCTCCCAAGAAAAATGACCGGTCTCGTTCTTTAGCGAGAAGTTGTGTGATTCTAGGCGGAAATGGGTCGCTTATGATCAGGAATTCTACGCCGTCGTTCGGGCCCTCAAGCATTGGGAGCACTATCTTCTTCATAAGGAATTCATCATGTTCACTGACCACCAGGCTCTCAAATACATTAACAGTCAGAAACGTATGGATGGCATGCACCTTCGTTGGACCACTTATCTCCAGAGATTCCCCTACATAATTCATCACAATCTCGGGGCTCGCAATGTGGTCGTCGACGCGCTCAGTCGGCGAAGTTGTTTATTGGCAACCATGCACCAGAACATCATCGGCTTTGATACTCTCGCCGATTTGTATGTCGACGACGTTGACTTCAAGGAGGTTTGGCGCGCCTGACCGCCTGTTCGTTAGGCGGTTCGCATAATGATTTTCTCCTACTTGATGGGTTATTGTTAAAGGACAACCGCTTGTGCATTCCCCGCACCTCCCTACGGGAAAAGCTTATTCGTGATTTACACGGAGGCGGCTTGAGTGGACACCTCGGCCGGGACAAGACACTTGCCAGTTTGCAGGAGCGATACTTTTGGCCACAGCTGACAAAGGACGTCGGCAATTTTGTTCGGAAGTGTTTTGTGTGCCAACAATACAAGGGCCAAGCACACAACACAGGGCTTTATACACCGCTCCCGGTTCCCGCGAGCATTTGGGAAGATTTATCCATGGACTTCGTCTTGGTACTTCCGCGCACCCAACGCGGAGTGGATTCGGTGTTCGTCGTGGTGGATCGTTTTTCAAAGATGGCTCATTTTCTCCCTTGCCGCAAGACGTCCGACGCTTCTCATATTGCACGGCTCTTTTTCCGGGAAATAGTTCGTTTGCATGGCGTTCCGACATCTATTACTTCCGACCGTGATCCCAAGTTTCTCAGTCACTTTTAGCAAATGTTGTGGAAGATGTTTGACACCTCCCTCAAGTTCAGTAGCACCGCCCATCCCCAAACGGACGGTTAAACCAAAGTCATGAACAAGACGTTGGGCAACCTCGTTCGTTGCATATGTCAGGATTGCCCGAAGCAATGGGATCACGCGCTAGCTCAGGCGGAATTCGCCTATAACAATGTGGTGCACAGCTCCAACGGTCGCACGCCCTTCTCCATTGTGTACACGAAGGCTCCCCGACATGCCCTCGACCTGGACCGCCTGCCCGCGGCACCCCTTTCGGCGACCCAACTGGCGGAAGACGCTCGCGACATCCAGGCCGACACTCGGCTCAAATTGCTCGAGTCCAATGCAAAGTACAAAGTCATGGCCGACAAGCACCGGCGCGAGCAGATATTTGAAGTGGGAGATTTGGTTATGGTTTTCCTCCGCAAAGAACGGTTTCTCGCGGGACATCACCACAAGCTCATGCCAAAGAAATATGGCCCGTTCTCGATGATATCCAAACAGTCCCCTCGGGCTTGGTTCGATAAGCTCAGTCAGGTTGTTCAAGATTTCGGCTTCATTTGGAGCTCGGTAGACTGCTCCATATTTACTCGTTGACACCCTGTAGGCACGAAGATTCTTCTTGTATATATTGATGATATTCCCATCATAGGTAGGGTGTGCAAAAATAACCGAAGAACCGAGAACTGGACCGGAACTGAACCGAACGGTTCGGGTCGGTTCCAAATAGGTTCGATTCGGGTCTAGTTCGCATAATATCAGAACCGACAATTCGGCTCAGTTCCTGCCGACCCAAGAACCCAAAATTGATGTTAAAGAAAATATTATGAGACAATGATTATAATCGTATGGCTTAATACGTGAAAAAGATTGATAATTTAGTCGCACAGCTAAAGAAAACAATTTTCAAACTCGTGTTATTTTATGACTTCAATGTTATAGAGTCATGATTCAATTATTTTGAAACATTGGTAGTTGTATGACAAAGAATCATGAGTTGGAATAGTTATTTTTTAATTATTTTGAGAAATGGGTAGAATTGAGAACCGAATCGGAACCGAACCAAAGTAAATGATTAGGATCCAGTTCTATACTTTAGGACCGTGAGTCGGTTCTGGTTCAAAAAAATTGGAACCAAATATATATCGGTCAGTTCTAGATTTTGGGTGGAAACGAATTGATCTGAGCTACACCCTTAATCATAGGCGATGATCTGAATAGTTTATTTAGGTCGCCTTCGATATTTCTTGGGTATTAAGATAGCTCGTCGACCCGATGGACTCTTCTTATCTCAACAGAAACTCAATATGCAAACATGTTAATACATCAATAGATGCCAATCACAAGTTCTGTGCACATGCATCCGAATCTGAATTACTTCTCTTGAACCCTGAGTATTATATTCGCCTTGTTAGCAAGCTAATATATCTGACTATCGTGCGGCATGATATATCATTTGATGTTGGGGTGGTCAGCCGCTTCATGCATGCTCCATGAGTGTCTAACCTAAATGCTACCGTGTGGATCATTCAGTATCTAAAGAATGCTCTGGTACAAGAGCTTGTGTGCAAGTCCTTTTCTCTGTCATTAATTATATATTTTGATGGGGACTATGTTGGATCCCTCAATGATCGTCGGTCTACAAGTAGATACTGCACATATTTTGGAGCACACCTACTCACTATGGCGAAGCAAGAAGCAGACAATAGTGGCACGCTCTTCAGTGGAGGCTGGGTATAGTTCAATGGTGTCTGCTGTTTCTGAACTTACATGGTTAGAGAGCCTTTTTATAGATCTTAGTATAAAGCTCTTCTCTCTGATCATTCTCTATTGTGATAGTCAAGTTGCCACTCACATCACTGATAATCTCATTTTTCATAAATGCATTAATTAAGCATATCAAAGTCGATTGTCATTTCATTCGAAAAAAGATCCATCTTCGTAAACATGATTTGAGACAAGTACCCGTTGCCGAACGAATTTTTGATGTCCTCACCAAGGCCTCACTACGCCCACTATACCAATAATTCATCTCCAAGCTTGACACCTACAATCTATAAGCTTAAGCTTGTGGGGAAGTTTTGAAGAAATGAAAAGGCACATGTAAAGGCCTTCTTTTCCCATGTAGAGATTAATCACACGTCATGATTTGGAGTTGAATTCTAACTCCTCCATCATATAAATATACATATACAAATTCTTGTATTATTGATGAATGAGAGAATAAAAATATTATTCTGCTTTGAATTCCAAGTTTTCTACACATATATATCACAATGAAAGTTTTTAGAGCCGGAAACAAGAAAAGGTGGTGAATGTAGCATAAAGGAAAGTCCTAAAAGTTTGTACCAACAACCAATAGTCAATTTAGAGGATGTAGTAGGGAATGAGAGGGAGGCTAACCAACCCATCTTCCACTCTATTAGAGCCCAAGAGCATATTTCATACTCTGATCCTGAAAACATTAGAAGGTTAAAATGTAGAAGTACCGTTAAAGATTTTGTAACATGGCTAATAGCTAAAATTATAAGGGAAGCTAGGAATATGAAATATTAAGAATAACATAAGAGCAAGGGCGCATGGAACAGATCATTTCTCAAAAATGATTGTGTGGGAACAGGGAATGATTGATTATACTTTATAATTTCCTGGTGATGGAGGATAAGAAATAAAGACATGTAGTGAACTTGTCATATCATTAGATGCAACAGAATGTATCTCTCATTTGATGGTGTGGAAGCAAGCTTGTAGATTGCGGCCGACATGTCCGACATGTCAGCCGACAAGTCAGTTTTGAGGGGGAAACGACACGTTATCGCCACATATGACAATTCTGGCGTTTCAAGTATTGTAGCTGACATGTCGGACATGTCGGCCCAATATTGCGGCAAATGTCGGCCGAACATTGCAGAGTTTTTTTTGTTCAAAAAAATTTATAATTTTTTATAGAATGAATTCATCAAAAAATTCTAGCAAGATACCTAGTGCTTCTTCCATAGCATGTAGAGATCTATGTTGGACATTTGGTAAGAAGGTGACTCCAAATGACACCAATCAAATACGATTAAACACTCGTTAGTAGTTTAATTTTCTCTAATGAATTTTAGTTTACATTTAATCAGATAAAATAATTATCATCTAATTAATAGATGAAAATATTATGATACATATATATGTATCTATATATATATATATATCAATATAATCCGACATTTTGAAATGTCCCCGATATATCTCCCGCAATCCGACATCCGACATAAAAAACCCAAACCGACATAAGTCCGACATCCAACATTTGCAACCTTGTGTGTAAGTACAACCATGAGAGTAGTGGATGGCCCGATGTAAGCAAAGGTGGTAGAAACATAAGTCAAACTAGTCTTAATGATCATCCTCTACATGAATCGTCAAAATGCTAATAACTCCTCTGAATATAAAATATTGTGATGTCGATCAACCATGGGACTTAAAGGGCATTTGTTGGAGGACGGACACGAAATTGAAAGAGGTCTTCCTGATTTGTGACACTAATCACACATCAAAGACTTAATAGGAGTAGGGCTGGCTATAGAATCATGTCCATAAGGTTGGGCAGGAATAGGGATGTGAGAGTTAATTTTTACGGTTGAAATATCATGGATAATAATTTGCAAAAGAGAGGTGTGACAATTAGACATTTTATGAACAATATTATGCAATGATAAATGATAATGTAAATCATTGTCTGGTGATTGGGAAAAAATATGGACAAACTTTCTATTAAGGCAATGTTGAAAATCAAAGGCAATGTTATGTCCCTCTTTCGTGTAATACTTTGTATCGGTAGCATTGGGATTTTCAGTCTCTGAATACAAGACTGCAAAATAAGACGCACTTTGCATAATTATATTACCACAATAAAACTATAGTACTTAAAATTAAAAAATTTAAAAATGAAAAGTGCACTGCATAAGAACTCGAACTACCAAATATCCGCATGCGGGTAATACAAACCTGATTGCAATCCGTAAAACGGAAGATTGAACATTCATCGTCGCCGCACGGCCCACCATCACCAGAGAAAGAACCCCACAGAGACTCATTATTGCAACACTTACGCAACCCACCGCCTTGTCATGTGAGGGCAGCTGTCGCACCACCTCTCACAGCACCTCCCCTCTTAGGCACTCTCCAAGAAATGACTGACTTCTTTTGTGGTGTCTTTGCTCTGAAGCTCAAACCCCTTCAAATTGAAAGATGATAGGGAGTAAAAAGGCAGGTGTTCATCAAATGGTTGGTCGGTGGGGTTGGTGGTGGTTGATGGTTGGTGAGATATTGAAATAGCAAACAAAATACAACAATAACCACCTTGAATTGGATTTCAAACAACGGCACTTGCACGAAGTGAACGAAGCAATGTCTGCACGTAGCACAACCTCAATTCTGAAGCGACAATTGACTTATCCAACCTATTCTAAAGTCGACTCCATTTTTGTTATGGCTTTCCTCTGGGATGTCGATGCACTTAAATCGTAAAAGCTGACTCGTCAAACCCGAGTCATAGAAGGGAGATCCACTAAACTATCTCGATCATCTGACATGTCACCCACAGAAATCATTGGCATACCACCTAGCACTGTGGTACTCATAAGTCGATACAAGTTATTTAACTGCACAACTCGCATGAGCACGACACACTGGCGTGTCACATTACAACTCCTTTTGATTCTTGTGCAGCTTAGGCACAATATGTACCCTCTCAAGCTTACGCACCACCCCATCAAGCATGTGTATGTTAACCGTCCATGTGCACGAGACCTCACAATTTGAGTCGTCACCTAAATAGATCGACCTAGTCGCTACCTCCAAAGAACTAAACATTAAAGCATCAGAGCAAATGTGTTGCGATATACTAGAATCCAAAAACTATTTATTATCAGAGTCGGCGTGACTCTCATAGGACTGAGCATACTATTCGAAACTCAAGATTCGCTCAAAAAACACTCGGATATTAGTTAAATCGAAAGCGATTACAATTAATTTGATTCAATTTGACTCGAATCACATTTCGAGTCAATAGTGTTCCTGCTCTGAATCACTAGAAATATGAAACGAATCAGCTTCAATTTGACAATATGCTACATTTTAAAATTGAAAATATTAAAGTCTAAACATAAACTAAAGGAGTAAAAATTTAAAGGACTTCATTTGCTCAATTTCAAGCCGGCTTAATTTAATTTTGACCTGACTCAGAATAAAGAGAAAATTACTTAATTTTGAGCCGAGTTTATTCAATTTCAAGACGGCTCGAAATCGAGCCATTTCGAGTTGAGCCGATGATTTCGAGTCGAGTCGAGGATTTTGAGTCAAGTTGAGGATTTCGAGCCGAGTTCGACTAAAAAGTTTTGATTTCAAATCGAGCCCAAATCGCTCGAACTCGGCTCGATATCAGACCTAGACTCTCAATGATGGTATAAAGATCATCACTCTCCACTCTCAGATCTAGCATCAACACACTCACATGTTGGACGTTTCTATAACTCTGTGCACGTTGCGGACAGTTCCTCCTAATGTGACTGTTTTGTCTACAGTGGTAACAAACAATTCCCTTATTTGGCGTCAACTGAGCCCGTGTACCTAGACTCTCAATAATGGTATAAAGATCATCACTCTCCACTCCCAGATCTAGCATTATCATACTCACATGTTGGACGTTTCTAGAACTCTGTGTACGTTGCGGACAGTTCTTCCTAATGTGACTGCTTTGTCTAGAGTGGTAACCAACAATTCCCTCATTTGACGTCAACTGAGCCCGTATACCCCTCGATGCTCTGTCAAACTCTCACCTGTCCATCTACCACCAAAATATGCTTACCCCACTATATCCTTCTCATACAGGAGCATAATCACCATGTGTTTAAGGACGTCGGGAGCCAGGTAAGAAGTAGTAGGGTCTTGTCTTCTTCCTCCACCTTCACACCAACCATGTGCAATTGGTTCAAAAGACCATTGAACATACTAAAATGCTCCTGCAGTCTGCAGGTTATCACACACCCGCATCCTCAGCCCATATAGACGTTGTTTCAACAAAAAATTCCTAGTCAAGGATTTGGTTAGTTCAATCTCTCAAGCTTCTCCCAAAGGTGGACTATAGACTATTCGACGTAAATATTGAAGAGTACCTTGTTGTCAGTGCACATCCTCATGGCAATAGTGGCACACTCATCCAAGTCCATCCACTCCACATCCTCCACTTCCGCGGGTCATTTATCACATCCAAGCAACACATGCATCAACCTTTGCTCAACTAGAATGCCTTTGACACGAATTTGACACAGACTAAAGTTAATGTTGCCATCGAACTTTTTCATTGAGTACGAAGCCAAATTCGCATTTTTCCTTGTCATAACTATCTTCCAGCATGACTAGGAGACCAGACTAATTCAAGGGTTTGATCTGAACGGATGGGGAACAGACCTAGTCATCACCCACCGCAGTCAAAATTCTTCCCCAAATGTCAAATCAATACCTACAAAACTTGATGCTCTGATACCACTTGTTGGAATTTTCGAACAGGAAAAGCAATCCCCATACACAACCAAATAAAAAATTAAGATAACATGTATTTTGCAATATTATATCAGCAAAATAAAATTATTGTACTTAAAATTAAGAAATACAATTCCAAAAATACACTGCAGAAGAACTCGAACTACAAAAAATTTGCAGGCGGGAGATATGAACTTGGCTGCAATCCGCAAAACAGACACAAGTTTCATGTAAAACAAACATTTGTCGTCGTCATCGGGCAACTCACCATACTGGAGAAAGAACCCCACAGAGACTCGGTCTTGCCGCGCTTGCGCAACCCATAGTCTTGTCGTGTGCAGTTTGTCGTGGAACTACAACATCGACACTCCAAGAAATGGCTTTGGATTCTTTCGTGATGTCTTTGCTCTGAAGCGCAAATCCCTATAAATAGAATGATGATGGGGAATAAGAGGGTAGGTGGCCATCAATTGGTTTTTGGGGTTAGTGGCGGTTGATGGTCCGTGAGATGTTGAAATAGCAAACCAAAACAACAAGTAGCGCATTTAAGAATAATAAATCGAGCAATCATTCTTATGATAAAGTTTAGCATACTTAGAATAATAATAAAAGGTGAACTTCCCGCCATGGACAAAATGAGAGCGTTGGGTCTGAGGTTGATAAACTAGTGCAAAGTTTCCCTGGAGAGAATAAATGGAAATAGCATAAGTCTAAATCTCGCTAGTAAAATCAAAGAGAACGGAACTTACATGAACTGTCTTGTTCATATAGTCTAGAAGTCAACCCATTTGAGTCTCATTTCTCCCAGGACGGGTGGGATCGGAGGGTTCTTTAGTAGTAACATCGATATGTCCAAGCAACTTTTGGCTACGGTCATGGATGGTTCAGCCCAATGGCGCCGGTCTTGGCGTGGTCATCCGTAATGGCAATGGTATCGTTCTTCTTATTGTCAGCTCCTCTATGTTGCATTAGGACCCGGGGGAATGGAAATGGCGGTCCTCCTTGATCTTAAGCATCTCATTACTCCAACTATGCTTGAGGCCAATTGGGTAATCATTGAAGGGGATTGTTTGAATGTTATCAATTATTGCCGCAATACCAAGCAGCCCTCTTCGAGGATGGCTCATATGTCAGCGGGAATTGATCTTTTCTTCCTTACTAAGTTCAACCAAGTGATGTTTCCCCATATTCCTAAAGAGGCCAATCGATTGGCTTACTTTTGTGCTAAATTTGGGAACTTTTGTAGTTTTACATGGCGTGGTTTAAAACTTGCTTCGCCTGAGGTTCTGGAGATTGTCCAGGAGGACCTAGCAAGCATGTTTCCTTTGTCGTTTTTTGTACTGTCTTTTTTATTATTAATGAAAATGAAATTTTCAAAAAAAAAATTTGGCGACATGAAGCCAAAAAATAGACTGTAACCATAATATGTGATCTATCATCAAAGATCATAGTGGTAATTGTGACTGGGTTGTGAACAAGCTGAACCAGTATGAAGTTTCTAAAGGTAAAAAAGTTGGGCAAGTTTTTATTATGTTACTTTGTCGGTGTTGGAATTGAAAATTTTGTAAGAGAAGAAACCACGTCTAAATATCAATGGACCAGCCACCTTAGTGTAAAAGCGTGCGGAGAGAGCCGGGCCAACTAGAGGCGGCGGTCGCATAATCTATCCAGACTCATAGCAATCAATAAGTCTGGCGGGTCCTCAAATTCGACATCCAGTTGTAGGCGAGCTTGAAATTCGGCTGTGAAGATGGAGACTTGCATTGTTGGGGGAAGTGTGACGTGTGCCAGGAGGAACTGAAACTGCTCCAAGTAATCATCCACTGTGCTCGTTTGACGGAGTGTCGTAAGAGCACTAAGGGGGTTGTTGCGGATGGGACGGTCGAAACGCGAGTTGCAATACCACTTGAAGTCGTCCAATGTTAGGTCTGGTTAGTCGGTGAGGAGACGAGTGGCCCAAAGCAGAGCGGAGCGGAGTAGGTGAAAAGCGGCTGGAATTTGTTGGTGGCTGAAGAATTGCTTACACCTGGTGAGTCAGGCCAATGGATCGGTTTTGCCGTCATAGGTGGGGAAGTTCAACCTGATGTAGCGCGGCTGCATAGCCACGACTTGTTGGAGGAAGGTCGGTGGCTCGGGGTGGATAAGCAGCAGAGGCGCCTGACTAGAGCTGGCGTGATTCGTAGGTGGAGTGGTGAACACGGGAAGTGCGGCGGTCAACTCATTAAGCTTGAGGGTGAGAGAGGCAATATCATCCCGATGGCGTGCTTCAGCGTTCAGATGGCGTATTTCAGCGTCCCGAAAGCGGGTCTCGATGGAGGTCCTGAAATCTTGGAGAGCCGCCATGAAATCTGAAGCGCCAGTCATTGTGCGGTCGAAAGTAGCATGCAAGAGAGAGCGGGTGATGGGACGACTAAAATACTTCAATGCGACTGGTTGGGAGTTGTCACGGGAGCCGTGTCGCCACCCAATATTGAGAACAAGAGTAGGTGCTTTTATTTTTATAATAAAAGAGCTGCTACTTTTAAAAGGGTGGGGCGGGGGGTTTAGAGAAATTTCATAGCCAATAGAAGGGGGAAGAGATACTGGTTGGCAGCTGTTAAAAAGAAAAAGGAGGTGGGGCCCGCAGTAAACAGGACAGAAAATCACAGGCGCGGGAGATGTAGCGTCGAGGGGTGATGTGGCTTTTACTGGTGCGGTTCTCAAGAAAGCGGGAGAAGGCGTGCACAACTCGAGGAAGGGGACAACCAACTTTGTGCAGCTCGAGGGAGGCGGAAAAAAGTCGCGTGGCCTGCGGATTGTCGACAGGTTCTGCGTGCGAGAAGGAGAACTCTAGAGGCAGATAAAGCCGATGGGTAGATGTTCCCTGCGGAGAAGTTCCCCGATGATTGTTCCCTGCGAAAGAAGAAACCGATGCAGAAAGGAGTTGCTAGGTCGAAGCTGGGTGACGCGTCGGGAAATCACGACTGGATCGAGAATGGAGGGTCAGTGAAGAAGAATAGTGGTTGACGGGCACAATGGGTATTGCTAAAGTTGACGGACGAGGAGGGAAAGATTGAAATGAAGCCGGAGGTGGGTTTTGGCATAGGATCTGCTGCGACTAGCAGAGTAGGAGTTTTGTGGGGGTGGACGATGAGTGGAAGAGGGTTGATTAGCTCTGATACCAAATTTTACGGGTCTTGTAATGTTGCCGGGGGAGAGGCCGGAGGTGGAGAAGATGGCGGTGGTGGAGGATATCGTGGAGTCGGAACCGCGGCTCCCTAAGTGGGGTTGCTTGTTAGAGGAGAGAGCCACCAAGATCTCACATTCAAAAGATGGAAACTAGAATTCTTCTTGCTTGATTCATACAACACATCCAACGTCTTTATATAGGCTACAACATATAAAAAGACAACAATAATAATGACACCTAATAGTAGATCCGGATAAAGATAACAACTAGACACCTAATTATAATAATACGCGGCCCATAACATAGACACCTAATTACAATAATACGCGGCCCATAACATAGACACCTAATTACAATAATACGCGGCCCATAACAAGGAGCTTACAGGCTAATAATGGAAATTCAAAGCAGTTTTGGAGTGTCCACTAAGTGTCATTTCATCTTTTAATACCAGTGCATGTCAAACACAGACAGATGTCAAATGATTAAATATATGTCAATAAATGAACAACCTACCAAAATATGATTGAAATGAGTTAATAAACAGCTTTATGACACGTTTATCATAAGAATGGGAGGGATCCACCGTAAACTTACATGTGTGAAATATATGGGAAAATAGCAGCTTAAAACCTCAAAAAGGTCATGGACAATATGTGTTGAACCAAGTTCTAACACAAACAATTTGACAAAACTCTGGATTAAATGGAAAGTAAGGACCAAGCACCGTGGATCTTTTTCTTGATCAACAGCTTGAATGAAGCCATAAACAAAATCATCACCCTGCATAATTTCAGTTGTTTAATAATACATAACACAATGAGAATATGAGACATTTTAATCAAGAAAATTGTCTAAATTTGTAAGGACAAATATAGCGATTTGATGTTGTAGAAAAAGCACAACAAATTTAGAAATAAAATAATTTCATTAATTTCTCAAATAAATGCATACATTCTCACTATCTGAATTTGTACACTTGTACACTTATATAGGAGAGAGAGGGGAGAAGAAGTTTCAATCAAAGATGTGGGACTAAATCCTAAAGATGAAGTAGGCTCTAAATGGGCCTTATATTGGGTTTTTACACATCTTTCCTTCAACACTCCCCCGCAAGCTGAAGCATACAAATCGTAAGCACACAGTTTAGACAAAAACTAGTAGTATAGTTGGCGAGGTAAGGCCTTGGTGAAAATATCAGCAACTTGCCCTGCAGCAGGAACATATTGTAATTCTATCTTCTTTAATTGAACCTCTCCCGAATGAAATGATAATCAACTTCAATGTGTTTAGTTTGTTCATGGAAAACGAGATTCTTGGCAATGTGTATGGCAGCTTGACTGTCGCAGCATAGAGTGGCCGGTGAGGAAAGCTTGACTCCTAAATCACCTAGGAGAGCTTCAAGTCATGTAAGCTCAGACACAACAGTTGTCATTGAACGATGCTCGGCTTCTGCAGATGAGCGAGCAACTACATACTGTTTCTTGCTGCGCTAGGTAATGAGATGTCCTCCAAAATAAATGCAGTATCCACTTGTGAAACGACGATCATCCAATGAACCAGCATAATCAGCGTCAGAATATGCAACCCGAGATAAGGGAGACGAAGAGGGCTTGTATACAAGTCCTTTTACAGGAGCAGTATTCAAGTATCGAAGAATATGCTCAACTGCCTGGAGATAAAAGATGCATGGCTCATGCCTGAATCAACTGACAACTCCAACAACAAATGATATATCAGGTCTTGTAACAGTGAGATATATCATCTTTCCCACAAGACGACGATAATACTCTGGGTTCGGAAGGAGAAGATCAAAGTCTGAGGCATAAGCGCAGAGTTTGTGATTGATATCCATGAGAACGTCGGTAGGCTTGCATCCAGAGTAGCCCGCATCATGAAGCAAGTCAAGGAAATTCTTCCTTTGAGATAACACAAGCCCATCAGGTCGTCAAGCCACCTTGAGGCCAAGAAAATAACGAAGATTTTTTTTCAGGTCCTTTGTTTGAAACACAGTCGCCAGATGTTGTTCAATCTTATGTATTCCTGTGAGATCGTCTCCCGTAATCAAAATATCATTAACATACACCAAGAGAATCATTGTGTCTGTTGGACGATGACGAGCGAATAAAGAGAAGTCGGCTGAACTACGAGTAAACCCAACAGCACTAACAGTCTAACTGAATTTGTCGAACCATGCCCAGGGAGACTGTTTGAGACCATAGAGTGATATCTTCAGACAACATACAAGAGACTCCCCCATGGTATCAAACCTGGGAAGTTGTTGCATATAGACGATCTCATGTAAATCGTCATTAAAATAAGCATTTTTGACATCTAATTGATGCAACAGCCAGTGTTGATGAACAACGAGGGAGATCAAAACACGAACAGTATTGAGTATGGTGACTAGAGAAAAGGTCTCATCATAATCGAGACCTTGTTGTTGAGTAAAACCACGAGTCACAAGGCGAGCCTTAAGACGTTGAACTATCCTATTTGAACCATGTTTGATGGCAAACACTAACTTACAGCCCACGCAAGTCTGTCCAGGAGGAAGAGGGACAAGATCTCAAGTGTGGTTTGCCCAAAGAGCAGACATTTAATCATCCATGGCCGTCCACCACTCCAGATGCTGGAGAGTCTCTTGCACGGAGGTAGGAGTGGTAATAGAGGATAAAGAAAGGGCAGTTTTTCGGAGTTCCGGAGAGAGACGGCATAAGGAGATATAATTCGTCATCGTGTGAGTAGTAGAGATGGTTGCCGGATCTGCAGGCCGCAAAATATCAACAGTGGAAGGCATCTCCCGTAAATTAGTAGAGGAAGGAGGACGACGAGTATACAAACGAATCAGAGGTGGTTGTGGTGGGATCGGCGTTGGAAGGAGAGGTGGAAGATTAGAAGTAACAGGGATAGCAGGCCGCGGAAGTAGAGGCAGAGTTGGAGAATCAGTTGGTCAAGAATGATAGGGTTGGTCTTCGAGAAAGGTGACATCAGCAGAAGTAACAACCTTGCGATCCTTGGGAGAGAAGTAGACATAGCACTTCTGAGTACGTGAGTAACCAACAAACATATATTTCGTGGCGCGTGGAGCAAACTTGTCAGTGGATGGCCCAAGATTATGAACATAGCACACGAAACCAAAGACATGAGTGGTGACTGAAAAGGGGGATATGGAGGGGAAAAGAAGGTTGAAAGGAGTGGAGAAGTTGATGAGGTGAAAACGTAGACCGGTGTTATTTGTCATAGATACAAAACTTGCAGGTGAAAACATGAAGGGATACATCCGAGAGAGCATTCTGAAGGATGTGCAGAGGAGTATGTCCTAGACGTCGGTGCCACTCGACGGAGTTAATAGAGGAGAGAATCGTGGGGTGAGAGGGGTCTAGTATGTAGAGCTCATTCGATAGCTACTCAGTTCCAATGATATTTTGCGTCTTGCGATCCTACACAACACAAAAGGTGGAAGAGAATGTTACGAAGCAATCAAGGTCTTGAGTGAGACGGCTTATAGAGAGGAGGTTGAAAGGAGAGTCCGGAACATGAATAACTGAGCAAAGAGTGATGGAGGGAGTAAGGGTGCCGTCTGTTGATTCCAAGACTAGAGTCGTGTCCCCATTAGCAAAAGTAATGAATTTGGGTTGCACAGAGGCCAAGTATTTGGAAGGTTTTTGTAGGGTTTTACTTGATAGCACATCAAAAGTACGCAATGGAATAAAGTTTAAGAAAATCCTAAAGAGAAACTTGGATCTTGCGATGAACATTGATCAAGAAGTTTGCAAAACAAAAATAAGAAAATACCTGAGTGAGATTGAGTCGGCACTCAACCAAGATGCTCCAGAACAGTTCTTGGCCGGCAGGTGAGTTCACGCAAAAATGGATTTGCGGCTCTACAGGAATCCACACGAACGGGGAGAACACCGGCACCTTGTCAAACAAGGTCCAGGATGGAGATGGAAAGCCCTCTGCATCTCCACAGACTGCTAGGTCTGCACCAGGAGAGGCGGCTTCGGCGGGCGCCGGAATCGTGGCTTACGGGAGCGAAGAGATCAGCACTTCGGAAAACACTTTTCGTCAATTTTTGGGTTTGCCCTAACTCCTCTACAAAAAACCTAAGGCAACAATATATATATATACCCAGGAGTATAAAGAGGCTTGAACCGTCGCTATCCGCAGACCCAGAACTAATGGAATTAACTTGATGAATCATTAACAGAGATGACTCGATGAATAGATGAGATGACTCGGCGAATCGTTGAGAGGTCTCGAGCACTAGACGCACTCGACGAATCAGCTGATGACTCGACGAATCAACGAGATGTCTCGAAGAATCAGCTCATCTCTCAACGAATTCCAATATGCCAAGTGTTTGGTCTTTCACTCATCACATATAAGTATGACCAACACAATCCATTCCTCCAACTTCTCCAAATGGTCTTATGTGCGACCCTATAGGCTCATATCGCATTGGCAGTGAGACTACTTGTTTGACCACTTTCAGATCATCATGGTAACACCAACAGTTTTTGTGGGATAATGTGGTGGGAGGCCCCAGAATCCATAACTCGGATGAAGCATGGGTAAGACAGGAAATGTTGTCAGAAATAGATACAACAGAGCCAGGAGAACTGTCAAGCATCCCTTGAAGTTGTTGGATTTATGTGTGCAAGGCATCAATGTCAGCTTGAATGTTGTTTGGAGGTGACTGCTGAGACAAAGGAGATGGGAAAGCATGATTGGCCATTGAAGGCGACCTAGCGATCAAAAAACGCGACCTGCGGGTAAGCAACAAGCAATAAAGAGACCTGCAACGGCAAGCAGTAGAAGAGCTTGCGGGAGAAGCTGCAAACAAGGGCAGAAGGCCTGTGCGTCAAGCAGACCAACGACAAGCAGTGGCTAGGCACGCGGCAAAGAACAGGGCAAGCAGAGCAGGCAGGCGTCAAGCAACGGCAAGAAGAAAACAGCGGCAAGGAGGAAGTCGCGAAGGCACGAGAAAAGCAGAACCGCACTGGTAAGAGGCAATCGGCACGGAAAGCAGCACGCAATCAGCGACCTGGAGAGTTGTGCCCTAGAAGAGCAAGACGACAGAGAGCCGTGGAGGCCTGGAGAAGAGTTGTGGCGGACTGGAGACCTGCGGCAAGGAGAAGAGATCGTGGAGCATAGACAAAGGCGGGGCCTAGCATTTACAGGGGACAGGCTATAAAAGAGGGAAGAAGAAGGGAGGAGGCAGAGGGTGGAAGCAAGGCGGAGGGCAGTAGAGATCTGCGATTTTAAAAACACGGACCGCAAAATAAGAAGTGCGGTTAGAAAAATTTAACCGCCTAGAGAGAGAGAGAGCAAGGGAGAGCAGGACTGGTGATTGCGGATTGTTGGCTCTGATACCATGTAGAAAAAGCACAACAAATTGAGAAATAAATAATTTCATTAATTTTTCAAATAAATGCATACATTCACACTATCTGAATTTGTACACTTATATAGGAGAGAGAGGGGAGAAGAAGTTTCAATCTAAGATGTGGGACTAAATCCTAAAGATGAAGTAGGCTCCAAATGAGCCTTACATTGGGCTTTTACACATCTTTCCTTCAACAGATGTAAAATGATAGCTAAATCTGAAAAATAAAGGATTTAGAGTACTTGCCAAACTTAATACCTTATTGAAGGGTATAGCAAAGAAATGAAAAACTAAACGGTGTGCAAATGTTACAGTAGCAAGGTTTATGCAAGAAACTTCAGAATACTACAAAATTTCTCTAGGCTAACCAAACTATAAATAAATAAAAAAATAACTCCAAATTTAGAATATTTGTAAAATGAGATGTTAGAATCATCAAATGGCTTGCATAGAAAAAATATGATGAATGAACGACTGAGGACATTTTTTCATGTAAAATAGAAATACAATGAAGAACCAAGATCCTGCAAGCCTAATAGAAGGCACCTATTCCAGAATGCTAAAAATATTCCTCCAGACTAACAATACTAATAAATAGCAATTCAAGTTTATTTATAGCAACTTAAGACTATTTAGAAAAATGGCATGTTTAAATTCATCAAATGGTGTGAATGTGGAAAGCAATAAATATAAACTTTACAATGATATTTTTTTTAAGTAAATGAAGAAATTGATAAATGAAAAAGGCAAAGAAAAGCTAGGAAGTAAAAAAAGAGCACTACCAAAGTCGCTACTGCTTCAGAGTAGACATCCAGTAGGCACTGAAAAACTTCAAAACATATCTGTAAATGTAAGAAAATTTTAAAACATCAAATTTACCGCAAAAAATAAAAAAATAATGACTGTTTGCACCAGCTCATTCATACTATAAGACCTAACAGGTCTAACCTTACGATCAATCATTGCAAGTAACTGGACTTGTACATTATCCAACATTGATTGAGCTATTTTCCTAGCATCACCATCAACAATCATACCAACATTGCTCTTCCTCCTTAAAAGTGCCAAACAACCAACAAGTGCCCCATGTAAGGATCTCCAGTCTGCCTAAAGTTACATCAAATACTATATTAAGTACAAAAATGAACATAGCCGCGTAAAAATGTGATGCATCCTCCTAATCTATAGGGCATGATTCTTAGAATGAATCGGGATGGAAGAAAACAATATGAAGAATAAAAGCATTCAACTCACCAGCCTTGATGAGAAGAACCCTGCCAGAGTACTTAATGTAAAACTGTCTAATGATTTGTTCAAAAGATGGATAAGAACTTCAGCTAGAAAAAGTATACCTGGATGTAGAACAATAACTAGGTATAATTAGAACCGCACAAAAAAATTATAATGGAAGATAAAAGACTGCAGAAAAATGAGCCCATATTCCAGTTGAGCAATTGGAATAAACATTTGCACCAATGGCGTAGTCATAGCCTTCAGTTGTGAGTTCAAAATACATTAAATAATCTCATCATACAACATTTCATGTTCGAAGATTCTAACAATTAAGCAAAAGCTCAACATTGTTTGCACCTAATCAAATGTGAACGGAAGTAATTTTTCATCAAATAATTAAAACGGTGTGCAATATACAAATGATAATTTCTTTATTTTCATAAACCTAGGCATTCCATCCTTGCCCATCCAGGTATACTGCTTTAACTTGAATGGAGTTCTTAAGAGAATAAATATTTAGCGATTTTCAAGCAACATTTAAATTTAAAGCGTGGAGAAGTATAAACATAACATGAAAGATTTTCAGGAAATTAATGATGCAAAATGCAATTAATCCAAAAACCTTCCAAGCAGTAAACAGAGAAATAAATGTCAGAAAATGGAGAAAAAGCTCTAAGAAAAATGTTAAATGATAAAGTTGCATGAAATAATATTGAATGAGTACTATTAATATTATTATTTAATTAAGATTTAATAATTCTTTCCGTCGCTTCGAGAATTTGCTTGATGACAGAGTAGCTTAAGTCGCTCGGGTTCCCCCTCTCTTTCTTGGTCAACAATTTATCACACCAACGTATGCATAATAAAAGATGCCAAAACCAAATTTGATTTGGTCTTCCTACGAGTCCGGGTACTTGGAGCTACAGTCGTCCTCCTACAATCTTAAGACGAGTCCAAACAATTGGAACTATAATTGTCATTTTCCGCAGTTTTCTGTGTATTCTCAGTCTTCAAGCAGTGCCTCCTATATTTGAATAGTCTACTGTTACAAAATGAAAACGTTGTGCGATCAGAAACGGGCAAGACTGCATTAATTGAAATAACACGGATACAAATCCGGAACACGCTCTGACCAAAATCAAGGAGGTTGGGTCCTCCTAAATCCTTCTCTCTAAAGAGATGCCTAAATGACAATAACACTCAAGATATCCCCAACACCTAAATCTCTCCCCCTTATATAGATGAGGGAGGGAAACCATACAAGAAAGTATTAAATCATTTAGGTAAATATTTAATTGATTAATATTAAATAATTAATATTAATCAATTAGTTAATACAAATTAATTACAAGAATTAATCGCGGCGGTTGGAATATGCGCGCTCCGGTGGTCCCGGCGAGAAGTAGTCGCTCCGGCGTATGCATGGGTGTAACATACCATCGCCCTTGAAAATCAAATTTGCCCTCAAGGTCGAGCTTGAATAGTGTGTCGGGCTCGGTGATGATTGTGACGAATAAGCAGTTGCGGATAGCGGTTGTTGGCCTCTGGTGTGCGGAGGGAATTAATAGAAGCAATAAATAAGGATAAAAACAATGTGGTAAAATTTTGGGTGTATTAATGGAAGGTGAAAAGAGAGAGGAAAGGAATAAATTGAAATTTGGCAACTAGTGGGGGAGGGGGTAGTTGGCAGCATGGGAAAGAGTGTTCTCAGTTGGGGTGAAGGAGAGAACCCGACAAGAGTGTTGTGGCCTTGTGGAACTCGACAAGAGCGCCAGGCACGTGGGGGCTTGAGAGGAAAAAATTAGGGTAGTATGTGAATGGGGGGTGCCAGGCGAGGGCGTCGAGAGCGAGGGAGATCACCGCGCAACGACGACGAGGAGTCGATGATTCCAACGTGCGAGTCCTTGAAGTTCGTCGTCCAGCAAGAGGTAAAGCTCGGGAAGCAGATCCAACCGAGGAAGAAGACGATCTGTCGATTCAGGCACGGTAAGTTCTTGGAGGCACCAATGTTGGTGAAGAGTGTCGACAAGATGATCACACCGCGCTGAAAGCAATGAGCGTGACAACCTGGGCGTCAAGCTGTGTGTGGGTTATTGTGGAAGGCGGAGGCACCAGTGAGGGATTGCCCAAACGACCTGCGAGACGTTGGAGACTCACTTGGAGAGAAGAAAGGATAATGGCCAGGTCGTCAAAGCGGCGTTCAATGACGGCAAGGCGGAAGGCCGTCGTGGCAGAGGTGCGGGGGTGGCTCGGTAGCAGTCCAGACGCGAGCTGGGCGGATGGCAGTGAAGTGGATGATATCCCGGCAGCTTGGAACAAGCAGATGGGGGCGGCATATCGAACCATTTTTACAAAGTGGAATGTTGTGTAATCAGAAATGAACAAGATTGCATTAATTGAAATAACACGGATACAAATTTGGAGCACGCTTCGACCAAGATCAAGGAGGTTGGGTCCTCCTAAATCCTTCTCTCCAAAGAGAGCCCTAAATGAGAACAACACTCAAGATATCCCCAACACCTAAACCGCTCCCCCTTATATAGCTGAGGGTGGGAAATCATGCAAGAAAGTACTAAATCATTTAAGTAAATATTTAATTGATTAATATTAATCAATTAATTAATATAAATTAATTGCAAGAATTAATCACGGTTGTTTCCATATGCGCGCTCTGGTGGTCCCGGCAAGGAGTAGTCGCTCCGGTGTATGCATGGGTGTAACATCTACTGTGATGTCTCTACTTCTGCATATCTTGCTTAGAGCCCTGCGAATATTGCCTCTTATGACTGTGTGAGTAATCATGTTGTGGGCTTCCTCTGGCTGTTGGGCCAAGTCCACTTGCATCATAGTTACTTTGATGGGCAAAATTCTGTAAGCTACCTCGGTGTTGTCTATTGCAAATTTTTTGTTAGCAGTGTTCCTGCATCATCATTTGCTAGGAATTATCAAAGGCCTGCACTATACCATATCTCTTGATGGAAATTTATTTTTGGGTGTTCAAAATGTATTCTAGTTGCTCTACGTAAAAGAAATTTGAGAGGATATGTTGATGGGCACTCAGTTGCCTGCTCACAGTGTTCTACAATCCTGGCTAAATTGCTCCTTCAATTGATCTTGAATGCCTGCTTGGCTGCTCCAACACATACATCACCATACCCCCACAGACAAATTTCTAAATATCGAAGCAAGATTCATATGCTAACTTCTACTCAAAGCCATGCTGAGCATTTTGTTTCATCAGCCAAGCCGCTCGCTCGCCCACCTAGAAGTACTTATCTTGCTTTAACAGCCAAACCTGAAAAGACAAATAGAAAATGGTGTGTGCTTTTAAATTTAAAGAAATTATAATAGTGATTCCTCAAAAGACGCTTAGTAAGAACTACATGGAGCAGCTTAAGAAAAAATATACAAAATTAGCAACTACATTGCTTGTCGGTTGGCCAGTCAACTCAACATCAAGTATCCCCTCCTTGGACATTCGCAGTAGACTATGAATTGCAAACACTTTCCTCCAACACCATGTCAACATCTTTTTGTGTAGACGGTTCACTTTATAACGTAGAGTCGTAGACACTGTGGCGTGGTTCTACTTGCACTCCTAACAAATTGAAGCAATTCAAATGCATATGTATATTTAATTATACATTGATACCCCTTTATGTGATTATAGTAGCATTCACATGAATTAATGCATGAACTTTAAATACTAATGAATGAATCACGAATAACTCAAAATCAATTGGAGGACAAAAAGCCTAAAACAATTCAAACTGTAGAGAAATGCAAGGGAGAGAAAAATAACTCAAATTTTTATTATTCTGTAAATACAGGAGTACATACACTTATATAGAGAGAAAGATAGGGAGAGCTTTCTACATCTACAATGTGGGACTAAATAGAATATACATGAGCTTATACATGGGCTTCTCTTAATGGGATTTTTCATTAAATTTTAACACTCTCCCGCAAGCTGGAGCGTACAAGTCGTAGGCACCAAGCTTGGATAAGAACCGATGATATAATGTCCGAGAGAGAACTTTCTTGAATATATCAGCAACTTGTCCTGACGCAGCGACATGCTCTAACTCCAACTTCTTCGACTGAACTTTTTCTCGAATGAAGTGGCAGTCAACTTCAATATGCTTTGTTCGCTCATGAAATACGAGATTCTTGGCAATGTGTATGGTTGCTTGACTGTACAGAAAAGAGTGGCCGGAGAGGAGAGTTTGAGGCCCAAGTCACTGAGAAGACCCTCAAGCCAGGTGAGCTAAGAGACAACTGTTGTCATAGCACGGTACTCGGCCTCAGCAGAGGAGCGAGCAACAACCGACTATTTCTTGTTATGCCAGGTAATGAGGTGTCCACCAAGATAGGTGCAACAACCAGTTGTGGAACGCCTATCATCAAGGGAACCTGTGTAGTCGACATCAAAATATGCAACAAGAGACAGAGAGAACGGTTTGTAAACAAGTCCTTGTCCTAGAGAAGTTTTCAAGTATCTGAGAATCCACTCGACGGCTTGGAGATGAGATGTCCGAGAAGCATGCATAAATCGGCTCACAACCCCAACAACGAATGAGATATCAGATCGTGTAACCGTAAAATAGATTAGTTTCCCTACCAAACGTCGATAGTACTCTGGATTTGTCAGAACAGGATCAGTCCCAGATCCATGTGCAGACAGATTGTGATTCATATCCATAGGAGTGACTGTAGGTTTGCATCTAGAGTAGCCCGCATCTTGCAGGAGATCAGTGCAGTACTTCCGTTGGGATAGGACAAGTCCATCAGGTCTCCTTGCAACCTCAAGCCCAAGAAAGTATCGAAGATTGTCCAGATCTTTTGTCTGAAAAGCTGAGTTTAAATGTTACTTGATGTTCCGGATCTCGTTGGTGTCGTCTCATGTGATTAGAATGTCATTCACATACACAAGAAGAATTACAGTGCTTGTTGGTTGATGATGAGTGAAGAGAGAGAAGTTAACAGAGCTCCGTGTGAAACCAACCTCGCGAACCACTTTACTGAATTTGTCAAACCAAGCGCAAGAAGATTGTTTGAGACCATATATAGACTTTCGGAGATGACATACATGAGACTCCCTCGTGGTCTCAAACTCGGGCGGTTGGTGCATGTAAACAATCTCTGGAGATCACCATTGAGAAAGGCATTTTTGATGTCCAACTAATGTAGGGGTCACTGCCAATGCACAGCAAAGAAGATCAGAACGCGAACAGTATTCAACTTGGCGACCAGAGAGAAAGTTTTGTCGTAGTCAATTCCATGTTGTTGAGTGAAACCCCTGGCCACCAGGCGGGCGTTGAGACGGTCAACAGTGCCATCTAGAGCATGCTTGGCAGCAAAGACCCATTTGCAGCTAACACAAGACTAGCCTGGAGGGAGAGGAACTAGGTGTCAAGTCTAGTTAGCCCAGAGAGCTGTCATTTCTTCGTCCATGGCCGCACGTCACCCCGGGTGTTGGAGAGCTTCCTGCAAAGAGTGAGGAATATAAATGATGGAGAGAGAGGTGGCAAATTTGAGAAGAGGCGAAGAGAGGTGATGTAGGGAGACATAATTCGTCATTGGATGAGCCGTAGAGGGTGTTGTCGAATCATCAAGCCGCGGGATAGCATCGGTAGAAGGGAGCTATTGTAGAGCATTTGTCTGGGATGAGCGGCGAGTATAGACACGGAGAAGTGGAGGAGGAGGAGGTGGTGGAGGTAATTGTGGCACTAGGAGTGGAGGAAGTGGAGGAGGAGGAGGTGGATGTGGCAAAGTCGTGACGGGGACAGCCGGACGAGGAGTAGTGGAAGGTGGAGGCAGTGTGGAAGAGGTGGAATAGAAGGGTTGTGCCTCAAGAAAGGTGACATCAGCGGAGACGAGTACTTTTTTGTCCGCAAGAGAGTAGCGGACATCTTTTTTGAGTGCGGGAGTATCCAACAAACATACATTTCGTGGCTCGAGGGACAAGTTTGTCATGCGGTGGTCCAAGAGAGTGGACATAGCAGGTACAGCCAAAGACACGGGGAGTGAGGGAAAATGGAGACTTGGAAGGAAACAAGAGACCGAACAGAGAAGCGAAGTCAAGCACGGAGGAGGGCATGTGATTGATGAGATGACAAGCAGTAGATACAGCAAAGTTCCAATATTTGGTGGGCACCTGCATTTGCAACATAAGTGATTGAGTGACATCAAGCAGATGTTGATTCTTCCGCTCGGCCACACGGTTTTGCTGGGGGTTATAAGCACATGAGGTCTGATGGACAATCCCAAACTCGGTGCATAAGTTTGTGAAGGTCTGGCTAGTATATTCTCGAGCATTATCGGTGCGAAGTATTTTTAAGGTAACAGAGGATTGTGTACGCGTCTCAGTAATAAAGGCACGAAAGACAGATGTCAGTTCAGTACGATCATGTAGTAGATAAAGTCAGGTCAGACGCGAATAATCATCAATAAAGGTAACAAAATATCGATAGCCAAAAACACTAGGAATTTTATAGGGTCCCAAGATATCAGAATGTACTAAAGAGAACGGAGTAGTACTCCGATTACAAGCAGGTGAAAAGAAACACGATGTTGTTTGCCAAGGATACATGATTCACAAGAAAACTCATACAAGGAGATACCAGGAAGAGCCTTCTTGAAAATCGGGAGAGGAGCATGGCCAAGACGACGATGTCAACCAACGGAGGGGACTGCAGAGAGGATAGTAGCGGAAACATCCAAGAGATAAAACTCATTCGACAGCCGTCCTTTACCAATGATATTCCGTGTTCGACAATCCTGCACAACAAAAGATGAAGGAGAGTGGTGGAGACCAACCTAGGTCAGGTCGACGAAAAATACCCAACGCCGCACCCGACCGGATCTCTATCGGCCTTGAGTCATGCATATTTTTGTGTGATATATTTTTTTTTGCATTTTTTAATTTTTCAAATTGTGTAAACTTGTGATTTTATTTTGTGTAAATATATATATATATATATGGGTATATCCTTTTATAAGATTATCAAAACCATATCACATTGGACCGATTCAGCTCCTCCCCGGTCTGCCAACAGCCTTCTCCTTCTCCTTCTCCAGGTCCAGAAGCCCTGTTCACCTTCCCATTCGTCCAGAGTGTGAGCTCTCGCAAGATTAGGGCTTGGATCCACCGCACCTCCCCGACATCGACGCTGCACCAGGAGAAGATCTCACGCGATTTCGGCCTCGACCCCTACAACCGCCGCCATGTACAATCCTCCACGACGCCACGGATTCAACCCCACGCTTCTTCCGCCCTGGCCGATCCTCCATGACCGCCGGTTTCCTATTGCCTATAAAAGATGAGTATTTTGTTTTCCTAAGGAGGAGGAATGATGAATTGTAATGATTGATGTTGTGAGTTTGATGTATGTGTTTCCTGTGTGGGAGGTTAGGGAAGTTGAACAGTTAGTGCTAGTGAAAGATTGATGTGATTATTTGCTTTGAACTTCCCGTGTGAGGGCTTGCTATAGATTTCCTATTAGGGGTTTTTTTGGCTTGATGAAACCCTGAATGTTGCTGTGAATTGATTTTTGTATGAGTGTTGATGTTAGGTGATTGATGAAGGTAGGAATATTGAACGGTGTTATAGCTGTTTGCCTCCGTTGAGAAATATTGTGATGTTTCAGTTGTGATGTTGCAGCTGATAATGATGAACAGTTACATTTGAATGTCTTTGTAGAGTTTAGGAGATGAACAGTGGAATTTAACATTTGGGTAATGTTAAATGAAGTGCCCGTTGGGTGCTGTTTGCTTTCCAAGTGAAAGGTGAAGTTGGCTTAGTGCTTCTGTGTAAGCAGTGGAAAAGAGATTGATTTTCTTCTTTGTTAGAGTAATTAGAAATTTCGTGGATCCATCTTGAGTGATTGAGATTTCGTGGATCCAGCTTGAGTGATTGAGATTTCGTGGATCCTTCCTGAATTTCTATGTCTCAAGGCCTCTGTGAAGGCTTATGGTTGCGCACCTTATTGCAAGACCTGGACCTTCAGGAAGATGCCTCCATCTCGTTGTTCTGTGACAACAAAGCTGCTATCAGCATAGCTCACAATCCAGACCAACATGACAGAATTAAGCATGTCGAGGTTGATCGTCATTTCATCAAAGACCATCTTGAAAAAAGAAATTTAGTCACTCCTTTCATTCACTCCAGAGATCAGTAAGTCGATGTTTTCACCAAGAGCTTAGGGTGCGATGTGTTTATTGATGATATCAATAGGCTCGGAATGACAGATATCTACTGTTAGATTTGAGGGAGAGATTGAAATCAAGTCTTTTTTGTATTTTATCCTCATAAGGGTAGTTTTGTCTTTGTTCCTCTTTTCCCTTACTCTATATATAAGAGTATAGGGTTGCTAATAATGCTATGTTGGTTTTATTATCTCAACTGAAGATACTTCTGCGACTCAGTGTAGGTGGACTATTGGCGAGAAGGAAAACTAGAGAAAGCAAAAATAATCAATCTATGAAATTAAGCTCATATGGGGCTAACTCCGTATAATCACCCGTAAAATCCATAAAATTATATTATATAGATTGACTATGACTTAGAAATATATTTGTTGTTTCTTTTTTAATTTAAAATTTCAAATTTTTCTAAATTATCTTTCTTCAGTTTTCTTCCCTTCTAATAAATCGTCAAGGTAGCTTCAAATTATGACAGGCCTTATATAATTTTGAAGGTGGTTTGGCCAACGTTTAGTCACCTATAAAACAGTGAAAGTAACATGATACTAAGAACTTAAAATAACATAAATCGGAAGCGGTTTTTTATTAACATCATCAAGGAACAAAGGTTCTTTATTTCCAAATAGGAGTATACAAAGTACGATACATTGTAGAAGTTTCGTCCAAGAAGAGTTATGTTAAGGAGCGAGAATCAAGTCGATTTAAAGCCATTATTGACTCCATTAAATCAAAAATTCCTAAAATCATCTCTCTCATGTATTTTGTACCATAAAAGAAATTATCCTTGCAATACTAAACTTCTTATCATGTTAATCTCAAATGAATTATGATTTCACTTTGTAGTGCTTTGAGTTGCAAGAAATACAAGCTATTCTTATCAAGGAGTTGACTCGGCTAGTACTAGGGGTGTGCACGAAAAACTGAAAACCGCCCAAACTGAACCGATATCCACACCAAACCACTTGGTTCGGTGTAGGTGTGATTTTTCATTTAGTATAACCACCCTTATTTTGGTTCGGTGCGGTTTTTTATTTTCAAAAACTAATAAAACCGCATCAAACCGAAATAAAATAATAATATATAAATACATTATAGTCTGTACTCTAATCACATAGTCAGCATTCACAAAAGTTGAAGTATTTTCACGCCTCTTTTATCTTCCATCAAACTCTCACGACCCAGTTATGTCAACTTTATTTATATGTATATGCAAGTAAATTTATCACATTGAATTTACATGTTGATTTGATGCATGATAAGTTGCAGAATGATGATTGAGAAATAATGTAGATTTAATAAATTTTTACATTATATTTTCAAGACTATTCAAAAATAATTCCAATATTTTTCTTAAATACATTCTGTAGTAGTTATTTTTTTAAATATTCAAAATTTCTTAATATTTTAATACTTATGGTATACTTTTCTATCTTAAAAATTTTGCCAAAGATTATATTCTTGACTCGTAAATTGATCGAAAGAAACATGCAAATAGTAAATTTAAAATGAAAATTAATTTATCACAATTTTCAATTATACTTATACATCATATAATATAAAAATAATAATATCAATTTTGATTTTTTAAAATTATTCTAATAAAACTAAAAACCACCCCGAAAAACCGCCACAAACCGCACGGATTATTGAACAGCACTGATCATTTTAGGTATGGTTCGGTTTGGGAAAATATATAACCGACTCTTTTTGGTTTAGTTTCGATTTGGGTCCAAACCGAACTGCTTGCACCCCTAGCCAGCACATCTTCGTCATTTTTGCATCAGTGTGGTCCTGCCTAAGAAGCCCAAAAAGGGACAATTTGTTAGAATAATTTTGTATATTGTCATTGTCTTTCCTTTTTTACCCTTGTTGTATTCTCCTCATTTATATAGGAGGGAGTCTCCTCTTTAGTGTAATTGAGATTATTTTTCTCAGAGGGCGTGGGGCCCTAGCCGCTCTTTTTTTTCTGCTTCTGTCGTTCCAGTCCCGTCCTGCTAGGGTCGGTGTCGTCCACTCCAGTTCCCGCTAGCGTCGTCCACTCCAGTTCCCGCTAGCGTCGTCCACTCCAGTTCCCGCTAGCGTCGTCCACTCCAGTTCCCGTTAGCGCCGTCCACTCCAGTTCCCATCGGCGTCGTCCTCTCCAGGTAACCGCTAGAGCCGTCCGCTCTCCTTCCCGCTAGCGTCGTCGAGCGCTTGTTCCGCCAGCTTTCGTACCGCCAACGAGCTCCAGCGCCCTCCGGTGTTTCATCTTCTCCCGGCAAGCCCCGGTCAACCCATTTCTTCCTCTTCCCGCCAGTGGCGGTCAGCGCCGGTCACCGTCGGTCACCGTCGGTCACCGTCGGTCTTCCTCAGCCTTCGCATGGCTATTTGAGTTCTTTGACGCCGGATTGATGCAGGGAACGCTTCTTCGGCGCCTGTTTCCCCTCCAAGTAGGGATGTCTCTTCTTCTCTTGACGTAATTGCTCTCCTCCGGGCTTCTCCTCTTTATATGAGTGAGATTTCTGTTCGTTGGCAGCCCAGTGTTGTTTGATTATTGGATCTATTCGTGTCTCTCATGATCACGGGACCCCTTAGATTAGTACTATTAGGTTGGATGGAATCAATTATCCTTCGTGGGCTCGTTCTGTCACTTTGGCCCTCAAGAGCCGTCGTTTGTTTGGTTACCTCAGTGGTACTACCAGAGCGCCTTCGCCTACCTCTCCTGATTGGCCACAATGGGATTCCGAGAACTATATGGTTATGTCTTGGCTCACCAACTCCATGCAGGAGTCTATTGCCCGCAAGTATCTCTTCCTGGGCACTGCAGTCGATATTTGGAAGCGTGTTGAGATTACTTATTCATGTCGGGGCAATGCAGCTCAGATCTTTCAGTTGTGGCGGCGGATATTTCTTTTAAGCCAAGGGGATCATCCTCCCGCTGCCTGCTATTTGGAGTTTACCTAGCTTTATAGAGAGTATGATCATTTTAACTCGCTTACTCTTGTCTCCCCTGAGGATGAGGTGTTGGTTCGTGCCCGGGAGGAACGCAACCGGATATTCAAGTTTCTTCATGGTCTTTATCATGACCTTGATCTCATCAGTGTTCAGATTCTTGACCGCTCTCCTCTACCTTCCTTACCTGAGGGGTATAGTTTGGTTCAGCAAGAATATGATCGCCGACAGATTCGCCTACCAGACACTGTTACTGAGGGCTCTGCTCTTGCCGCTCGGTTCAGTCCCGGGGGCCGCTCTTTCCGTATAACGAGGGCCAATCCTGTGGACAAGGACCAAGTGATGTGATTATTGTGGGAAATCCCGACATACTTGGGAGTCGGGATACTTGTTTTAGCTTCATGGTTTTCCCTCTTCTCGCGGTGGTTCTGCTCCTCGTAGTGGTCGTGGCTCTGGTCACAGTTCGATTCGACCTCCCTCTCGCTCGGCTCATCTCTCTGATGTCAGTGATGACGTAGCCGGACGAGTAGGAAGACCATTTTTTTGGTAGCAGGTCACCTCAAGGTGTCCGTCCTTACCGCAGAAAGAACACTTAGGACGTGGTCGGCCACCACGACCCCTTCTTCGAAAGCCTGAACACCTTTCACGGGCAGGAGGAGGGAGAGGTAGTAAGGGCGTAGAAGTTTGTTGAAGGAGGGCCGGCGAGGGGGGGTCCAGTAGTATCAGGAGGTGGTGATACTTTGAGCAGCATGGGGCACACATCAGAGAGTGAGGGGATAGCAGCTGACGAGAGGATCTGAGCCCGAACGCTCTGAAGATGAGGCGGAACACGAGCCATCATCATGGCAATACAGACGACTTCCTTCTGAGCACGCTGGGCAGGTAGATCCGTAGTAGGGGACTGATGGCGGATCCAGGCCTCAGCCAGTGTCTTAGCCCAAGCAACAAAGGAGGTCAAGTCAGCAGCACCACCAGTGTCAAGAGTCTGAAGATCTGCGATGATGCCATATAGGTGTTGAAGACTGTCCTTGTCGGAGTATAGGGAATGGAGTTTGTCCCACATTGCCTTGGCCGTCTCGTGATGATCATGCGGTAAGGTTCATCAGCAAGGGAGTTGAGGAGCCACGTTTGAGCACGTCCATCATGACGAAGCCAACCATCAGTGGGTGGAGAAGGAGGATTCGTAGTGAGATGTTGCAGAAGGCCCTTAGACGGAAGAACCCGTCTGACAGAATGCACTCATTCAATGAAGTTCTGCTTCCCAGTGAGGAAAATGGTGGTGATTCTCAACTCATCACGCATCTCCGGAGCAGGGAGCAATCAGGCAGGAGGAAGGGGGTGTGGGCTGCTCTGAAGAATCAATCGAGGACCCAATGGAGTCACAGCGCCGAGACCGGCAAGGCAGCGGCTAAGCAGCGACTAGACAAGGGGCAAGGTCCCAACGGCAAGATCGTGGCGACTAGCAGAGATCGCGGCGGCAAGGCGAGCACGCAGCGAGAAGACAAGAAGATCGCAGCGAACAGCAGCTATGGATAATCTGCAGCGACTAGAGCAAAGGCAAAGGCAGGCCGCGCGACAAAGAAGAAGCAGCTAGATCAGGCAAAGAGACGGGCCGCAGCGAGAACAGGAAGAAGTCTGGGAGAAACCACGCGGCTAACCGATCACAGATCAAGGGAAGACCTCGCGGCAAAGGGACAGACCGCGCGGCAAGGAAATGGCGGCTAGACGGCAAGAAGAGAAGAGGTCGCAGCACGAAGAGAAGCCCAGCAAGAGAAGCGGCTAGAAGAGGAAACCGCGCAAGAGAAGGTCGCGATTTAAGCCAGTAGAGATCACAGCGGCAAGAAATCCGCAGCGGATAGACCGACAACAAGAAGGTCGTTGTGACTAGAAGAGAGGAGGTCGTCGCGACTAAAAGAGAGACCAGCTACAGAATAGCAGCGGCTACAGCAGAGGAGAGACGCGGCTAGGAATGGAAGAACGCGCGAGAAGGGGAGTGGTCCCACGGGAGAAAGGAAGGCTATAAAAGCGGAGCAAGAGAGACAAAGGGGGGTGGTTCCATGAGAGGAGAGGAGAAGTCGGGTAGAGACAAGGAAAACCGCTAAGGAGGCGGTTAGATAGAGGAGGCGGATAGCAAGGGAGTAACCGCAGAAGCTAGGCGGTTAGAAAAAGACGTGTCCGCCCGAAACCGTAGGTAGGACCGGTTTCTCTGATACCATGTAGAGAAAAGTTGAACCTTGTCTATACTTCTTCGTTATCAAATACAATGTATGAATACATATATATAGGAGGGAGAAAAAGAGACGAGTCCCCTATACAAGGTGTGGGGCTAATGTATAAAAGAAACAATAAAAGACTAAATGGGCCACAAACATGGACATTTACATGGACTTTTCTAACAGACACAAATACTACAAACAAATATTTCAAATTTTCACAATGAATTCCACAAAAAGAAACTACAACCATTTAACAAACTCGGAATGATTACATGATAGAAGGCTCAATGGAGCTAATCCGGTGAGAAAACGATGGCCGGAATAGTAATATGTGTTAAGATGGGAAACCTGGACGTGAACCAGCGCCGGGACGGATGAAGGGGGAATGTGGGGTTACTGTTTAGAGTTATGTGGGTACTGCCAGCGCTGATGGAGGAGGACTAGGGTGGCTGTATGGTGGTAGGAGTGTGACTGAGAGTGAGGAGAATCAGGAGATGGATGTAGGTTGTAGGAGGGTAAACAAGGGGCAGGATAGAGACTGGACGTGAGCTTTCTGGGCTGTTCAGGGATGGACTAAGGAAGGGAAGGAGGTTGAGGGCAGTATCTGTGCAGGGGGGCAGTTATTGGATGAAAGGGAAATGTGGGAGAAAGAATTCCAACGACTGGGATTACTATCGAGAGACAGGGACTGGAGTTGAGGAAGGATCTAGGTAGCAAGTAGTTAGTTGTGAGTATGGAATTGAGTGGAGGAGAAACAGTTTGGAGAATGTGGAGTGCGAGGGGCTGGAGACAAGCTTCAAAGGTGGTGTGGAATGAATTAGAGAAGTTGGGAGAAGGATTTAATTGCCCGGGACTACTGGGACTAATGGGAGGGAAAATTAATGGCATAAGGGAATTCAAGCCTGGGGGGTTGAGAGGAGAAAAAATAATTGTTTTATTTTGGCTTTCTTTCTTTGTGTGTTGGGAGTACGGTATAAGTAGTTATAAGAAGTAGGAGACAGTTATGAGTAGTTATGGTGGTTATGTGGAAGTTATGAGTAGTTACGTAGGTAGTGGTGTGGGGGAAGGGAGTGGACTGACGGCCAGGGTAGTGGTCGGAGGTGATAATGGTAGCCAGAAACATGAAATGGGGAGGAGGGAGAGGAATATTCTTAGGCTTCACACCAAGGATTCAGCTTTGGCACAGAATGACCAAAAGGTGAAACTTCAACTTCTCATCTTTCAAAATGACCTTATTTATAGACAAAGGGACCGTCGTGGACAGTCATGATTCTCTGATCACAACGGTTTTCAAAAATACATTAAAATAAAAAAATTTTAAAAAACTAAAATTCATGAATCGTTGATCTCCACAACCTGAAGGGCTTTGATCGCCGTGTAGATTCATTTGTGACGTAATCCCCATCAATTCCCCCTGCCTTGAAAACATTCATCTCAGTGAATGAAGAAGATCATGCTCTCAATTGAAGGTGAGGAGAATCCTCTAGCTCTTGTATTATAGAGATCTCATGTGTTGGGATCTCTGAAATAACATCAAATGGATCTGCAAGTACTACTATTGTGATGGTTGGAGACGGTACTAATGATGGTACCGAGGATGATGTTGCTCAAATTGGCGATAGTGCTGAAGAAGGTGCTACTATTGCAGGAGATGGTGCTAAAGATGTCAGAGTCGAAGTAAAGGAAGTCGATCTGAAGACAGTAATGTTGCTACTAGTGGTGTTTAAGTTGAAAATAACATTGTTGTAGCTGGTGCTAAAGATGAGGTTGATAATGGTACCAGTGCCGAAGAAGGAAATGGGAGTGGTGTTGGGTATTGTCGATGGCTAAGTGGTAAGAGGAAGTTGATGGTGGAGAGGATAGGGTATGTAGGTTTAAGGCTCTGAGGTGGTGGAAGGTGATGGACACACGCAATCATGTGGCTTAACAAATGGGGTTTAATCTTCAACGTTGAATACGGATGGAATTCTCATATTCTTAGGAATATTAAATTTGTAAGCATTTGTTTCAATTCTTTTGATGACTGTATAAGGGCTCATTCGCCTTGCATTTAATTTTCTAGCAATTTCCTTGGGGAATCTCTGCAGTGCATATATAGACTATAACATGTTACCTGCTTTAAAACTTTAAGCTCTTTGTGACTAACAGCATAAAATTTATAAATTCCATTGTTGCAAGTGATCATACTCGGATAGACGCATGCATGTCATGCAGTGACAATGAATGATGGTCAAATGACTCAACGTATCTCCTATTCACAGGCTTTACCACGCTCCAGATATCTTTCTAGAGGAGTGCATGGCAAGGGAGTTCAATGGGTGAGGTGTACAAAAATTCATTGTGGGTGCGATAATCAGTTAAATAATCATCTGAGGTATCAGAACTAGAGATGTTGGAATAGATCAACGGGACATTGAGAGCACTTCACACTCGACTGACTCACTAATAGTGGATACATCCCTACCGAGTGGTGATTATCTTGAAACTCTTTAGGGAGTGTGTAGGAAAATTCGTCCTGGACGCAAAAAAAACTTGGATAAATGTATGAGATATTGAAACTATAAGTCGATATACGGATGTGTCCAATGTCTTGAAGGATGAAAGATCACACAGTAGATCGCTAGGTAAGATATAACAAATCTCGTTATATGTGAAACGGTAATAGGATAGGTTCCTGAGAACTTTGGAGTGTGCTCAAGAGTGTAAAAGAAGGGTCCTACATACACAATACTAAACTCCACATCCTCAGGGATGAACAGGCTCCAGGGTATAATTGGAAGAGATTTTAAGGTTTATATAGTTGCAAACAGGTCTCTTATTTGAGTCTTATCTTAACATGGCTATGCATGGATACTCAACATTCCATGTTAATGACGCTCCCGGGAATGTATTTAATAATCACAGTGTTACATTTCTCGTTTTGCATCATTAGGTCAGGAATTGACTCATCTCACTATCCAAAAGTGCATTCTTTGCAGCGCACTGGGAAGTGGAAGGAAGGGTGTGGCCCATCCTCTTAGGTAGTATTGCATCGAACTCGGTGTATATGTGCTTTAGGTAATTCTAATATGATCAAATTAGAAGTCTATACGGTTAAATGAGTTAACATACGTTTTTTGATGTTAGCCGTCGACATCAATGTTAGTGACATTATCATGATGGTGACCACTTTAAGGCTCTTGATAATCATGTGATCACGTAAGTGAATTAACTCGAGTCCTGCTAATGGAGCTTTGAGGATGAGGATGAGATGATGATCATCATAAAAGTGTGACGATCTCCTAAGAGAAACTCCAAGGTTTGGGGTTTGGATACTCAAATAAAGGAGATGAATAGCAATGATATCTCTAGCAATAATATGAACATCTCGGGCCAAGCATACAAGGAATTCTGACGCAGGACGAATCTATAGGCGGCGGGTGAATGATGATCTAACCCGACATGCAATGCAAATCCAACGGTGAATTCAAATTAAGCAATAAATAATCAAATTACACATACATAATTTCTTTAAGCAAGCGGACTTAGGTTTTACTCCGTGTGGAGGGTCATAGCAAGAGCGCATGGTGAACAAGTCCTGCAAATCACAAAATAATCTAGAACAAAATATAAATGTCGAAAATAATATAAGATCACGACACAATATTTAAATGCCGAAAACAAGAGTTCGTACAACAAGAAACCTCACAAAAGTATGAGGGCTGTCGTAGGAGAGTAGATCCGGCGATGTACGTCGTGAGGGTGGCTGAAATTTGGAGATATAGTGGGCGGTGGACTGGATTCGGGTGGAGGGAGGGCTAGATATGAGCGGAAATGGCTGTTATGGAAGGTGGGGGCACTAGTTGTGGTCAAATCTGGGTGGAGATGACTATTTTGGAAAGTGGGGGACTGGTTTTGGGCGGATCTGGGTGAAGGTGGCTGTTTTGGAAGGTGGGAGACTGGTTTTGGGCAGATCTGGGTGGAGGTGGTTGTTTTGGAAGGTGGGTAGACTGGCTAGACAGCAGTGTGGGCAGCAGTTTTTTGGCGGAAGAGGAGGGAGCAGGCGGGCCGGTTGGAGGGTTGTATGGGCGGCAGTTGCGGGGCAGCAGGGAGGAGGAGGCGGCGGGCTGTTTGGAGAGTTGTAGGGACGGCGGCTGGTTGTTGGAGAGATGTGGGGGTGGCGGTAGAGGGATTTGAGGGCGGAGGAAGGTGGCAAGGGATAGGGGTTACCTTTGGGGAGCGGGAGAAGGTCTAAGAGTCATCATCTAGGGTTCCACGGAGTCGGCACCGTGAAGTGATCGCGGGAATCCAGGAATAGCTTTCTCCAAATTCTGAAATCCCCTAAAACAACCTCCTAACACTCTATTTATAATAAAGAGAGAACTAGGTCATCCCACCATCGACGACTATGATTGGTCGGAGGTGGGGTAACCCAATTACATCAAAATAAATGCAAAAATAACAAAGTAATATATGAAATCAAATCGGAACGCGGATCCGGACACATCCGTGGAGTTGGATTATCGATTCGGGTACGTCATATATGGCAAGTAGCCAATCGGCCCTGAATGGGTCCAAAACTCGTCTTTCGATGCGTGTCCACGTCTCCGCTCCGCATCAGATTCGGATCCTCGAATAGAAGAGTAACAACGGTAGCATATAGGACGATCATTATGACTATAACTAAATCACGCTACATAACTGCTACGGCAGACCATGAATGATTTGTAGATCGTATTCCTGCGTAACCTAGACTTTCTTCATGAGGTTGAATTTACTACTTTAACTTTGGAACACTCTAAATGAGTCTTTTATCTATATTTAGAAACTAAATGGCCAACACGGATGGTCATGATTCTCTGATCACAGCGGCCTCCAAAAACATTATAATAAAATTTAGAAAAATACAAACAAGCTAGAATCCATGAATCACCAATCCGTACAAAATTAACAGCATTGGGGGTTGTGTAAACTCATCCCCCCCATCAGGTCACCTTAATAGAAAATCCATTAGGCTCGAGCTGCATACGCGTGATACAAGAAAATTAATATTCATCAATGAATCACAAATAAAAATTTGCATCAATGCAAAAGTATTATTATTAGAAATATAAATGAACATAAGTACCTTTGACTGAAATAATGTAAAATAAAACTTTCTGGACTCAATGGGGATAAAAAGACCCAATCTCTTAAACATTTATTTCGTCCTCCCAAAACCATCAAACATGTAAAATACTCTGAACTCCTCTCGCACACAGATATAATTAGTACTCGAAATAGAGTATATCATTTTGTAATCCAGCTTTGAGAAATTTGGGGCTCGGCTTCAATCTATTTAACTTGGTTGTTACAAGATTCAAGCTAACTTCCAGTCTGCCCATGACTGATCCAGCATATTCAAGGTTCATCTCATGTTATATGTCATGCTCTTTATGATAACGAATCAAACCCATCAAGTATCTATTCAAGGTTCATCTCATGATAATGAATCAAACCCCCGTGTAAAAAGATACAGTATCATAAATAATCACTCCAACAGAACATACTAGGTCACCTCATGCGTATAAGACTAGCAACCTCTCTCGAATGATGTTACCTCAATAATAATTTATTTTAATGCAGCAATTGGGTGACTGTGTTTTGTTTCTATATTTCTATTTAACAAGAAGAAAATATGTTTTAAATTAGATTATATATCTTTTTCCTGTTATTTATGTAATCGTATTCAATCTATTTGTGCCTACATTCACATTATATAATTCAATAAATAGTCTCATACAACAACACTCAAGCTTTTATGATTTTATCCCACTATAGTGGGGTCGGCTATATGGATCATTTGTCGTCATTGTGCCAATGTGCCCTATCTTTAGTCATAATCTCACTAATGCCTAAGTACATCGTGTCTTTCCTTATAGTTTCATTCCAAAACTTTATTGGTCTACTCCTTCCCCGTTTAACATGCCTAGTGACTAAACTCTCACAACGGCTAACAGGTGCCTCTAATGGTCTCCTTTATATGTGTTTGAACCATCTTAGTCGAGCTTCTCGCATCCTCTCTACAATTGGGATCAGTCCTGTCTTATCAATGATATATTCATTCGTAATTTTATCCAGTCTCGTGTGTCCACACATCCACCTAAGCATTCTCATCTCTGAAACTCTCATTTTTTGCTCATGTGCATAGTTCACTGCCCAACACTCAGAACCGTAGAGCATCACTAGTCTAATTGCAATATGATAAAACTTGTGTTTAAGTTTTAATGGTACTTTATGATCACATAAGATCTCTGGCGAACCTCTCCACTTCAACCAACCTGCTTGGATTCTATGTATCACGTCTTTTTCTACACCTCTATCTTTTTGAACTATCGATCCCAAATATTTAAAACACTCACTGCGAAAAATATCTTGATCACCCAACTTAATAACAGTCATCTGTCCTTCTTGCATTGTTAAAGTTAAGCTCCGTATACTTCCTCTTTCCCCAGCTCAACCTAAAACTCTTCTTTTCTAAAGTGTCATGTCAATTCAAATTTCACGTTTATACCCTCTCGCGTTTCATCGACCAAAATAATATCATATGTAAGCAATAAATATTAGAGTATTGCTTGTTGGATATGTCTGGTGAGCTCATATAAGATAAGGATAAGGAGATAGGGGCTTAAAGCTGACCGTTGATGTAGGCCAACAGAGATAGGGAATTCATATGTTAATCCTCCAGATGTTCTCACCCTCGTCACATAATTTGTATGTATATTTTTTATTATATCAATGTGTGATACATTTACATCTTTCTTTTCTAAGACTCTCCATAATACCCCCTCTTAGAACCCTATCATAAGCCTTCTCAAGATCGATAAACATCAAATGCAAATCTTGTTTGTTTTCCCGATAGTTGTCAATGAATCTCCACAAGAGATCTATATCTTCCATGATCGACCACCCTGGCATGAATTCAAATTGGTTCTTCAAGATACTAGTCGCTCATCTAACTCTTCTTTTTATTACTCATTCGCATAGTTTCATGGTATGACTCATTAATTTAATTCATCTATAACTGACACAATTTTGTATATCTCCTTTGTTTTTATATAAAGATACCAAAATATTTTCTCTCTATTGATTCAGCATCCTTTTTGTCTTCAATATCTTATTGAAAAAACATGTAAGCCGCAAAATTTCATCTTCCCTATGCATTTTCATACTTCAATGGATATATCGTCTGGCTCAGTCGTCTTTCCATTTTTCTCTTTTAGAGTATCATTTACCTCTGATGCTTGAATTTTATGATAAAACACTATATTCTTATACTTATTCGGTTTACTTAATTATTTCAAGCTCAGTTCATTGACTTTTGTTTCATTGTTATTTGCTTCATTGTTTTTTGCTTCAAATAGTCTCATAAACTAATAAAATATATTTAATGCGTATATCTTTGGCTTCTTCTTATTGCATAAGAATCTTTCTGACTATGAAAAACTATCTAAGTTGAGTGCTTCGAATGAGCAAAAAAATAGCCAATTTCATAAAGCCAATTACTTTGTCAGGTTTAGAAAGTAAATTCGTTAGCTTGCAGTTAAGGATCTGTAAAATGCCATCTAACGGTAAGGTTTATTAGAGAAACGTCCAAGGCTCTATTTTTTGAGCTTTTTTGTTCCATCTCCATTAGGGAGAAAATACCAAGACTAAAAAAACTAATTTCAAACCCTCCAATTACCGCCACCACTCAAAAAGGCCATTTTGGCATTTTTTTGAGACAACTACCCCCCCCCCCCCCTCAATTTTTCGCCGCTTCATTGTCAACACTCCCGTTCCCACCACTCCAACTCTCACCGGCGAAACAAACATACCCCAAAAGGCAAGAGCATTCCCATGATTACAACTATTGAAGCACATGAACTGAGAAAAAATAGAATACCCCGAGAAAGTTTTAAAATGCATACCCCTTGCTCGGATGCCATCATCCGTGGTAGTAAGATACAATTCCATTTCTTTAACCTAAGAAGAAAAGGACAACAAAATCATAGTAACAAGGAAGGCCCGCTCCAAAATGTATACGCGGCAGAAGAGCATAAATACTAACCAATGCCTCGAGAGTGATAACATCATTCTTCACTAGACCAGCAACCAATTCAACTCCGGCTTTCTGCCACAACCAAGACAGTGAATTCGGATAGAATGAAAAGGAAAGGAAGATTACTGAGAAAGTAATAGCCAGGTACTTTTCGATAGAACGGACGCAATAAAAAACACTAATAATCTATCAATTCATTGAAACAAAACTAAATAGTAAACAAAAATCAATTGTTGTTACTTGCTACTCCATGGGAAGCTTAAATTGGTGCTAGGGCATCAATAGTACATAAAAAAAATTTAAGCAGGCAGAAAGGGAGATTTAACCTGCTGAATCGTGGGGCGGGAGGCGTCGACGAAGGCCTCGATGTGTGAGACAAAGGAACTAGCGTCCCCCATTTGAAGCGCGAGGAAGAAAGAAAGGGCGTTAGCAGCTGAGGGCGGTTAAGGTTTTTTTAAAAGGGTTTTATTAGGGTTCAGACGGGCAGGAAATGTTTTGGCGGTATATAAAACAATCGGAGCAACTCCACTTTTACAGAAAAAAGTGAAGCGAATTCTTAATAGAAAATCAAAAATGATTATTGCACATCAAAAAGATTTAAAATCTCCTCTAAGGCTCAATTCGTTTCGATGGAATTGGGGTTTTGGAATTGGCATTCAATTGTCAATTCCAATTGTGACTGTTCGGCGGTCATAATATTACATCGGAATTGAAATTCATTTCAATTCTCAGAATTGATTATGAGAATTGATTATAGAAGAAACACAACTCCCTCAATTCTTACCTCGCGAGGTCTTCATTCGTGATTCTCACCCCTACCAGCGCGTTCCCGACTCTCTCAAAAAATATCAACGCAGATTATGTTGTTCGCCTAGGACCGCATTTTTCACTGAAGAACGATTTTTACGACAGTGCGCACATTTTTCTGCCCGGAATCGCATTTATCTCCCGAGCGCGCATTTTTCGCCCGAGCCCGCATTTTTCGCCCGGGCGCGCATTTTTCGCCCGAACCCACATTTTTCGACCGGGAGTGAATTTTTCGACCGGCCGCACATTTTTCGCCCCATGCACGTACTTTTTTTGCCCGGGCGCCAATATTTTGCCCGACCACGAATTTTTCGCTCGGACGCGAATTTTTCGTCCAGATGCGAATTTATTAGCCCGGGCGCCCATTTTTTGAGAAGGCGCGAATTTTTCGCCCGGGCGCACATTTTTCGATCGGGCGCTCATTTTTTGGTCGGATGCACATTTTTTGCCCGGGCGCAAATTTTTCGACCGGGGGCATAATTTTCGATCGGACGCACATTTTTCCTCGCGGGCTCCCATTTTTCACTCGGGCACGCATTTTTCGCCCGGGCGCGCATTTTTTGGTTCGGGTGCGCATTTTTACGTGGGCGCGCATTTTCGCCCAGGCACGCAATTTTCGCCCGGGCGCGAATTTTTCGCCCGGGTCTGAATTTTTCACCTTGGAGCAATTTTTTCGTCTGAGCGTGAATATTAACGGGCGCGAATTTTCGCCCGGGCGCACATTTTCCGGTCGGCCGCGCATTTTCCGGACGGGCGCAATTTTTTCACCTGATCCAAAATTTTTCGTCTGGGCTCGCATTTTTCTCCCGGGTGAGCATTTTTTGGCCGGTGAAAAATGCGCATCCGGGCAAAAAATTGCGCGGGCAGGCAAAAACTGCGCACCCTGCGAAAAATGCGTGTCAGGGCAAAAAATGCGCGACCGGGCGAAAAAATATGCGCCCGGGCGAAAAAAATGCACTGTCGAGCGAAAAGTGCGCGCTCAGATGGAAAAATTCTAATATTGAGCGGAACAGTGGAATTAATAATTCCAATTCCCATGACAGAATTCCTGCATTTAGCCGAATGGCAGAATTGGAATTGACTTCAATTCCAATTTCTACGAAAATTGGAATTGAGAGAAATTGGAATTGAAGTCAATTCCAATTCCTGCATTTCAATTTCTTCAAAACGAACGGAGCCTAAAAGTATTTTTTTTTTTGAACGTTGTTACCTGCACACCACTTTTGACTATGTACATTGTACAACCTCGTATCCGACGAGTGAGGTCAGCCGAGCCCAGCTTAAGCCCCGGGCGAACTGGGTCCTGGGCGGCGAGTTCACTCGACGCCCCCAGTCCGAGCGGCGAGTTTACTCGACGCCCCTTCCTTGGCGTCGCGAGCCCAGCCCGCCTCGGCTCCTAGTCCAGCTCGCCTAGATGACCAGAGGGTCGAGTTCGTCGAGCCCAGTTCGACGAACTTCGGGCAGTTCGTCGAGGCCGCGGCGGGCAAGTAGGGCATACCGGGTCTGAGCTCGCCAAAGTGCCGAGCTGAGGCGGCGAGTGCCAGCTCCATCGAGCGCTCGCCGCCCTTGCCGAGTAGAGGAAGTGGGGGCTATTCGCCCTGTGTTGTGTGGGATGTTTTTTTACCATTTTGCCTCTACGGGCCTGCCCATAGCAAGTTAGAACAGCGGAGTCTCGTTGTTGGCAGACCCAGGTGGCCTGCACATAGCTGTTCCAAACAGCGGAGGTTGACTATTTGCAGGCCGTTTTCAGAATCCTATAAATAGGACCCAAGGGGTACCTCAGAAAGACATGCTTACTTGTGCCCAGTCTTCTAGCGTTTTCCGAGGTACCTTAGCTTCAGCACTTGGCTAAGGAGGGGAAGAGCTCTAAGATCTTCCGGGTGTGTGGTGGGACCTCCGTGCTGGAGCCTTGGGTCTGTCCCTAGTCTTTCTTCCTTGGTTTTTCGGGCTCACGGAAGAGAAGTACGTGTGCGATCGATCACCCGAGGAATTTGAGCCAAAAGTGGTGTACACATAACAATGCCTTTTTTTAATCACCCAAATCCTAAAGTGCACACCCTCTTATCGTGACAACATTTTTCGGATCTTGCTCCTTTTCCAAATCTAGGTCTGTATTTAATATACAAGCGACAGGTGGCGCAACCCTGAAAGGCAGGTAATTCGTGTGATTTGAAAACTTTACTTCGTGCACACCATTGCTTCATGCATAAGAGTGTTGTGCGGGCAGTTTTCCGGTGTCATCCCATCGTCTTCTCCACTCCCAAATCTCCGGGGAATTTGTGTGTCATTTGCATGTTTGGTTGTTTAGGGTGTGTTATTCTGCTTTCGGCTGAGAAAGACGATGATCATTTTGCTCTTCAATGAGATAATTATGCTCGCAAAATGATCTCCTTGGAGAGCAAAATGATCTCATAAGAGAGCATTCAAAGATGATAACTGGTAACTCATCTCCCAGGGGATCATTATGATCTCCTAAAAGAGCAAGGGGAGAGGGTTACTGTTTGTGCTAAACCTGCTTGCATAACTCCCTGGACTCTGCTAGGATGTCTAGGGATAAGGAGACTTGTTATACTGTTTGTAGTCGGTTTTGGCTAACCCATGTTTTCCCGCTTATTTATGATGGTTGCAGGGTTATGCATGTGCTAAAAAGTTTTGCTGCCAAAAGAATTTTATTTGGATGATGCTTTTCTTTCATATTGCAAATATAAATTAATGCATGGACTTGTTTGCCCAAATTTTTATAAAGCTTATAAGTTGTATTATAATGTATTAGATGTGGACATTTGTAAAAGTTTTAAATAGTTATGAAAGGTTAACTTATGAGAATATTATGGAATTATGTTCTTTGATCTGGTTGTTTGTTTTAAATTAGCTTCTGTTGTAGTTGTTATTATTCCGAGATGCGAGCGTCATTTCACCTTCTTATAATGCGCGACTTATTAACGATATATTGTTGGGACCCGACCGGACCTATACTATTTGGTGTATATAGGTGGGTGTTATATCTAGTAATTTATGAATCGCTCTATGTGTTGATGTTGATGTATTTGTATTGTCATTAAAGTCCAAATAATGTGATCTTTTTAGAAATAAAACCAAAGTTAATGATAATTTTATGAAGATCAAATTTAGTCTTCATATAGATCTCTAAGTTCCACGGATATCAAATTTTATTTCCGTGGAGATCAAATTTGATTTTCATAAGGATCAGATTTGATTTTGATGTAATATCAATTTATTTTGATGGGTTGTAAGCAAAACCAACAATCATGTATTTACAGTCATCAAAAGAGTAGTTGAAGCTTTCGAGATGTACTGCGCGTATGTAGGTAAAGTTGGTTTTAGCGTGCATAAAGAGCACACAATTGGCCTGGCACGAAAACTCTTTAGACACGCGAATATCGTTGCTCTAAGGATGGATTAAAAAGAACAGACAAAGTTCCAGCAACATATTTCATATTTAAACATTTGAAAACTAGAACAAATTGTTTAGTGGTTATTATTTTTAATTCCATTAGAGAAGACAAACATTTGACCGTTGACCAATTTGTGAAGAAACATAACTATCATCTTGCCTCCCAAAATGAGCAGCTCCTGCTCCACTCAAGGACTATTCTGACGGAGAGTGGTAATATTTTAAAGTCAATGTCTGAAGTTGGAACCAGAATCTCTGATACTTATTGTTATCTTGATGATGAAGTTGGCGGGTCCTAGAATTTGTAATTTACCAAACTAGACGCATATTTTTTAATTGATAATCACGCAATATCAAAAATCAATGCGGCGTTGTCACCAATCTATTATAACTACTTAAAGAATGACAAGTTTTCGATAACTTGTTTTCTTTCAGAGTCTAAGCCGATGATCTAAATAGGTTGACAATTTTTTATGGATCGATGACCCTGACAAAATAGATTATGAGTGTTTCAGTGATGTGTTAATATTCAACTTGACTTTTAGAATGAACCGATATAATCTTGCATGTGCCCCTTTGAGTATTTCAGTGATGTGCTAGATATTCAACATGAAATGAACATATATAATCTTGCATATGCCCCATTTGTTGCAGCCAATCACCACTGTCAGAATATAGTAATTTTTATTGCATTTATAGCTGAATAAACCATAAAATTATTTACATGGCCCTTTCAAATATTTTTAAAATTTGTCTCCATAAACAATCAATAACAATTTATACTGATTGGGATCAAGCAAATAATGTTTCCATTGAGAGAGTTTTGAGTAGGGCTGTACATAAATACCCGAAAATCGAAGAACCGAACCGAATCAGTGCCATTTGGGTCGGTTCTATCGGTTACCGGTTCGATTCCGGTTCTTAAATTTCCAAGAATCGGGGTTACAACTCGGTTCTGGTGTCGGTTCTACCCAGAACCGACCCGACCCGAACTCACCACTTAATAAAACATCAAAATTTAAAACAATAAAACCCCAAACCCCAAGGCTTTACGCGTCCCGCCGTCCCGATGTGTTCTTTCATCAGCGCCCAGCCTGTCAGTACAATAAAACCCCAAACTCAGTTCTCGATTTTGGCAATTGTCATCTGTTTATTTTTATTCCTTTTCTTTTTGTTGGCATTATATGCTATGTTTCTAAATAATAAATTATTACAGTTGCCAATGATTTGATGAATATATGACTATTTGTTAATATTTAGGAACCGAAACTAGAACCGGAACTGAGAATACGGTTCTGGTTTTTGGTGAGAAATACTCGGTTCGGTTCTGGTTCCAAATATTTAGAACCGAACCTATATGGTTCGGTTCTCGGTTCTAGGCACAACCGAACCGAACTGACCCATGCACAACCCTAGTTTTGAGTAAGAGCTGGCACTGATTATGTCGTTGGCATGATGCTAAAAAAACACATAGGTTCATTTATTCAATGTGGAGCATGACATACAATCATTAATTTACCAATATTTGAGCAAGTGTAATACGACCAGAGAATTTGAAGTACACTGGAGTCAGATGATTATTCATGGCAATCTACAAGATAAAAGGTGGTTGAACAACATATGCAATCTTAAGAAAAAGTGGACCACAAATTTTAATAAAGTTCTTAATCATGGCATTTTGTCAACTCAAATGAGTGAGTCCTCAAATAATGTATGTCATGCCATCACAAAAATCGACGCTCGCGTCAATTGATTATTTCAATCAGATGGAAAAAATGGTTAGCAATTATCATGAAAAGAAAAAAAAATAGAGATTCAGATGCAATCAAGGGGTTGTATATGATTTATAAAATTGTCCAATTTTGAAACAAGTTTCAAAGGTACACGTGCGAACAATGTATACCAAATTTTATAGTCATTTTAAAGATGACATTTTTGGTCTATTCATTGAAGAATAGCAGACGGTTGTTAAAAATATTTGTACCTTTTCTCCTCAGATGGTGCGAACAGGTTGAACATAAAAAACAATGGATAATTGAGTTAGACATAGGTACGTACAACATAGTGTTCATGTCATAAGTTTAAACTAATGAGATGTTATGTAGCCATACATTTAAAGTGTATTAATCATAAGAATATCATTAGTATCCTCGATAAATGTATCTTTAAACAGTGGACAGTAAATGCAAGGAAGAGCCTATATTGTTATGACTATTTTAAGAACTCTGAAGCCTTTTATGGTCTGACTTATAGAAATCATGTACGTTGTTCGGCAAATGACTTGACTCTCTGAGTTGAAAAATGCACTAATATGAGAATCCACATCATAAACGCAATAACTAACATTTCAAGCTATGTGGATCACCATTTAGATAAGGACAACACAAATGTGATCACGAAGAAGAAAACAGTCATCAAGGATCCACCACGTTTACGTCCAAAAAGTGTTTCAAATGCTTGTATAAAAGGACGTTGGGAAGAGTCGAGTAATGCTTTTTATATATGTGCACATCCATTTTTTTCAATGACAACACAACACCGACTTAATTGTTTTATTGTGTTTTAAATTGCAGGGAAAAAGGATCAAACCAAACCCATAAATGTCAACACAATAAAATTTTGAATGGATTGAATATAAGAGGGGGGAAATGCAAGGATCAATGGGGGTGGCCTGGTGAGATCGATGGAGGGTGGTGTGATGGAAGCTGTTTTAATCTTCTTGATTTTTTTCCAAGGCGGTGCAAAAAATGACCTCTTTATCTTCTTCTCAATGGGCGATAGATCTAAAACACCAACATACCCACAACATAATAACTTATCTTCACTTGCAATATTATCAAATTGATCAAATACCTACAATTGCAAATAAAATCATGTCTCGCGAACACTAGATTTTGAAAGAGTTAATGTGGTTAATTATGAATTTCCCTTTACCTATTCACTCATCAAGTGCGGAATGATGTAAAGCAATTCCTCGAAGTTAAATATTATCTTCTTTGACCATCTACATAGTCGAGGTCTTCTATTCAGATATAGTGTTGGACGAATTGTTGTGTGCTCTAGAGACCATATATGTGGGAAAGCAACCAAAACACTAAAAGATTGTAATAATAAGATTAACCTCCAAATTTAAAATATATCAAACGTATTGCTAAAATATGGGTACATCCATACATGTACCGTATCGACTCAATGTGACTTCATTGGTAATTGATCAAAGTGAAAAGAGATCTCTTTTCCGCTTTGTTCTTCATGTTGTTTAACGAAAAGGTATAGACAGCCTTGGGCCAATTATGCCTAACAAAGATAGTGGATTCACATAACTATACAAGTACTTTGGAATTCAATCACCTCTGGATGGAAAGAAAACGTCACATATGAGATATAGAATCAAAGCATTCACTTCCACTTATGCTGATTTTCTAATCATCTAAACCAATTGCTTCTTGAAATCTGACATCTTCACCATTATTATGCATACTTTGTATCAAAGCCAAGCCATTGGTAAAGAATCTTAACTCTATGGTGCCAATAGAAAAAACATTAATAGTAGCATGAGAACATATATAAGAGGTAGGTTTTGCGGAAGTTTGAGGGCTTCAATGATTTATAAAGCTCCGATTTCTTATAATAACATCTTATTTTGTTCATCCATCATGTATATTGCATTGCATGTGCACAAGCAACATAGAAATAACAATGGCAATTTTCAATCTCCATAGAAAGAGGTTTTGATCTCCGTTGTAATCGATTTTGAACGCCATGGAGATCAGATTCTATCTCTATGACAATCGAAATCGTTATCTCCATCGAGATCAATTTAGATCTTCACGGACAACAAAAACGATGTTCATGGAAGTCATACTTGATCTCTAATTCGTCGGTGAACTCCGAAGATTCATCAAACTAAAGGTTTCCGACAAATTTGTCTGTGGAAGAATCATTTGTGCTCTCAATCGACGCAATTTTTAAAAGTAAACTCTAGATGATTACTTTGTGACACAGGGAATTTACCAACAAACAATGTCGAGACGCATGTATGTTAGTATGTTCTTGTAGCAACTCTGACAGTAATGTTGATCGAAATCTCCCCTCCAGTGATTGCCAACACTTTTTTTACGCCTACCAATTTGCTATTCGGACGAAAAAAATTGAGAGGAAATTCACTCGGCTTTTTGGTGCAATGCACCCCCGAATATCATGTGATTGACAGAATGCACCTCAGATATTTAAATATGATGGAATGCACCCCTGAATTTTACTTTATTGGCGGAATGCACCCCCAAATAGGGTATATTGGTCATTTCCTTCATTTTTTTTTTGGGGGGGGGGGGGGGGTTAGGTATCCTCATTTCTATTTTTTGGCAGAAGCAAACAGAAGGAAATGAACATAAATTGTTGCTGAAATAATGGGATTTCAGGGATCGTCAAGTTTGCGCCACGTGTCACGATAGGTAGATTTGGAAACCGGCTCCAGTCAGAAAAAATTAGCAATTTCTACTTCCCTCCCGATTACTTTCCTCCCGATTAGATGAAATCCCTCCGTTGATGCAACTGTCTTCTCCCCGATCGAGCTTTGTCTCCTCCCTGATCGAGCTTCTTGCCTCCCCTGAACGCCAAATCCACGAACTCCACTGATTGCCGAGTTCTTCCCCTCCTTTGAACGTCGATTTCTTCCCCGCCTCTGAACGTCGAGAGACGCATCTCCATTGCCGCAGATCGAACCTTCTCCCAGATCCTCTGTTGCTTCCTCCCAGTGCCGGAAACGAAGAGGTTAATCTTCCTTGCCGCCGACCTCACTGTGCTCCTTCAGTAGGGGTCACTGTCCGTTTCATCCGTAGAGTTATACCAATTTCACAGAAATAGTTGACTTTGTTTTGGCGTGTTTAATTTTTTGTAGGGCTTAGATTAGGGTTGTTTTTGTTCTTTCATGTAGGTATTATATGTTTTTTTGTTATGCATAGAATGTCAAACATGATTTGAGATAACTTCTTGGTTGAAGAAGGGGATTTACATGGCTTAAATGGTAACAGTAATTCAACAGACATTGAAGAAGAATTTGATTATAGTGATTCGTCATTTTCCGATGAGTTTGTGGAGAGTGCCTTTGAACTGGATGATGTTATGTTTGATGAGAATGCTGATCAAGTAATTGAATTTGTTGGCTTAAGAGATGAACAAAAATCAAACTCTAGTATGAAAGTAGGAATACAAGTTAGAGAATATAGTTCTCAGTCTTCATCAACTATCGAAAAAGTCAAAGTTTCTCAAATTCAAATTTATCAAGGCAATGCAAACGAATCATAGTTTGAGTTTAGTGTTGGTTGTGTTTCAACAATGCTAATTATTTTAGGGATGCAGTTAGACTATATTCTACCACTCAAGGGAAACCAATCAAGTTCACAAAAAATTATAGTGATCAAATTCAGCTAATTTGCGAGTGTGGATGGTTTCTATTTGCCTCTTTCATATCTAAGAGTGAGGGAATATTTCAAGTCAAAACAATTAAAGGAGGACATACCTGTTGCTTTGTATCATCTTCAAAACATTGCAAATACAAGTTTCTTGCAAGTGCACGTTAGATCTGATTATAGAAATGTGCATTCACAGACAAAAAAACATACACTTCGGAAATTGTATCAACAGAGATCTGAAATTGTGCAGACAAGTTAGATCTTATGTTTTTTAATGTTCTGCTTTTGTAATTGGATTAATTGTATCAATAACCCCATGCAATATTTGGTAATTCATTCATCTGAAACATACACTTCTGAATCAATGCCAAAAAACCTCTAAAAAAAGAGCTGGGGTACATTCCGCCGTATAATTTCGGTCAAATGAAGTCAAAACACAAGACCAGGACCCAAATGTCCCAAAAAAGGGCTAGGGGGTGCATTCCACCAATAAAATGAAATTCGGGATTGCATTCCACCATATTTAAATATCTGAGATGTATTATGCCAATCACATGAAATTAGGGTATACATTCCGCCAAGAAGCCAATTCACACTTTGGCTCCGTTTGGGGAGACTTATTTTCACCGGTCAAGCGCTCCGATTCATGCGGTCGTAGTCTGGTTTATGCGGTCGTAACCGCTTGACCGGTGAAAATAAGTCCCCCAAACGGAGCCAAAGTCTCCCCAAAGGGAGCCTTATGCAACAGAACAGTAACATAAACACTTTCTCCACCAGAATTTTATATTTCAGGCTCCGCATATACCACATGTCACAATCTTGTTACTCCCAGGGTGAGATTTTGCTCCTGGGCAGATCCAAAATTACCATTTGTTATATTCTCTCGCCTCTTTAAAACCTAACCAGCCCAGCTGCACGCTTGCCTCGACGACGGTCCGATTTCGAATCCAGCCTCCGACGACGCCCTCGCCTTATCTCGCCGCCGCGGCCCGAAGTTTTACCGGACTCGGGCGAACCTTCCTCCATTGAACTTCACTCATTCCGACGAGCCCTAGCCCGACACACCTCGTTTTCGCCATTCCAGTTGCTGCCAGTACCTTCAGTCACCCCCAAGTTTCCTCTTACCGGTGTCCACGAGCTCCAGACCTTTCCCATGATCTCTGTTTCTGCTATTGATGTTCCCAGGCACTTCAGTCCAATTGTTTTTTCCTGCACACACCCGCGCCAGTCCTCTTGATCCATGAACCCAAATTGGATTCAATTTCGCGGCACTTATGAGCCGAAGGTATATCTCACCTAACATTCATGCTCTTATTATGCGAGTTTCATTTATGCATCTTTTTACCTTAATTCCAAAGAGTGCCTACATTTTTGTTGTGTCTTTTGTCATTAATTTTCAGATTTCCGCATTCTTCAATGTTAATTGTTCTTGTATGTGGAATATTAATTAGTATTACTTATCTATAGATTAATTACCTTCTTTTATTGTTAACGAGTCGACCGGGCATTGCTTAATTTGATCAAGATCACAATTTTTTTTAATAAAAAAAAACATATCTTCGTTGACATCACTTCATCAGGACGGTGTGGGAGGAAGACGCTGACACATGGTACACACTGCGCACTGGGATCATGTCGCGGAGCTCCTCTATCATCCCGTTTGCGCCATGTACATTTATTGCATCGTCTTATTCACTTTTTCGGTGTCTCTTCACTTCGTCATGCTCCATCACAACGACGTACAAAGATTCAGTGGCTATGAGACCATTGATACTATCCTAATTAGATTCTAGGTGGTGATAGACGAGAGGTTCCCTAAGGCAGAGCTTGTACAAGAAAGGGAATGGGTTGTCCCGCGGCTTGGAAGAAAAGGCAGAACGGCGGAAGAAGAGAAGAGTGATTCACGTGCAAAACAATTTATATATTCCATACCAGACACCACCATACAATCCTATTTAAAGACTTATTGGCGGTTTCTTGCAACAACTGTTCCTGACCCTAGAACAGTTACCCATACGAACTGTAAAACATGTAATTAGTTTGTTACAACATGCACACTAACGACTCTATTTTCCCGCTCACAATATTCAAACATCAACACAAAATATATCTATCATAAACCCTTTAATTCTTCAATTAACTCTAGCATTCTTCAATCTCCGATCCAGTCCTCTGATTCCATCTCTGCCTTGCTAAACCCTAGAGATGATTGGTGGATCCCCTCTCTGGACTAGACCCTCGGATCAAATATATATATTTATCATGATCTTCCAACTTCCTCCACAATCTCCCTTCTCATTGCCAACATTTGAAGGTTCTAGGTCATCCCGAAAACTAGATACAAGTGTCGTATTTGGCCTTTACTAGAAGTGTAATGGAGATTTTACAATGGTTTTGGTTCTATTTGGTTGAATCCGAGAGAGCTTGGTTTAACTATGCGTTTTTCTGCTTCAAATTTCTAAAATGCGAACACAGAGTAAGGACGAAGATGGCGACGGGCTGTGCAGAGAGAGGATCTATAATAGGAGGACGACAACAAGCAATGAGGCAAGAAGGCCATAGGTGTTTGAGAAAGGTTGGACACACCCCTCTAGATTTTGTTTGATTTCCCCCTTGCTTCCTATAATTTGTTATTTTAACCTTTTGTAAGCCGTCAACGTTATCTGTAAGAAATATCGGGAATATATATTATTTGAAAGGTTGAGCTGGTAGTCCCCATGTGCCATGCCACTTCTAAAATTGTACCGTTAGCTGTAGGATTAGCTGGCGATTCCTTCTGTGCCACACCTCCTTCAATAGTACTGTTAGATTAGACCGTTAACTAAGAAAGGTATAGATAGTGTATGAGCACAGTCCTGTAGAATTATTGCGATTAGTGAAATCTCTTTTTTTGTCTAATCTCTGTCTCTCCCCCTTTCCCTTTTCTCCTCTCTCCTATGAATTTGCTTCTCTCTCCTCCGACTGTCAGTTACGCCAGCTTCCTCCGGTGAATTTGCCGGAAGTTCGTTACAAATTTGGTGCTCTCGTTCGTCTTGATGGACGGGTCTCCTCCTTCGCCTTCCGTGCCATCAACTACCTCCAACCGCCCAGTTACATGGCAAGATTTAGATATGCGACATGGTGTTTATCTAGAACAATGTTCAACAGTTTGCGAAAATTTACAAGCCACTCAAGATCGTTTTTCCAAGGAGCTTCATCAGGTTCATTAGTTACTAACTACCACTCAACAACAGTATGATGCGTCCCAGGCTAACCACAATCAATTCTACCAAGAATTCAAAGATTTCAAGTCGAAACTCTAGCAGTTCATGAAATCTTTCTCAAATCCAGGCCAAGGGTCCCCAATTTTGGGCAGCAGGCTCAGCATTGCCCGAAGGGGCGTCTCTGAGGTCCTGACATACGCGATCCAATTAGCACGCTCATCAGGGCTAGTCTTTTGCGGTTCAGAGGCACGACTAGCTAAATTCCCCATCGCTTGGAGTCGGCTTACCTTCTGATCTGTGGTCCGCGACGAGATGCTTTTCTTGAACATGGTGAATCCTCTCAAACTCGACCGCTAGACAACTGTCCATCACAAGCCAACATCATTCCAGTCGGCTCGGTTGACAATCTTCCACGGTCTCGAGTATCCATTGTTAATATTGGTTCTATGTCATCATCGCCCAGCCTTCTTGGATCATTCCTCACTTGCTCGGTACCAACGGATAATTCACGTCTCCAACAAATTTCAGCGCAAAATCAGCTGTCTACAGAGTGCCCCTTGCCCCCTTGACAAAAAGAACACATCATCAAAAGGGGCATGCAGATCAACATGATTTGAACGATCCGGAACATGAGAAATATAATTCATCTCCAACAAAAATGGTAAATCCAACATTCGTTTCAGGAGATCCAACGGATTGGCTCTACAAAACAGAAATGTACTTCAGGTATATGAACATTAACCCCACCGATTTTATTTTTATTGCATCAGTGAACCTGGAACGCCCAACATCAAGATGGTTTCAAGGTCTAATGCGGGATAGAGCTTGTGCCGATTGGGCCTCATTCAAATGGGAAATTCAGGACCGTTTTGGGCCAACTGATTATGAAGAACCTTTTGGTAAGTTTACTAAACTAGTTCAAACTACTACTCTTTCTGTATATCAAGAAATTTTTGAAGATCTAGCATGCCAAGTACAACTTACACAGGAACAATTACGTAAAAACTTTATATCTAGTTTTAAAATGCCATTACGTTTTGCAGTCATAGCTCAAAACTGCACAATTTTACATTCTGCTTTTAAATTGGCTAGACTATTTGAAACACAGTTTCCATTTGACAGTAGGGTTCAATGAAATTGGACAAATAAATTTCAGAATACTATTTCAAGTATACAACCATTTTCAACTAATGTTCCCACTAACAAACCAGTTCTAAAACGGTTATCCCCGGCAGAGCTTCAAGTGCGACCGGACCGGGGACAGTGTTTTACATGTGACGAAAAATTCACACCCGACATGGTTGTTAGGATCGCGATCCGGATCATAGGATCTTACGATCCTACTTTCCAGATTTTGTAAATCGATCATGATTTTGTAAAGCTATCCTTGATCCAATCCATCTGATCCGATCCAACCTCAAAACGATTTCATCTATTCATCTAGGATCTCAATCCTGACAACCTTGACACCCGGTCATAAATGCAAGAATCGATCAACTCTTTATTATGTGGATGGAGATCCAGATGATTTAGTAGATATAAGAAAAGATTTGGCTGAGGATGACCCACCGGATCCCGAAAATAACCCAGTACTTAGTCTCACTGCTATTATGGGAACATACTCATCAAAATCTTTGCGTGTTCAAGAGACACTAGGTCAGTTGCCGGTACACATTCTAATTGATAATGGTAGCACCTATGACTTTATGACCCACCGCACAAGAATTTTTCATAAACTACCACGCATATTAATACCACCATTTAAAATCTATGTTGGTAATGGAAATGAAATGATTTGTCTGGAAAAATGCGCTAAGGTACAACTTCAAATCCAAGATACCATTTTCTACATTGATTTTTTTGTTGTTGATTTACATGGAGCTGACATTATCTTAGATTTTCAATGATTCAAAATACTAGGACCGGTGACAACGAACTATAAGGCTTAGAAATTTCATTCACACATAACTCCAAACCGCTCACAATACAATGCTTACGGTATTTACAACCCACTCAAGTATCTTCCTCTCAAATAAATAAGCTACTAAGCGAAAACTCAATCGACTCAATGCTACTGTGTTTTCAAACCTCATCTGACTTATCCTCAACTGAACTCTCTATCAGTCCACATCACTCAGCTGAGATCCAACAATTGTTGGACACTTTCAGCAATCTATTTACAATTCCAACAGGCTTACCCCCAAAGCGATTAATAGAACATTCTATACCATTAATTTAGGAAAACTCAGTAGCCAAAGTTAAACCATATCATTGCCTATATGTTCATAAGAATGAAGTAGAGAGATTAATTTTTGAAATGTTTACTTCTGGTATTATACGACCTAGTACCTCAACTTTTAGTTCTCCAGTCCTATTGATTAAGAAAAAAGACGACACCTGGAGATTTGCGTAGACTACCGCGCCCTCAACTCATTAACAATTAAGTACAGTTTTCCAATGCCGACAATCGATGAACTGTTAGATGAACTAAATGGAGCACAAATTTTTTCAAAATTAGATTTGCATTCTGGCTATCATCAGATAAGAATGAATCCAAAAGATATTCATAAAACTGCATACACACCAAGGCTTATACGAATTTTTAATAATACCACTTGGCCTTACTAATGCTCCAGCATCATTCCAAGCCTTAATGAATAGCCTTTTTCGTCCCTTTTTACGCCGTTTGTAGTTATATTTTTTGATTATATTTTAGTCTATAGCCCGACAAAAGAGTTACATATTTTACATTTACAGTTGGTCTTTCAGGTTTTACATGACAATAACCTTTTTTTAAAATCCTCTAAGTGCGTTTTCTCGGTTTCTTCTATAGAATTTTTGGGGCACATATTCTCCTTTGCAGGAGTTAGCCCAAACCCTACAAAAATTGAAGTCATTTTAAATCTCTATTAATCTCTCCACCTGTTCTAAAACTACCTGATTTTTCTATACCGTTTACTATAGAATGCGATGCATCCGGTGTAGGAATATGTGCAATTTTATCCCAAAAGGGACATCCTATTGCCCTTTTTAGTAAGAAGCTATCTCCTCGAGAACAATTGAAATCTACTTATTTCCGTGAATTACTAGCCATAACTACTGCTGTTAGTAAGTGGCGGCAATGTTTAATAGCTTCTTTTTTTACCATCTTAACTGACCACAAAACATTACATATTCTTTCCAACCAAACTATGACTATGCCCGATCAAGAACGGTTCCTTTCTAAACTACTGAGATTTAATTATACAATACAATATAAACTTGGAAGGAAAAATTGCGCGGTAGACGCTCTATCGCGCATGTATGATTCGACCGAAGTAGAAAATTTGTACAGTTTTCAAAATACGTATTTTACCTGTTCTAATATTTTTGAAAATCTAGAACAACTCTACCTTCAAGACCCTAAGGCAACAAAAAAATTCCATCTTCTTCAAAACAATCATACTGAAATTCCAGATTGGACTCATAATGGCTCACGATTGTTTTTTTAAGACAAAATTGTATATCTCGGAATCTAATTTACGACAAATATTATTACACGAAGCACATGATACGCGTACTAGTGGTCACTCGGGTATTACCGTTACTACGAAACGTCTAACTCAATGTTTTTATTGTCCGAGTTTACAAAGTGACGTGATTAAATATGTTAAAAGTTGTGACATTTCCCAAAAGGCAACGTGTCGATCGTCATTACCATCGAGGTTGTTGCAACCACAACCAATCCCTACCCAAATCTGGGCAGACATCAGTATTGATTTTATTACCCATTTGCCAAATTCCAAATCCTATACAGCCATACTGGTAATGGTGGATCGACTGTCTAAAGGGGCTCATTTTGCCCCGTTACCGTCCCATTACACTGCACCACAGATCACTCAAATTTTTTGGGATTATTGCGGTAACCTTCACGAATTACTCGAGACAATTGTCTCAGACCGTGGCGTTATTTTCCTAATTATGTTTTGGTTAAATTTTTTTAAGTCAAATGGTACGAAGTTGCGATTCAGTTCGGCTTATCATCCACAAACTGACGAACAAACCGAACAAGTGAATCGTTGTATTAACCAGTATCTGTTGATTTTTACGTTTCAGCATCCGCGACATTGGGCCTCGCTGTTAAGATGGGCTGAATACCACTACAACACTTCGTACCATTCCTCGGCTGGAATGACTCCCTTTGAGGCAGTTTCGGCAGATCTCTGCCCTGCTTTATTCCTTTTGCAGATAGCGGGCAACCCAAGGATTCTTCCAGTTCAGCAGTCCATCACAGATCGGCAACAAAATTTACGTGCAACACAAAATAAAATGAAGAAAAACACAGATAAAAATAGAAAAGTGGCATCCTTTGAAGTGGGTGAACTTGTGCTCCTTCGTTTGCATCCATATCGGCAGAAAACCCATGCGTCAAACAACCTGCAAACGCTTCAATTTAATATATTATGAGCCATATAAAATAATAGAAAAGATAGGAGCAGTTGCCTACCGACTGGATCTTTCAATTTCGTGTAAGATCCATCCAGTATTTCATGTCTCCTTACTAAAACGTTACATTGTGTCCACAGGAATGCGGATCCATCCTCTTCCTGCGGATTTACACCCATCGCCAGGACAACGCCAGACTATATCACTTAGGGGCATTCGAGACATCTTCAATAATGGACAATTAAAACGTCAAGCCCTGATTCAATGGGAGGGGTTACTACCGGAGGAAGCAACCTGAACTAATATGTCAGCCTTACCCCCAGACTGTTTGCAACAATTGCTACAACACTACGACAGGGATCAGGATATAGGGACTACCACGACTGCACCCGAGCATCCAAATCTGCTCAGATCGAAGATAGGACATCAACTAAATCATCTCCTATTACAGATCTACACTCATCAGGTCCTTCAAAGCCTTATACACAAATTACAAACATGGAAGAACTCGATCCTATTATTTTAAAAGTCATCCCTTCAACCTGTTCAAATACTGGAACTAATCCAAGTTTTGTTTTAAACCAACAATAAAAGGCCATGATTCAACCTTCATCTACCTCCCCAGTTCAAATTACAAAGACTACTACAAGGCCAACAGAGCTTACTAGTGACGAAGTAGCAACAACGATCCCTCTATGACGTTCCGTCCGACATGCCTCAACTCTCCAGTGAAAGCTCTGATTTCTTCCACGCGTTCCACGCCGTCCACGCTCACTCAAGCATCTCTATTAGGGTTTTTGAATCCCGAAGTTTTTTTTCTCTGTTTCAATATGAGTCCCGGGCAGATTTTGGGCCACAGGTAGAGTTCGTGGGGACGGGCAGAGGTGTAACGCCGTCGACGTTACCTGTAAGAAGTATTGGGAATATATATTATTTGAAAGGTTGAGCTGGTAGTTCCCATGTGCCAGGTCACTTCTAAAATTGTACCGTTAGCAGTAGGATGACCTGGCGATTCCTTTTGTGCCACGCCTCCTTCAATAGTACCGTTAGATTAGACTGTTAGCTAAGAAAGGTATAAATAGTGTATGAGCACAGTCCTGTAGAATGATTGCGATTAATGAAATCTCTTTTTCTTTGTCTAATCTCTGTCTCTCTCCCTTTCCCTTTTCTCCTCTCTCCTATGAATTTACTTCTCTCTCCTCCGACTGGCAGCTCCGCCAGCTTCCTCCGGTGACTTCGCCGGAAGTTCGTTACACCTTTTCTCTGTCATTTCTGCAGCCTTATGCTTCCATGCATTTTTGTTTATATTTTCTGATGGATTGGGCCGTATTTGATTGATCGTGCTGATTTTTTTGCTTGATGTATTGGTTGATGCATGCAGTGTTCTTACAATTTTTTTGGTTGATGCATGCAATATTCTTTCAGAGATTTTTGTTTACTTCTTGAGATGTTTGTTTGTTTATTTTGAATATTGAAAGAACAATACTTAATTTTTTTTAATATTAGGAACTGTAAGCATCCTTATGCAGTTTCCTTATGGGTGTTGGTGAATGAATGCGATTATGAAGTTCTTTGGTGTATTCTTAATTTTTTCTAAAAATTCACACATGTAAGCTTTAAGGGTGGACTGGATCATGATGATCCCACATGTTTTGCATGCATTTTAAAGTTAAGTAGTCAACATATCACTTCTTGGATAATTATAACATTTTCAAGAATTGTAAGCATGCATTTTGAAGGTTGTGTTGTGTTCCTCATGGATCTATAGAGGCTCAATTCTTGCAACCATGTACCAAATATGTTGCAATATTTTCTATTATGTAACTATAATGCCTACATTTCATCCTTGTGGTGGGATCCTTTCTCGGACCCTCGTTGCACGGGGATGCTTTGTGCATCGGGCTGCCCTTTTTAATGTATCTATAATGCCTTGTCATGTTAAATACTTAAATGACGGGTAAGCAACACAATCACCAAAAAACTTAACAACTAATGTAACTCTATGATGCCACCTATTTTGTTTTTCTAGATTTAGTATAGATTGAAATTTAAATAAATTATGTGGGTGTGCATAAATACTACCTTACTCTCTCTGATGATTTCTATGATGTCATCTCTTCTTTTTTTTTATACTTAATTTAGATATCCCTTTTTGTCGGTATGAATAGCAATATATTTAAATGATAGTATTTCAGTTTTTTATTTTCCTCCATTGAGATGAAAAGTTTTGTTCATGTCAAATTTCTAAAAATAATACTTGAATGAACTATTTTGACCATTCCATTTATCTTGCAGGTCCATTTCCCCGATCTCAAGAGGTCCATCTCCACGATCTTAGTAGGTCCGAGCAGAGTCTCCGCCAAGGAAGAAATCAAGGAGGCTTATCATTGATCTGCCCTAAATTTCTATTATGTACAAATTTCTTACCTTTACTCTTATTTTTCTTATCTATATGCTGTGAATTTTTTGCCCACATCTTGCGAATCTCATGTTACCCCACTATAGTGGGATAAAGGCTTGAGTGTTGTTGTTGTTGTATCTTGAGAATCTCATGTTACAATCTCATATACTTTCCTCCGTTTTATAAGAAATAATCTATGATACTGTTTCCTATTTGCAATCAGTCACGTGACTCACGTCAATGCTTGCTTTATGCATTCTGGGAGTCTTCTGAATCCCCCCCTACCCAAATTACAAGTTTTCTTCCCATCTCATATGCTTTCATCACTTGTATAAGAAATACGACCTCTGCTTTGTTTTTCCAAATGACAGGCCTTTGCTTTGTGCTTCAGTGTTTGCGAACAAGGATTTAGTTGATCGATTTTTTCCTTTTTATGTGTTCTCTTGTTGAATAGATTCGTTGTTCCCCGCAACACAACACAACATTCCTCCACCGCATTATTAACTGAATTAGTTTTCTTCAACAATTCATTGTCTCCTTGTTATATTTTAGCACGATCTAATTCATAATTTAGATCCACAACATTTGCGTACAAGAGAACCCCGTGTGCGACTACTTTGGGTGTGCTTGGGCATAGCCGTGGGCACCCAAAGCATTCCACGGACGGGCGGAGCCCATTCACAACCAAAAGTAGTCGAGCACAAGCATAGCCTGTGCCAAAACTGCTAGTAAGAAATAAGGCAAATTGTACCACATATATATTTCCTAACAAAAGTTTTTCAAAATGATCGGCCACAACTATGTGTGTATGAAGAAGGTGATATTTATGGTTTTCATAAATTTAAATCCTTAATTATGACATTGTTGCAATAGTTTTGTGTGAACAATTGTTGGCAGAACTTGTATTTATGAAATAAAAGTCTCCACATTAACAATCCTCCGCAATATGGTCGACTCTGAAGAAGCAAATTTATATTTTTATAGATTGAAATCCTCAATTATGGCCTTTTCTTCCATCTCATATGCTTTCCTCACTTGCGCCAGAGAAAAGAAAGTTTGTACGATGTTGTTTTGTCTTGTGAGAACAAAACTAAATTTGTGTGGAGATTTTTTTTGAGTATATGAATGGATTGATTCAGTTTATCAATCACACAGTGCTAGTTTTTAAAGTGATGTTTATGTTTTCATACATTAAATTCCTTGGTTCACTTTGCTTATTATATGTGCCCTTATTTTGAATGTGTTTTCTGCAATAAATAGTGTTTTTTATGATATTTTTTGTTATTTAATTATCTTATAATACATTTGTGTTTTTTTTTTTTTTTTTTTACAATATTTACAAAACTTTGCATAATGAGGGGCAATCTGGTTATGTAAAACTAAACAAGCATCACACTATTGTTTTTCCAAATGAATACACTTGCAACTCCGTTATGAACAACACTGAAAACGGAGATTCTCTAAACAGCTTGCAGTCTTTCCTACCAAAATTCTATGACAATTCCAATCCTATCACTGATTTTCAACAACTGCTTTTTTGCAGCCACAACCATCCCAAATAGAGCCCATATTTATTTTCCCAAATTGGCCTCTTATCATCTCTGCCAGCCGCTTTGCCTGTTATAGCTAGTGAAAGCTTCAAATTTGAAGCTTCGTTTCCCTAACCTAACGTAGGAGCAGGTAATCTTCTTAGGAAGCCAAGAAGACTGGAGCTTCACTGTGTTTGCTCGTAAGGTGGTTTGAAGACTGGTGTGCATCTTTGATAGCTGCGTACTTACTGATACAATATGAACAATAGATCAGATAGTGGTTCCAGTGCTCCACCTAGAAAGGTCTAATGTATATCCCTTGAGAATCATAGCCTTTATAGTACATGTGCTTTATACACTCTTTGCTTCTCTTGTATATTTTTGCAGTTGAAATTTGCGCCTAAGATTCCTGTTCGGAAACAACCAAAACCGGCCATTGTTAAAAAGTATTTTTTTCATGCCTAGTAAAATTTCTAGTGGTATTTTCTTTGTATTTTTCTTGGAATTTCAATTTTGTTTTGAACATCTTATAGAGAATTGCAAGCGAGCAAGGATGACACCGTTGATAAAGAATTGTTAGCGAAGTTGAACAATGCTAAGGTAAGTTACGTTTAAGCGAACCTGAGTTTTCTATTTTTTTTTCTGGTTTGATTGATGTGATCCTTGGCTTTGCAGTATCAGGATGATTTTGGGAAGAAATTTAAGACTGAGAAGAAAGGCAAGTATTTTTTCTTTTCAGAAGATAATTTAAGAGTTTCTGTTAGCATTAATACCTTGTATATTTTACGTCAGTGCATATGTTCCATGTACTAATTATATTTTATACATCAACATATATGCTCTGTCTATACATCGCTTCTATGACTATATAGTTAATTTTGGCGCGACCACAGTTGTAATTGGTGTTCTATCATTGTTAGAGATTGTTTGCTACTGTGTAAATGAACCTCAAGAAGTTCCATTTATTTACTATTTAGGTCATTGACATTGGTGACTGCTAGATCATGTTCTATTGATAGATCTGATATGCGGTAGCTACATTAAGGATAAGAACACAAATAGTAACTTGCATAGCATGAAAAAAAGATACACTCGGGAGATACGCTCCTGCCAAGCACCCAGATGCTGGGTGTAAGACCCTCCGCCCCCCCTTGAAATTAGGCATGCCGAGGGGATCTTATCGCACACCACCGCCAATCCACAACAAAGAAGGGAATAACAAAAGAGCAGATGTATGAATGTCTCAACCCTATCTCGTCATTCTATCCTAATGCTACGAACCGACGGTGCTGCTAAGCGAATCATTGTCACACCACAAACAAAGTATGTCATAAGCAGTAGCCAAATAAGTACTAGCGAATGACTGTGTTACGCCCCCGGACAAAGCCCGACTATTTGGGCGTCAGTACACGAGACGGCGGGAGAGATGCGGAGGCGACAACGGGGCAAAACCAACTGGTTCAGCCCCCGCTCTTTAAAGAACCGGCCCTCGGGGGCTGAACCAACCCGATTCTGCCCCCATTGGGGCCGGCCGGCCCCCTTGGCCGGCCGGCCTTGGGTCCGGGTATAAATATACCCAGAACCCCCCCTTTGGAGACAAGCAAGAATATTTCAGGTTTTTTCCCTCTTCTCTATCTTTCTCAACCCTAATTTTTAAATCTTCTCTAGATCTCTATCTCCCTCCCCCTTCTCCTCCTAACAATTGGTATCAGAGGTTCTTTTCTCTACCATGGTAATCACTCGAATGCAAGAGGAAATCAGCCGCTTGGAAACCCTAGAGGAAAATCTCGTAGGATTGACGGATTCGATAGCCGCAATCGTGGAAAACGTGAAAACTTCCACCCAAAGGCTCGAAGAACAGATCGACACCCAAATGGAGGAGATCATGACGTTGTTGGCACAAAACCTGAAGGGTAAGTCCGTGATGGAGGAGGATCCGGGCAGATCTCCCGCTGCAGGAGTCGATCCGCACCGGATCAACGCCAACAGAGGGCAGGCCGACTCGATAAGGGGAGCGGGCATCGCGCAGGCGACCGGATCGAGCTCGGGAGGCGTCGGCCGGGTTGGAGCAGGCGGGGGTGGCCCTGGCAGGGTCGGATCGGGCACGGGAGGCATCGACGGGTTCGGATCAGGCGCAAGAAGCATCAGCGGGTTCGGATCAGGCGCAGGAAGCATCAGCGGGTTTGGATCGGGCACGGGTGGCCTCGGCGGGGTCGGATCAGGCACAGGAGGCATCAGGGGGTTCAACGCGTCTGGGGGTGGCCCCGGCGAGATCAGAGCGGCCGGGTTTGGCCTCGGCGGGTACGGCGCAGGCAGAGGTGGCTCCGGTTGGGTCGGTACAACGGGTTTCAGCACCGGTGGGGGTGGCTCGGGCGATTTGGGCGCTAGAGGTAGTGGGTGGCCGGTTCCCCCATATGGAAGAGGGGAGGGCCTGCTACCTCATCCGACAAGAGGAGGCATGCAGTGGCGAGGTGCTCCGGCGGCGGGGCCGTTTTGCCATGGCTTCCCGGGCATGCCTTTTGCACACGAAGAACCAAGGAGGCCGCCGGGATATGGACAGGAGGCGGGATGGCGTTGACAGGTCGGCCAGCGGCCGTACATGTCGCCAAAACTGACACGCATGAATTTTCCGAAGTTCAATGGCGGTGATGCTTTGGAGTGGTTGCAAAAGCCAGAACTGTTCTTCAGTTATCAGGAGGTTTTCGAAGGCCAGTGGGTGCAGTTAGCATCGTTTCATCTGGAAGATGATGCTTTCCAGCGGGTGCAATGGTTTTTGAGGGGCAAGGATTATGTGCCATGGACGGACTTTGTGGATGGGTTTACCGCTCGCTTTTGGCCGTTGGAGTACGAGGACTTTGAGACACTCCTGCAGAAGCTTCGTCAGAAGGGTACCATGATGGATTACCGTACTGAGTTTGAAAAGTTGGCGAACCGAGTACAGTGAGAAGAAAAGGCGCTGCTCAATTGTTTTGTGTCGGGTCTCAAGGAGTATTTGCGGGATGAGATACAGTCCTACATGCCCCGTAGCTTAATCCATGTGATCAGTCTTGCTCGGATATAGGAAGAATGTTACAACAGGCAACGTACCCGCAACACAACACGTACTACGACCACCACCACCACTGCTATGGTTAGGAAGGAACCACAAGGTCCAAGCAAGCCGATTGTCACTCGACTGACTTGGGCGGAACTTCAGGCGCGGAAGGACAAAGGGTTGTGTTTCAACTGTGACGAGAAGTTTGTTCCTGGGCACAAATGTCAGAAGGTTCAGGTGTTCATGCTACATGAGGATGGGGAAGAGGAGATGGACGAGGGTCCTGAGCCAGAGCTGACAGAGGAGTTGGCAGTGACCGAGTTCGGGGTTTCGCTACAGGCGATGGAGGGCTGCACGAACTCCCTTACTATACGTATGGAAGGCAGGATCCGAAGGGAAACCGTAACGATTCTGATTGACAGTGGGAGTACCCACAATTTCATCCACCTTGAGGCGGCGCGCAGACTGGGACACGTGGTGGATCAAGGGGCGTCCTTTCAGGTTATGGCGGCCGATGGTAGCAAGCTGCAGTGTGAAGGAGTATTGAGGCAGGTGGAGCTCAACATACTTGGCTACACGGGACGAACCGATGTTTACCTTCTTCCGATCAGAGGTTCCAATATGGTGTTGGGAGTGCATTGGCTGCGGCAGCTTCAGCGAGTCACTTTTGACTGGGATCACATGACCATGGAGTTCTCACAGCACGAAAAACAGTTCTGTTTGAAGGGCATCAAAGCATCTCCGATTAAGGAGATATCTATTCGAAGTCTTCAGCGGCTTGACGAGGAAGGAAGTATGATGGCAGTGCTGTTGGGAATAAGGGCGGGCGACACGGGGGCATCTAAGGTACCCGTTCAGATGCAGTCTCTTCTCGATCGGTATGCTAACATATTTCAGGAGCCCCGTACTCTTCCACCACCGCGTTTTCGGGACCATCAGATCGTGCTTAAGGGGGGAGCGGAGCCTACCAGCGTCCGGCCATACAGATATCCTTACATGCAGAAGTCTGAGATCGAGCGGTGTCCGGGAAATGTTAGCTGCAGGGATCATCCGCCCCAGTACGAGTTCTTTCTCCGCTCTGATCATCTTGGTTAAAAAGAAGGATGGTTTATCGCGGTTTTGTGTCGACTACCGCGCACTGAACAGTGCTACCGTGAAGGATAAGTTCCCCATTCCTTTGATTGAAGAGTTGTTGGATGAGCTACACGGCGCATAGCGGTTCACCAAGCTTGATTTGCGATCCGGCTATTATCAGATCCTGATGCAGGAAGAAGATATCCACAAAACGGCCTTCCGAACACACGACGGTCACTACGAGTTCCTGGTGATGGCCAACGGCTTGACTGGGGGGCCGTCCACTTTTTAGGCCAACATGAACGAGATCTTTCGGGAGCTCCTACGACGCTTTGTGATGATCTTTTTTGATGACATTCTCATCTACATCGCCAGTTGGGAGGAGCACTTGGCCCATGTCGAAGAAGTCTTTTCTATTCTCCGCAAAAATCAGCTTTATGCCAAACGGTTCAAGTGTTCCTTTGGTCAGGAGGAGGTGGAGTACTTGGGGCATCTCGTTTCAGCTCAAGGCGTCAAGGCGTCAAGGCTGATCCCCAGAAGATCTAAAGTATGCTTACCTGGCCGCGGCTGCAGACTATTCGGGCACTGCGGGGCTTCTTAGGCCTCACGGGCTACTATGGTCTCTTTGTGAGAGACTATGACAAGATTGTCAGGTCTCTTACTCTGTTGCTGCAGAAAGACGCCTTCCTCTGGCAGGAGGAGGCCGAGGAGGCCTTCCAGGTGCTCAAGAAAGCGATGACGACGACAGCGGTCCTCGCACTTCCAGATTTCAACAAGGAATTTGTAGGAATTTGTCGTGGAGACTGATGCTTCCGGAGTAGGGCTTGGGGCTGTGCTGATGCAGGAAGGGCGACCCATAGCCTTCTACAGCAAGGCGTTAGTCCCCCGGACGCTGGGGTTGTCCACGTATGAGAAGGAGATGTTAGTGGTGATTCATGCTGTGGCGTTGTGGCGGCCTTACCTCTTGGGACGACACTTCAAGATCCGGACGGATCGTCAAAGTCTCAAACACTTCTTGGAGCAGCAGGTCTCTTCACCTCTCCAACAGAAGTGGGTTACCAAACTTCTGGGCTATGATTACGAGATTGTCTATCGGCAAGGAAAGGATAACCGGGTTGCTGATGCGTTGTCCTGCTTGCCTGTGGGTGCCCTTGCCCAGATTTCTACACCAGTGTTAGATTCCATTGATGAGATCCAGGAGGAGGTGCAGCGTGATCGCGAGTTGCAGACTATTGTCGAGGATCTGCGTCAGGCGTATGCGACAATTTCGGGCTACCATCTCCAGAATGACAGGCTTTACTATCGGGGTCGCATGGTCATTCCCTCACAGTCTGCGTGGCGGACAGTCATGATGCATGAGTTCCATTCGTCACCGACGGGGGGTCACGTCGGTCTTCTCCGCACTCTTCAGCGCGCACGGGCCAATGTGTTTTGGAAAGGGATGTGTCGGGATATTCAGTTATTTGTTCAGCAGTGTGATACTTGCCTGCGCCAGAAATATGAGACCACTTCCCCAGCCGGGTTACTTATGCCCTTGGAGATTCCGCACCAGATTTGGGATACTGTTTCCATGGATTTCATTGATGGCCTGCCCAAGTCCAAAGGCAAGTCCGTCATTTTGGTGGTGGTCGATAAGTTGTCCAAATACGGACATTTCCTCGCCCCGAGTCATCCGTACACCGACGAATCTGTCGCCGCTCTTTTTGCCCGCGAGGTTGTCCGCCTTCATGGCATACCTCGGGCAATCATCTCAGATCGTGATTCAACGTTCGTTGGCAATTTTTGGAAGGAGATGTTTCGTTTACAAGGGACCTCTTTACGTTTCAGCACGACCCACCATTCACAGACAGATGGCCAGACAGAGGTACTCAATCGCGGCGTGAAGACATACCTCCGCTGCTTCATTATGGATGAGCCGCGCACTTGGACGAGTTGGTTGCATTGGGCTGAGTACTGTTACCACACGTCCTACCATTCTGCCAGCAAGCTCACCCTCTTTGAGGTTGTGTACGGTCGTCCTCCTCCTTCACTGAGCAGTTATGAGCCGGGTAGTACGGCGTTGGCCGCGGTTGACCGTGCACTCCGTGATCGTGACCGCACGCCCGCCACCTTGCGCGAGAATCTCCGGACAGCGCATGATCGCATGAAGGCACAAGCTGACAATCACCGGACGGATTGCGAGTTTCAGGTGGGGGATGAGGTCTTTCTCAAGCTCTGCCCCTTTCGACAGTTGTCTGTGGAACAACGGACGAACCAGAAGCTGACACCCCGTTACTATGGTCCCTTCCGGATCACCCGACGGGTTGGGCCGGTTGCTTATACGTTGGCATTGCCCGAAGGATCGCGGATACATCTGACTTTTCATGTTTCCTTGTTAAAGCAAAAAATCGGCGACACTATTCAGCCCAGTCTTCTCTTTCCTGAGACTACCAACGTGGGCGAGCTACGCCCGATCCCTGAAGACATTTTGTTGATCAAGTGGAAGCGCCGAGGCACGGCGTACTGTCCTGAGTTACTAGTCAAGTGGAAGAATCTAACAGAAGAGCACAACACCTGAGTCGACTTATTGGCGTTTCGGGAGCTCTACCTCGATTACCCCCTTGAGGAGAAGCTGGTTCTCGATGGGTAAGGAAATGTTACGCTCACGGACGAAGCCCAACTATTTGTGCGTCAGTACACGAGACGGCGGGAGAGATGCGGAGGCGACAACAGGGCTGAACCAACTGGTTCAGCCCTCACTCTTTAAATAACCAGCCCTCGGGGGTTGATCCAACCCGGTTCAGCCCCCATTGGGGCCGACCGACCCCCTTGCCCGGCCGGCCTTGGGTCCGGGTAGTACGGCGTTGGCCGTGCACTCCGTGATCGTGACCGCACGCTCGCCACCTCGCGCGAGAATCTCCGGACAACGCATGATCGCATGAAGGCACAGGCTGACAAGCACCGGCCGGATCGCGAGTTTCAGGTGGCGGATGAGGTCTTTCTCAAGCTCCGCCCCTTCCGACAGTTGTCTGTGGCACAACGGACGAACCAGAAGTTGGCACCCTGTTACTATGGTCCCTTCCAGATCACCCGACGGGTTGGACCGGTTGCTCATACGTTGGTATTGCCCGAAGGATCGCGGATACATCCGACATTTCATGTTTCCTTGTTAAAGCAGAAAATTGGCGACACTATTCAGCCCAGTCATCTCTTGCCTGAGACTACCAGCGCGGGCGAGCTACGCCCGATCCCTGAAGACATTTTGTTGATCAAGTGGAAGCGCCGAGGCACGACGTACTATCCTGAGTTACCAGTCAAGTGGAAGAATCTAACAGAAGAGCACAACACCTGGGTCGACTTATTGGAGTTTCAGGAGCTCTACCCTGATTACCCCCTTGAGGACAAGCTGGTTCTCGATGGGGGAAGGGAATGTTACGCCCCCGGACAAAGCCCAACTATTTGGGCGTCAGTACACGAGACAGCGGGAGTGATGCGGAGGCGACAACGGGGCTGAACCAACTGGTTCAGCCCCCACTCTTTAAAGAACCAGCCCTCGGGGGTTGAACCAACCCGGTTCAGCCCCCAAAGGGGGCCGACCGGCCTTGGGTCCGGGTATAAATATACCCGGAACCCCCCTTTTGGAGACAAGCAAGAATATTTTAGGTTTTTCCCCTCTTGTCTATCTTTCTCAACCCTAATTTTCAAATCTTCTCTAGATCTCTATCTCCCTCCCCCTTCTCCTCCTAACAGACTGCCACATAATAGACCACAAAAACGTATAAGTAATAAGAGAAGACAAAAAACAACCACAACGTCACGATAGCCCACAGTCCAAGTACGACAGTCTATAGAAAGTCCCGGGGCTCTCATGTAAACATACCAAATTGGATAAACATTAATATACAAAATGCTATAAATTTATAAACCTACTGAGCTAACTATAAAACCGATGTTACTGCTAAGGGTAGCAACCATTCTCTGTAAGCCATCTTTCTCCACGTCAAGTCCACATTATAGCTCTGATCACACCTAGGAGGGAGTAAACCAATAGCGAGGGTTAACAAATACTATCCGTATATGCTAAGCGGGGCTGGCCTTTCTTTCTAGGCCACCATGACCGCCCGTTACCCATCGCCTTTCTACACAGGTGTAGAACGATCTGCACGGGAAGGGTTTGTGCATTCATTGTAGGTAACCCTATTCTCCGACACACGTCTGTCCGTTGAAGGAGTTGCGAGTTCTCATGTGCGCCGGTGAGGACGAGGTTTCATGTTCTTCTGCGCGGGGGGGGGGGGGGGGGGGGGGGGATCTCAGGACTCCGCACTTGGCCGTTAGCGTTTGGAGCTTTCATGTTCTTCTATGGGGGCATCTCAGGTCTCCGCACTATGAAGCTCCAAAGATGGCTATAGGGAACACCATGGGTGTTCATGATTGATGGTGGCGCAAGCCACAATTTCATCTCCCACGATTTCGTGACACGCTTACAGTTGCCTTCTGACATGATGCCGAGTTTTGTAGTATAGCTCGGTGATGGTTGACGATCGCCGACTCGAGGCTTCTACCATGAGACCCACAACCTCTTTTTGTAGTTGGGTGAATATGTCACCTCCACAGATTTCCATGTTTTTCCCTTAGGCGTGGTCGACGCCATTCTGGGCATCACCTGGTTGCAAACATTGGGCAACATCAACTACAATTGGGCCTCCATGCGTATGATTTTCCAGCGGGCCAATCGGCCATGCACGGTTCAGTGTGATGCATCCCTCCAGTGGATAACCATCTCTTCTCACGCAGCTCAGCTCAGCGCACTCACTTAGTGGATTTTTCCGCCCTTGTATGACAAATCACGATGTCAGAGACCAACACCTACCCCCTCCACCTGCTTGACTGCTTCCCCTCCGTCCCAGCTGTCCCGCTTCTTAGAGGCTTTTGTTTTAGTGTTTGAGCTGTTGGTAGGCTTCTCGCTGCCGTGCACCACTGACCACTGTATTCCGCTCCAAAAGGGCATCCATGCGATCTCTGTCCGCCCTTACCGCTGCGGCCACATCCAGAAGGATGAGATCGAATGCTTGGTGACCTATATGTTGATCGCTGGCCTGATTCGGCCGAGCGTGAGCCTAGTTTCCAGTCCAGTCCTTCTTGGCCGTGAAAAGGACGGTAGTTGGAGATTCTGCGTGGATTATCGTGAGCTTAACAAAGCCACCATAACAGGCAAGTATTCTATTCCAGTGCTACAAGAGCTTCTGGATGAGTTGAGTGGGGCTTCTTTTTTCTCCAAGATCGACCTACGTTCCGGTTACCATCAAATCCGAGTATGCGCGGAGGATGTTTCGAAGATCACTTTTCGCACGAAACGACCACTACGAGTTCTTAATTATGCCGTTCGGCCTAACCAACGCCTCGATAACCTTCCAGGCCACAATGAACGACAGCTTCAGAACGGTGCTTCGTAATTATGTTTTGGTTTTCTTTGACGACATATTGTTTACAACTTGACGTGGCAGGATTACCTACGCCACCTGAAAACCACCTTGGAGACCCTACGACATCATTCATCGATTGCCAATATGAAGAAATGCGCATTTGCACTTTGCTCAATGCGAGATCTCCTACCTTGGTCACACTGTCCCCGCACAGGGCGTGACTGTTACTCCTCCCGATCTCGATCTGGTGATGGGGCTGGTTGAGGAGGCGTTCCCCGGTGGAGGGGCCAATTCTTCTGACGAGGCTATGGTTGAAGAGTCTTCAGATACCTGTGAGGGAAGGGAGGAAGAAGAAGGAAGAAGGAGAGAAGAAGAGGTAGGGAGAAAGAGGAGGAAGGAGGGAGACGGGCGGCACCGGACGGCGGACGCAGAACCCCCGATCGGGTTTGGCGTCGGCCAGGGCTTCCGTGCGGATGAAAGAGAGAGAGAGGGAGGGAGGGAGAGAGAGAGATTTGGAGGAATAAACTTGCTTGCATTCCCACACACCAAAACAGGACCATATAGGTCCCAACATGGCAACATCAAACCCAAATCAAATTGTTCGCGCCCCTCACCCGGGCTTACTACAAGTGAGATTAAAAGCTAAATAAAAATACGAAATGTGACACAATAACATAGGATTAAAATCATGCCGTCTCGGACGATGGACGACGCTGATACGTGCGGCCCCAATATGGATCTGGTGCGTCAAGTGCCGTAGGTGCATCGAGTGCCATAACATCACCGCCCTCGTTAGAAGACAGCTTGTCCTCAAGCTGCGGTGGGATGTTGACCAAGGGAGCAGGCGGCGGAGGTCCAACAAACAACTTGAACTGGGAAATGTGTAAGACATCATGAATCCTGCCTTCCGGAGGAAGGCCGAGGCGGTAGGCCACGTCGCCAATGCGCTCGATGATGGGAAATGGCCCAAAGAACTTAGGGCCCAACTTGTTGGAGGGGGGGGGGGAGGTCGAGTTGCGGTGACCTGACGGAAGGGGCGGCGCCGCACCCATACCTAATCACCCATGGTGAGGGTGAGATCTCTGTGTCCCCGGTTCTATGTAATCTCCAGTCGCTGTTGGGCCTGCAGTAGGCAAGTCCGGGCGGTCTGCAAAAAGGTGTCACGATCCTCCAGCTCTCGATCGATGGCCGTCAGGCGAGCCAAGCCACCCGTGTAGGACATAAGCCGGAAGGGTCGCGACCGTAGATGAGGCGAAACAGTGTGGTCTGCAGTGCCGTGTGGTACGCCATGTTGTAGCAATATTCAACCCAAGGCAACCAACGCGGCCAATCCCGCGGACGGTCCCCGGTCACGCACTACAAGTACATCTCTAGAGTGCGATTGACCACCTCGGTCTGGCCATCAGACTGGGGGTGGTATGCCGAAGAAAAAGCCAATTTGGCGCCGCTAAGTGAGAAAAGCTCTCTCCAAAAGTTACCAGTGAAGAGTTTATCCCGGTCCGAGACAAGCTTCTCTAGCATGTCATGCAGTCGAAAGATTTCTTGAAAGAACACCCATGCTATATGCTCAGCTACAAGCGGCCGCGCCAAAGGAATGAAATGTGCTCCCTCACCATCAAAATGCATTTTCCGCAAACCGAGGGCAACCCTTCAACAAAATCCATAGAAAGATCTGCCCAAATCTGTGTAGGGACTGGTAAGGGGTGAAGTAATCCGGCCGGAAGGAGGTCATCCGCCTTGTTTTGTTTGCATACGACACATGCAAAGATGAAGTCATGGACGTGTCGACGCATCCCCCTTCCAATAGAATTCCGTGCGATGGCGCTGGAGAGTGCGGTGAACGCCTTCATGGCTGCAGGAGTGGACGTCGTCCAAAATGGTGAGGATGGGGGGCGAGGCCGAATCCATGTATAACCGATCACGGTAATAGATCAACCCCTGACGGGCTGTCCACTGCGTATCTGTGAGGTCCTGCTCCGCCCGGTGTACCAACTCGGACAGACTGGGAGGAGCATGGATCTCCTGACGAAGCAAGGAGAGGAGGTCGGCTGTTGGAAAGGAGATGGCATGGATAGCGGCATCCGTTGGAGTGTCCCGGCGGGATAGCGCGTCGACGACGCGGTTGAGTGACCCGACCTTGTGCTCCACCTGAAAATCAAAGCCGAGTAACTTGCTTACCCATCACTGTTGTGGCACGGTAGTGAGGCGCTGCTCTAGGAAGTATTTGAGGCTGTAGTGATCTGTCTGAATGATGAAGGAACGGCCCTATAAGTAAGGCCTCCAATGCTGGATGGCCTTGGTGTGCCCGATAAGCTCTTGCTCATACACAAGTAACTTCTGGTGGTGTATGGCCGTCTGGCGGCTGAAATAGGCGATGGGGTGGCCCTCTTACTGCAGCATCACACCATACCCTGAACCGGACGCACCACACTCGACGAGGAACGGTACTGTGAAGTCCGGAAGACGGAGAACCGAAGCGGACAACAATGCCGCTTGAAGAGAATGGAACGCCTGTGTCGCCGTGTCAGTCCATACAAATGCGTTCTTCCGAAGCAAGCTGATCAAGGGGGCGATGATGCTGCCGTAATCGCGGATGAAGCAGCGGTAATAGCCAGTGAGGTCGAGAAAGCCTTAGAGGTCGGTGATGTTTTGCGGCAATGACCACGACGCCACACCCTCGAGCTTGGTCGAGTCGGCCGAAACTCCCGAGTGATTCACCACATGGCCCAAGTAAGTGATCGACCGCTGCCCAAACGAGCACTTTGAAGGCTTAAGAACCAATTGGTACGTGTGCGCCAAACTGAGGACGGCTCGAAGATGACGCAGGTGCTCCTCCCAAGATTTGTTATATAACAAAATATTGCCAAAAAAAACCAGAACGGACTTGCGGAGGAAGGGTTTGAATACCTCATTCATCAAAGCTTGAAATGTAGAGGGCGTGTTCGTTAGGTCGAACGACATCACCAGAAACTCGAAGTGGCCGTGATCTGTCCGAAATGCCGTTTTCTCCACGTCCGTATCCGCCATGCGGACTCGATGGTACCCGGAAAACAAGTCGAGCTTGGAGAAGAAGCATGCTCCATGTAGCTCGTTCAGAAGTTTCTCGACTACCGGGATAGGAAACTTGTCTTTGACCGTAATTGCGTTGAGGGCTCGATAGTTCACACATATGAGCCACGTGTTGTCTTTTTTGTGCACCAACAATACCGGAGAAGTGAAAGGTGAAACGCTGAGCCGAATGAGACCCTGCTAGAGGAGGAGATCGTATTGTCGTTCGATCTCGTCCTTCTGGAGGAAGGGGTAGCGGTATGGTCGCATCACCACCAGAGCCGCCCCTGGAAGGAGGCAAATGCGATGGTCCTGCCGACGCCATGGTGGAAGGCCCAAGCGTGGACTGAATAGCTCAGACAACGGCTGAAGAAGGGTAGCAAGATCCGCCGGAAGGTCCCCCGACTGGTGTGTTGGAGAGGCCAACGACTCGGTATGGACTAAGAAGGAGGACATGGACTGTTGGGAAACCTGCCCTTGCCACTGTACCACACGAGAGCCTGCACGCCATGAGATGGTCATACAATCAAAATCCCACGTGAGAGGCCCATGCTTGTCGTGGCGTCGCCTAGGCGACGCCTAAGCGTCCAGGCGCTCGAATGTGTATAAGGCGTTGGACGCCTTGTAATAATTTTTTTTAATTTTTTTTTTGAATAGACAGCGGTTTTTATAAAAAACGCTATCTATACATACTTTAGACTGCGGTTTTTATAAAAACCGCAGTCAAAAGTATTAATTTTTTTTTAAAATGACTTTAGTATAAAAACCGCTGTCAAAAGTCATTAAAAATATATATATAATAATTTTACTTAAATTTTTTTTTAAAATTTTTTTAATGACTTTACACTGCGGTTTTTATATCTAAAGTCATTAAAAAAATATTTTTTTTAATTCTTTTTTTTGTTTACTTTTTTTAATGACTTTAGACAGCGGTTTTTATAAAAACCGCTGTCTAAAGTCATTAAAATAAATATATATATATTTTTTACGTAAAAAAAAGATTAAAAGACTTTTGACAGCGGTTTTTATAAAAAACGCTGTCTAAAGTTATTTTAAAAAAATAATAATTTAAGCCACATTGTCGCTTCGGGTTGCTCGCCTTATTGTCGCCTAGGCGACCGCCTTATTGCCTAAGCGTTCAGGCGCCCGACGCTCGCCTTGGTTCGCCTTGACGCCGTGACAAGCATGGAGAGGCCTCAACGTGCGCAACCAACGAACGCCTGACACTATGTTAAAGCCCCAAAGGTCGACGAGAAAGAGGTCAGCCTAGAAAGAAGAGCCGTCCACCCAAAAGCTACGCGCCGACATACCCCCAGACACGACATCTATTGGTCGTTTGCCACCGCCACCTTGACGTGGCTGCCCGAAACATACGAAAGGTGAAGGTGGAGGGCCTTTCCCTTGCAGATGAAACTGTGAGTACTACCGGTGTCCAAAAGAGCGAGGACTGGTGTACCCGTTATCGTCACAAAAAGCTGAATGGTGCATCCCTCCTGCGGCCCGACTAAAGCATGGAGAGACAGTTGTGGTGTGCTCGAATCGTCGAACCCATTGTCGTCATCCTCCGGTGGGTCATCCACTTCCAACCAAAAAAGGCGCTTGCATCGATGTGTCGGTGTGTACAACTCGTCACAATTGAAGCATAAGCTCTTCTCACGATGGGCCGCCATTTCCGGACGGGACAAACGACGACGAAAAGTGGATCGCGGGGGCTGGTCCCCCTCTGGCGACTGAAAGTTGGCGAACTGTGGTGGTGGACGAGGGCGGCCGATCCAAGGCGAGTCGACGGTCGAACGCGCGGGCGAGGCTCATAGCCTTCAAGTGATCCGGTGGCTTCTGAAATTCGACATCCCAACAGAGCCGGTCGGAGAATCCGGCGGTGAAGAGTGAGACTTGTTGGCACGTGAGAGTAACATCTGAAATGTCTCCAGGTAGTAGTTGATGGAGCCGGTGTACTGGAGAGCAATAAGGTCGCCGAGAGGGTTGCCCGACATGGCCGGTCCAAACGGAGGGAGCAGGCTGCTCGAAATTCTTCCCACGAGGTGGCTGGGTGCTCCCGGAGGAGTTGTGTGACCCATAGTTGCGCCGGTCCTAGTAGGTGGAATGAGGCGATGCCGACACGCTCATCGTCCGGAGTGTGTTGGCTAGCAGAGAAGAAGTCGCAGTGCGTAAGTCATGGTAGCGGATCTACGCGGCCCTCGTATAGGAGAAAATCCGTACGGACGAAACAGTTGCTTGAATAGGTGTCGTCGCGAGGAGGAGCCGAGTCCACCCGACTCTCGAACGGGGATGCTGCAGGGTGCGGCGGTGGCGGAGAAGCGCCGTGGAGGGAGTCCAAGCACGCATTTAGGGCGTCCATTTTGTCACTTTGGGTGGCGAATATCGACTGAAACAACTCCATGAGTTGGGCGAGAGAAGGACCACCGTCGGCCATGGAAAAAAGGGGTAGAGCTGGAGGTGGCAGCAACCCGACGGAGTCCCTGACGGGCGGAAGAGGTGCGGCTGGTCAACGAAAACCGGTGAGGGCCGCGCGGTAGGTGCCAGGTAGAGAGATCCCGACATTGGGCTCTGATACCAAGTTGTTATGACCTTCCGATCTCGATTTGGTGATGGGGCTGATTGAGGAGGCGTTCTCCGGTGGAGGGGCCGATTCTTCCGACGAGGCTATGGTTGAAGAGTCTTCAAATACCTGTGAGGGAAGGGAGGAAGAAGAAGGAAGAAGGAGAGAATAAGAGGTAGGGAGAAAGAGGAGGAAGGAGGGAGACGGGCGACACCAAACGGCGGACGCGGAACCCCCGATTGGGTTTGGCGTCGGCTAGGGCTTCCGCACGGAAGAAACAGAGAGAGAGAGAGAGAGGGAGAGATAGAGAAAGAGATTTGGAGGAATAAACTTGCTTGCATTCCCACACACCAAAACCGGACTATATATGTCCCAACATCGAACCCAAATCAAATTGTTCGCGCCCCTCACTTGGGCTTACTATAAGTGAGATTAAAAGCTAAATAAAAATACGAAAATGCGACACAATAACATAGGATAAAAATCATGCGGTCCCGGCTGGTGGCGGCCCTGATACGTGCGGCCCCAATATGGATCTGGTGTGTCAAGTGTTGTAGGTGTGTCGATTGCCGTAACAGTGGCATGACCCAGACATGGTCACGATAGTTCTGTAGTGGCCGCCACCGCACTCCTTACGTGAGGTCTGAGGTTTCCTCGGCTTGACCGGCTACTACCGTTGTTTTATCCGCGACTACGTCAACCTGGGACTTCCTCTCACACGTCTTCTGCACGAGACGACCAACTCGACCTTTTGGTGGTCCCCTGAGGCCCACCGCCTTCACAACCCTACAACAGGCCTTGGTGATGACCCCAGTACTAGCCATGCCCTATTTCACCCAACCTTTCATTATGGGGTGTGATGCCTCCGACTCGGGCATCGACGCAGTGCTTATGCAGGTCTGGCGGCCTATCACATACTTCAACCGTTCTTTCTCTTCTACCATTTGATCCCGCTCGAGAGCAAGTTGATGACACTCTTTTTGGTGGTTCAACATTGGCAGCCGTATCTCTTGGGGCGGCACTTTATCATCCAGACGGATCATAACAATCTTCGGTACCTTCTCAACCAGAAGATGATCAACTTAGCTGCGGTCGCTTTATCCGTCAGACAACGCCCGCAGAGTTGACAACCATATCACACCCGGTTTGGCAGGAGGCTGAGATTTTACAGACGGAGGTGGAGAACGATCCGACCTTGGGAGTCATCATAGAGCGCTTATGAACGGATGCCAACACCTGTCCCCATACACCCTCCTTGAAGGACGTTTGTTCTATCAGGACCGGTTGGTCATTTCATCATCTTCCCTCGACATTCCGCAGCTCCTAATTGAGTTCATATTACACCGACAACAGGTCATTCCAGAGCATTCGTACTTACCGTTGCCTTGCAATAACACTTTATTGGAAGGGAATGATGTGTCACGTGGAGGAATTCGTGGCAGCATGCCTCGTCTGCCAACACTCAGAGTACGAGGCCACCTTTTCAGGTGGCCTTTTGTAGCCTTTGCCCATTCCCAACCTTATATGGCAGGACTTGACAATGGATTTCATTACGCGCCTCCCTCGGTCCGCAGGAATGACTACATCCTTGTGGTGGTGGACTGACTGTCCAAATACGGTCACTTTATACCCTCGTGCCACCCATTTATAGCTCCTATGATGGTTGAGGCGTTCATTTCCGACATAGTTTGACTGCTCGGCTTCCCTCGTTCCATCGTTATCGATCGTGATCCTGTCTTTTTGTGTTCCTTCTGGCAGGAATTTTTCGAACTCCAAGGCACGAAGCCGCGAATGAGTTCTGCCTACCACATATAGACGAACAGACAATCCGAGGTTATGAACCGCTGCTTGGAGACCTACTTGCGCTATTTCACCTCCGACCGCCCCCATGACTGGAGCAGAGTTCTCTTACAACACCTCCTTCCATTATTCGACTGTCATGACCCCCTTCCTTGCCTACGATCGCCCACCACCCACCACCCATCGTGATTCGACACCTTCCGAGAGAATGTCTTGTTGGGGCAGTACACACTCAACTCTTGAGATTCTTAGGATCTTGAAAATCCACCTCCACCGCGCTCAGCAGAAGATGATCCATCATGAGAACAAGCGCTAAAGGGATATCCAGTTTTAAGTGGGGGATGCGGTATTCGTCAGACTTCGACCCTACTGTCAAACTTCATTGGCAACTCGCTCTCATCCCAAGCTATCTACTCCCTTCTATGACCCGTTCAAGTTGATCGCTCGCATTGACGAGGTGGTCTACCGCCTCCGCCCGCCCGCCCATTGTCACATCAATCCAGTCTTCCACGTATCCCATCTCAAGCGGGTGTTAGGAGACCACTCAGTCGAGGGGACCCTCCCACCAGACATTGCATCTGACGGCTCAACTGGTTATCTTCCAGAGGCGATCTTGGACCACAAAACCCGTCATCGTGGAGGGTCGGGTCTGGGAACAGGTTTTGGTCGCATGGAGAAAAACACCCTCACTCTGATGCGATGTGGTTGGACCGCGACGACTTTCGCTTCCAGTTTCCGGAATATTGCCTTGAGGGCAAGACAAATTTTCCAGATGGGGTATTGTTTTGTACATAGAGGAGGATTGCCTAGAGGACGGAGCATCGTCGACGTGGCGCGCATACTCTCGAAGGAGTAGGCGGCGGAAAGGATTACAACAACATGATATGGCGCGATCGCCTTCTATTATGTTTTATTTTACTTATCATATTCTCTTTATCGTTTTCGTATTTGTCGGGAGGGGTTATATAAATCTTGGCTTCTTGTTTTGATTATCTTGCATCTTAGATTTGAATTGGAGCCTTGAGCTGGCCAAGTGGGATCTTCCCCTTGGAGTTCATTTCTCTCCCCACCCATAACAGAGGCGCTGGGTGTCTTCTTCGCCTTCTTCGCACGAGCATAGGAAGAGGGAGATGTGTGGGCCAGAATCGTGCTTTCTTAGGTAAGAATTGGGGGTAAGCAAAATGAGGCTGATTTCAATTCCCATGGAATTGATTGCAATTCCAATTTCTACCATTTTTTATGGCCGCTGAAAGGAGGAATTGGAATTGGAATTGGCGCTCTAATTCCAATTTCTTTCTTCCAATACCTCCTAAACGAACGTGGCATAGAGTGGATGAAAGATGAGCTTGAGAAAGCCAGCTGATGCGTGGTCTTCCTCAGCGAAACCGAAAGGGAGAGGTTTGTGCTCGCTTGGTAAAGAAGAGGAGCGCTTGACATAAATGGGGAGAGGGGCTACAATTGAGATCAAGGATTTTCATAGGAAAAGTTTGTGATGCCCAAGTTATGAGAACGAAGGAGTTTACCACTTCCAAAAATTCCCAGGTCGAACGACTCACATTGAACTCAAAATTTATAGATGTAATATAGAGGAGGTAAAAGCAGACTACCTAAAATGTAATGCCATTGCCCGTAATTCGTCGATAACAAAAATGCTTAAGGAAAACATCTCAGGAGACCTCTCCAGGCGGCTATTTGCAGACCTCTCCAGGTGGCTATTCACAGATCTCGCCAGACGGCTGTTTGCAGATCTCGCCAGAAGGCGACTATTCACAAAGCATCTCGCTAGAAGAAGACTATCCGCAGACCATCTCGCCAGAAGACGACTATTCACAGACCATCTCGCTAGTAGGCGACTATCCACAAGCCATCTCGCCATAAGGCTACTATTCACAGACCATCTCGCTAGAATACGACTATTCGCAGACCATCTCGTCAGAAAATGACTATTCGCAAACCATCTCGCCATGAGGCGACTATTCACAGACCAATACCCCCCTTGGATTTGTCTAGGGGTACTGAGAATGACATGTTGACCCCCCTGAATTTGTCTATAAATAGGATCTCAGGGCTACCGGGAATGACACGTTGACCCCCTCCCCCCCCAAGCTTCTTACTCGTCAGGTCTGTGCCTTTCTTGTACCTAGCTCAGTCTTTGGTTTTGATGGGAAAGCTCTTGTAGAATTCCAGGTGCGTGACGGGACCTCCCTGCTGCAACACTCGAGTCGTATTTATAGACAGTTCGGTTCTCTTTCTCTTGCTTTAGTGATTATATCAACGGCGTTCGACCGTGGGATCAGTAACCTTGGGCTACACCTTGATCCGAACAGCCGAAACTATGATTTTTTTTTGTCTACTAAAAATGTCAAATTTCAAATATACTTTCTTTTATATCATTAAATTACTATCTTATGAGAAAATAAGCTTTGGTATAATTCCATATTTTCAGGTATCCCAGCCCAAGTTACATTTGGATATGGAAACACATCAACACAAGCAAGATCATTTGGAACTCATAAAGCAGAACCAAAATATGATGAAGGTCATATTCTGCGAGCTGGTTTCTTCGCCTTGATATTTATATTTTTTTTCCTAATAATTTCCGTGTCCTCCAATTATTAGCAGATGATTCTAATCAAGCCCATATCAAGGAGTATGTTGAACCATTTGTGAGCATTTCTCCACACCAATCCCATCTTGCTATATACATATAATCTATTTATTTATGTTATTCCATTTATAGGATTACATCCGAACTCATTATCCCGTCACCCTTCCTTCGAGGAGACCGTACTCTGGGAATCCAGGTGCGAATTTTCGTCTGTTTTTCTTAAGATGATGCAAATCACGAGATATATTTCATCTATTTTTTTCTTTTTATTCAGAAGTTCTTGATAAATTAGAGTTTGGAGAGGGAGGCTCAGCACACTTACCCATAAATGAGAATCAAGTTAATGCAGCACATGAATTGGGATTTATGGTTAGTTTTTGCTCAACAATTGAATCACGAAGAAACTCGCCATTTGCACCTAGCTTCTTACACTCGGGGTTGACTTGATGGTAGGAAACGTGCGATGAACCAAAGATGATCTTTCTCCAGTTTCCCACTCGTCTTCCTCTAGCTCTGTCGAACCTGAAGCTGTCCGACGAAGAAGAGGGGGGTGAAAGCAAGACGGGCAATGTGCCATCCGGCGACCAGAAGGGGCGAGACAGCACGGGAGTAAATGCATCAAAGACAGCTTTTTGCAAGTTGAAAGATCTTCCTGCTGGTTTTATGGGGAAGTTGCTGGTTTATAGAAGTGGCAAAGTTAAGATGAAGTTGGGCGATGTTCTCTTTGATGTGAGTATAAGAAACTTAGGAATAGAAAATGATTGAAATTGCCCCATGCTTATTTTAGAGTACTGGTTCTGGCGTATAAGGTTTTTTTTCTTTGACATGGTACCTAATTCAAGAGTTCCCATTGCAGTCATTCCCAACTCTATAATAAGCACAAAGCATTTAAATCAAGCTGAAGGCCTAATTTCTCCTCACATACACCTTCACGACCATAAGGGCAGCTTGGTGCACAAAGCATTCCTGTGTAGCGTGCAATGAGGGTCCGGGGAAGGGTCTCACCATAAGGGTGAGATGCAGGCAAATTTTATCTAGCAGTTTTGCAAGAGGCTGCTTTGAGGACCCATGACCTCAAGGTCACACTGCAACACCTTAATTGGTGGGCCAAAGTTTCCATTCATAGTAAATGAAAAAAAATATGAATACAGGTAAAAAATAAGCATTCTACAAATTGTTTCTTTGGAAAACTATTGTTTTTGAGAATTGCCAAAGTTTTCCGATTTGTATTCGTAGAACAATTATTTTTTCATGCGAATTCATCATATTCTTTCATGTGCAAGGGGCATAAGCGACCGTTTATTAGGGACCATATTGAAGGCAGAAAAAACATGCCGTTCAGATAATTTTCTAGTCATAAAAGTGACTATAGCTGATTTCATTTAAAGCCACAACTAACATAAAAAAGTATTTTTTGTAGGTCAACCCGGGGGTAGATCATAAATGCGCAGAAGAAGTTGTGGCTGTGAATGTGAAAGAGCGCCGGTATTGTGTTCTCGGGGAGCTTGGCAAGCACGCCGTCGTCGTTCCAGATATCGACTCCATGCTGAAAGATTTGGATAACCTTAATGCTCAGAACTAAACTTTGCTCTTTGTTTTTAGAAATGGAGGCCAGCTTAAATTTCGTCTTTTTGTGATTAAGGCTTCGTTTGAGGGGACTTATTTTTACCAGTCAAGCGGCTACGACGTTCATGAGGTCGTAGGCGCTTGACCGGTGAAAATAACCCCCCCCCCCCCCAAACGGAGTCTAAGAGCTTTATTTGGCACCGGAGCAAAACGCGGGTATCATATTTGAGTTTTTCGTCTTTTGTATTTTGTCCCCCCCCCCCCCCCCCCCCCCCCCCAAACGGAGTCTAAGAGCTTTATTTGGCACCGGAGCAAAACGCGGGTATCATATTTGAGTTTTTCGTCTTTTGTATTTTGTTTATTGTTTTTTTTTTTATTGTTTTGGTCTTTGGTCTTTTGGATAAAGAAATAGCTGTTTGTTTGTTTGTAAAGTTTTCATGAGTTCGCAAATTTATTTTTGATGTTTTTGGTCTATATATAACAGAATGATATGTAGGTATTACATCTCCTTGAGTAAAAAATTGGGTTGCTCTTCATTAGGGAGAAAATATTGTCTCAAGTCATCATTGCTAAGCCTCCGTTTGGCGTGGTGTTTTTGAAAGGGCAAAAATGACATCATTATGGTTATGATGCTATCAAGAAAAAATCTAGGCTCTAATTGGCGTGGCATTTTTGCTCATTGAATTTTGATCCGACACAGATCCGATTACGTGGTTTTTCACCATTTCCGGATTTTTCACGTCAAAAAAAAGTCTTTTTTCATTTGCTGTCATTTTTCCTTGACTGTTTGTGCGCCCGATACAATTTCAAGCTAATGCGATCCGATCAACCGGACTGGGAAAAAATCGGGTGGCCAGCAACAATAATATTCAAGTATTTATGTAATACTCTCATGAAGAAAATATATAGTTTGAACTTTGAAAATTTTAAAGATATTAAAACACTAATAAAAATAAAATGAAGAAAAATAAAAAAAACTGAAATTAAAATAATGAAAGGAAAGGAGACAATAATAATAATATTTAAAGTATATGCGTGACGGACCGGATAGCTAAGCACGGCCCAGTGCTAGCACACTACCAACTTTGGGCCGGGCCCCACATCACAGAGCATGTTCCCGCGTATTTCACATCTCCCGTGTGGCCGTGTTGAGCTATATATGATATATCACTATTTCACAGAGCATGTATTTGGCATCTTACGCCAGGAAGGCTTCCAGGTAGAGCATAGCAATTAGCCCCCTTTTATTATTTGAATCTCGTGGTTTCGAACGGCTGCGAGTGCATCACATCGTGATCTGAGATGTGCACGTATTTTCGCGCAAGATGTGATGCACTCACAGTCATTGGATGACTGCACTGCACCGTAAAGTGCAGAATCTGCACTTTACACCCCCCTTCCCCCCGTTTCCGGATCCGGATCCCTTGGAGTTCCTCCGGGAACTCCAAAGGATGGAGTTCGCGTTTTGGGAAATAATGAAACGGAATCTGAAAAAATGGTTAACATGAAAGTTGTAGATATCTCCGAGACGAATAATTTTAATGTTGAACATTTTTTGATTTGAAGTCGTTTAGACCTCCGATTTAAATCCCAAAAAAAATCTGTCCGAAAATAATTAAAAAAAATTAATTAATTATTTTCGGACAGATTTTTTTCGGGGGTCAAATCGGGGGTCTAAACGACTTCAAATCAAAAATGTTCAACATGAAAATTATTCGTCTCAGGAATATCTACAACTTTCATGTTAACCATTTTTTCAGATTCCGCTTCATTATTTCCCAAAATGCGAACTCCACCCCCTGGAGTTCCTCCGGATCCCCCGTTTCCTCTCCGGGCGCCAGTGGCGGACGCAGAATTTTTTTTCAGTGTATGGGGACATACATGTTGTTTGATTGATACTATTAAACTACGTCTAATAATATATTTTTTAGAACAATAGGGTATTAGTCACGGTTTAAACCGTGACTAATACTATAATTTTTGTAAGAATATGATATTAGCCACGGTTTAAACTGCGGCTAATACATATATTTTTTTAAAAAATAGGGTATTAGCCACGATTTATAATTTAATCTGTGACTAATATAGATAAATTTTAAAAAATAGAGTATTAGTTACAGTTTAAACCGTGACTAATATTGTTAATTTTTAAAAAATAGAGTATTCACCATAGTTTGAATTGTATTCGTCACGGTTTTTGAACCGTGGCAAATACTAATAATTTTTTTTTTAAAAGTGAGTGTGGGTGGCCGCCCACGGTCGTCCCAAGGTGGGTCCGCCCCTGCCGGTCGGGCTTTGCCAATGACACATGAATTATCGTGGAATCATAACATATTTAACTTAAAATTTGTTTTGTAATTTTTGATAGACATAGTGAGGACCTGAGTTCAATTTTCATTATTGACATTTTTCGAAAGGTTAAAAATCGAGTCGTATTGCCTCCCTTTTCAATAAAGTTAGGTGTAAAATCATAATTTTATATCGTATGGTGATGTGACTTGAAAATAAAGCCCTAGGAGACCCTATCACAATGGCGGACCCAAGAATTTTGGTCGACCCGGACACAAACCAAGATTCATGATTTTTGATAATTTTTTAATATAAATATTATCGCCATGACAATATATTACCAAACATAATATTACATTACCAATAATAAAAATATAAACATACCATTACCAAATCACTTTCCGTGGACCCATGTTTTGAAAGCGTGCGACAATTGCCTCATTATTAATGTCTTTCGCAATATTCTTGTTGATATATGTGATTAAACAAGGCCATTGTTATATATAGACCATGTTTGGCTATATACAAACCATGATTATATACAAACCATATTAATTCAGAACTGGCTATATGTAAACCAAGTTGTTATATGCAGACCAATGAAAAATTAAAAAAAAGAATCAAACTTAATTTTCTTATAAGCAGTCATTTAATATTATATTAGAAGAACATGTGACATCTTATATTAGCAAACATTACAAAATAGGTAATTCAAGACATAAAACTGTTAAATCCTTCAAAAATCTATGGCGTTCGTCTTCTTCGCCAAGTGAAGCGAACCTACAATCAATGAATAAATTTTAGATATCCGATTGAATCAAACTCTTTGTTACATAAGAATTTAAACTTCAAAAAGCTAAAAAATAATTTGTACCTTAGAAGACACTCAAATCTACTATCTCGCATGTTGTGGATATTTGTTGATTTGAAATTTGTACTCTTGCCATGTATGTGTCCTCCCATGTGCTTGCAATTGGATCACGGAACCTTTTCCAAGAAGAGATAATACGAGGTAGTGAACATCCTTCATGCATCACCAAATTGTAAGTTTTTATTGATGTTGTTGAATTGAAATTAAGTTTATAAAAGCAGATTGATGCCAGATTCTTCCCCCCAGCCCCCTGCCAAATAATCCTCGAGGCCTACTAAAGCTTCTAAAATTTTTCAAGGACACCTATGGAAATCCACCTGTTTACATCTTAGAGAATGGTAAACCTTTCTAATCTTTTGAATAGCTTATCCTGAATTTATGGATCATTACTTTGTTGTTTATATGGTTGCCTTCAAATTTTTTAAAAATTATCAGAGATCACAAAATATTTTACGCATGCATCATAAATTTGAGCTCTTCTTTCAGTTTTGCATCATCGTCAAAGTAGTGTATCATAATATGGTTTTTATTAATAGGTTTTGGTATCGAAGGCAAAGAAAAGCTCGCCAAAACAGACAGGATATCAGATCTAGAGTTTGCAAACTGTTAGGAATTTACCTCTTGCAACGGAATGGTCGGAGCAGAATAGTAGTCGACGCCCGATCACGTCGCGCCGGCCACTGGAAACGGAGACGTCGGAGTAGAATAGTAGTCGACGCCCTATCTCGCCGCACCGGCCACCGAAAACGGAGTCGCCGGAGTCATCGGAGTCGTCCTTGTCGCAGGGGAGGGGGGAGACGGGAGCGGCTAGGGAAGGAGACGGGAGTGATTTTTTTTTGAGGGGGGAGTCGTATTTATTTGGTTTGTATATAGTAGGGCAAAAAAAGAAAAAAACCTAAATTTTGGGTTTGTATATAGCCAAACATGATCTATATATAACAATGGCCTTAAACAATCATTCATCTAATTATCTCTCATTATGTTCCTCAAACGAGTCTTTATTATCTTCATTGCCGAGAACATGCTCTCAACAGTAGCAGTTGCGATAGGTAGTAAACATGCTAACTTCAGAAGTCGATAAACAAGTTGAAAAATGATCATACTTTTTTAGTTCCAAAAGTTTTTGAACAAGCCCACTAAAGCTCCATTTGGGAGGACTTATTTTCACCGACCAAGCGGTTACGACCGCATGAATCAGACCGTAATTAAGGTCCGGTTCATGCGGTCGTAACCGCTTGATCGGTGAAAATAAGCCCCCCCCCCCCCCCAAACGGAGCCTAAGTCCTTTGACGTGATAAAATGTGTTAGTTGATCGCATATCAAGAATGTACATGTCAAGTTGATATTCAAGCAACTGCAAATCTAATGGATCAAAATCATGCAAGTAGAGCTCTTCAAGACAAATCAATTTTTGCTTATCGAATCTAGCAAATTGATCGGCTGGATCAAGACACAAAATGCAAGGAAGCAGCTCAGTGTTTACTTGGTTAAAACGATCATTCAACTCACTTAATATCCAATCAATTACTGTATTAAAAATCTCAACGCCCTAAGCCATGAACATTAACCTCATAACTTGATATCGGTGACCGCAAACCTGGATCTATGAGTAAGTCTTTTAAGTTAAATTCAACTCGAGCTCTCTTACGCTCTGAGTTTTTTGGAACTGATTTTGACAAAAACTTATCCATCTTAACTCACACTTCACAAGAACAATTGTATCCTTATTAAATGAAATTCATAAGCAAACAATAATTAAAAAATCATAACCACTAAACAAGGAACATCAATCAATATGTGATTCATAGCATGCATACCTCGCTTTTAGAGTTTTAAAAGCAACAAAATAGCGAAAACTTTCAAACTGTTATATCCTTGATCTACAAAATCACCCTGACAATAATTTAGGAAAATCAAATAATAATGAACCATCAAATAAGGTGATCATGAAGACTGAAGCAACCAAGAGGCAAGAATGACTTACCATGAAAATGTAAATATGTAATATCATGAAACTTACCATGAATATCACTATATCTAAAAAACACAAAATACAGGAATCAGGAGAATCTAGAAATGCTGCTGAACAACTGAAATCCACAAAATATTAATCTAAGCTTCTAAAATAAAAATATTCTTCAGAACAACGAAATCCGGAGGAATCTAAAAATGCTAGAATGGATAAAGGATCCGTGGCCTATTATGGCCTCTCTGCACAAAAATATTGTAGGAATCACGAGTCAGGAGAGGAATAGGAATAAAAAATATCTATCTCGGCGGCTCGGCGGCCCGGCGGCTCGGTGACCGACGATGGTGGCTTCTTTCCGTGTAGAGAACCTGAAACCGGAAGGGGCGAAGGCGGGCAAGAAAATTAGGGCTGCTCGGCGGCCGCGGTAGTCGACGCCGGCAAGGGGCGATGGCGCGATAACCGATGACGGCACTCGGCGAGTCGCAGACGCGCGAGAAATTTAGGGCAGACAAGTTGTAGCAATTTGCGATGAAAAGAAATACCGCGGAGACCTGTAGCAATTCCCGAAATTTTGGACCCGGGCTTGTGCCAGGGTGTGCCCATACATGGGTCCGCCCTTGCCCTCTCATAGTAGGTATATGAGCTTTGAGCTCTAGTTAAATTTACTTGAACCTCCACCATTATGGCTCTTTGATCAGATCGATCAGATGTCTAAGATTTATCTAATGGACCTCACAGTTACACCGTGATATTTTGTGCCTGACAGATAAAAGTCAAAATTTTGTGTCGGACTGATAACATTAAAATTTGGTTGACAGATAAATGCTAAAATTTTACAACTGACGGATATGGTAACTTAGTTACACCATTTATGGTTATTCGTAAATCATAAACGTCTATACGCAGACCAAATTTTTCATATTTATAAATTACTATCTGCAGACTAACTTTAAACTTTAACAATTCTTCTTACGAGTAGTTTCCGATAATGAACGAACATCTTTGTCAATCTTTTGAACCGATACCCGAAACAAAAATGATGAAATTCAAATCAAAATAGAAAAATTCACGTCAAAATAGTATTATTCTTGTCAAATTGTTGGAATGGAGTCATCGGCATAGGCTCAAAAGAATGTCAGAGAAGTTCTTTCGTTGTCGGACCTTGCTCAAGAGAACGAGACATTAATTGATAAAGTTTAAAATTGGTCTGTGGATAGTAATTTATAAACATGAAAACACCACAACAAAGTATATCCGTGGTGGCGTATTTTTAACTTTTCATGCCGCTTTTTCAAACGCCATTATACCATTGACAGTGTTTTTAAAAACGCCGCTAGATCGCCGCGGTAAGGAGCACTGCGAAAACCTTTGCGGTGTTTGCTGAAAAACACACTATATATTTACAGTTTTGGCAATCTCTTCTTACACACACGTTATTCTTGCTTTTGAAAGTGTCACCTAATATGGTGCTTAGGATATTATCACAGACATTCTTTTCTATATGCATGACATCAAGAAAATGTTGCAATAAATTTATTTTTCAATAAAGCAGGTCAAAAAATATACTTCTTTTTTTCCAATATATTGTTGGTCCTCATGATTGATTTTCTCTATCAAAATCAAACTTAATATCTTTGATTGCCTCAAGTACATCTCTTCCTTTAGGTGATTTGTATTACCAACACTTAATTCATGAGGATCAAATTTTCTTGACTTTCTATATGGATAGTGAACTGACAAAAATTGACCGTGAGATTGTGCTATTTTTTTACTATGCTTTAACCAACATGAGTTAATGTTCAACCCGCATGATAGACATCCAAGTTTAGAATATTTATTTCATCATGATGAATTACCAAACTCAGGAAAATCACTAATAGTCTAGAGTAATGCCACGTATGGTTTAAATTTTTTCTCTCTAAAGCATCAAACACTTTTATACCATCTTCCCATAACTTCTTCAACTCTTTTATTATTGGTTGCATATAGGCATCAATATTGTTACCAGATATTTTCGAACCAGGTATCAAACCTGACATGATGATAGATCTCTTCTTCATGCACTGCCAAGGTGACACATTATATATGTCTAATATAATTTGCCATGTACTATGTGTGCTACGGAGATCACCAAAAGGATTAAATTCATCTGTGACAAGAGTGAAGCGAATATTGCGAGATTCACTGGAAAATTCTTAAAGTCTTTGATCAAAATCTTTCCATGCTAAGTCATCTCTAAGTGACGCATTAAATTATCATGGTTAGGCTCTTTGACATGCCAATGCATTATTTCAACTGTTTGTTTACAAAAGATAGTCTTTCTAGACGCTCTTTCAATGAAAAGTAAAAAAAAAATTGGGGGATCTTTTTTAAAGTCCTCATATCTTGTTGCTTGCGTTTTCTTGACTTGTGAACCAATTTACTTTCAGCTCCTTTGACCATCGCGACTTCCTACACACATAACAAGTACTACTACTTTTGTGTGGTCCCCAAAATAACGAGCAATCATCTTCATATGTATCAATCTTAATGTAATTATGACCTAATTTGAAAATAATTTTCTTGGCATCATTATAGTTAGCAGACAATGTTTCATGTCCACCTGAAATGCATGTAGGGTTTTCAACAACATACTGAAGTGTACATTACTCCAATTTTCAAGTGTTTTAATATGCAAAAGCTTTAATAAAAAAGATAATTTCATGTACTCCAAGTATCTTTCCCACAACAATTTATTTTTCTCCAAGAGAGACATATATAAACTACTGTTGTTTGTAGTGATGAGAGAGCTTGAAGACAGTCAAATGCCTCATCTTCACCATAATGATCATTTCTGAATTCTTGTTCATCCACATTCTCATCTTGTTTCAAGTTAGGGATATCCACATATAACAATTCATCAATGAGACCAATAGAGCTATTAGTGGTGTTAAGAAGGTTTGTAGTAGAAGAAAAGATGTTATGTTGGATCTTGGTGTTAGACAATCGACCATCATGGTATATTTAATTTATATAGTTTTCCATAATACCATTCCATACCAGATACCCCTCTACCTCTTCTCGATACTACGACTTCATGTTTACATACTTTCTACAAGGGCATTAACATATTTCGCCAACTGGTGTATATCTACAAAATAAATCTAGCAAATATTTCACACCTTCTACATACATTTTTGAGTGACGTGGATCTTTCATTCATATTTTTTTCATTGCTAATAAAAATATTTTGATGCGTACCTATATAAATAAATGAAATGAATGCACCAATCAGATTAAAATAAGTGTGTTGTATATAATCTTAAAAGTGAAGTGAAAACATCATCAATAAATTATTATAGTATACTATGAACAATTCAGACATGATGGAATTATATGCAATTATACTAAATAATAGTTACATCAAAATGTCTGTCTATATAAAAACTTGTATCATTTCTCACATCTATGTTGTTTATATGAGTTATATGCATGTGGTTCATTGTACTAAAAACTTCATAATGAGGGAAAACCTCCAAAAAATCTTGAAGCTAGTGATGGTTGGAAGAAGCTCACAAAATTACTGTGACTTGTGTGGAAGAAGCTAGTGATGGCTGGAAGAAACTCACAAAATTGTTGTGACTTTTGTGGTTGAACCTGTGAATCAAAAATTCAAAATAAAATGAATGAATCAATGCCCTAATATTATTAAAGTCATAATGAATTAAAGCCCTAAATTCTTAATTAAAAAGATATAGTTGTCAACCTAAATCACCTAGAAGGGGGTGAATAGGCGAGACCTGCGGTTTATAGCGGAATAAAAAATCTAATAAAAATTAAGCACACAGAACAAGAGAGTAAGCACAACACAAACACAAGAATTTAGAATGGGTACGTCCACTGTCCCGCCTCGCCTATCTAGTCCTTCGGGCTAGACTCGGTTACTTCACCAAAACTCAGATTAATAATAATCTTATAACTCGAAGTCTCCCACTACTACAAACTCGAATAGCAACGTCTCCTACACTCGATCCTCTCAACTAGGGTCTACAAATTTCGAAAGCAAACAACTTCCTACAAGGTATAAAAAGATTTTACACTTTCTTCAGATCTGAAATCAATCATTCTTCCTTGAGTGAAAGCTTTAGCTTGAATCTTGAAGAAGAATGATCAGTTTGCTTGAAGTTCGATCTGAACTTATCTTTGAAATGATCTCTGGAAGTATTCTGGGAAATCTGAAAACAAGAAATCAATCAAAGTTTTTCTTGTAGGAGGAATCGCTGATCGGGAAAGTTGTCGCCGTCGGGTTTCTCGTGAGAGCGTATTCTTAATTTCAAAAAATTAGAGCAATAGTGATTAGGGTTTTGGAAATTAAATAACCCTTGAATATATATATATATATATATATATATATATATATAAAATATATAAATATATATATATATATATACACACACACACACAAGTGACAGACACGGGTCTTCGGCCCTGGGGGCATTCGGCGGGGGTGTGACAATCGGCGGGGTGCGGCATTCGGTGGGGTGCGACATTCGCCGGGATGCGACATTTGCAGGTGGTGCGACATTTGTCGTGGGCAGCGACATTTGTCGTGTGCGACAACATTTGTCTTTGACAGTACCCGCCCCTATGGCCTCGTGCGACAGTACCCGACCGATGACGGCGGGCTTTGCCCGCTCCCGGCGGGCTCCGCCCGACCCGCAACATATACATATGAGTACTCAAAATGACCGTAAAAAAATATAAATCAAGAATACAATTTTTATTTTGTAAAACAAATTATATTTTAACGTTAAAACATTAATTTTTCTCTTGTCATTCCTAGCTAGAGACAATAGGTTTAAGATATCTAGTATTTTTATTTTTTGTATTTTAATTTTTTAAAGTTGTGCAATTACCTAAAAGGATATTGTCTTTATAATATATTAATATAAAGTTTGGTATAATTGTGTAATTATGAATACAACTATAAGGGTAATATAGAGACATCAGACAATGTTTCACCAAAGAATAATTTTTGTATATTAGTGTGTATATATATATATATATATATATATATATATATATATATATATATATATATATATATATATATATGTGTGTGTGTGTGTGTGTGATTCCTCGCTAACAACTAAATTTAAAACTCAGAGAAAAGCTCCACGTGTACTGAACATGGACCTCGGTCTAAATCTGAAAATCTGTCTGGATCGAAAACGAAAACTGTCTAAGTCCATTCATCGAGACTTCACGCGACATTATTAGATATTACGACGAATTAGTTGAGTCCACTCGCCGAATGTGACTTGCTGAACTGATTGAACTTCACTAAAAGACTTGAAGCAGAGATCAAGAGAACTATCAGAAGTACTCGACGAATTGATCGAGTCCAGTCGAGTACTCTCGATGAATTAGTCAAGTGCTCACGTGAATATAACTGCTTTTAATTTAGCCAAAATCGAAAACCAGGACTTTGAGAAATCTTGAGAACTCCCGAGTACATTCGACGAATTTCTCGAGTGCACACGTGAAGACTCAACGAATATGACGAGTACTCAAGTGTTTACTCAACGAATGTACTTAGGAAAAAATTCTGATCATCTGTAGTGAATGAAAACATCAACTCTTGGTTCTTCTATTGCACTTAGAGATGAAGTACACCTCATTTGAGAGATTACACATGAGTCAACATGATGTTCTATATAATGAGGAATTACATTGCATAGACCTGTGTTTGATGACAAATTATAATCTGACAATGGTTTGTACTTTACACTTAAATTGTCCTGCAACATACATAACTAAAATGCAATATCAGATACACCCTAAATTCATCTTAGTTCAAGAAACACTTCTTCAAATAAGAGTTATTGTAAATACAATACCCAACATTAATCATAATCAAATAAGTGACAACAATATCACTATTTTTAAATTCTAAGTCCCATGATGCATACCAACAACAACTATTTGCAAAGCAAACAAGCAAACAAACAATTGAAAGAAATCCTACAAATTAAAAGAAGATTTAATAAGGAATCAATAATTGATGGCAAAAATCAAATACCATATTCTTAAGACTTGTTTTGTTTTACTTCATAATTTCATATTAATGTTAGGTTCCAAAAAAAATCTATATGTAATTGATGGGTTCCACCTTCATTTATAGGAGGGAAAGAGCCTCCCATTATCTCCACCCAAGGAAAATCATGGATGGGCCCCACCCCCCATAATCTCTCATAATGATGGGAGTTATGGGGGCGGAACCCGCTCCCTCCCCTCATGGGAGAAACCGCCACCGGAAAAAACACCGCCGACGAGTGGCCTAGCCACCGTCGGTGGCCGACCCTCCCTCCGCCGCGGCCAACCCCGGCCACGGCCGGGGTTGGGCGGCCTCCGCCCGGCAAGGCCGACCCCGACCATGGCCGGCCTTGCCGTGGCCGACCACGGCCGCCCTGCCGCGGCAAGGCCGTGGCCGACCTGGTCATGGTCGGCCACGACCGTCCTAGCTAGCCTAGCCGCGGCAAGGCCATGGCTGGCCGTGGTCGTCCCGGCCTAGCCGCGGCAAGGCCGTGACCGGCCGTCCGTCCCGGCCAAGGCCGGCCGCGGCCTCCCTAGCCGCGGCCGGTCCCGCCGTGGCAAGGCCATGGCTGGCCTCGCCATGGCCAGCCACGGCCGCCCCGGCCGCGCCGTGGCCGGCCACGACCTCCTTTGCCGCGGCCAGCCCTCCGGAGAACCACCACCGAAAGTCGCTCAGCCGACCACTCCCGCCGCCGGCCGCCCGGTCGCCGCCACCGTCGTGGCGGATCGCCATCATGGGAGGCCTCCCCACCATCCGATCAAGGGGTAGGCTCTCCTTGCCGTCCGATCGAAGGGGTAACCACCCATTATCCCACCACTTTAGTGGCGGGGCCCGCCATAATCCACCCCTGGAGGCTATAAAAAGACCCCCAGGGGATCCTTATTTCTCACATTTTTCCTTCTTCGGTTCCTCTTCTTCTTTCTCAGGTGAGAGCTCTCCCGCCTCCTCCACCAAGTCGGCCTTCGCTCACCGCCAGCCACCACCATCCACCAGCGGCCACCAGCATCCATCGTCGGCTACATGCACCCCACCAACGCGCAGTTAGCAAGGAGACGCCCAAGACCGCAAGGAAGCCGAACAAAGAAGACAGTCGAGGCCAGCAAGCGCGCGCCGCCCCGAGCGCACGCGCCAGAAGCATCCTGCACATTCCATTGTTTAAGTTACTTCCGCGGAGCAGCCTGTTGCCCGCCGGAAGCTACAGTCTTTCTCTCTCCCCTCAAGTTGTAACGGGAGCGGCCTGTCGCCCCGATTCACACCGTGTACTGTAATCACCGAGAGCTAATGGAGTTTGACCGACACAGACCCGGTCACGTGGTTTTTTACCCATTTAAGAGGGTTTTCCATGTCATCAAGACTTGTGTCTACTATTCAATTTCATTGACTGTGTGCGCGTTCGACCGCTCCGCAAGCTAAGACGGTTCAAGTTTATCCGGTCTGACCGGGGCATCGAGTTAGTCCGCAATAGTTTGGCGCCGTCTGAGGGAACACGAGTCCCAACATCATTCAAAGTGCAAGATCACAAGTATAGCCCCTTCCAAGTTCAGCCTTAATGGCGAAGAGAAGCACCCGTACTGCCGAAATCTTCGCCCTTGGCGGAAACCCTGAGCCCGCATGTTCACATTCTCTCGTGGACGTGCCACTGACTGCTGAAGCCGCATTAACTCCCCATGCCACCCTGGAAGGACGCATCCGCCAGATGGAAGAACAACAAGTCAAATTGCTCGCCCTGCTCCGAGATATAGGAGCACCAGTCGAGCCGCAACCTTCGTCAATTCACGTCCCAACGCAAGAATTCCAGCAGAAAGAAGGACAAAACCTCAGGAGACAGGAAGAGTCGCGAAAAGATGAGCCCCGCCAGTGTAACCCTTCAACGACCGGGGGGCAACACCGGCCCCAAGAATACTTCCCCCTAAGTATTGCATGCGCTAACGCAAGACATACAGTGCGAAGTGATTCAAAATCCCTCCGGCCAAGGAATCCTCAGCCCTTCGAGCAAGCTGATTTGACGCCACCAGAAGAGCCTTTTCCTCCAATGACATATTGCATGCACAAAGAATATAACATAGAGAAGGAATTCTCAAGCACAAGCAGCTCCCACGCACCCGCCGCATCACTCCAAGAGATGTACGATCATCACCTTGCCTGTTCGCATTATAAACAGAAGGTTGGGAACGTAACATACCCTGACGCCTCGGCCACAGAGCAAAGACTCAACGAGTATTAGCCCAACTACATGTCATTAGACTCCCAGGAAGCACCAGGCTCGGAGGATGGCTCCGAAATCCGTAGTTTCAGCGGGACAGGCGACCTACTGGCACACCTAAAGTATTTCGAAACTATCATGCACACCCGCAACGCTTCAGATCAACTCATGATCCAAACGTTTCTGACAACACTGAAAGGCAGAGCTCGAGCCTAATCTTACTCCCTACAAGGAAAAAAAATTGACATCTACCTCGAACTCGCCGCCCTCTTCATCAAAAGATTCATAAAACCCTCATCGGAAAATCCAGTACCAAGCGGAAGACAGAAAAGTAAGAAAGAGGAGGAACCAAAACAAGAAGAACAACCTCACAGTAGGCATTGTCTCGCTAGTCACCAACGTGGCCCTCCAAGGAGCGGGGGGCAACATCCATTTCAGAAATACACCCCCTGAATACCACCCACACTAATGTAATATATGCGATTCAAAATGATCAAGTTTTTCAACGACCAAGGGCACCGCGGCCAAACCCCAAGGCTGACCAAACAAGATACTGCGAGTATCACCGGGGCCACAGACACAACACCAACGAATGCAATGGGCTAAAGGAGGAAATCAGACGACTGGCCAGCCTAGGAGCAGTTGATCAATTCCTATCAAGATAAACATCACCTCCCAGTCAGAGTATGACACCTACAACAATCAGAATCGGCGAGCCATCTACCGAGTTGAACCAAGTTTTGGTGGACGCAGAGATCACCATAAATATGCTGTTTTTATCAACACTGCTTCAGCTCAAGCTGACCACCGGCCACCTCAAGCTAATGTCTGCAAGCGTGCGCGTTTCAGGGAACAACCCGGTACCAGTTATCGGCACCATCACTCTCCCAATCACCCTCAAAGACGCACACCGACAAACATCCTATGACGTACAGTTCGCCGTCATCCAAGCTGATTCCGACTACACAACAATACTCCAACAATCGCTCCTGGATGTCTTTCAATCCCGCTCTCGCCACCTCCATCTTTAAGTTGTTTCATTTGTTCGCTCATTTTGTTTATTAAATATTGTAAAAACCACTAGCCCATGCTTGTGAAGACTATCTTCTCATCATTTAATTTGGCAGTATGAGAATCAAGAAATGGCTTTTTCACGCTAAGTCACGCAATCAGACCAAACACATGGTATTAATCAAGTAAACACTGTGGGGGCCTGCCCCCCTCACGAAGAAGCCGCGAGCATCTCTCGCGCAATTCAAGCCGCGAGCAACCCTCGCGCACTACCGTGGGGGTCTGCCCCCCTCACGAAGAAGCCGCGAGCATCCCTCACATAACTTAAGCCGCGAGCAACCCTCGCGCACCACCGTGGGGGCCTGCCCCCCTCACGAAGAAGGCGCGAGCATCCCTCGCGCAACTTAAGCCGCGAGCAACCCTCGCGCACTACCGTGGGGGCCTACCCCCTCACGAAGAAGTCGCGAGCATCCCTCGCGCAACTTAAGCCGCGAGCAACCCTCGCGCACTACTGTGGAGGCCTGCCCCCCTCACGAAGAAGCCGCGAGCATCCCTCGCGCAACTTAAGCCGCGAGCAACCCTCGCGCACCAACGTGGGGGTCTGCCCCCCTCACAAAGAAGCCGCGAGCATCCCTCGTGCAACTTAAGCCGCAAGCAACCCTCGCGCACCACCGTGGGGGCCTGCCCCCCTCACGAAGAAGCCGCGAGCAACCCTCACGCACCACTGTGAGGGTATGCCCCCCTCACGGAGAAGCCGTGTGCATCCCTCGCGCAACTCACTCCGCGAGCAACCCTCGCGCACTACCGTGGGGGCCTGCCCCCCTCACGAAGAAGCCGTGAGCATCTCTCACGCAACTCAAGACGCGAGCAACCCTCGCACACTACCGTGGGGGCCTGCCCCCCTCACGAAGAAGCCGCGAGCATCCCTCGCGCAACTTAAGCCGCGAGCAACCCTCGCGCACCACCGTGGGGGCCTGCCCCCCTCACGAAGAAGCCGCGAGCATCCCTCATGCAACTTAAGCCGCGAGCAACCCTCGCACACTACCGTGGGGGCCTGCCCCCCTCACGAAGAAGCCGCGAGCATCCCTCGCGCAACTTAAGCTGCGAGCAACCTTCGTGCACCACTGTGGGGGCCTGCCCCCCTCACGAAGAAGCCGCGAGCATCCCTCGCGCAACTTAAGCCGCGAGCAACCCTCGCGCACTACCGTGGGGGCCTGCCCCCCTCACGAAGAAGCCGCGAGCATCCCTCACGCAACTTAAGCCGCAAGCAACCCTCGCGCACAACAGTGGGGGCCTGCCCCCTCACGAAGAAGCCGCGAGCATCCCCCGCGCAACTTAAGCCGCAAGCAACCCTCGCGCACCACCGTGGGGGCTTTCTCCCCTCACGAAGAAGCCGCGAGCATCCCTCATGCAAATTAAGTCGCGAGCAACCCTCGCGCACCACTGTGAGGGCCTGCCCCCCTCATAGAGAAGCCGTGTGCATCCCTCGCGCAACTTAAGCCGCGAGCAACCCTCGCGCACCCCTGTGGGGGTCTGTCCCCCCTCACGGAGAAGCCGCAAGTATTCCTTGCGCAAGCTAAGCCGAAAACGTCCTTCGCGCCAACCAAGTTGCAAGTATCCCTCATGCATGCTAAGCCACGGGTATCCCGCGTGCTAAAGAAGGAAGGGACGCGAATGCCCTTCACAAAAAGTAAAAGCCGCAAGAGCCATACGCGCAAGCTAAACGCCCCCACGCCTGGTCAAAGCCGCGTGGTCAATATCAATCAAACACAGACAAGCGTCCAAAGAGGCATGGAGAGACAACAATGTCATAACAAAGCAAAAGCTCAAAATTAAAACAGGTACAATCAGTGCCTAAAGGCAAGACGCTATATGCACAAGAAAACAACAAAACAACAAAACATACAACAATAGGTAAACACTACAACTACTCTCCCTCAGCATTTGAGTCAAAGCGCTCGTCCCCGGAAACATCCGCAAAGCTGAAACTAGAGGTGTCACACCCAAGGCACTTGTCTACGAAGCGAAAAGCCTTCGAAATGCCGCGACGGAGCGCCAGCTCGCGTATATCATCCATCTGGGGCTCCACCTCCTTGGACCAAATACCATCACGAACCTCTTCCGCAATCGAATTGCGGTCCCGCAAGTAGTCCAGCGACTCCAAGTACTCCGCGAGCCCGGCTTCCTTCAGCTCTGATGCACGGTCGTCAGAGGACAACATCTCCACCTGCGCCTTCGCCGCCCGAAGCTGAGTCTCAAGGCTTGAAATCTCCTCTCGTGCCGCCTGTAGCTGAGTCCCTAAGCCAGATGTCTCCTCCTTTGCATGCTTCAGCATCTGGGTGGTCCTCTCCACCAAAGTCTTCTCCACGTCCAAGGCCGCACGTGTATCTTCTAGCTCAGACTTCAGCTTTGAGCCAATTCGACGGAGCCGCGCAATATCCCGGTCATGTTCCTCCTTCAGGGAGGCCAGCGAGCCCATCAACAATCGAATCTTCTCCTGTAAAGTGAGATACCCGTCCTTCAGGCTCACATAATGATCGTTCCAGGTCACAACAATCTGCGCCTGAGTCTTTATCTGCAAAAGAAAGACACACAATCAGTCTCTTTCAACGAAAAAGAAAAGAAAGGGAGAATAAAAATAAAAAAGAAGCTACACCCTTACCGCATCGCTCATCGCCCTCAAGGAAGAGGACATCCGGGGAGCCACTGCACTGGCAGGCACTTGAGGAGCAGGGGAAGCCGGTAACTGCACCTCTGGAGCTGAATCGTCAGAAGCTACCACCACAACATCAAGGTCATCAGCAGGGACCATCAATGCTTTCCTCTTTCAGCCCCCTCCCTGAGAAGTCGCCATTACCTGTACTGTGCCCGCCGAGATACCACATCCCAGCAGTCGCTTTTCCTCCACGTAGACATATATGTTAAAGAGACGGTTGACCAGCTCACGAGGCTAAGAGAATCCTAGCACCGGGGAAAAGTCCTGCTCCCTGCCTTTTACACGGCAGCAACGGTCGGGAAGCGCATTCCACACCTCAGGAAGACCCAAGGAGTTCTTCACATATCCAAACAAAGTATTACCGTGGCGACGATCTTTACGAGCCTCGAACTCCAACCAAACCTTGTTGCTACGCACCTCCACCCGCTCGCCACCTTCAAAGCGCACGTCACACAAATCTCGAAACTGGTCCAAAGAAAGCAGGCTCCCATGCTCGCGGAAGAAGGCGACCAAGCCCATGATTCGGGCAACCCCAGTCGGAGAGAACTGGGAGATAGGCACTCCGCAAAACTTCAAAATCTCAATCACCTCCTCGCAGGGCGGAAAGCGGAAGCCGGATCTGAGGGACACTTCACAGATCGTCAGCCAGACACGGGGAGGATTCTGAACCCGCTCCTCAGGCCGCGGGATCCTCACTTCTAAATCAGCAGGAAGCCCGTACTTCGCCCTCCAAATGTCCAAGCCATCTTCAGTCAAGGAGGAGCGCAGGCGCATCGGGCCAGAGGAACGCTTCATAACCTGCACATGACAGAAATAAAAAGTCAGCTCACAGCTGCAAGATCGCACAACACGAACCACGCCACCCTCACCTAGGCGCGCGAACGGCTGGGAGGCGCATGCGCACGACCCACGGACGCGACATGAGCGCGGACTGCGTGCGCGGTCTGCGCACAGGGTCTGCGTGCGCCCGACCCGCGCGCGCCCGACCCGCACGCGCCCGGCCTGCGCACGCCCGGCCCATGCGCGCCCAAGGTGCGCGGCCAGCGCACAATGCCTGCGCGCGCGGCCTGCGAGAGCGGCTTGCGCGCAAGGCCTGCGCGCGTCCGGCCTGCGCGGAAGGCCTGCGCGCACGGCCTGCGCGCGCGCGGCCCACACGCGCGGCCTACGTGCGCACGGCCCACGCGCGTGGCCTGCGCGCGCGCGTGGCCTGCGCGCGCCCCGCCTACGCGCGCGGCCTGCGCAAGCGCGACCCGCGCACGAGGCCCGCCCGCGCCCAGCCTGCGCGCGCGGCCATTGCATGCACCCCGTCGGCTTCCGTCCGCATACACCCGGCACGCACTCGCCAACCCTCCGCGTGCTATCGTACCTTGGAACCACGATCCGTCGCCGCCACCTCGGTTTTCTCACCAGCACTCACCGTGACAACACGAAACGAGAAAAATCTCTCCTCTCACGCTCACTCCGCTTCCGGCCAGAAGAGATTTGGGGGCATTTGATGGGTTACACCTTCATTTATAGGAGGGAAAGAGCCCCCCATGATCTCCATTCAAGGAAAATCATGGGTGGTCCCCACCCCCCATAATCTCTCATAATGATGGGAGTTATGGGGGCGGGACCCGCCACCGGAAAAACCACCGCCGGCGAGTGGCCTAGCCACCGTCGGCGGTCGGCCCTCCCTCCGCCGCGGCCAACCCTGGCCATGGTCGGGGTTGGGCGGCCTCCGCCCGGCAAGGCCGACCCCGGCCATGGCCGACCTTGCCGTGGCCGACCACGGTCGCCCCACCGCGGCAAGGCCGTGGCCGGCCTGGTCATGGTCGGCCACGGCCGTCCCGGCCTAGCCGCGACAAGGCCGTGGCCGGCCTGGTCATGGTCGGCCACGGCCGTCCCGGCCTAGCCGCGACAAGGCCGTGGCCGGCCTGGTCATGGTCGGCCACGGCCGTCCCGGCCTAGCCGCGGCAAGGCCGTGGCCGGCCTGGTCATGGTCGGCCACGGCCGTCCCGGCCTAGCCGCGGCAAGGCCGTGGCCGGCCTGGTCATGGTCGGCCACGGCCGTCCCGGCCTAGCCGCGGCAAGGCCATGGCCGGCCGTGGCCGTCCCGGCCTAGCCGCGGCAAGTCCATGACCGACCGACCATCCCGGCCATGGTCGGCCGCGGCCGGTCCCGCCGTGACAAGGCCACGGCCGGCCCCGGCCGGTCCCGCCGTGACAAGGCCACGGCCGGCCCCGGCCGGTCCCGCCGTGACAAGGCCACGGCCGGCCCCGGCCGCGCCGTGGCCGACCACGGTCTTCTTTGCCGCGGCCGGCCCTCTGGAGAGCCACCGCCGAAAGTCGCTCAGCCGGCCACTTCCGCCGGCGGCCGCCCGGTCGCCGCCGCCGCCGTGGCGGCTCGCTATCATGGGAGGCCTCCCCACCATCCGATCAAGGGGGAGGCTCTCCTTGTCGTCCGATCGAAGGGGTAACCACCCATTATCCCACCACTTTAGTGATGGGGCCCGCCATAATCCACCCCTGGAGGCTATAAAAAGACCCCTAGGGGATCCTTATTTCTCACCTTTTTCCTTCTCCGGTTCCTCTTCTTCTTCCTCAGGTGAGAGCTCTCTTGCCTCCTCCACCAAGTCGGCCTTACTGCCAGCCACCAGCAGCCACCGGCGGCCACCAGCGGCCACCAGCATCCACCGTCGGCTACATGCACCCCACCAGCGCGCAGTTAGCAAGGAGACGCCCAAAACCGCGAGGAAGCCGAACAAAGAAGACATTCGAGGCCAGCAACCGCGCGCCGCCCTGAACGCACGCGCCAGAAGCATCCTGCACATTCCATCGTTTAAGTCACTTCCGCGGAGCAGCCTGTTGCCCGCCGGAAGCTACAGTTTTTCTCTCTCCCCTCAAGTTGTAACGGGAGTGGCCTGTTGCCCCGATTCACCCCGTGTACTGTAATCACCGAGAGCTAGTGTAGTTTTACCGGCACAGGTCCGGTCACGTGGTTTTTTACCCATTTAAGGGGTTTTTCCACGTCATCAAGACTTGTGTCTACTATTCAATTTTATTGACTGTGTGCGCGCTCGACCGCTCCGCAAGCTAAGACGGTTCAAATTTATCCGGCCCGATCGGGACATCGAGTTAGTCCGCAACCGTAATTAAATTTAACTTGAATATAAATGACATTTGTATAGGATTCCCTTAACATTTAACAAATTCTAGTGAAAAAAAAGATTTTTTTTTTCAGATTATAATAGCAAGGCATGTTCTCCTATAAAAAGAAAATGCCTTAATAAATGATAAAACTATCAAATTTATGTAGAACATCCAATTTGGGCAATAATTTATGTAGCATGCAATTTGTGCATTTTATTAACCATTTAACCTTGAATATGAATCTAAAAAAGGAGATGAATTACACATTTTGTAGCATGAGCCGACTGAAATTAAATCTCTCCTTTATAATTAGTAAATTTCGATCTCTATACTCGAAGGCAGACTAAGGCTTCGTTTGGGAGGACTTATTTTCACCGGTCAAGCGGTCACGACCGCATGAACCGGACCTTAATTAAGACCCGGTTCATGCGGTCGTGACCGCTTGACCGGTGAAAATAAGTCCTCCCAAACGGAACCTAATTCAAAGAAAATTATACTAACATAGCCTCTTTGGCAACTTCTAGTTTGTCTCACGCTTCACGAGCTCTCCGACTGGAGTAAGCTTGAATTGGTACCTGAGTAGTTGTGAGAGCGGGAGATAGAATAAGCTCCCGAGGAACATAACATGATTAATTCTCAAATCATTCTTATGTACATTTATAAAGTACACATTTCACTGATTTCGGCCACTTGTAAATAACCTCGGTCTGATATTAAAAAATTGTGAGGACCAGTAGGTTGTCATAATTTTTCAGTAAACATCGAACACACAGTGTTTTTAGTGCAACACAATATATGCAGATTCACAATGAATACAAAATAATTTTTTTTTTATTTCATTAAATACACATTTATATATAGTCACATAACGAGACATACATCAATAAAAGAATGCTAATACAAAATAATACAGATAATCATATAACTATATGACATCATAACTTAGCCACAACTATTAACTATATAATATTCAAAGCTAATCTTTCATTCTGCATGCGGGACCCTCTGAGTCCAGACATCACTGTCCAACCACCTCTCCTATCCATACCAAAAAAGCTTTAAGCTCGGTTTGGAGGGACTTGTTTATCAAGCGATTCACGCGATCGTAACCGCTTTACAGTTAAAAATAAATCCCTCCAAACGAGCCTAAAAAATTGAATATAAAGAGTTCGCCAAAAAAAAAAAAAAAGACAGTGGGAGACTTTACCTCTGTAACCAATGTACGTGCAAACAAAAAAGAATTTGTAACAGCATACATATAAGATTTTATATTATCCAATAAACCAATTAAGCAAATAAATAACATAAATAATTAGTTAAAGAAAACAAAACTAAATGCATTGATGCATAAGTAATACTAAGGATTGTCCGTGGACTGTTTTCCAATTTAGGCTCCGTTGGGGGGACTTATTTTCGCCGGTCAAGCGGTCACGATTTAAGGTCCGGTTCATGCAGTCGTGACCGCTTGACCGGTGAAAATAAGTCCCCCGAAACGGAGCCTTAGTTGGGCCTGGCGTGCCTTAATTGTGTGTGTGCACGCTGAATTCCCCTCCAGACAGTTTCAAATACCCGAAGTGTACATGTACGTGGTGAAGCAAATTGTAGATCTAATTCAATTGGTTTGGAAGGCCTTATCGTGTGGGCAAGCGTTGGATTAGACTTATCGACCAATTCATGATGCCAAAAAGTTTGAAGCAAGTGGGAGCGGCTGGATTGGTGGACGATGAGGACCCTGAAAGGACGGACCCAAAAACTGAGCATTGATATGGATGCGGCTTGTAACACCCCAAAATCCCTTTATTTTGGAAGGTATTGAGTCTAAATGAGTCTATGAACGTCTCACGCGTTTTGCGGACTATTCAGCGGGCTTTTAGAGGCAAACTTGTCTTGGGCGTGCGTTTTAGCCACACAATCTTGTATGAGCAAACCGCACGATCAACAACAAAGAATTGGTTTGGGTCGGTTTACGATGCGCACGGCCGTGCATATGTTAAATTGCACGGTCATGTGAATGCCGCCTATGCGTCTTAAAGCAAGCACGACCTTGTGAGTTTAGTACCGCACAACTAAAACCCGAATGTTGTTTTGGCGGGTGCTATTCACACACGGTCGTGCGCCCGAAACGCAAGGTCGTGCACCCGAAACGCAAGGCCGTGTGCCTGAAACGCAAGGTCGTGGATCTGAAACGCATAGTCATGCAATTGGGCTTGTGAACCCATTTTTATCCCGAAATTGAGCCGCCCGATGGGCTAACTTGAGATCCAACGGTGAGGATGTTGTCCTGATGTCTTTAGGTTGGGAATGATGGACTTACAGCCTCATGTCTTGAGCGAGAGAGAGAGAGAGACCGCCATGGGAGGAGCGTCTGAGCTTTGATTGATGATCTAAGATAGGGAGCACGGAGAGGATCCGAGGGTGCTCAACTTCATCCGAGCATTTCAAGATTTTGATGACGAGGAAAACAATTCATAAGATAACGACATTTCTCTTTCAGGTTATAAGATGCGTGCTTGCATTCTTTTTCTTGATTTGATTTCATGTTTGTGACTTTGTGGTACTCGATACCTCTAATTAGAGGGCTTGTGGTAACCACGATTTATTGAGAACAATTAGGTCGGATGTGTCCATCCCCGACATCATTACAACAGAGATCCGGAATCGTTCGATGATAATGCGTGACGTTGCATTTATGATTTTGACAGTCGTGCAATTGTGGCCATAATAACGTTGTGATGCCCATTGTTCCGTAAAATAGCGATCGTAATCCTAGGGGATTGAATGTGACACCGTGATAGCGTAAGGTAGCTTTGGACCGTTGGTTACGTCTCGATCATGATAGCTCTTAGCGTGACGTTGCCGTAGAGATCGGTTTTTGAGGATTTATGCTTTATGCTTTTGAAATTAATTTGAGAATGTAACAGTGAAGAGGATATCGTGAGAAATGCCACTGGGAAGGGCAGAAGACCTTACTCCAAATGCCACCTTAATCCGTACGTGTAAATTGGATAGAAGTTCGGAGGCAAGGAAAAATTCATTTCTACATGCCGTCAAATAGGCCGCAAAATTTTGCACATAATGCCACCACACATTAGCTGATTAAGGCTCGGTTTGGTACGGTGCTGGCGGTCGTGAACATGTGAGTTAAATTGTCATTCGTTAACATCCACCTAACGAATTTCATCCGTTTAAACATAAAAGTGGATGAAGTTCCTTGAGTGGGGGTTAACAACTGACAATTTAACCCTCATATTCACGACCGTCACAACCGTGCCAAACGGAGCCTAATAGCATATATATATAAATATCTCTAAGTACTACCACCAGTCCACCATACAGCCGAGTTTACCATTTGATTCGTAAGCTTTTGCTTGTTTATCAATGTGTATTAGAGCTATACAATACAGCTGTAAAATGATATTATGACTTAAAAATTCTTGGTGTGCATAGCTCTATGCACAATATGGGCACCTAAAAATTCCCCCCTAAAAACTCAACTCTTCTCCTTCATGAATTGCAGAAAAAAGCTCACCTGCAACACTGTAGAGTGTACTAACTAGCAACCCCTCCCACTCTCTCTCTCTCTCTCCCACCTCCCTTTTCTGTCTTCTATCTGTCTGTTCGCTCTGCCTCTCTCGCCGTTCCCCACTCAATTTTTCTATACTTACCGAGTGCCCCTCTGTGAATAATGGCCATGTGCAGGCAGATCTCCAGCTTCTTTTCGCCTTCATTACCGCTTTAAAATCCGGCCTCCTTCAACAGTTCACCTCCTTCTGTTCCTTCGTCTTCCTCCTCCCTACCTGCTCTTCTGCACCTACTCACACTCTCACAGTCTCACTCCACTTCTCCAGCCTCCTTCTCTTCCAAGTTACAACTGCTAGCCGAATCTTCTCGCACGGCGCCAATTCCTTGAAACCCACATCTTAATCTGTGATCTCTCTTCTTCCAGGCCGTGATTCGCAATGCTCTTCTTTCACGGAGAACTCCCCAGGGATCCGCTTCCCTTTCCACAGTCGCACTAGCGCATCCATCAATTTCTCAAATATCTTGAATCTTCTTCCCAATGTCCGAAGTTCTCCGAATCGCTCTCCCTGTCCTACTTCTCTTCCTCATTGTCCCCCAATGTGACTCGATCTCCCCGCCGCTCAATTGCTCCGACACCGCTAGGCTCTGCACCTCCTTCCTCTCTTTCAAGCCGGGCCCCAACATAACCCTACCTCTGGTTCAGAGCATGTTCGACGTCTTCCCCGAAGACGTCACCGCGGATGAGATCGGCAGCCCCGGCTACCTCTTTGTCCGCAAGAACTGTTCATGCCTCTACGATAACAAGTATCTCGCCAACACCACCTTCACCATGAGAGATCTAGAGGGGCTCGTGTATCCGACGATCTCCGCAGCTTACGGCGGACTCGCCGTCCTACCCAATTCTACCAGGAAGGCGCGTTTGGGCGCAGTGATCTCGTTGCACCTCCTCTGCGGCTGCTCGAGCAGGCTATGGAACTACTTGATGAGTTATGTGATGGAGGAGGGAGATTCAATTGAACTGCTCTCGAGTAGGTTTGGGGTCAGCATGGATGAAATTGAGACGGTGAACGGAATGGACAGTCCCACCGGCATCATCGTCGGGAATGTTTATTATATTCCTCTGAATTCAGGCATGATTTTCGTTTTCCTTCTATCCTGTTGGAAGAAATGCACGAATAGTCAGTCTGTACAGGAAAATTCCTTCTGCCTTAATCTTATGATGAAGTTATATTTGTTAAATTTCTTTAATCTTATAGTATATGAGTTTAGTATTTCTATCCTTTGTCCCATTGTTCTTCTCTGATTGCTTGCTGAAATCTTTAACTGTTTGCCTTTCAGTTCCTGGGAAACCTTATTTGTTGCACAAGGGAATTTCACCAATCACTCATTCAGCACCTGCTCCGGCCTTTTCCCCTAAAATAGGTATGAGCTATCCTCCTCTTGCCATCTTCATTTGTCAATATTTAAGAAATTATTGTTCGTTTTATTCTTGACTTCACCAAGAAGCAATGACACTTGAATTTTTCTTTGTATTTTAATGGGGTAATGTGTTGCTTTTAATAAAGCATTTGATGTGTGGATCCATGGTTGCCTAAAATGCATTAATACTAATTTTATGCGAAAGAATACTAAGTAGTAAATTCAACATTTTAGAGCATACATTACCACAATGGAGAAAGAATACTAAGTAGTAAATTCAACATTTGATCCGTTGCGTTGAGTAAAGCCCTTGGTCATCGTCCATTGTGTTGAGGTGTTTCCCTTTTGAATACAATTATGGAGCTCCACAAGAGTGGGGGTCCTGGGGGATCCCACGACCTTATCTCACAAGGTATCAAAATGACCCATTAAGGGCCGAGATATGACAAATATGCTCTCCTCTTCATCCCGGCGTGACAGTGCATTAGATCCCTTGTTAAGGCATCCCACATGATATTCCACTGTATAGTCCAATTGCAAAAGTTTGCTCACCTAATGTTACTGTGGAACGGTGGCCAATTTCTGTTCAAATAGGTACTTCAATTTGTAATGATCTATCCGAATGATGAGCGACCTTCCCCATTGATATGACCACCAATGATGGATGACCTTGTGAGCTCAATAAGCTCTTGTTCATATTTTGGTAATTTCATATGATGAGCTGTGAGTTTGCTGCTGAAGGATGCAATGAGGGTGCTTCCCCTGTTAGAGGACATCAATGCCACATCCGAAAGAGACACTCAATTTCAAAAGTCTTGTGAAAATTTGGTAAATGGAATATCATGATTGAGGAAAGAACATCTTGCAGGGCCTGCAATGCCTAATGGGTGGTCATTGTCCACTGGAAGGATCCCTACTGTGAAGATTGGGGCTTGTAGTCTAGCTGGATAGAAGTCATTCGGGCTAGCAACGTTTAGAACTATTTTAGGTATTCATCCTAGCTTGCTTCAATCAAATGAGGTCGCCCAAGGTATTACTGCATAGTGGTGGACTGAGGTGCATATCACAAAAGTGCCTGAAGTCTTCCCAGTGCCTGTGCAGGTCCTCCAGTAGGAGTTGTGCGTACCATAGTGGGATGATCCCACTAAGTGATAGGCCACTAGTCTGATCCATTCTGCCCACCAGATTCGTTGATGAAGAAAGATCTGTTTACAACATGTAAATCATTCCGTTGTATCTTTTTTATCGTTGAATAAAGGGAAATCCAACTTCACATACCACAAAATATTGTCTAGGTCACCTTTAAGTGGAGGCCGAAGTGAGATCCTCAGGAAGGTTCAGATGTTGTCCCTCGTACTGATTTGGAGGGTCCCAATTCTTTCGGGTTGGTTGTTGATGTTTCAGGAGAGTTGACCCCATGATTCTGTTGTGTGCTCGCCGGAGTAATGGTTGGAGATGGAGGGGATACTTTGGAGCTGGAACTATGATTGCCTTGGAGGGGCTTGCTCAGGAGGAGAGAGCTACCAAATTCTCTTGCACAAGAAAAAGGAGAACATAATATTTCTTTTGATCCCTTTATACAAATCACAATTACCTTTAAATAGGCTACAAGAATATTTAAACTGCAAACCCTAACCATTTAACAACGAAGCACAACTAATAATAATAATAATAGACACTAACGATATAATAACTAGGCACGTTACTCGTGACCCATAACATCTCACCCCACCTTCAAATTTAGCTCCTCAAGCTCGAATGAAGATCGATCAAATTGATCATCAGGCTCCTTTAATTCGTGCCAAAATAACTCCTTGTAGTGCGTCGTTGTAGCACTGGCTGCAAAGAGTGACAAGCTTTCTTCGTACTCACCGATTTCAAGGATGATGGTGATGGTGTCAGTAGGTTGTTATGTGGTTGAGATAGTACCGAAGAGTAGCCCGCAACATGATCTTGAAATGATTGAAGTAGTGGTGGAGAATAATCCGCAAATGTCCGAGAACTACTCCGAGTCATCTCAAAATTCATACGAGTGAGGAGAGTGTCCGCAACGATCTTTGCACAGTCAAAGTACTGCAGTGGGGAGTCCATCTGAATGAGCACCACACTAGGCGTCAATTGCTGGAGGAATGAACCAGGATATCAGCTAGGTTCATTGGATCAATGCGTATAAGTGGCGGTGGAGATGCTTGACTGCTACTAGCTTGGCCACAGATTAGAACAATGGTGGTTATAAGATCATTGAGCTTATATGAGAGGGTGACAATGTCTTCCCGACGACATGCGTTGACTTCTTGAAATCATGGGGATGTTAGGAACATTTGCATCATGTTCCTTAGTGTACTCATTTGATCGGATGAGTCCCCCCTAATTAAACAAATAAATTAATTAGTGACTAATTAATCAGGATTGAATTTACTAGGTGCTGGTCTTCAGGTGAAAAGCAACGATAACTCGATAGGGCTTGCTCTGGGCTCGAAGTAGGGCGGAGGAAACATGCGTGCAAACAGAAAAAATGCATTGCGCTGTGGGAAATGTCGAAGGCGACAACTGGATTCACTGGCTGTTGTGACTTGTAGGGCTCGAACAGGAAGGAGGCGCTGCGCTGTTTCTGTTTGTTGTTCGAGGGGGGTGAATCAAAGCGCTGAGGGAGGTGTCATGTGACATTGATGAAGCCGAGGCGGGAGATGAAATGTTGTCTGCGATGCGGAAAGCGTTTACGTTTGAGCGCCGATGGTTTCGATGAAACGACGACGTGCAGAAGAAGGCGATGTCCCATACGTAAGAAGACGACGCCCCGCGTGGAAGTAGGTTGTGACTCGTTTTTGGTGGAGCGTTAGGGTTGAGCAGGTCAATGACAACGGCTTCGGCGAAAGAGGATGATTGAAGGTGCTCTGATAACAAGTTGTTGTGTGTTCGCAAGAGTAGTTTCCGGAGACGGAGGGGGTACTTTGGAGCCGGAACCGCGAGTGCCTAGACGGGCTTTACTCGAGAAGAGAGAACTACCAAAAATATCTTACACAAGACAAATGAGAATAAAATAATTCTTTTTATCCCTTCATACAAATCATACTTGCCTTTAAATAGAGTACATGACTATTTAAATTCCAAACCCTAACCATCTAACAACTAAGCACAACAAATAATAACAGACACTACTAGGCCTGTCCCCTGTGGACTATAACAAATTCTTCCTTGAAAATGGTCCCTCGGAGGGTGGAAACCGCCCATTGGCACTTCTCTGATGACATGGTGGTGGACAGTTTGCAGATGGGGGGTCATACGACCTCCTGTGTTATGAAAGGCGCGCCTGAGGCACCAGGCGCACCGAACCTCTTCTCTATAAGGCAGATGCGGGCGAGGTGCCCTAGGCGCGCCTCAGTTTGCGTCTTGGGCGTGCCTATGCGCGCCTCGGGCGTGCCTTGCTTCATTAGCATAATTTTTTAGCCTAGTAATTTCTGAAATCTTATTTTTTAATGCTAGTTATTTTTGTGGGTGTGATATATACAATTCTAGTGTGTTGATATGGTGGTAGAATTATTTTATGTGTTTTTTTAATGTTTAATAAGCTATATTTTATCTTTTTTTTTTCATTTTTGCGTCTCACGTGCCTCGAGCGCACGCCTGCGCCCAGGCTCCAGGACCTCTTTGCGCCTCGATGTGCTTTGCGCCTTTAATAACTTAGGCAACTTCATCATGGGCGGCGACCAGGATGCCTGGTGCGGAAAGGGGACACAATCAGGCTGCGATCCCGCTACTGATGGGATTATCACATGCGACTGATCGGTGGGAGATTGACCAGATCCCTCACTTGGAGCTCCTTTTGGCTCCAATGACCCCGATGAGAGTGAGTCCAACGTGCATACATTGTGGCTACTGGCTAGGGCAGCAGGATGCCTCACGTCGCTTTCCGCGGAATCGATGCTGACTTTGGTGAGCATTTCTTTGATATCTCCGAGTTGATCTGATTCAACATCCATGACAAGCGACTCTGATACCACAATATTCGAAACCCGAGATTGCGATCTTTTCATGTGGCAATGGAGAACTGGATCGAATTCGAAGCTCTTTTCCTTATCCTCCTTCCCTCGGTAAACCTTGGGATGGTCTATGATGAAAACCCTAGCTAGGAGGAGGAGAGGGATAGTGAGGAAAAGTGGAGATGAGTAAATTATGGTATAAACTTTCCCAAAAAATCCCTTACTTAGAAGATGTAATAAAACTAAACTTCTGGAAATGGAATATGTTGAGGTGGATAAAATATTGCAAAAGCCTCATGACTATGTTATGGGTTATTATGATTATCTCTATTATTTATGTCTAGGTATTATCATTATGTAAGGGCCTCGAGCACTGTGCCCAGTATTAGGTGTCATTATTGTTGTTTGTCTCTTTATTTGTTGTAAGCCTATATTAAGGCATATGGAGGGTTGTAATGGGTAAGTAAGAAGAAGTCTATTTCCTATCTATTGTGTGTGAGATCTTGGTGGCTCTCTCCTCTAACGAGCAACCGCAGCCAAGGCTCCGTTGTATCCTCCATCACCATCATCTCCACCTCCGATCACTACACCGGCCACCGCTTGAATAGGTTCGTAACAACTTTGGTATACGAGTTTTCCGGTCTTTCCCTACATTGTTTCGATCGGATCGCTACCGTCACTACTTCAACACTCCACTTCTTCGCCACTCCTTCGACGACGCTTCTCTGTCACTACTCCCCGCGCAACACTGGCTTCAACTGCACACGTTTGCTTTCAGGAACACTCGCCTGTTACTTGTTTCGAGCCCAGTGCCCCTTGCCTCCCTCGAAACTGTACACGCCTCTTGCTTGTTGAAGGAGTCAGCGCCTTTTTACGTTAATTTAATTTGCCAGCTGCTCCATCGAGTTGCCAGAACCGCATACCCCTTACTTCTCGAGCCCTGTGTGGATGTAGACATCGCCTATTTATTCCCTCAGCTCTCAGGTCAAGCCAAGGAAGCAAAACAACAAGCTCATTGCAATCAAAGAAAATTAATTTATCTCTCCTCGGGGCTTCCCCACGCCATCAACTTGTGTTATTGTACCACCATTGAGTGATGACGTGGATCTTGCGGCACCTCCCAAATAGCCTCTTCCGAGCAATCCAGCCGTCTCGTCACCCGCTCCTTATCCCGTGCTACCTCCATCCACAATATGGGAGATTCAGTTGACTTCTTTGATACTATGAACCGGCTACACACAGTTATTTCTGTCATGGATGCACGCCTTCAAGATATAGAAACACGCTTTCGGGACGCCAACGCATGTCATCAGGACGACATGGAAACCCTCACCACCAAACTTAATGGACTAACATCATCACCTCCCGTAGTTACCACCTCACCTACGAATCACACTAATAACAGTCAAGTCCCGCTTCCGCCACGAGACACCTCCACTTACTCTTTTATGTCATGATGCGGCTATTCTGCCTTGCTATACCCGACTGGAATTCCCTACCTACAATGAAAAAATTGATCCTTTGAGTTGGCTCACCAGGTGTGAGCAATTCTTCAGCCACCAACAAACTCTGGCAGTTGAACGACTTCCTTTGGCCTCCTTCCATCTTCTCGACTCGGCTTCCTTTGGGTCACTCATCTCCTCGCTGATCAGCCAGGTCTTGCATGAGACGACTTCAAACGACTTAGCAACCTGCGATTCGGCCCCCCATCCACAGTACCCCCTCGGTGCCCTCACAACTCTACGCCAGACAGGCTCGGTGGACAACTACCTGGAGCAGTTTCAACTTCATCTAGCACATGTCCCACTTTTCCCAGAGATGCAGATCGCCATCTTCACTGCAGGACTTCGCGATTGCCCTCGACTAAATGTCGAATTTGTGGCCCCGCCAGACTTAGTGACTGCTATGAGTCTGGCCCGATTATGGGACCATCGCCTCCAGCTGGCGCAGGAAGCCTACTTGCACGATATCAGCACTCCGTAGGGCCATACCGAGGGTCAGGCCGCTCCTCCAATCTGTCGCTTATCTCAGGCCGAGATGTTGGAACGGCGTGCTCATGGACTATGTTTCAATTGCGACGACCATTACACTCGCGGACACAAGTGCAAAAAGCTTTTCTACCTGCACGCCGAAGACTCTGACGAGGAGGGCGTCAGATGAAGCTTTCACCATTATCCATCCCCCTTGAGCTTGAGGTCAAACTCATTTTGGACGGCAGGAGATATGTTATGGGCTATTATGATTATCTCTATTATTTAGGTGTCTAGGAAGTTATCATTATGTAAGGGTCTTGAGCACCGGGCCTAGTATTTGGTGTCATTATTGTTGTTTGTCTCTTTATATGTTGTAAAGCTATATAAAAGCATATGGAGGGTTGTAATGGGTAAGTAAGAAGAAGTTTTTTTTATTATCTATTGAGTGTGAGATCTTGGTGGTCCTCTAACGAGCAACTTCGCTTAGGCAGCTGCGGTCAAGGCTCTGTTGTATCCTCCACCACCATCATCTCCACCTCTGACCACTACTCGGCCACCGCTTGAATAGGTCCGTAACAGACTACTATCTTCTTTCTGCTGGTAAATGGACTTCCCCAAAACACTTCTGTAACATGTTCCATTTGTTTCTCCTGAACTATCCCTTTTATCAATCTTCATCGGCCAGGTTTATTTATATTTCTTTGGGGGGGGGGGGAACAGTACTACATTCTGTTATTCTTTTCATCCTACCTGTTACAGCAACTGGACATCTCATATAGGTCAGAAGATCTTTTATTTCAGTACCCAGAGCACATGTGCTTGTCTCGTTTCTTTGTTTCTTATATTTGGGTGTTATAGAGACCTGGTTATTTTAACATTTGACTGTTGACTTTTTTTTGCAGGAAATGCAGAAAATCATTCTACTAAGTTTCCTTTTCTGTGGGGTATTGGAAGCATTGGAGTTGGTGTTTTCCTGATCGTCTTTGCAGTACTTTTGTGTCTCACATTCAAATCCTTCAAATTTTGGTCTCCAAGTTGTCATAGACAGTATCCAGATCAACCAAACCCACATAAATTTCAGATTCTCAAAAGTAGCAGTTTTTGTTATGCCTCAAGAAGATTTCTTTGCTTTAAATCTGAAAATTTCAAGCATTCAACTCGAGATTCTGGTGATCGCCATGCCAATATTCCCAATGGTGGTACATATCATTTTTATTCTACTTAAATATCATTTTCCAGCCAAGTATATTATTATTCTATCCGCGGGTTATTTATTACCTTAAGTTTTCATGATAATAAGATCAAATGGAGAAGAAAAATAAAGTTATATCTATAAGATTGAATTCATTTATTGTCAACAGACAAACTGCATTCCTTCCCAGGCATAAAATTCTTTTTTGTTTAATGCATTTATGTAAAAAAGATGATAATGATGACTTAACATATCTATATGAAATATTCTAGGCATGGTAGAAATTAGCGTCAAGAATTCTTCCTATGTGGGATGTGGCATGGGACCTAAGTTCTATACGGTCTTCATTCTGAACTAAGCAAAGAACAATTATAGCTATTAGACTTTGGAAAGTTAAGGGCAGAACTAGAAACTTTATATTTTTAGGGCATTCTCCTGGGGAGGATCCCGATATCTAATTGGCCAAGAGAATCACTGATCCAATGGATTGATGAACTCTGTATGCCGGTGCTGTGCTGGTGAAGTGATATTTCATCAGCAGGACTTATTAGAATTTTGTTATTTTAACATATCTAAGTCATTGATGTATAAAAGTACCCTTTGGTTTAATATTAATACAAATAAGATTTCACACCTACTTGCTGTCAGAGCCATTTGCATTAGCTGTATTCTCCCCTCCACGTGTTTTCCCCTCTAGCAGTCTGCAGCCTATCTTTCTGATACTGGTGCCGCTTTCTTCTCTACGAAGTAGCCTCCTCCTTACCTCAAACCTCCAAGCTTCGCCTCTATATCCTTGTTGAAGATTTGCGCTCGCTTGATAAGTTGTTAATGCCAAAATCCGAATGCTGAGCACAAACTTTGTAAGCTAGATGCTATGTGTTAGAAGTATGGTAAGGAGCGGCAAAGATCCCACAAGAGTTACTGATTGAGATCGCCGGCCACACACGTGTATTTTTCGCAGGAGACGGTGATCTGCTACCCGTTCGGACGATCTGAGTCCACGGATGTGTCCGGACGGCCGCTCCGAGTCTTTTTCATTTATTATTTTACTTATTCGAGTTGTATTTGACACCCGATTGGCTCGGATGATATGAGCCGTCCAATTCGAGCGCCCTATTTTAGTTATGACTTATTTGTGCATGCAGGGAGCCAGCTATGGGAGGAGATTGTGGTTTTAGTTTCCTTTTGGAACCGTTGATCTTTGCTTCTCCCGGTGCGACGTCGAGAGAAAACCTTGGTGCGACTCTAGGGTACTTCCTTCTTCCCCTCCCAAACCTTCCTCGAGCCTTCAACCTTTTGGAAACGTCGATCTCTGCTTTTCCCGGTGTGAGCCAATTCATGTTACTTACAACTATATGATTGTCATCTAGATGATTGGAGTATGCAGATGCGATCAACTCAATTTTTCTTATTTTTATGTATTTTCTTTAGTTTTAGATATTTGTTTTGTTAAGCGCGATGAGCTGATGATTATGGTAGTGAATCACGCTTAATTTAGGCATAAAGGCATATATATGAGAGTTTCGAGGGGTTTCAATGCATAGATGTTTTAATTAATGATTTCAGAAGTGATGTTCTCGGCATATAAATGATTTCCCTTCCTTTGTCAGTGTCAAAGACACGATGCCAACCATCTCATATCGTTGTTAATATCCCTCAGTTGTATTGGTGCCACCCCTTCCTTTCCACTGAACCGTGCGGTTCGTTTGATTGGGTTTATTAAAAACCCCTTTGTATTGGGTCATACATATATATGGGTTTTTTTTGGTTCACTCTAGGGCATAGAAAAAACCAGCGGCTACTCCACGACTCCAGATGAGAGCGGCGAATCTAGGGAGACGACTATAGCGGAAGGGCGGGAGATAGGGCTTTGGCCTGAGTAGTGAGTATTTTGGCCTAGGCAAGACCTTCCGTCTAGTCTAAGAGGAAGAGGGAGTTCGGTGGTGTCTTGATCAATCTCCGTTCGAGGTTGTTTTGGAGTGTGAGGCCGGTGGTGTCTTGATCGTCGGCGAGTCCAAAACCTTGGCGCTCTAGATTTTATTGTTCTAGCTCTCTCATCCTCTGCACTTTATCTGATTATAGTAGATCTTCTCTGGTGCTTGCCCCGTGAATCTAGGAGTTTTCTCCGAATCACGTAAATTTCGCGTCGTCTGTGCTTGTTCCCTTTTGCACTGTTTTTTACATTTAATATCTCGTGGCTCTAATACTATGTCGTTAATCCGTTGCGCACTCCTCGACGTTGCGATATCGCTGCGATTTCATAACAATTGGTATCAGAGTCAGGTTCCGATCCTCAGAAATCTGCAATCAAAAGAGATGACAACGAAGTTTGAGATTTCTAAGTATGATGGTAAGATCGACTTCGATGTATGACAAAAACGGATCAAGACGGTTCTCGTTCAGTAAAATCTCCATAAAGCACTTCTTGGCAAGAAGTTCAGGAAAGATGGAGACGAATAAAAGGAATTGGATCTGAAGGTCATCAGTACAATCTAGTTGTGCTTAATAGACGAATTAATGTACAATGTACTCGACACCGAGCTACGTCAGATCTGTGACAGAATTGGAGGAGCTTTACATGTCAAAGTCACTCACGAACAAACTCTATATCAAGAAGCAATTATACAGTTTGAGGATGTTCAAAAGTACTCAGTTGCCAGAGCATATGAATGTGTTCAACAAGCTCGTCTCTCAATAGCGTAGTATAGACATGAAGGTTGAAGAAGAAAGATCATGCTCTTCTTTTGCTGTCCTCGTTGCCGAAATCCTTTTGATCACTTAGTCACCACGATCCTTTACGAAAAGGATACCCTGAAGATAGAAGAGGTGATGACTACGCTGCTGTCAAATGAAACAAGAAGCAAGTCAAGTTCGAGCATCGGTAAAGGTCTACTGGTGAAGAGCAATGACCCGATCAGAGGCAGATCTAGGGATAGGGGAAAGATGGGAAATATGCCCAGGTCTAAGTCTAAAGGCTAAAGCAACAAGTGTCATTGCTGCAAGGAAGATGGACAATGGAAAGCTAACTGTTCAAAGAAGAAGCTCAAGGAGAGGCAACACGAGCCACAATCTCAGCAACGACATCCAACAATAAGAGCGATGCTGATGTACTTCATGTCTCATCCAGTCTCGATACAACAGATGCATGGATCTTGGATACTGCATGCTCTTATCACATGTATCCAAACAAAGAATGGTTCTACAACTTCAGGTCATATGATGGCAAATGTGTTCTGATGGGAAACAATTTAGAGTGCAAAACGCTGGGGATTTGAAGTTTCAGGATCAAGATGTTTGATGGAACTGTTAGAACACTCACAGATGTCAGATATGTTCCCGATTTAAAAAAGAGTCTGATTTCTGTAGGTACTTTGGAGGTGGCCGGATACTCCTACACATGTGATAATGGCTACTTGAAGGTCAAGAAATGCGCTTTAGTGGTGATGAAAGGAGAGCGGTCAGATACTTTTTCCAAATTGATTGACACTACAATAGCTGGATATGCAATAGTTTCTATGTCGACAGGTGATGAATCCTCTTTGCTATGACATGTCAGGCTTGACCACATGAGTGAGAGAGGGTTGTTTGAGTTACATAAGAAGGGCCTGCTGAAAGAGGTCAAAACGTGCAAGCTTGAATTCTATTAGATGTGCATTCTCGGGAAACAATGCAAGGTGAAATTTGTGACGTCTGTTAGGTTTTTGTTTTTTTAATGTTATGATTGTATGTCACTCCTATATATAGTGGAGTGCCTATTATTTTATCATTAATTAATGAAAATCTCTCCTTTCAACATGGTATCAGAGAGAGCGACACCCTAACTGCTCTCCACCGCCCTAGCATTCTCGATCCCGCGCCGCCTTCAATCGGTCCACCGTCTCGACCCCCCCCCCCCCCGCTCCGCTCGCACAGCAACGTCGACCCACTTCCGCTCGGTCCCTTCCGGTTCACCTCGACCCACTTCCCCCCTGCTTTGGCTCTTTCGCTCCGCCCAACCCGTCTGTTTTTTTCCCTGGACACCAGATCCCGTGGAGGATGTGCTCGTGAGGCTGTTTCCGGGTTTCTGGTGTCTACTTCTTCTGCGTGAGGGGATGACTGCCCCCGTTCCCTTCTCTCCCTTCCTCGACTTGCTTGTCGAGATTAAGTGAGTACTTCTCTTTCTATGGGAAGTTTTTAGGGATTTGCCCCTTTCTTACCATTTGTGCTTCTTCCAGCGGTTTCTATCCTTAGATTGCTATGGACGAGAGTGTTGAATCTCCAACTTTGTCCTCTGGTGTGCGCATTGAATCCACACCGATGTCGGCTTTGGGCTCCAACCACGTCCTTCACGACCAAGGAACTCCTCAAATTACCACCATGAAGCTCGATGACATTAATTATCTCATGTGGGCTCGGTCTATCACTCTTGCTCTCAAAAGCCGCCATATATTTGGCTATGCTTCCGGCACTACAACAACCCCCATCCTGCCTCTATCGAATGGTCTCAATGGGAGTTCAAAAACTCCATAGTCATGTCGTGACTTCTCAAATCTATGCAAGAGAGCATTGCTCAGAATTACCTGTTCTTGGATACAACGGTAGATATTTGAAAAAGAGTTGAGGTTACCGATTCCTGTCGGGGGAAATGCCACTCAGATCTTTCAACTTCGCCGACGGATTTGCCTCTTGCGGCAAGACGATCGTTCTCTTTCCTCCTATTACCTGGAATTTACTCAGCTCTACCAGGAGTATGATCACTTTGGTGCTCTCAATCTTGTCTCCCTACAAGATGAGATTCTTGTTCGGGCTCGCGAAGAATGCAATCGGATCTTTAAATTTCTCCATGGTCTGCATCGGGACTTTGATAAAATTTGTGTCTAGATCCTTGGCCGTACTCCTCTTCCCTCCCTGCCGGAGGTTTTCAGTCTTGTTCAACAAGAATTCGACCATTGCTAGACTCTACATACCGACATTACTGCTCTTGGCGCTCATGTTCGCCCTGGTGGGCGTCCTCCTCGTGACTTACTGCCCAAGTCCGGGGAGAAAGATCATCTCCTTTGTGATTATTGCGGGAAGACGCGTCATACAAGAGACATCTGTTTCAAGCTCCACGACTTTCCTCCTCCCAAAGGGGGCCCTGCTACTCGTGGCGGTCGTGGTTATGGTCGCTCTCTGGGCCGTCATCCCTTATCCCGCTTTGCTTATCTCTCTGATGCTTCTGCTAATGCGTCTTCTAGGTTGCCCCTCCTGCTCTCTCCTCCGATGAAATTCTTTCCTTTCGTCGTCTGATGCACGACCATTCCTCCGAGGCTTCTGCTTCATCCTCCTCCTATGCCCACCAGGGGTCCTCGGGTGCTCATTCTTCTACCAGCCACCACCCCGCCCAGTGGATCATTGACAGCGGGGCGACCGATCATATGACTGGCGCTGCTTCAGGTTTTGCATCCTACTCTCCTTTGTTGGGTCGTGACAAAGTGAGTGTTGCTGGTGATTCTTTTTCATCTATTGTTGGCAAAGGAACCATTCCCTACTCTTCCCTCACCCTCTCGTCTATTCTTCATGTTCCTAAGTTTACTCGAAATTTTCTTTCTATTAGTCAATTAACTAATTCTATGCATTGCTCAATGACTTTTTTCCTTTCTTCTTGCGTCTTTCAGGATCTGACGACGGGAAGGTAATTGGCCCTGGTAAATTGTGCGATGGACTGTATCTGTTTGACCCCTCCAGCTCGGCTCCTGCCCCTCCTCTGCGGGATCTTCATGTGGCTTCGTCTTCTACTTTGTTTTCCTGGCACTATCGCCTTGGACATCCCTCTATCTCTGTTATGAAATTCTTGTTTCCTGCTATGTCGGCCTCTATTCTTAATACTTTTAGTTGTGATGTATGTGAACTAGGTAAGCACAAGCAAACGTCTCTTCCTCGGATGTCCCCTCCGTGTGCTACACCTTTTGAAATTATTCATTTTGATGTTTGGGGCCCTAGCCTGGTTGCTTCTATTTCTGGGTACAAATGGTTTGTCATTTTTATTGATAGCTTTTCTCAATGCACATGACTTTATCTCATGAAAAGCAAATATGATTTGTTTCCTTTATTTCAGCATTTTCATACAATGGGTTACCACCCAATTCAATATCACTGTGAAAATATTGCGAAGTGACAATGTCCGTGAATACACTGATTCTCTCTTTGGACGCTACCTGTGTGACTTGAGTATCTCTACCAAACTTCGTGTGTGTATACTCCTGCCCAGAATGGGGTCACTGAGCGTAAGAATTGACACCTCCTGGAGGTTGCTCGTTGTTTATTACTTCAGATGCACCTACCCAAATATTACTGGGGTGACGCGGTCCTCACGACTACACATCTCATTAATCGATTGCTAACTCGTCTCCTAAACCACAAGACTCCGTTAGAAACTCTCAATATCCCTTCTAGTGAGCTCACGTATCTTTGGATGCATGTGTTTTGTCCATATGCACTACACCTCCAAGCTTGACTCCCGGGCGCTTCGGTGTGTATTCATTGGATACTCAAACGCTCAAACAGGGTATAAATGTTTTCATCCCGTGACCCAAAAGACGTTTGTCACCATGGATGCCACTTTCCGTGAATTACTGAAGCTCTTTTCAGGGGGAGACTGTTATCATGGAAGTGAGCTCCCCCGCTATTCCTTTACATATATCTCCTTCATATCAGTCTACCGTCTTCCCTCCTACTATCACACATGTGGCCCCGCAGCCGCTGGTGGTTCTGCCGCCGCCTTTGCCTCCTTGTACTACTCCTCCTTTGCATGTTTATTCTCGTCGGCGAAGGGGCACAAATGGTCAGCTTCTGCACACTATACTTGAAGCCACACCTGATCCGTCTACCGGTCCTCATGGTAATCGTGCTTCCACCCTACATCCCTTATCTCATTATGTGTCTTATGACTCATTGTCCTCCCGATATAAAGCCGTTGTCACTTCTCTATCCTCCATCTCCATGCCCTCTTCGTGGCAGGAAGTTCTGGGACATCAAAAGTGGAAGGATGCTATGCGGGAAGAGATGATTGCCCTTGAGAAGAATTACACATGAGACCTTGTTGATCTCCCTCAAGGCAAGACCGTGGTTGGATGCAAGTGAATTTTTTCGGTGAAATAGAACCCCCAAAGCCTTATGAATCATTACAAGGTTAGGTTGGTGGCTAGAGGATACACACAAACGACCGAGATTGATTATCAGGAAACCTTTGCCCATGTTGCAAAGATGAATTCTATCCGGATTTTGCTCTCGTGTGCTGCCTGCAAAGAGTGAAGTCTCAGCCAGTTGAACGTGAAGAACGCCTTCCTCCATGGAGATTTGGCAGAGGAAGTTTATATGGCGCTACCTCCTGGTTTCATCTCTGAGGGATCTGCGAGAAAGGTATGCAGATTGAAGAAGACTCTATATGATTTAAAACAATCCCCGAGGGTTTGGTTTGGAAGGTTCCAACGAGCAATGGTGAATTTAGGGTATACTCGGAGTACTGCTGATCATACCCTATTTGTTAAGCATAAACAAGGGAAATTGACGGTGTTGATAGTCTATGTGAATGCCATTATAATAATCAGGGATGACATGAAAGAAATCAAAAACCCGAAGACAAAATTGACCAGTCAATTTGAGGTAAAAGGATCTTGGGAACATCAAGTACTTCCTTGACATTGAGGTTACCAGATCCAAACATGGTATCTTTATCTCTCAGAGGAAGTACATCCTTGACCTGCTGGAGACTACGAGGATGAGTGTGTGCAGACTTGCTGACACCCCCATTGAAACAAACCATGAATTGGGAATGGATGTTGGAGAATCTATCACGGATATCAATTACTTTCAACGGCCGGTGGGGAGACTCATCTACCTATCTCATACTCGCCCGGATATCTCATATGTTGTTGGAGTTATCAGCCAGTACACACACACTCCCAAATCACCCCACTTGGATGCTGCACATCAGATTCTCAGTTATCTCAAAACTTCACCGGGACATGGCATCTTGTTTGTTAACCCCAAATCCTGTGACGCCGAAGAAGAGCATCCAAAGGAGGCGGACATTCCATACAAGCAGTGGTTCTCAGAGTTCGCCGACCTTTGGGCGGACACTCCGGAGTGCTTGCAGACACCCCTGGGAGCGCGGCAATATTCGGTAAGGACAACCAACAGACGACCCATGAGCGGCTTCTCAGGGCACAGTCCGGGAGCTCCAGTCAAGAGTACGCGCTGACGTTATGACCAAGCCTGCACGGACTCCTCCTTTTTGATCCAGCTCGAGCAGCGCCGCGTGGTTTAGTGCAGCCTCTTCTTTTATTCTCTGCCGCCCGACTATTCGTGCACCTCGGGCGGCTGCGCGTTTAATGTCACGATTTATAAGGCATTTAATGCCTGTCGGTTCGTGAACCGTCCACGCAGTCTACCCTCTAGTATAAAGGGGGACCAGGTGTGAGGCCCCTTTTCAGACCCCACAATAATTATGTATCTAAGCTACTTTCAAGTCATTCGTCCCAGGATAAAGTAAGGAGAGTGATCACAAATAAAACACATCATAAAAACGTACCTCATACCTTGCGTCGTTCTACTACAAGTCCTTACTATTCTTCCTCGGTTATTTTCACTTTGTTTTGAGTAGTTAGAGTCACTTCAGTTACCTGAACAAAATTGACGACGGGCTTAGTCATAAAAATATGACTAAGGGAGGAATATGCCTCTTTAATTGCTGTACATACAAATAAGAAGGATTTCGTATAACATTTAATGTTGGAGTTCTATAATAACCATTTCCTTTGTAGGTAATTAAACTATGAAGCATCAGTACAAGAAAGATTGTATGGACATGCTAGTAGCTATATAACAGCATAAGCAATTGTAAGACAATAAGTAATAACAAGGTAAATGATCATATTTTACAATAGTAGTTTTAGCATTTAGGAAATATTAAGAGTAGTTATATTCAGTATCTATGTTTCAGTACTGGCACAAGTAAACTATGAAACAATGTATTCATATAACACATTTATATAAGCAACATGGTAGAGTGAAGAAAAACGGTTATGGGCACATTTGTAGTAATGTATCAATGTAACAATTAACATTATACGTTCTTATGTTTGTAGTATATGTGATTTAACAATGTATCAGTGTAACCGTATAACCGTATAAGATCTGATGTTTGTAATTTATGTAACATGAAACAGTGTTAAGATCTCATCTTTTAAGTTAGGTAATGTTAAGGGTAACTGTTACAGTGTCAGTATCCATGTTTCAAAATTTCAGTCTTTGGGCCGACCCCTTGGGGTCTACAGTGTCCAAATCAGCACGTTCAACACGCGTTTATGCCTTTCGGCCAACTGATTTGACAAACCATCAGTATCATTTATGCGCATTTATATTCAGTCGTACCCTTAACATTGTCATGCATCGATGCATTTTCATTTATTTTAGTTGTATGCAATTCATTAATAGACATAAGGTTGTTAACTTATTAATCCCCTCAAAAGTTTAATCACTTGTTTGTCTTTGTCATGACCATACATAATAGCGATAATAATTATCAGTGATATAAAAAGAATTCATGCTTTCACAGACAACATGTATATAATTGATATCTTTTAGTAATGGTGCACATAATTAAAAGTATAGAAATAAAACATAAATTAAACAGGTAGTGCTCACCATCAATTTCCTTCCTTTTATCGCATCTCATGTCATCGTCGCGTCTATTTTGAGATGTCATCCTTCGCGATGTCTGTATTTAAGAATCGTATCATTAGACACTTTTTTATCGGGGTTGCAGCTCTTTATAGTTATGGCGTTTACATTTGAATACTTTTATCATGAAATCAAACGAAATCTGATCTTATAACCCAACAACACTCTATTTAACATCAATCAAAAGAGATACATGCCCTGCAACAATCAGCTGTACACAACAAGGATTTCGATTGAACCCCAAAGCTAGCTTTGAGTTTACTAATAGATTTGCCTCAGATCTCTAACAACAACTATAACTGAAAGGAGGAGCAGTAGTAATCGGCTAAAAGCAGTAAAAATCCCCCAATAGTTATTAGATTTGGCTCAAATTACTTAGCAATACCCACAATGTTACGCCCCCGGACGGATCCGAAGGCGACAACGGGGCTGAACCAACTGGTTCAGCCCCCACTCTATAGATGGCGGCCCTCGGGGGGGCTGAACCCACCCGGTTCAGCCCCAATTGGGGCCGGCCGGCCTCCTTGGCCGGCCGGCCTTGGTCCGGGTATAAATATACCCGGATCCTCCTTGGGGGGATCAAACAAGATATTTTACAAGGTATTCCTTTCTCCTCTCTAACCCTAGCCGTCTTCCTCTCTAACCCTAGCCGTCTTCCTCTCTAGATCTCTCTTCTCTTTAGTGGATTCATAACATTTGGTATCAGAGGATTCTTCCTCCCAAAATTTTTTCGTTCCCGCTAGCATCCAGCTCACATCCAGGCGCTGCTCGACTTCGTTCGGCCAGCTCTCGCATCGACGACTCGCCAGTCGACTTCGCTCCGTCACAGATCTCGCATCGACGATCCCGACCGATTTCGCATCCAGCCAGTTTGCCGATCCAGCTGTTTCCAGCCAGTTGTTGCTGCTTCCGCTCGACGACTCCAGCACGCCCGACGCTCGACGACTCCCGACTCCCGCGTCGATCCTTCCGCGTCGAGTCCCGCTCGCCTTCCACGTCGATCCGTGCGTCGATCCCTCGCGCCGACCGCTCGGTCGCGTCTGCTCCCTCCGCTGCATCGATCCCGCTGCCGCATCGCTCGATCCAGGCGTCGATCCCGCTGCTGCATCGCATCCAGGCGTCGATCCCGCTGTTGCGGCCTCTGCCGCATCCTGCTGCATCCCGCTTCATCGACGACTCCCGCGGTTGCTGCCTCTGCCGCATCCTGCTCGCTTTCCGTCAACCGCTGCTTCTAGTGTTGCATCCGATTGCGCCTCCAATTGTTGCAACTTCACGCACGCTCCCACCATGGTGACTCGCACCCAAGAAGACTCCAATCGGCTCGCACATCTCGAAGAAAAATACACTGGTCTGACTGACACCGTGGAAGCCCTCGCCGATAAGTTAACGGCATCGGAGAAACATCTCGAAGAGAAATTGGATACCCGCATGGACGAGCTTAAAAATATGTTGACTCAACACCTTAAAGGAAAAGGTGTGGTGGGCGAGACCAACACAGTACAGTTTCCCCTTCCTACTCCAGCCTCCGAGCACGACGACCGAGCCTCTAGCCTCAATGGGGGGCTTGGAATTGATGGTGAAAGGGGAGGAGGCTCACGCCGACCACCGGTATGGTCCGGGGCCACCCCGTTGGGTGGAATCGCCGCGTCTGCTTTGGATTTCCCTCCTCACCGCGAAGACCGCCAGGAGGACCAACGACCCCACGGGCTGGGGTACACACCCCGTGATGGGCTCCTCCCTATTCCAGGAGCACCGGGACACGCCTCGGGCGGATGGGAGTTTAGATCGCCTTTCTTGGGAAACCCCTATGGAGAGGATTGGGGGTACCCACATGTGGCCGCTGATCAACGGCTACCGCGTCGACACTGGCAAGAGTACGGAGGACTTGGGCAACAACTACCACGCGCTTATATGCCGCCGAAGATTGCCCACATGAACTACCCCAAGTTCAAGGGAGGTGATGCACTCGAATGGGTCCAAAAGGCAGAGTTATTTTACAGCTATCAGGAGATACCAGAGACACAGTGGGTAAAGTTGGCGTCCTTCCACCTTGAAGAGGACGCATACCAGTGAACCCAATGGTTCCTCTGAGGATGAGATCACGCGCCATGGCACGAGTTTGTCGACGGATTCACCGCCCGCTTTGGTCCCCTTGAGTATGAAGACTTCAAGGCTCTTCTTCAGAAGTTGCGTCAGAAAGGGACGGTGATGGAGTATCGAACCGAGTTTGAACGGTTGGCCAACAAGGTGCAGTGGAGCGAGAGGACATTAACAAGTTGTTTTATTTCTGGCTTGAAGGAGGACATCAGAGATGAGGTGCATGCTTATATGCCGCGCAGCTTGACACACGCTATCAGTTTGGCCCGGATTCAGGAAGAGCGTCTCAATCGACAAAAGTTCAGGGGGGACACTTCGAGGAACACTACACACCTGCCCGACACAAAGAGGGATCCAGCAGCTGCCGATCGGGCCACAATGAAGAAATTGACGTGGACAGAGCTACAGGATAGGAAGGAGCAAGGATTGTGCTTCAACTGCGATGAAAAGTTTATGTCAGAGGATCCAGGTTTACATGTTGCAGGAAGATCCGATGTCGGATGGAGATGGAGGGGAACATGGGCACATTATGGATACAGTCGAGTACGGGGTATCTTTCTTGACCATGGCGGGAGACTCCGCTCCACCCACTATGAGTATTGCGGGGAGGATTGGACAACAGCAGGTGACCATTCTGCTTGACAGTGAGAGTACACATAACTTTATTAGCCCGACAGTGGCACAGAAGCTGGGGCTAGAGGTCATCACGGATGTCGCGTCGCCGGTTGTGGTGGCCGGTGGACACGAGCTGCATTGTGAAGGCGTGCTTCCGAACGTGGAACTCAGTGTGCAAGGGTACACCGACAACTTGGATGTCTACTTATTGCCCATCCAAGGGCCAGATATGATTCTGGGGGCCCAATTGTTGCGACAGCTGGGCAGGGTGACTCTGGATTGGGAAAGGCTGACTATGGAGTTTGCTAGAGCTGGGAGAGAATACTGTCTGCAGGGAATCCACATCTCACCAGTGCCAGGGGGCTCTTTTTGCTGTTTGGAGCGGCTACCAGATTCCCACCTTGAGGACAAGCTAGGTCTTGATGGGGTGGGGAATGTTACGCCCCCGGACGGATCCGAAGGCGACAACGGGGCTGAACCAACTGGTTCAGCCCCCACTCTATAGATGACGGCTCTCGGGGGGCTGAACCCACCCGGTTCAGCCCCAATTGGGGCCGGCCGGCCCCCTTGGCCGGCCGGCCTTGGTCCGGGTATAAATATACCCGGATCCTCCTTGGGGGGATCAAGCAAGATATTTTACAAGGTATTCCTTTCTCCTCTCTAACCCTAGCCGTCTTCCTCTCTAGATTTCTCTTCTCTCTAGTGGATTCATAACACACAATAAGAAGGGGAGCATCAACAGCCGACCAACAACAAGTCAAAGGCCATAAAAATTCCAATCCAGGTGGCCGACCAGCAACTCAAGGCAACCACATAAATACAAACAGGGCACCGCCGAACAAGAGCACCAAAGTACAAAATTGGCTGTGAATACTGTAAAAGAAGAAGACAACTGCCTCCTTACGATCTCCCAGCACGAACGATGGGAGAAAAATGAAGTAACAGCAGGAAAATCACAGTCGAAGATAAGCCCCAACTCCCAAAGGCACCGCCCCGCCGATTTCTATGAAAGCACGGGAAAGAAAAAATGACGGTAGAGGGCTGTCTCGGACAGGTATAAACAAAAAAATGAAATCCACCGGCTCAAACAAATGATGTTTAGAGCTTAACAAGCTTCTTAATAATCCAAATCAATAATGAAGTAACAATACAGTCCGTCTTCTTATCTATATCAACCTCTTATCTACATCAGCCCTTTACCAAAATACACACACACACACAACAGTTGTAAAAGAAACAAAATTGAACAATTTCATATTCCACTTAACCAAATTGAGCGCCTCAATACTTCAAAAGAATTCGAACTCAACTTTCAAAGCGACGCCGACTTGATATTGGTTTTATTTATTATCATATGAGATATTTATTATCGAATTTTATTATCTATTTGGGTCAATTCACAATTTGGGCCGTTACACCCGGGGTGCTTGGAGGGGACACACAGACTTAGCTCACAACCTGCCCTGTTGTAGGTGCGGGCACTAAGTTCCTATCTATCTTTCTCAGTCCTTTATACACGCGCATACCCCCCGGGTGGCCGCATCACACATTGTAACCTTTCTCAAAGATAATAAAGAGAGGCCCGTCGCAAGAGAGGCATTCGCCGCGGCGGGTCCAATCGGGTGTTCGTCGCTGCCAGCGGCCCCCTCCTTTTCTCCCTTCTCGCCCTCTCACTATCGTCCGCAGGGCCAGTAACCAGTCACTCGCGAACCACATTATTTCCTATGCCGAACACCCTTCTCAAGGATAGCGTGCGGAGAGTTGGTGACATATTTTGGCCCCAACAGAATTTGGTGCGGTGAGCGTGGACGCAATGATTGGTGAAATCGTCCTCGCCGCCAAAGGACAAGAGTAGTGCTCGCCCCACGACCTTCAGATCTGGCTAGTCGGCAAGCTCACCCCCGTGGCAGGAGGACAGATCCAGGATCGTGATCAGCCCGTCAGTCGTGCCAAATTCGACCGACTGTTCGGTCTGGTCAATGAATTGGTGACCAACCAGCGGGGAGGATAGGCCGCCGAACACTTGGGAGAGCCCGTGACTCCTGCTAACCCGCCCCCGAATCAAGTAGACGCCGAGCGTGTCAGCCGCCGGCTCTTTCAAGAGACTGCCCGACCTGGGAGGATGCTGGACTTTGACAACCAAGCACCAGTCGAGGGGGTAGAGGTGTTCTCTCCATTTGCCCCCGGGATTACCGGGGAGACCGCTCCCAATGGATTCCGAGAGCCCCGTCTTCTCTGTTTCACAGGGAAGGAAGACCTGTTCTCTCACTTGCAAAAGCCTTTGACGCCATCATATCCTTGCAACCACTCTCTGAAGCCCTGCGCTGCAAGCTCCTCTCCACCATTTTCAACGGAAAGGCAAGAGAATGGTTCCACAGCCTTCTTCCGGGCTCAGTCACCTCCTTCAGGGAGCTAAGGATGGACTTCTTACAAAGGTTCGCCACCTCAAAATGACGCAGGGCGGATGTCGATGCGCTCTTCCAGAAACAACAACAAGTAAAGGAAACAATGGGACAGTACGTGGACCGTTTCCAAAGTCTGATTATGGAGGTCCCAGACGTGGATCCACAGGTCTACCGAGTCGCGTTCACTAACGGACTCCAACCCGAGTTGTTTAAGTTCATGATTAGCAAAAAGAAGCCCAGGACTTATGCAGAACTAATAGAAAGGGCTAACCAGTTCATTGAAGGAGAGTACAACAACGAAGATTTTGTTGCCAGCCTCTCAGAGCTAGGGGGAAGCGCTCTCACTGCTCTTCCAATCGCCCCTCAGAACCCCCGCAAAATAACCACTTCATCCTCCAGGAATATCGCCCTCCAAACCGAAGGGGGCGCGATTCTCGTCATCAAGGCGCACAAGCTTTTCGACAGATGAGAATATGACACTTTCAGCCGCGACAAGGCAACAACAATCAACCACCGCTACTATTAGGAGCCTCCCCAGAGCAGTGGGAGAATGAGGTGCAAGAGTACACGGACATTGGGGTCCCGATGGAGGAGGTTCTGGAAATTCTCCAACAACAGCCCGACTTCCGACCTCCAAGACACATGAAAGGAGGACCCGGGAGCAGGAACCCAAATCTTTATTGCAAATTCCATTATGACGTAGGTCATGATACAAAGAATTGTCGGGTTCTCCGTAGCTTGGTGGAAAGGCTGTTGAAAGAGGGAAAGTTAGAATATTTGTTGGCAGGGAGACAATCAGAGAGAGCTGAGGAGGTCCTCCCTTTGCAAAAGGGAAAGGAAAAAGTAGGGGAAGGTCCAAGCGCCCCAAGATGCAATCTTGTAGAGCAAGGAGGTATGGAAGAAGAGTACATAGAAGTTGAAGGGGTTGGCACGCTCAGGAGCATCCATTGCATCCACGACGGAACCAGAGTAGAATCCTCCCGTAAGGGTCCTCGACATCGCTGGCTCCACCACCTCGCGGAGCAGTAACATTTAAGGAAGATGACTTACCTCAATTCATCAACCCCTTTCATGACGCGGTCGTCATCAAGGCCGTCTTGGGGGATTATGCGGTCGCTAGAATTCTGGTTGACACAGGAAGCTCCGTTATTGTCCTATTCAAGCCCGCCTATGAGATGTTAAGGAAGGATGAGCCCTTGAAGACCTGCGACGGCCCCCTCTATGGTTTCTCGGGGGAAAGGAAGGAAGTAGAAGGGAGCATAGATCTGACAGTCATCCTGTGCGGAATAGCAAGACATGAGTCCTTTCTGATTATCGATGCCCCAAACAGCTATAACATAATTTTCGGGAGACCTCTCCTGGATGATTTTCAGGCCATCGCCTCAACTTACCATCAAGTTCTGAAGTTCCCACTGGGGGGGGGGGGGGAATTTAGGGTCAAGAGCGACCCAAAAACCGTCCGGGAGTGCTACATCCGATCTGTGAACTCTGCCAACTCGGCAGAAGAGTACGTATCGCCTCGGGTAGGAGAGACCCAACCTCCGAGCATGGTAGAAGAATACATTCCACTCCCTCTCAAGGGTGTGCAGACCGCAAATCTGGTAGATGAGTAAGTCCCGATGTCGATCAAAGGGGATTGGTATGCAGGCACAGTGGAAGAGTATGTTTCACTAGAGGATGACGGCCGGAGCAGCCCGCACGCCTAGCAAATGCAAATGGTCTATCATCTGCGGTTTTGTGCTCTCTACCCTCTATATGCATCTTATCATCAATCTAAGAGTCTTGCATGTTTTTGTTCTTAACAAAAGATTTAACATCTGCTCTTTAGAAAAGTTTCAGGTCATGCGAGGAATATTCCCCCGAAACCTTCGACACTTGAAACAAGCTAAAACAAATCCGGGATTAACGCCCATGCATGGTTACTGGTGCCTGCTGAGACCCCTTCGGACGTATCCGTACGTCCTAGAACCGGGGTCCTCGGGCCACCGACTCACTTGTCGGTGCGAGTCATTTCCCCCACCGTAAGACTGCGATGATTGCCCTCGTGAGATACTCTCGAGCGACATATGCGGCAGGTCCGGATGTGTGCACCAACCACGCATTGATCGAGGCATTGTCAGTATTATTACTTTTCTTCCGAGATCGAGCTCTGAGCAACTGGCGGTTATTCCCGACCAACGTTCTTCAATGTTGCGCGCAGACGAGAGCCCTGCGAAGGCCTTAGGTCCGGATGAAATCCTTAATCTCTGGCAATCGGACCACATGGAGTAGCGGACTCCTCTTCCAAAGGAGCGCAAGCAATCCCATTTCGTTTCCCGAGGCAGATGCCCGACCAACGAGTCGTGTCGCTTTGCCAAGATCTGTCCGGCAGGTGTTCGCTCGACGATTTGCAACACTTCGCCATGATCCGTCTGCTCGACAATTCACGACTCTCTAATATAAACCGGCCATGACAACGGTTTAAGCAGACTCTCGACACGAAGTCTCCCGGAGCTATCTAAATAGGCGGATACTCGACACGAGGTCTCCTGGAGTTTTCTCTATCTAATAGGCGGACACTCGACACGAGATCGCTTGGAGTTTTCTCTATCTAAATAGGCAGAAACTCGACATGAGGTCGCCTGGGGCTTTCTCTATCTAATAGGTGGACACTCAACACGAGGCCACCCAGAGCTTTTCCTATCTAAATATTTGGGTGCTCGATACGAAGTCGCCTAGAATTCTTCATATCTTATTAAACGGACGCTAGGCCTAAGGAACTCTATGCTTTTCTAATTCGAATGTGCGAGCTCCGAAACCAAGATCGCATGCAATGCATATTCATGCACAAGTATAATATACAACGAAGGGAATCAAAGTAGTAATCAAAAACAAGCAAGTCCTTTACATGGTTAAACAAATTTGTTTACAACAATACAGGAACATAAGAATCTGAAGAAAGGACTTCAAAACAAACGACGTGGACGGTGCTATGACGAGCTCTGAGACGCCGCCTTCGGATGGTCCGCAAAAAGAGTTCGTAGTAGACATCTGCAAACACGTGCTTCAACGCTTCGGCTTCCCTCAGGAGGCGAATCGCCATTTCAGCTCCACGCTTGGCAGCTCGAGCCTACTTCCGGTGAAGTTTTGCCTTGTCTGTTGCTCTCTTTTCCTGCAAAAGCAAGAGACCACAAAGGAGTAACTTCTCTATACAGGTAAGAGAAAGAGTTGAGGATATGTCCGGATCTTGCCTTCAGTTTCTCTCGCAGGAGGGCATACACGACCAAAGCATCATCAAGAAGGCTCCAAGCCGCGCTGTTATATGAGAGAGCCCGCAGGTTCGCCGCAACAACTCTGGCGGGCAAATCCACCGCAGGGGTCGCCCCTATCTCTCCGAGGTCGGCTGCTCCACACACCGCCCTAGCAATCGTTAGGGCATGGTGGGGGACCCGCGCGGTCTCTTTCCAGGAGGGAAGCTAGGTTGGTATCTTTACAGAGTCTGATCCTCTGATGATTGGTGGAACAATCGAATCGAAGTACGAGCCCTGCTCTAGAGGCGGGGCGGAAGATGTGCCGACTCCTGGCTGTTCTTCGATGGCTGGTCTCTTGCCCGTAGATGGAGTTTGCGGTTTGGAGCCCGACACCATCAAAACAACTACAAATCATGAAAGGCCTCATGACAGGTACGCATATGACACTTGCAAAGCTTTCAAAAAATTTACGCTTACTGACAGGGGACTCCACAATTTCCTTTACCTGGTGGACGTAATACCGGGTGTCCAAGTACGTTCTCTCCAGAAAACGAACTATCCGCCCGCTGATCTCGGACAAAGCAGGGGGTAGAAGGCCTCTTCCGAGCGGAGAGTGGAAAGAGTATTGATACCACCCAAATTATCTTTAAAGAACGCGAATCTAGACCGCCAACCCACAGGAGCGGCCACCACGTTTGTAATTCACATCCTGTCAGACCTAAATTACAGTTGCCCGCATTTTAGGACCTGTGTCTGGAATAGAAACCAGAACACCTCCAGGGAGAAGGCTATTCTCTCCAGCCTCAAATGTCACGAAGGACATAATGGTCGCCACAGATTTAGGCGACAGCTGGGCAAGTAAGATCCCGTAGTAGCTCAAGATCTCTGCGACCTCGGGAAAGACGGGAAGGGTCCAGCCTGCTCCAAAATGGTCTAGGGGAACTGCGAGTTTGCCCTTATATACCGAGTTTACCCTTTCTTCTCGATTCGGTGGATGCGCGGGTAGGGTCCCTCCAACGGATACTTGGCAAGGAAGACCGCCACGTCTATACGATCTATGGTCAGGCGCGATGTTTTGTTACTCAGAAAGGTGGCAATACATCGAGATTTAGGCAGAGGAGTTTGCGCCATTTCTTAAGAAGGTGCTAATGTTTTTTAATAAAAAGAAAGTGGTGGGGCCCTCTATTTATAGCCACAACAAAAAATGAAAACGACGCCAGTACGCGCCCTCTCACGAGTAGACGCGCACTCAACTTCCTTGCAAGCACTCGATCGCGCGACCAAGAACCATCCGACGCGGTCAATGACAACGATAAGGCAAACAACAAGGGAAGCTAAGTGAATTTGAAAAGTTGTTATTTTTATACTATTACATTTCAGGTGGAAGAAATAAATAAAGGGCGCGTGACTTCAGCTATCCGTCAGGGCGACCAAGCTCCGCTTTCAGCCTGAAGAACTCGATCTCCAACTCGACAACCCGTGTCCTGATCTGCGCCAGGATACCCCGCATAGCGCGCAGGGTGCCAATACCTCATCACGAGAAGGCGCTACAGGTAAGAGGAAGAATAGTCTCTTTTTCCAAATAACATCAGCATGCTTTGCAAGGACATACTTTTTTCTGGAAGTGGCAATCTTTCGGTCCCAACGTCCTCTTCGCCGAAGACGTCAGTCACAATGGCAGCAATTGCGAGCGGTCTCGTCATGCGGCCGCGACCCCTGAGAGAGCTGAAGGCTTGGAAGTCAATTCGGGCTGGAACCAAAGACCGCACGAGGATGAAGGGGGAGCGCTTGGCCATTTCAGGATCTACACGCTTCAAGATCTGTTGTGCTAATTCCCCCCGCCTCCGAGCAGCCCGTAGCTGTACTTGGGATTGTGGCTACTCGTCGGGGTTTGCACCCATTACAGGGGGGATGATGATCGACCCCCGGACGCTCTGCGGAGGCCCAAGGGCATCAACGAACTTAACCTGCTCTGACGATGACTCATCCCCAGGTAGACACTTTGGTGCACACCCCCCCGGGTGGCTGCATCATCTATTGTAACCTTTCTCAAAGATAATAAAGAGAGGCCCGCCGCAAGAGAGGCATTCGCCACGGCGGGTCCAATTGGGTGTTCGCCACTGCGAGCGGCCCCTTTCTTTTCTCCCTTCTCGCACTCTCACTACCATCCGCAGGGCCAGTAACCAGTTGCTCACGAACCACATTCTTTCCTATGCCGAACACCCTTCTCAGGGATAGTGCGCAGAGAGTTGGTGACATATTTTGACTCTAATATTGTTCTCTCCGACTAAAGAATTGTCCATTGAAGTTTTCACAGTTGTTGATTGGACAGGGTCAGTTGATGATCATAGATCCATGTTCGGGTATTGTACCTTAGTCGGGAGAAATCTGGTGACTTGGAGGAGCAAAAACATGTGGTTTTCAGATTCAGTACTGAAGCAGAATTTAGGGCTATGACCCAGGGAATATGTGAAGGAATGTGGATTCGATCCCTTTTGCTTGAGTTTGAGATTTGAAGCAATGACCCCATTCAACTATACTGTGATAACAAGGCTTCTATTAACATTGCTCATAATTCTATTCAGCATTATCACACTAAGCATGTTGAAGTCGATCGTCATTTCATCAAGGAAAATATAGTGAGGGGAGTTATTAGCACTTTGTTTGTTCTCTCGGATCAATAGCTGGCTGATGTGCTCACAAAAGGCTTGCCTCATAAGTGTTTTGGTAACATTATGTCCAAGTTGGGTGTGACGAATATCACAAGCTCAACTTGAGGGGGAGTGTTAGGCTTTAGTTTTATTTTTATGTTATGATTGTATGAATGTCACTCCTATATATTGTGGAGTGCCTATTATTTTATCATCAATTAGTGAAAATATCTCCTTTCAACAACGTCAAACAAGCAAATCAAACAGATTCTGAAGTATGTACACTCAGATGTTCGGGGTCCTGCTCCATAACCATCACTTGGAGGTATCAGGTATTTTGTGACCTTTATTGACAATTTTTCAAGAAAGGTCTGAATTTATTTTCTTAAGCACAAATCTGAAGTATTCGAAAAGTTCAAGATCTGGAAGACTCACAGTTGTTAAGGCGCGCGCCTAGGCGCGCCTGAGGCGTCGGGTGCACCGGTCGCAACCTGTTGCGCCTCAACACAGCTGAGGTGGGTGATGTGCCCTAGGCGCACGCCATACAAACGCGCCTGGGCCTTTCAAGGTGTTTTTTTAAAAAAATTGAGATGGGCAAAAACATGATCTCAGGCGCACTCGAGGCACCCGTAAGCACACTTGAGCGCCCAATTCGCTCAATTTCAGCGAATTGGGCGTCCAATTCGCTCAATTTCTTTTTTCCCCCATTTGTGCGCCTCACGTGCCTCAGGCGCGCGCCTGCACCTTGCGCCTAGGCTCCAGGGGCCCTTTGCGCTTTGTGTCTTTGATAACTTAGGGAAGACTACAGTAGAAAAACAGTCAGGACAGAAGGTTAAATACCTCAGATCTGTCAATGACGACGAATAAACCTCAACGGAGTTTCAGGCATACTGCAATCAAGAAGGTATCACTCGATATCTCACCATCCCAGGTACTCCACAACAGAATGATGTTGCAGAGAGAATGAACAGAACACTGCTGGAAAGAGCTCGGTGCATGACTGTTTGCTGATCTATCCAAGTCTTTTTGGTCTGAAGTCATCAATACAGTCTGCTTTCTAATGAATTGTTCTTCATTCATGTCACTAGATCTAAAGTCTCCACAGGAAGTATGTTCAGGTAAACCAATTGATTATGTTAATATTTACATTTTTGGATGCCTTGTCTATGTATTGTTGCAGGATTCGAAGAGGGAAAAGTTGGATGTTAAGTCCAAGAAATGCATCCATCTGGGCCAGATTGCCGACACCAAAGGATTCAAGCTATGAAATCCTGAATCTATGAAGGTTGAGTTGAAGCGTGACATTGTCTTTGATGAGGCTTCTATGCTAAAATGTCTCAGTCTCAAGCCAAAGAGGTGGCAAAAGCTCAGGACTCACCAGTCGAGGTGGAGCTGGATGGAAGTAACAAGGTAGTTGATTATGATGATTCCTTTGACTTCGATGAGAAAAATACTGTACAACCTACTAAAGCAGAGCCGTACTTGATTGCTAGAGGAAATGTTAGAAGGAAGATTAGACTTCCTCTCAGGCTCCATGATACTGTAGCATATGCATTTCATGTTATCTCCTCAGACCCTTGTTCTTATAAAAAAGCTATAAAAAGCAGAGACAATTCTTATTGGAAAGCAATTATGATGGAAGAGATGAAATCTCTTCAGAAAAACAAGACTTGAGACTTGATAAGTCTACCAAAGGGAGCAAAAGCAATCAATTCTAAATGGGTGTACAGAAAAAAAGAGTCCACTTTAGGGAAAGATCAATGGAGATATAAAACAAAGATTTGTAGCCAAGGCGTTTGCACAAAGAAAATGAGTCGACTTTGATGAAATCTTCTTACCTGTGGTGAAACATTCGTCTATTTAGCTGCTACTCGCTATGGTAGCTATGCGAGACTTGGAGCTAGAATAAATGGACATGAAGACTGCTTTTCTTTACAACAATCTAGAGGAGGAGATCCATATATTGCAATCTGAGGGTTTCATTTGATCTGGTGATAACAAAAAGGTGTGCAATCTGAAGAGGTCTTTCTATAGTTTGAAGCAGGCTCCGAGGATGTGATTTAAAAGATTTGATACTTTCATGACATCCCTCAACTACAACAAGAGCCAGTACGACAGCTGTGTCAACTACAGATTTATTGCATGTTGTACCAGTATGATTCTGATGCTTTACGTTGATGATATATTGTTCGCTTGCAAGTCTGTCTGAGAGATTCATGAATTTAAGCAGAAAGTACATGCTGAAATTGAGATAAAATATCTGGGTCACGTTCAGAAGATCCTTGGGGTGAAGATCAAACAAGACAGAAAGCGAGACATGTTATGACTTTCTCAGACCGATTACATTCAGAAAGTATTGGAAAAGTTTAGCATGGTGGAGTATAAAGTTATTACTACTCCTTTAGGACAACAATTTAGATTATCATCGCAACAGTGTCCAGCCACGGAGGAGGAAGGTCAGAAGATGCTCAGAGTGCGTATGCCAGTGCGGTAGGATGTTTGATGTACACAATGATATGTACGAGACCTGATCTCGCTCAGGTGGTGAGTGTTGTTAGCAAATATATGGTAAATCCTGGGTGGCAACACTGGGATGCAGTCAAGTGGATTCTATGATATTTGAAAGGAACATTAGATGCCAGTTTACTTTTCAAAAAGAGCGAAAATATTGGAGTTCTAGAGGGCTTGGTGAATTCTGACTACACATGTGACCTCGATAGAGGGAGATCTAATTCATGGTGCATTTTCCTCCAAGGTTAAGGTCCTATCAGTTGGAAAGCTACTCTTCAGTACATAATAGCTCTGTTCACGACTGAGGCAAAATATATTGCTGTGGTGGAGGCAGAGAAGGAAGCCATTTGGCTCAGAGGTCTTATCAAGGAACTCAGGTTTTCTCAGTAGTCGGTGAATCTGTATTGCGACTGTCAGAGTGCAATTTGTCTTGCAAAGGACTCAGTCTATCATCCAAGGACAAAAAACATTGACGTGCCCTAACACAAATTGAGAGAGTTTGTTGGAGGAGGTGACATTCAGTTACTGAAGGTGCACATGAATGACAATGTTGTAGATATGTTGACAAAGCCTCTGACAGGAGTCAAGTTCAAGCATTGTCTTGACTTGACTCACATTTGTATTTGTTGATCGTGGCGACCCCAGTGAAAGGGGGTGTTTCCCACCACTATTCATGCGTGCGAATGAGCTCTAGGATTTCTTACCAATTCCTCCTCTGAATTGTGTATTTAAACATACACATCTCTCTTATGATCACCAATTCCATCTACCGCATCTTCCACAATTGAAGTTGATTGCATAGGGGAGTTCTTTTATTCTAGTTTCGTTTTTCCTCACATTGTATGAATATTTCTTTATTTTAGTGATATCTTGCAACTTTCCTTTCATATATATTAATTTTCTTAGCCTTGTATTTATATTCTAGCACTTTCATGCACAAGTTTTGCTTTTTTGAGTCGAAGCCCCTGTTCAAAGTGTCGTCTCATCAGATATTCCACAATTATGCCCTATCAAGATGGCGAATGAATACTTAAACCTTCTTTAAAAACATGAGGATGACAAATAATTTACTCTTTACCTTTTGAAAGATATTCCTACTTCTAAAAAGGAAATGTTCCTCCTAAATGACTTCCAACTTCTACCTTGATTATTCCAACAATGATCTCTAAATAGATGTTAAAGATTCTGACCTAGCATATATCTTGATAGGCAAGGAGTATGAAACATAAACAATGTTTCCTCAAGGGATACCAGTCACACAACCTCTATGAAAATTTTGATCTTATCAATGAATAACTTCTTGATGAACTATCACCGATGTGCGACATTCAACATGATATCGACCTAGTGCCCGATGCTAGCCTATTCCACTTTCATTATTGAATGAGCTTAAAGAATACAATGAATTGCACAAGAAAAATTTAAAATTCTCCAACCTGTAAGTGCACCCATTAGGTGTTCATTACATCTTCACTATACTCTCGGTCGCCTTAGGTTAGGGAGGCGTTTATGCGTCCTAGTGATAATGTTTACAAGATATTCATGACATGTTCGAATTATGTCGACAATCAGGAGGCTAGTTCGAAATTGAGTGTCCACTGTTGATTTTCAAAATTTAAGATTGGTTAATCAAATGGATGCGCGATTGGATGCTCCAAGTGATTAATTGGGAGCTTTGACCACTATGTTTGTGCTTATGTTTTCTGTCCGGGAGGCATTCCTGGCAGACCTCTCCACCCCCAGGAGGGTTGTTATCCTCCACGGCGCCCCTTCTAATGGGATTGTGTTGAAAGTGTTTTTTCGCATCACCACTTGATTATGGTAGGGACGAGCTTTTTGAGGACTATTCAGAAACCTCACAGGAGGTCCTCCTATGGAGGATGATGTTACCATTTTGATGCATTCTTCTTTGATGGTTAATTAGACTCGAAGGATTTTAGTCATTGACTTTTAGACACGATTATTATTTTGATTGGTACGAGATGATGGATAAGCCTATGGTTAGATTTTCCAAGACAAAGTTGTAATGACAAACCAAAATTTATTGGACGATCCTCTGGAGGATGATCGAAAGAATTTGTCTCATAATAAATGGATCTGAAACGAAAGTTATAGAGAAATACCTTCCTGCATTGTATAGGAGTCTATCTCCTTGACAATTATGTCTTATGACAATGGTCCCTCTCCATAATGGAATACATGGAAGATTTGATGAGGTGGTGGTCCAAAATAATATCTTGAATAAGCCTACGATCGAATCTTGCTTTTAGGCCGAACTGCAATTTGTGATTTGTTGGGAGTTGATTCTTTCTCATACAGTCGATTGGGTGGATATTTCAGCTTTCCGTTGAGTATGGGCAATATACGAAGACCATAGAATTGTGGCGAGTTAGCTCACAACCTAAGAGTTCATCCTTTAAGAAGCTTTCCGTTGAGTATGGGCAATATTTCAGCTTTCCGTTGAGTATGGGCAATATTTCAGCTTTGCCAGCCAGGGGGCAAATGGGGGCACACATATATAAATTTGAAGTGCACTATTATTTCTGCATCTATCCATTTTGGGATATAACGTGTTTTGACTATGGAATTTTTGTTGACCTTGTCAAGATCAAATCCACTCAAGAGTGGGCTCATCTTCACGACTATATATGAGGTCTGTAGTTTTCATGGACTTGTCACCTTCTATAGAAGGTTTGTCAAGTTCTTTAGTACAATCACAACCCCCATTAGGAGCTGCCTGCATAAAGGAAAATTTTAGTGGCCTAAAGTACCTTAGGGAATTTGAGATTAATGAGAAGTTGTCTATTGCCCATGTTCTGAGACTCCTGTACTTTAGTAAGATGCTTGAAATCACATACAATGCATTTGACATTGACATAGGAGGCGTAATGAGTTAGGAAATTCATTCGTTTTCTTACTTCAATGAGAATTTGAGTGAAGCTTGACAAAAATATTCCAACTATGATTGAGAGTTCTACATGATTGGACAAAAGTATTGAAGAACACTACTTGTGTGAGTGTTCGTATTATACTCTAATTATCAGGCACTCCGATATCTGGATTTGCAAGAGTTTGTATTATATGCACAATAGTCAATTTACTATGAAATTCTTCTTCGACGCTCCAAACATTAACATCTTTGTCTCCTTGTCAAATCAATGCATTTAGAAATGCATCATTTACTTTCAATTAATGGTTTTGCTTTCAATACATTTTGATGCTCTGAAAATTAAATGTTTGTTGAATTTTTTTTAAGGCACGAGGAATGCCAAATATATTTCATATGAGAAATTCTGTATAATCATTAAGAGACCATAATAAGCACATAGTTTGAATAGAGTTTCTACAATACAGACATTAACATATAGGAACATTTTCTTGCATTAATACAAGCATCATTTTAAGGGCTTTCCTAAAATCCTCTTCCTTTTTCTCTCAAAGTTTTGCTTAAATTCCTAGTTTTACATCTTTATGAATTAATATTCGTTGAGCAGGCATCATGGTTGGTGCATTTGACATGGAGAAACCAATAATTTTTTCCTACGAAGGAATTCTTTTGGGAACAGATTCGTTTTCTGATTCAAATTTACTGGGTCATGGGACATATGGCTCTGTATATTATGGAGTTCTTCGTGATCAGGTCTTTACTTGTTGATAGACGTTTAATGTCAGTTCTGTTATCATCTCATTGTTAATATTGTTTAACTATTTCAGGAGGTTGCTATTAAAAGAATGACTGCTACCAAAACAAAGGAATTTGTAGCAGAGATGAAGGTTCTATGCAAGGTTCACCATTCCAGCCTGGTGTGTGTTTCACTATCAAATTGTTCATTGATGCTCAGCTGGTTCTTTGATTTCTTAACTTGGCTCCTGTATCTTTTATATTTTGTCAAGGTAGAATTGATTGGTTATGCAGCCAGTGCTGATGAGCTCTTCCTTGTGTATGAGTATGCTCAAAAGGGCTCACTCAAAACTCATTTGCACGATCCACAAAACAGAGGTAAAACAAATTGAAGTAAAAACTCCACTTGCTCTTCAGGATAATTGATCCGTAATAACGTTTTTTGATCTTACAAGTGCTAATATTGTCAAACCCCCCCAAAACTAAAATCCAGTCAAAGTAAACATTTAAAATGTAAATAAAGAGTGAAGCAAGCAACATACGAGATATAAGGTGGTTCAGCTCTCCTACATTCACCTTTAAACTCAAAATAAAGCTTAGGATTGCACTATGAAATCCACTTGGTAAAACCATTAGCAATTGGAGTCGCCTAATACAAATTGTTTTAATAAACTAAGATTACCTTTGATCTTGATTGCTCTCTTCTAATGAAAATCTATTATAATAGCTTTGCAAAGTAGTTTGTTTTGAATTGTATTGTTCAGTGGGAGGAATGAATTGGGTTGCATATTCTTTTCACATGATATCAGATCTAGGTTCATGTAAACAACTTCTTCGCTCTCATTACTTGACTTGTGCTTTTGTTGTCAGACTCCTCCGCTCGTGAAGCCAGACCCATTCACTTTTGTAGTCGAACTATTAATTCTTCTCTTTGTTGAGTCCAACGTTCCTTCACTTTACCCGTGATGCTTTGCTACTTCCTTAAGAAAAAAGTAGTGCCCCATCCATCAGTCCTGACTTTTGGAACAGTTGGGTAAGCGCTTGATCCTACAAGTGGTATCAAAGGAGGTCACGGGTTCGAGACGGGGGGGGGGGGGGGGGTGGTGCACTGATAAATCCCGAAATTGCTCTCTACCTATGTGGGTCAAGTAGTCGCGGCCATGTGGCAACCCTATCTTTGATTCATGTGGTGCGCCCCCTCTGAGCCATGTGGGGCCCACCTCTGAGCTGGCGGGTCATGCTAGACGGTAGGGGGGGATTGTTGGGTCCATTCTCTCACTTAATCCGTGACGCTTTGCTACTTCTTTATGAAAAAAGTAGCGTCCTTTCTATCAGTCCGGGCTTTTGGAACAGTTGGGTAAGCGTTTGATCTTACACTCTTTGATGAATTCAATGATTTTGATTCTTCTTCTTCATGGAATCATCTTTGTTAGATTGTGTTCACCGGCTTCGACTCATCTACTTCTTTGATGCTTCAAATCTATCGACTCCACTTCGTTGAAGGCACTCTCTCCTTTGTGTGTGCGAACTCCGTTGCTATTCAAAATCTTTGATGCCTCTTCTAGACACTTCCAAAAACCACTCTCCGGCCAACGAATTTGACTCCAAGTAGCTGGTGAAAATGTAGTCACATAGTGGAACTTCAACATTATGCACTTAATATAGATCATGGTCCTCTTCATCTATTACCAATTGATTTTAGGTTCAATGCATAAGTTCTAAGATGATATTAAATAAAACTAGGTCAATAGACCCACTCCCATGAAACCCAATTGTTTTATAGGCCAAAGATCTTACACACAAGGGAGCGTGTTGAAATATAGCCCCACATTGTGGAAATTATGCACTTAATAGACCTCAAGTCTATCTGCTTATAATCTATTGATTTTAGGTTGGATGCATATGTTATAACTCTATCCTTCTATTTGGAGGCTTACAACGTTGTCTCATCCAAACTAGCTCTTCTAGTTCCTCTTCAGCCGAGGATGTCCAATGGTCTGCCTTCTCCAACTGAGTGCATCTTGTACCTCCACTCCCCTATATGAGCTCTCTCTCTTCCTCCCTCTAGATTGACTGTCCGAGAAGATTTGTGGGTGTGTATATGACGAGATCACTTGACGGTGAGGCATAGATATACTGAATTTATCTCTTTATCTCGTTCCTAATTTAGCAGAGTCCCTAGGCCTCAGCCTAGAGCAGCTGCCGGCTACCCAGTTGGCTCCTAAAGTATTTTTCGACTTGCTAGGTATCCTCTAGCAAAACCCTACCACTCATGGGATGTTCCTCGTGCAACCGGATTGTTGTCCTGCTCGTCCAACATGCCCAACGGATAAAACCACTGCACTGGCTACAACCGAGCACTGCGGATAAAACCACTAGTCACCTCCGCCGATGTCACATTCCTTGAAAATCAACCGTTCCACCAATCCGCACCTTTACTCCCTTCTTCCCTCGACCTTCCCTGTCCTCACTTGCTTACCACCGACTCTCCTCCTTTGCTTCCCACTTCTCTAACCACGCTTTTCCAATCGCTACTTCCTCCTCTTCGTTTCTACACGCGATGAATTCCTCGGTCTACCGCCTGACACGAGCCACCCCTACCTACTGATACTTTGCAGGTCGCTGATCCGACATCTGCATTCACCTCTCATCCTATTTCAAATTATGTTTCTTTACATTGCTTGTCTTCATTTCCACCCATTCTTCTATGCAGGAGGCTCTTCAGCTTCCAGGGTGGAGGGTTTCGATGGTTGAGGAAATGGCTGCACTCTGGGCTAATCACACTTTGGACCTTGTCCCTCTTTCTGCTGCCCAGACTTGTGTTGGTTGTAAGTGAGTCTTCACTGTGAAATATTCTCCTGATGTGGCGGTTAAACCTCTCAAAGCTCGACTGGCATCTCGTGATTTTACTCAACAACACGACCTCGACTATGAGATCTTTTCACAACTCGCGAAGTTGAATACTGTCTGAGTTTTAATCTTCTTCGGCATTGTCCGTTACATCAACTCAACATCAAAAATACTTTCTTGAATGACGGCCTTGTTGAGACTATTTACATGCAGCAACCTCCTAGGTATGAGATCACGAGTGAGTCTCTTGTATGTTACCTTGAGAAATTTCTTTATTGTCTCAAACAGTCTTCTCAGGCCTGGTTTGACAAGTTCAGTCGGGTTATTCGCAATGTTGGATTCACTCGAAGCTCGACTGATTTCTCTATATTCACCCGTCATCTTTCAACAAGCACGATGATACTTTTGGTGTTTGTTGATGATATATTCATCACCTACGATAATCTTGATGGTATAACTACGGTCAAAAAGCATCTGACATCCGAATTTCAAACTAAAGATTTGAGGTCTCTCCGACATTTCTTGGCATCGAGGTGACCCGTCGACCTGATGGTTTCGTTCAATCTCAACGAAAGTACTGTCTTGATCTTCTTCATGATGCTGGCTACTCTGGATGCAAGCTCGTTGATACACCTATGGATGCCAATCACAAACTCTGTGTCTATGTTTCAGAATCTGATCTTCTCCTCCCCAACTCGGATTACTATCGTTGTCTTGTCGGCAAACTAATTTATTTCACAGTTCCAAGATCTGATATATCATTTGTTGTTTGGGTGGTCAACCGCTTTATGCATGATCCATGGATCTCCCATCTCCATGTTGTTGAACGCATCCTTCGGTATCTAAAGGTTTCTCCGGGACAAGGGCTTGTGTATAAGCTCTCTTCCTCCTTATCTCTTGTTGCTTACTCTGATGTTGACTATGCTAGCTCTCTAGAGTCTAGATGATCTTCGATCCACAAGTGGGTACTGCACATATTTTGGTGGACATCTTATCATCTGACAAAGAAAGAAGCAAACTGTGGTTGCACGTTTATTTGCACAAGCTGAGTATCGATCAATGACTTCTGTTTTTCTGAACTTACATGATTGAAGAGCTTTCTTAGTGATTTGGGTGTGAAACTTTCCTCTTCGTCCATTCTCTTCTGTCGCTAGTCATTTTGTTTGGGAAAATGTTCAATTTACAAAATTGGAATGTACCTATTTCTAGGCAAGTTGTTGATATCCTTACCAAGGTCTTACCTTGACCACTATATCATCAGTTTCTGGCCAAGCTTGACTCCTATGATTTGTCAGCTCCAACTTGCGGGAGTGTTGAAATAATTGTACAAAGGTCCATCCAATAGCCCATTAGAGGACCCATTTTGGTTTATAGATTAGTCTTCACATCTTAGGATGGAGTTTAGCCTTCACTCCTTCCTATATATATGTATATACTGTTGTTGTAAACAATCTTTATATATGAGTAAAATAATGAAATATTTTATTGTCTTTCATGTTAGATTATGGAGCCCGACTGTGTTTGGGAGTACAGGGGGTCCATGATTTCTTTGGCGTTTCTCCTAACAACTGGTATCAGATGGTTGGTTCTTCGCAGGAGCAATGACAGGCGATGCAAGGTACAAGATCGAGAAATTTGATGGGACAAATTTTACATTATGGAAGATGCAGACCGAAGATTTGCTATACCAAAAGAAACTGTTCCTGCCCTTGGGCGGAATAAGGAAGAAACCTAAAGCGATGAAGGATGATGAATGGGAAGTTCTTGATGGAACAACCCTAGGTACGATCCGACTCTCGCTATCCTCTTCTGTTGCTTTCAATATTATAAATGAGATGACCACAAAAGATCTCATGGACGCCTTGACAAGAATGTACGAGAAGTTGTCAGCCTCAAACAAGGTTTTCTTGATTAAATGATTATTCAACATGATGATGTCAAATGGTGCGTCGTTGACTGAGCTTCTGAATAGTTTCAACACCGTAACATTTCAGTTAAGTTCTGTCGACATCAAGTTTGATGATGAGGTTAGAGCTTTGTTACTGCTTTCTTCGTTACCGGATAATTGGGATGGTTTAGTAACTGCAGTTAGCAACTCCTCTGGAAACTCGAAGTTGAAATTCAATGACATTGTCTGACTGGTGCTGAACGAAGAAGTCCGCAAAAGGGCAAATCCTGAAACTTCTAACTCAGTCCTGAATGTTGATAATAGAGGAAGAACCTTCGACAGGAACTCTAGTAGAGGACGTTCCAAGTCTGTGCGGGAAAAATCTAAGCCGCAGAAGGAAAAGTTTGAATGTTGGAACTGTGGAAAGATGGGCCACCTAAAGAAGGACTGTACTGCTCCGAAGAAGAATTTCGGTTGAAATTTGGAGAAAAATCTTGCGGCAAACATTACTGTAGATGACCTACAGGACGCTCTAATTTTGTCTTTAGACAACACAGAGTCATGGGTGGTTGATTCAGGTGCTTCCTTTCATGCATGCCCTAATAGAAGTAGCTTCAAAAACTTCACTGAAGGAAATCTGGGAAAAGTCTACTTGGGAGATGATAAAGTCTGCAACATCACTGTCAAAGGAGACGTGGATATTCGTCTACCAAATGGATCCATATGGAGTCTTACAGATGTGATGTATGTACCATATTCTAAGAGAAACCTTATTCTGTTAGCCAACTTGCACGTTCAGGTTATTCTACAGCCTTTGGTGAGAACTCCTGGAAGGTCACGAAGGGTGCAATGGTTGTTACTCGAGGGAATTTGGAAGGTACTTTATACCTTATTAACAAGGCCTCCGACGCTATTTCTTTAGCAAGGACAGATGCTGATGCAGAACTGTGGCATAATAGACTCGGGCATACGAGTGAAAAAGGGATGATGTCTCTTATCTCAAAGAGAAAACTTGCTGGTCTGAAATCTGTTGATCTGGACTTTTTTGAAGACTGTGTTTTCGGTAAACAAAGAGGAGTGAGTTTCTCAAACACTGAAAGTGAGTTAAAAACTCAAAAATTGGAGCTGAGTTTCTGCACGTGAAACCTGAAGGGAGAGAAGCAGCGTACCTTTTGATCGTTCTTCATAGTTGCTTTCTGCACGGGTGGTTGGGATTTTTTTCCCCGGATTTTGGCCACGTTATATCTGTGTGTTCTTGGTTGATTTTTCTGCGTTTTTCTTGTGATTTCTTTGGCGTAATTTTTCCTAACATTTCGATTATCGTGTTTTTCTACAATAACCTACCCTGCATCACCTATGAGGCTCTATCGTGAGCACCCCAAGTCTTCCATCGCCGTGCAAACTCTTGTCTTCGTCGCGCCTCCATTCTCGTCATAATTCGCCACCGAGGATCAAGGGTAAAACATCACATCAGTTCCCGTCTCTTTCATTCGCCGCATTCCGCCCTGTGACCCGATCCTAAGCATGGACCTGTGACCCATGCCTCTCCAAAATTCCTAGTGATCATTGCCTCTGGTCAACTGCAGATGGACTGATCTTCAAATGTTACTCATCCAACTACTTCAACTGAACGTATGTTACTCCAAATTTGTTTTTAAAAATGCTAATTTTTTGGAACATCTTGATTCTTTTCGCAAAATAACTTCTATTGAATTTTTATTTTTTAGTGAGAGGCTTCTACCCCACTATAGTGGGATAAAAGCTTGAGTGTTGTTGTTGCAGCGAGGCTTCTGAAATTCGCGCAATGTCAAAAATATTGCTTGGAAATATTTTATCTCAGACATTTATTATGTGACAGCCAACCCCACTATACTAGGATAAAGGCTTGAGTGTTGTGTTAATTATGTGACACTAATGTTCCGAACCACATGATTCCATATATCCCAAACTCATGTATTTATTGTTCCTGTGGGTTTAGTGGCTGCAAAGTTTTATACATGGCCTTGACTCTCTCTTTTCAGGCCATACTTCGTTATCATGGATCACGAGAGTCCAAATTTCTCTAGATGCTGCTAGAGGTCTGGAATACATCCATGAGCACACAAAAAATCATTATGTTCATAGAGACATAAAGACTAGCAACATTTTACTTGATAGTTCCTTCCGGGCAAAGGTTTACTAAATTAACCCTTAACCCTTCTGTTCTCCTTTTTATATTGAACCAACTTCTATGACAAAATCTTTGGTCATGCAGATTTCTGATTTTGGTCTTGCAAAATTACTTGTTCGAAGTAGTGATGGGGTGGCTTCTACCACAGAAGTTGTGGGAACTTTTGGTTATTTGGCTCCAGAGTAATTGTTACAACGAATTTACTAAATTTAGGCTATGTATGGGATAATATGGCGGTGTGATACTATGATAGTAAAAGTAGTGCTTGCAGTTTAATTGCGTTGTGAACTTCGGTTTCATCTTTTTTGGCCCATGTTTCATTTTCTTGGGTTGCTGGCGTTCACAACCGCTAAAGTTTCCACACTTACATGTTTGTTTGTGATGGTGTTTTGGCCTAAAATATCATTTTTGGAAAATTATGTACATGACTGCACCTATCCAAACTCTACCCGTATTTTCATAATTACATTCACAACTGCCACTTTTGTCCCAAACATGACCTTAGCTGCTTATTCAGTTCAATAACTCACCTTGTTTCCCAACTACTATCTGCAATTCTACAGGTACTTGCATGATGGATTAGCTACCTCTAAAAGTGATGTTTATGCCTTTGGTGTGGTTCTTTTTGAACTGATATCAGGCAGGGAGGCAATAAGCAAGGAAGAAGGAATGACTACTGGAAAATCTCAAAGGCGCTCGCTGACATCAATTGTGAGTTCAACTAATGTGTTTTATAGTCAGTCATCAAACATTCTCCAGCTTCTGTTTTTGAGAATTTCTTTAGCCTTTAGTAAACTAGCCGTGCTTGTGATTCATGTCCTATTTTCTTCTCATTTTTTAGGGTTGACCCTTTGACGAAAAGAAAAAAAGATTGAAAACCAAATATTTAAGGATGGGGTGAATATGAGTTATTCTATTTTATTAAAAATATAAATGTTTCCGAAAAACTACCATGCGAGTTTGCATAATAATGGGGACCTCCCTTCTATCTTTTTAAATTACCAAGACCTCCCCCCGAGCTTACAATTTTTTTTTATACATGTACATTAACAATGTAAACATAGAGCGGAGATTTTGGTAATTTCAAAAGGTAGAATGGAGGTGTTTATGTAATTATGCAAAGTTGGAAGGGAAGTCTGTTACTGGCTTCGTCCCCAGTTATTATGTTGTCTTTATGTTATGTCGTGTCGTTTTTATTTGTCATTTATGTCGAGCCGAAGGTTGGTGGCTTAATTACATCTATGCCTCTTGTATCTCTTATTTAAAGGTCCAGTAGGCTAGTGGAATAAAATGCCAAGAGTTAGTTCTATTTCCTTGACCCCCTTAATGAGATTGTTGTAGCCATCTCTCTCCGAGCACACCTCGCCAAAGCAACCGCATTTTCGGTTCCACTGCATCCTTTTCAACCGTCATCCCCACCTCTGGTTGCTCCTCTGGCAACTATATCGACGTGTAACGGGCAAGCCCATAACAACTTTGGTATCAGAGCCTTTGTACTCCTCTTCCGCTCGATCCAACAACTTCTAGCACAAAAGAGGGGGGGAGCGGGATCTGCCCTTTGGTTTTCACGGGACACCTCCACCTGCACCAGAATCAAAGGCCTTGTCATCTTCAGAAGAACCCGACCGCTTCTTCTCGCAACCACTGGACGCGATGTTGACCACTGCTTGCGGTGTCATCCCAGTTAACGGCAACGTCCCACACACATTCTTGCAAACCAGAGCGCGCTCGACGAAACCATCAACATCATCTCCCTCACCTGTGATTGACGCAATCGTTTGGAGATTGACATCTTCCGTCACCATCATCTCCATAACCACATGGAGATAGACACAACTGTAGCAACCGACCTCATTATCGTCATCTCCCGTAACAAGCACGTGTGTTTTGCTCGCCCCACCAGAAACAAGTCGTCCCGTAACTCGTTGCATTTATTGCTCCTTGCACAACATGGTCACTCGTCAGATCAGCTGAGCTAGATTCTGACCACGATGCAAGTCCTTATGGCACATCAAACCGCTATCGAGGAGCGTCATCATGAAACCCTTGTTGTCCTCTCCAAGTGCCTGAATGATCTCGGTTTTGCTCTACCTGTCTCCACTACTCTCGTAGAAGAGCAAGCTTTCAGCAGTCAGGCGCCTCCACCGCATCTCCTTTGACTTGATCCCTCGATCGTGGTATTATTGAAAGTCAACATCGTGCATGGTTCCACCAAGTTGGCATTCCCAATTTATGATGGAAAGGACGATCCCTTAGACTGGCTCACCAAATGCGAATACTTTTTTAGCCATCAGTAGACTCCGGTGACAAAATGGATAAGTATGACCCACTTCCACATTCTTGATATCACTCAGTTATGGTTCGATCATTGCAGGTCAACAATCCTGGAATGATATGACGTGACTTTAAGCGGTCCTGCAACTTTCATTTTGACACACCGATTCACTGTAACCCCCTTAGGTTCCTCACAACATTATGTTATACATAGTCGATTGGTCGATATCTTGAACCGTTTCAGATTCTTTTGACTCATGTCACGTTATCCCCTAAGATGTAGTCTTCATCTTCACAGTCGGGCTACAAGATTGACTGCACTTGGATGTCGAATTTGAGGCTCCCAGGGACTTGGTAGCTGCTATGAGTTTAGCCTGATTGTGCACCTGTCGACTTCAGCTGGATCAGGAGGCCTACTTCACCACAGGCATGGGGACTCAGGTGGGACGTGTCGAAGGCACCCAAATTCCACAGATTTGTCGACTGTCTCTTGCCGAAATGTTTGATCGATGTGCACAAGGGTTATGTTATAACTATGATGAGCAGTATACTCACATAAATCGGTACAAAAGATATTTTTTATCTGTACGTGGAAGACTGATGATGAAGGCATTTGGTGCACCGCCATTCATCTCCCTCGAGCTTGAGGTCAAGCTCTTTTTGTACAACGGGAGAGATGTTATGGGCTTCGTGCCCAGTTATTATGTTGTGTCTTTATGTTGCGTCATTATATTTATGTCGTATTGTTGTCATTTTATTTGTCGTTTATGCTGAATTCAAGGTTGGGGGACTTAATCTATGCCCACTGTATTTTTTATTTAAAAGCCTCTTGGGTTAGTAGAATGGTATGTCACGAGTTACTTCTATTTACTTTCCCCCTTAATGAGATTGGGGTATTAATCTCTCTTCGAGCACACCCCGCCTAGATTGTCGTGGTTCCAGCTCCACTGTATCTTTTGCCGCCGTCATTCCCGCCTCCGACCACTCCTCTGATGACTATACCGACGTGTTATGGGCCAGCCCATAACAAGGTCCTGGTAAATGACCTTGTTAGAGTAATAGGAAGGAAATACTTGATGCATATTATTCACCCACTACTTGATGCATATTATTCACCCACAAAGGGGTATTAAATAAGACATACATGGACTTTTAAAGTTAAAACTGCAATGTGAGACTAAATCCAAATGCATCAAAAGTCTCTAATAGACAAACATTGACTCAATATTTCCAATACACTCACTCAAGCTGGAGGGGAAACCTCTAGCTTGAAAGCTTTAAAAAAGGTAATGAAGGTAGACGACGTGGTTCAAATCATCAGACGAGCCACCGGGGGAAATTCTAAACCGGGAAATCAAACCGAGGATAGCCACACACGACATAAACTCACACACAACGCATGTTCCACACACGACGTGATCTCACTGCAATCAGGTCAACCAACATCATCTACACACATGTGGAAGGAAACAAAAGATGTGGGGCTAATCATCAAACAAACAACTAGGGATAATCCATTGGGGATAATATGCACAAAGGACGGTCCCACATGACACAGTCCCGCACGACACGGTCCCACACGACACAACCCGCTGAGATTAAGATAACCAATAACGATCGTGCCACAACACATGTACCAATCAAAAGAAAAATTGGGGAGAAGAAAATAACACATGACATAAGCCTAGAGGTCGTGTGGGACTAGGACGAAAGTCGGGAAATACCATCTGAGTCTCCTTCGCCCCAAACACTCCCACTCACTTGGGACACACATGATTATATGCATACACAACGCCTAAAACAACCATTAGGATGACAAAGACACTTAGAAATATATAAAAATGTTCAAAAACAACACAAACTTCTGCATCGATGAGAGATTATCACCCAAGAAGGGGGTTTAACGACTGGAATCGTCAGAAACAGGAAGGGCAATGTCTGGAACTTTGTCGATAAGAAGCAACGAGTGGAAGAACAACGGCCGACGGTAGAATCAACATGATTGAATGACAGGAGTAGTAGCAAGAACATCGTCGGCGGGATCAACGAAGGGAGCTATCGTCGACTGTATCAACTTTTGCGGGATCGACAACAACATAGCAAAATCTTTGACAAAAGCTGCTGTCGGGATCGTCGATGGAAGCGATATTGTGGATCGTCGATGAAAGCAGTCGACGAGAGGAGTATGGGAGAAGATGTCCTAGACGAGATTTGCGACAAGAAGCACAGACATGATCAACGATGTTGACTGGAAGAGAAGACGCGATTCTGAGGTAGGATCGACTGGAAGAGGAGACACGACGGGACTCCAGACGGGATCGATCGTCGTTGGAAGTACGACGAAGAGAAGCAGACGAGATCCACGTTGTAGGGATCAAAAGTGGCTAACGAAGCAACGAGACGCAAAGATAATCAATGGCAATGACAAAGGCGTGGAAGAGGCGTAAAGACTCAAAGCAACAGACGACCGTGGAGCAGCGAGACGCAAAAGCCCTACGGCTCATGGGGGGCGAAAGTTGGCCAGGAGGATGCTCTGATACCATGATGGAATGATAGTAAGGAATACTTGATGCATATTATTCATGCACAAAGGGGTATTAAATAAGACATACATGAACTCTTAAAATTAAAACTTGTGTGGGACTAAACCCAAATACACAAAAAATCTCTAATAAACCAACATTGACTCAATATTTCCAAAAGACCTCTTAAAATATTCCTTATTTGCTATGTTGCATTGTCACATCTTAGGCCGCATGTTCCAGTTTTACATTGTCACATCTTAGGCCGCATGTTCCAGTTTGTCAGTGACACTATTTTTGGAACTGTTTCCTTGCTATGCTTTAAGTTGTGGTTAACTAATGCCATACTCTTTTCATGAATACTGTTTTTCTATTACATCTGTGTTATTGTTGATGGATTAAATTATGAGCCGTTTTGAGCATATGCTGCTTTATTAAAAAAAGTCAATTTTAGAATTGTGGTATGCATATTGTCGGCGAGTGTTAATATGACCTCTTTAGGCGTCCTTAAAAAATGCAAATTCTCAAGGTAAGTGTAGACTGTTGCCCGGATCATCATTACTAGCACTATATTGGGTTGAGAAGCATACAATCTCATTCCCAGGGTTTTGTTTATGTGCTTGTCTATGGTATATGGACTTTCCTACTTAGGAGGACAGTGTCCATTCTTCTTCTCACATTTTACTTCATTTTTTGGCCTCCAAACTTAATACTCTCCAAACATCATTAAATTTAATGGCATGCATAATTTCAGGCATTTTTGAATCATTTAATTATTCATTGATCATCAATGCATCACAATATTGCATTTAAATGGGTTTAGCAATTTTAGAGCCACCGATTATTGGGGAACTCGGGAATCCATTTGCTACTTCATTGGAAATATTACGTGAAGATACTCTTCTTTTCCTTATTTCAGATATCTCATACAATTCCCAATAAGTTATTGGGTTCTCTTTTAATGGTTTCAGTAGCAATATGATTATTAGTAAATAAATTTCGCAATCCATTCCATTGTCCAGTAGCTGCAACGATCTTGTTAATCAGTTCCTCGTGGCTCTTTGGTTAGATATTGGAGCAATTTTACCTTTTGAGATTTGTGATTTCTTCTCACTAAGGGTGCGTTTAGCTAAGCTGTTGTTGATGATAAGCTGCTGACGGAAAGCTGCTGACAGAAAAAGTGCCGTTTTTTAAAAACAGAGTTTTGTTAAAAAACTGTTTGGGTAAAATGGAGTTTGCAGAGCTTACCCATAAGCTGTTTTGTAAAAACTGTTTGGATAAAATGGAGTTTTGGCAGCTGCTTTTTTTATAATAAAAAATAATATTGTTTTTTGGATTGTAAATACTTAAAAGCAGTTTAAAATTACCACTACATGAAATAACAAATACAAATTTCAACAAGCTTCATGTATCAAATTCTACAAGCTTCATGTATCAAATTCTACATCTCTAAAAGCATAAAACTTCAGTCCTTTCTCCACTGAGCATAACTACTCACACAAAAATACAAATCTACTTAGGCATCTAGAAATGTTTATACAAAGCTGCATATATAAACCTAGGATAGATCTTAGGCTAGATCTTAGGCTGAAATTAAGCTCTTGATTGTCTGGACGGAACAAAAAGCCCTTGATTGTCTGTAGATCTTCTTATCCTTCCCGTCCTCCTTGAAGATAAGTTCACGCTCTATCAGCTTCACGCAAAGATGAGGAAGGCGGCTCGGAGGAGTGCAGATCTTGAAGAGGGCTCAAGAATGGAGACGAAATCTGGAAGTGGTGGAAAAAATGGCAGATAGATCTGGAATAGGGCTCGAAATCGGCGGGGGTGCTGGATGACGACGGCTTGGCGGGGGTGCTGAAGAAAGCAGCTCGGCGGAGGGGGTGGGCAAAGGCTCGACGGAGATCGGGAAGAGGAGAGAGGCAAGCAAGAGATCAAAAGAGGAATCGATTCGTTTGGGATCGGGAAGAGGAGAGGAGAGCGATAAGCTAGAGGCGGCAGCTGCGCGGCGTGGTGGAACTTGACTAAAAAACCGCGGATGAGAAAAGCCTAAAAAGCGCTGAATTAATCAAACGCCGTTTACAGCTTATACAACCCAAACACAACTTATTATGAAAACTCTGTTTTTGAGCTGCCTCACCGGAGCTCATAAGCTTAGCCAAACACACCCTAAGTGTTCAAATCTGTATGAACTTAATTTGTGGTTGTTCAAGATTCTTAGCGTAGCTTAGGATGATTTTAATTAGTGATATACACAAGTAAAACTGAAGTTTTCCAGTGACTTCTATTGTCATCTGTTGATTCATCTCTCTTATCGTAGGCCCATTAGACTCTTAAGTTAATGTGAAATATAATAAAATTGGACCAAAAACTTCAAGGTATTGCATCCAAAATAAATTGACTGATATTCATGATTCTTGCAAAAATGCTATGCAAGGTTTACCTACATTTCACCCTTGTGGTGGGACCCTTCTCCAGACCCTCGTTGTGTGGGGATGCTTTGTGCACCACGCTGCCTTTTTTTTATTCATGACTTTGTAATGGAGATTTTGTAAGTTTTTCAAATGCTGCACAAAAACTATAGTTTGGAGAATTTTTCCTCTTTGGATGAGCAAAAACTCTGATATGATTAAATATTTAGGGTCATTTACGGGACCTCCCCTCTAAGTTTGCAAAATTACAGGTTGCACCCCACTATCTTTTAAAATTACAAAAAACTTTCCTGTAAGTAACATTTCATGACATGCGTGCAAAAAATATCCCCAGGAGGGAGGAAAACGCCGGGAGGGGGGGTGGGGTGGGGGGGGGGGGGGGTAATTTCATAAGGTAGAGTTGTGCAACCTCTAATTACCCGAAGTCCAAGAAGAGGTTTGGGTAATTAATTATTAATATTTACAATGTGATTTTTTAAAAATGGGTTCCATGGATATGGCTTCAGAACCCACCCTTTATTTCAATTTTAGTTCATTAATTTCATCATCTTTCTTTTGGTACACGCTTCTATATGCTATTTCAAGCTTTATATCCGTAACTCTATGCAGAGATGATTTTGCTCAGGCTGACTAGAATACATTTTATTTTCCTAGATGCTAGCATCGTTGACTAAGTGTCCAAATTCAACTTGCATGTCAAGCTTGAAAGGGTACATTGATCCAAGTTTGATGGATTTATATCCTCATGATTGCGTATATAAGGTAAAAATCCGTTCCGTTGGAATTAATTTGTCATGACTGTTAAATTGAAATGGGATTCTTAAATTTCTTGATCGCCATTAGCATTTGTAAGTATGTTTTTGAGAATACTAGGGGCCATTTTGTATGAACAAAAACCATGATAAATTTGAGTAAACATAATGTCTGATCTCCTACTACCATTTTTTTGTATGTGCAATTGTAAGTCTGTAACTGTGCGTGTCGCAGTATTAGCGGCCTTGCAAGACGGTCCTTCAAGTATTATACATTATTATTATTTTAAATTAAAATAAATTAAATTAAATTTAAAAGTTGTTTCAAATGAGAGGAGAATCTTAGTTGAAAGGGCTACTTGACACATGACGAATCTATAGGCGGAGGATTAACGATACTCTAACCCTACATGCAATGCAAATGAGCACGTGACAAATGCAATAAATCTAAACACCGTCCAATGAAGGGTTGGAAAATTGTTGTGTGACTACTAGAATGCAACCCTAATGTGACGCCCGTGAAAATAATTCTACTCACCTTAACGACTACATGTGGAATGCAATATCCAACGGGGAATTCAAAACATAATAATAATTAATTAAATCACATAGCGTATGATTTTAACAAATGCAAAATGATTTCTTTAAGCAAAACAAGGCTTGTCTTTCCTCCGCGTGGAGGGTCAAAACAAGAGTGCGCGACAAATGAATCTTTTCTACAATCACAAGTGAATCCAAAACACTACAAAGCTATAAATCCCATTAAGTACAAGTGAATGTCATATAATATGTGGCTGTCAGTATGGGTTTGGGCAGTTGAAACAGGGGCAGATCTGGGCGGTTTTGGAGGGACAACAAGGTGGGGTTTTGGAGGGACAACAAGTTGTCTGGGTTTTGTGGTGGAGGATTGGACAGTTTTGAGAGTGGAAGGGAATCAAATTGCTATCTGAACGAGGAAACAGGAAGGGGAAGTCGGTTCTGTTATTTCCTGAGTGTGGAAATAATGAGGGAATGGGGAGGCTAGGGTTTTGGGAGAGGAAAAACGAAGGTTAGGGATAACAGATACCTTGGGGACGAAGAAAACCACCTACGAGTCGTCATCTAGGGCCTTACGGAGTCGTCACAGTGAGGTGATAGCCAAATTTCGGGAATGATCTCTCCAAAATCTACAAAAGCCTCCAAGCAACCCTGTGCCTCTTATTTATAATAAAACATAATTAGAGCACTCTGATATCAACGGCTTTGATTGGTCGGGGATGCAGAGGCTCCGATTACACTAAATAAAATCAAAATTGAAAATGTAGGTAAGCGGCGAGCCTGACGCATTCGTGGAGTTGCATCGTCGATCCAGAGTCGCATTCGTGGATTCACATCGTCCATTCCGCATCATTTTCCCCGGCTTGAAAGAATTCATCTTATGATGAATAGAGATCGAAATCCTCTCGGTATATGCCAGGTAAGAATCAATGAGGTTCATCAGAGCTCGTCCAAGTATCGTCGATGACAGAACATCCTCGCCAATGGTACTCTTGTCTCTGTCCGTTAGGCATCCGCTCCAATGGTACTTTAGTGTCTGTCCACCAGGCGTGGCTATACACTCGTAGGTCACGATATCAGTAATGCTCTCAAAAGTCAAAAGGTGTGATGGTGGTATTAATGTGATCACAAGTGCAGACGATGAAGCCATAGTTGACAAACCCAAAGGCAGGTGGGGGTTGTGGGGCTCAGGAGTGGAATGAGTGTGAGACTGAGGTTGTGGAGGTGTTGGCTCAAAAGATTGTCCATGAAATGAGTTCAGATACTCGTGAGGCTTGTAGTATGGCGTCAGGTCCTCAACATTAAATATGAGATGAATACTTATGCTCGTATGGATATCAAGATCATAAGTATTTGCCCCAATCCTTCTCATGATTGTGTAGGGGTTCATTCGTCTAATGCTCAAATGTTTAGCAAGCTCTCGAAAGAGCTGTAGATTTTCACTATCACTTCCTCGCCTTCATGAAATATCTGCTCTTGTCCGTGAACATCTGTATGCGATTTATAAGATTTATTACCAGTATTGATCCTCAGTCGGACCGACTCGTGTAACACATGCAAATGATGAGCAAATGACTCAACGAACTCATATAAATAATGCAAATGTTGCAAATAAAGCATGTCAGACACTACACGCTTGTTAGGGGAAAATCTAATAATGAATGAGATGTCTCCACCTTGTGATGGCCTCTCAGGAGGTTATTAGTGCAATGTAAAAATATTCGTCTAGTGGGTGACGAGTACCTAAATGACTTCTTGAGACATCGATACTGAGTTGCAGAACTATGGGATGCCAAATACACTCCAAGGGAGTTGATCCATCAGGAGGCTCATCCAGTGGTAGATAGAAAAATTCATCGTGAATGATGTCATCACCCAAAGTACTGATGCAACGCAAGAGTGTGTTGGGTGCCTCTCAAATGATAAGGCACATCAGGTGGCTCTCCAGAAGGTATATAAAAAAATTCATCTCGAACCTGAAGCTCACTCATGCGAAGGCACAAACCATGCATACTGTTAGAAAAGCCCATGTAAATGACCCATTAGTGGGCCCTTGTTCTATTTTATTTCCTTCTTCTCCTATTAGTCCCACACCATTGTATAAGATTTCTTCTCTCCTTTTCCCTCCTATATATTTATATTCTCTCCTTGTATTTTGATACACAAGCAATACATACAAGTTTTGAGCTCACTCAACATGGTATCAGGGGACACGGTTTGGTCCTTGCGGTTTCGCCTACTCTAACCGCCCGGCCCGTCTTCCTCTTCTGTCCGCTTTCCTCTGCGGTCTGCTCTTCTACTCGCACCGGGTAGCAGACTCTTCTTCCCACCCTTTCTCTCCGCGGCTTCTCCTTTTCTACCCGCTGCCTGCTCTCCTTTCTCTCCCTCCCTCCCGCCCGTGGATCCACCTCTCTGTGCCTTTTATAGCCTCTCCTCTCCACCCTTGGGCCCCACTTCCCACTGCCAGCTGTCTTCCTCTTACCGCGCGGGCTCCTTCTCGCCCGGTCCCTCCTCTTCTTGCCGCTCGAGGGCTCCTACTCGCGGACTCCTCTTGCGGCTTATCTTGCCGCTTGCGGTTTCTCTCTCTTGCCGCTCGAGTTCCTACTCGCGGTCCCTTTTCTTGCCGCTCGAGTTCCCTACTCGCGGCCTTCTGCCCTCTCTTGCTGCTCGAGTTCCTACTCGCGGTCTCTTTTCTTGCCGCTCGAGTTCCCCTATTCGCGGCCTTCTGCCCTCTGCTGTGCTCTTCCCTCTTCTAGTCGCGCGGACTCTATATCTAACCGCTGAGACTTCTCTCTTTAGAGCCGTCTTCTTTTCTCGCTCTTGTTTGGCCGCTGGTGTTCTCACAGTGACCGTGCGGATTGTCCTTGCTCTCTCTCCGCACCTGGTCGCGGCCTCCTGTCGCTCTCTACCCTGGGCTTGACTACCCGCTGCGGCCTCTTATCTAACCGCGCGGGCTTGTCGTGCATCTCTTCTCCGGCGACCTCCTCCTCTTCCCGCGCGCTCTTCTTTTCACTGCGACCTCCCCAGGCTCCATGGGCTCCTCCATCGACTCTACCAGACAGGCGGCTAATCCTCCTGCTGACCGCCTGGCTTCTCTTCCAGACCTCCGAGATGAGCTGCGGATCACAACTATCTCATTTTCGGGGAAGAAGAATTTTGTTCAATGGGTCCACTCGGTTCGGCGTGTTCTTCAGGCCAAGGGCCTTGTACTTCACCTTACTAACGAACCTCCTTCCCCTACTACTGATGACTGGCTACGTAATGACGGCCGCGTCCAAACATGGCTCCTTAATTCGCTGGAGGGTGAGACCGCCAAAGCTATGTGGGAGGAGCTTCACTGCTTGTACTCTGGAAAGGATAGTCTTCAGCACCTCTATGACATTATTACCGACCTTCAGAATCTTGATGCTGGCGGGGCTGCTGACATGACCTCATTTGTTGTTCGTGCCAAGACTCTTGCAGAGGCCTGGATCCAGCATCAGCCTTTTACCACCGACCTTGCTGCTCAGCCGTCAGCGCACGCAAAAGGAGGCTGTCTGCATTGCCATGATGATGGCTCGTGTCCCGCCTCACCTTCAGAGCATCCGGTCTCAGTTGTTGGCCTCGGCCTCTACTCCCTCCCTCTCTGATGTCTGCTCTATGCTCCTTCGAGTATCACCACCTTTAGAGTTTCTGACACCATCTTCTCTGGCCCTTCTTCAGCAGACCCTTCCCCCTTGCTTCCCCCACCGACCTCTGCTCGCGGTGGACGTTCCGGCTCTCGCGGCAAGGGGCGTGGGGGTCGGGCCGCCCCAAGTGTTCCTATTGCGGCCGGGATGGCCACACTGATGCCGTCTGCTACAAGAAACATGGCTATCCGCCTCGCTCAACTTCGGCTGCTACCACTGATGGCTCCTCCTCCACTGGTACCGACCTTGAGGCAGTTCGCTCCAGCTACAACAACTCCAGGGGCTTCTTAGCCCTCCCTCTGCTTCTGTTGCCTCCATCTCTACCGCAAGTATTACTTGACTTTCCTCAACTCCACGTTGGATCTTGGACTCAAGTGCTACTCATCACATCACCTCGATGCGGCCACTCAAGTACTCAGATGTTCCTCATCCGCAATCTATCACTGTCACAAATGGGGCGACTGTTCCGGTCTCCGGTTGCGCCGACATCTCTCTTGCCCCCTCCCTCTCTCTTCGCTCTGCTTTTTATGTTCCTGGCTCTCCATTTAATTTGCTTTCTGTTGGTCGCCTCACTCATGATATGTGTTGCTCTGTCACATTTACTCCATCTACTTTTTTGATACAGGATCGGCGGACGCGGACTACCATTGGTAGGGGTCGACTGCAGAACGAGCTCTACCTTCTTGATGCCTCTCCTCCTATCCTCTCCTCCGTCTCCGCTGTTTATTGGCATCGCCGTCTTGGGCATGCCCCTCTACCCGTTCTCCAAAAGGCGCTGCCTGATGTATCTTTTCCTGCTTTCAAATGTGATTCTTGTATTTACGGCAAACAGCCGCGTACTTCTTTTCCTGCTCATTGTACTAGGAGTTCTGCTCCATTTGATTTACTGCACTCCGATGTTTGGGGTCCTTTCAAAGTTACAAGTATCTCTGGCTATCGATATTTTATTACTTTCATTGATGATTATTCTCGCACAATATGGTTTTACCTACTTCGTGATCGCTCCGAGCTCCCTCGCATATTTCGCGATTTTATACACGAAACTCGAACGCAATTCTCTACAACAATCAAAACAGTGCGTACCGATAACACTCGTGAATACACCGACCATGACTTTGCTAATATATGTGCAGAATTTAGTATTATACATCAAACCTCCTGTGCCTACACCCCCCAACAAAATGGCGTTGCCGAACGAAAGAACCGCCACCTCCTCGACGTTGCCCGCTCCCTCATGCTTCAAATGCATATTCCAAAAATTTACTGGAACTTTGCGGTCTCCACTGCGTGTTTCCTCATCAACTGTCTCCCCTTCTCGGTTCTCAACTCTGCCACTCCATTCAGCCTCCTATTCCCCTCTACTCCGGCCTTCCCTATCACACCAAGGGTCTTTGGCTGCACTTGCTTCGTTCACCTTCTGGGTCCCTCCTCAGATAAGTTGGATCCCCGTGCCGCTAAAACTATTTTCGTCGGCTATTCTCGCACTCAGAAGGGCTACCTATGTTACTCTCCGGTCACCCGTAAGGTCATCATCTCCGCAGATGTAACTTTTTGGGAAGATCAATCTTTCTTTTCCCCACCTCTCGCTCCTTCCTCCCCGACGACATCTCCGCCAATGCTTATACCTCGACCCGTCATCCCTACTGCTGCGCCTGTTTCCCTACGTCCTTCTAACCCTGCTCCTGCTCCCGCTTCTGCTCCTGCACCCTCCAAGCCACCAGTTATCCAGGTTTATACTCGCCGCCTTCCTCCTCGTTCCGCTACCCCTCTGCAGTCGGCCTCATCCTCGGCTACCCTGCGCCCTGCTGATCAGGTATCTCCCTCCACCGCCCATCCTCTGGCAAATTATGTCTCCCTGCATCGTCTCTCTCCCCAACTGCACTCCTTTGCCACTTCTATTTCCTCCATTTCGGTTCCTAACACTGTGCAGGAGGCGCTACAACATCCTGGCTGGAAGGCTGCGATGGAGGAGGAAATGGCTGCTCTCTGGGCCAACCAGACCTGGACTCTCGCACCACTTCCCCCGGGTCAGAAACCGGTTGGGTGTAAGTGGGTCTTCGTCGTCAAACATGCCGTTGATGGGACGATTGACCGTTTGAAAGCTCGACTGGTCGCCTGGGGCTTCACCCAACAAGGGATGGACTATGAGGAAACTTTCTCTCCGGCGGCCAAACTCAACACCGTTCGGGTTCTTATCTCGGTGGTTGTCCATCGCCGGTGGCCCTTACTGCAACTGGACATTAAGAATGCCTTTTTGAATGGCGACTTGCTGGAAACGGTCTATATGCAGCAACCTCCCGGGTTTGAGACCACGGGGGAGTCTCAGGTTTGTCGCCTTAAGAAAGCTCTGTATGGCCTCAAACAATCACCACGGGCATGGTTCAACAGGTTCAGTACGGCTCTTCGGGAGGTTGGTTTTTCTCGCAGCACGGCAGACTTCTCGATGTCCACTCGTCACCGAACAACTGGGACAGTTCTTCTGTTAGTTTATGTTGACGACATCATCATTACCGGAGATGACGCAAGGGGAATACAGGAGGTCAAACAACATCTCGGTACAGTTTTTCAAACAAAGGATCTGGGACCCCTCCGGTATTTTTTGGGCCTTGAGGTTGCTAGACGGTCAGATGGTCTCGTCCTTTCTCAGCGGAAGTATTGTCTCGACCTTCTTCATGATGCGGGTTACTCTGGTTGTAAGCCGATCAATACCCCAATGAATGTGAATCACAAGTTATGTGTTCAGGCTTCCGACTCAGATCTATTACTCTAGAATCCTGAATACTATCGCCGTCTAGTTTGAAAATTGATCTACCTCACGGTAACTAGACCGGATATCTCTTTCGCAGTTAGAATTGTCAGCTGGTATATGCATTCCCCGCGAATATCTCATGTTCACGCCGTTGAACGCATTCTCAGATACCTCAAAACGGCCCCTGGTCAAGGATTTGTCTACAAGACCTCATCTTCAGCTCCCACATTGATAGCTTACTCAGATACTGATTACGCTGGTTCTCTTGATGATCGACGGTCAACCAGTGGGTTTTGCACATATTTTGGAGGACATTTGATTACGTAGCGGAGCAAGAAACAAGCTGTTGTGGCTCGATCATCTGCTGAGGCTGAATACCGGGCAATGACGTCTGTAGTTTCTGAACTAACGTGGTTGGAAAGTCTTCTTACCGATCTGGGTATAAGACTTCCTTCCCCAACCCTTCTCTTTTGTGATAGCCAAACGACTGTACATATTGCCAAGAACCCGGTATTCCATGAAAGAACTAAACATATTGAAGTTGATTGTCACTTCATCAGAGAAAAGGTTCAAATGAAGAAGATCGACCTGAAGCATGTTCCCGGGACAGAACAAGTTGCGGATGTTCTCACTAAGGCTCTTCTCAGTACACTCTTCTATCAATGCTTGTCCAAGCTTGGCGCATACGATTTGTACGCTCCAGCTTGCGGGGGAGTGTTAGAAAAGCCCATGTAAATGGCCCATTAGTGGGCCCTTGTTCTATTTTATTTCCTTCTTCTCCTATTAGTCCCACACCATTGTATATGATTTCTTCTCTCCTTTTCCCTCCTATATATTTGTATTCTCTCCTTGTATTTTGATACACAAGCAATACATACAAGTTTTGAGCTCACTCAACACATACTAAGGTGTGTGTTCGCTAGGAAGGGAGGCTCGTCAAATAGATCTCTCTGGGACTCAACAAAGAATCTACCAAGGGGGTCAATAATGACAAGATGATCCTCCAAAAGAGAACCATCACCAACAATAGTGTCTATAAAAATAAATGGATGCCCACAACAATGTCAATGCTAGGCCCATGACCCTCCCAAGGGAGTAGTGGCGCACTAGGCGGCTCATCTAGAGGTTCAACAATGAAGTCAATAATAGTGGGTTATCCTCCAGATGAGTATAACCGATAGAGGTAGTGTCTTCGTAAGCGGGTGAGGCAGTTACTATGAGGTCAACACTATGCTCTAGGCTCTCGGTTGTGATGTGGCCCGGGGCAATGACAAGGGGAGAATGAGAAGTATCAAAATCAGGTGTCGGGTCTCTCATGTCAGTGAGAGCACTACTAGACACATTTGTGGCTTTATCTAAATCCTGACGTATCTTTCTATTGGTCCCTCTAAAAGCATATTTCAGGCGGTTCAATTGAGCATCTAAGCGATCAAACTGATCAAGAACCAATTCTTGAAATTTGGCTTCAGGTATCTCGAATTGTGGAACACTAGGGGGGGTCTTAACTTGTGATGCGATCCTGGCGATGGCGGCCTCGATTGGGCTCCAGAGAGTCATCTAGATGGTTGTTCCTGACATAATCAAATCGTGTTCGTGGGTGGACGTAATCCCTACGAGTGGGGGACGGTGGGCGAGGATGATCAACATGATAGTATGAGGACCTCTCTGGAGGAGCTCTATGGGGTCGTGCCTATACGAACTCTGATTCCTCTTATAATGGGGAAGTACTGTGTAACAATCATGACTTGAACGATACTCAATCTTGCCATCATAAAGTCGTGGAGAGGTGTAATGATGATAACATGAGGATCTTTCATCATGGTGATTGTCTCTAGCATAATGAAATCGTCTCAAAGGGCCGACAAGATCTCCAGAAGTGGTGTGTCGCGAACGATAATAATCATCGTAATAACATGAGGATTTCTCTAAATGAACTCTATGGGATCGAGTATAGATAGACTCGGGATCCTCAAATAGAGGAGAGGAATGAAGTCGATAACTAGTCATGAAGAAATCTATAGACTCAATGACTGCGTATCAATCAAGTGCTCGCAACCTAGCTCTGATACCATTTGACGTAGGACGAATCTATAGGCGGTTGATTAACAATGCTCTAACCCTACATGCAATGCAATTGAGCACTTGACAAATGCAATGAACCTAATTACAGTCTAATGAACAGTTAGAAGCTTGATGTGTGACTACTAGAATGCAACCCTAATGTGACGTGCGTGAAGATAACTCTATTTATCTTAATGACTACATGTGAAATGCAATATCTGACGGCAAATTCAAGACATAATAATACTTAGTTAAATAGCACGTGTATGATTTTAGCAAAAGAAAAATAATTTCTTTAAGCAAAACAAGACTTGACTTTCCTATGCGTGGACGGGGAAGATCTGAGCGGTTTTGGAGGGGCAGCAAGGTGAGATTTGGAGTAGAATGGGGTATTTTCTGAAGGAACATTGGGCGGGATCTTGGAGTGGACTGGGCGGTTTTGGAGGGACAGCAGGGTGGTGTAGTGAGGGGGAGTTGACCGGGTTTTGTGGTGAAGGATTGGGCAGTTTTGAGAGTGGAAGGGGATTAGATTGCTATCTTTACGAGGAAACAGGAAGGGGAAGTGAGATCTTTTATTGGTTGGGCGTGGAAACTGTCAGGGAAAGGGGCGGCTAGAGTTTTGGGAGATGAAAAACGAAGGTTAGGGATAGTAAATACTTTGGGAAGGAAGAAAACCGCGTATGAGTCATCACCTAGGGTCTCACGGTGTCGTCACCGTGAGATTGCCGGATTTTGGAATGATCTTTCCAAAATCTGCAATAGCCTCCAATCAACCCTCATGCCTTTTATTTATAAGTAAACATAATTAAGGCACCCGACATCAACAACTATGATTGGTCGTGGATGCAGAGGGATCGATTGCACTAAATAAAACTGAAACACAACAATATAATATATGAAAATATAGGTAAACGACGAGCTGGACGCATCTGTGGAACCAGATCGCCGATCCGGAGCTGCCTTATGTGGCAGGTGGCTAATTGGCCCCCAAACGGGCCCAATACCCGCCCTCCGCCGCGGGTCTGCATCTCCACTCCGCATCACCACCACTCCCATATTTGTGATGTAATTGGAGTGACGCAGCCGCATGTCGGGGTGGTTTTACCATCATATTGTGCATGAAAATTTTATCTTCGTCAAATATTATGCATAGGGACACCGTGACCAGATGCTATTTTGTATGCCTATCATATTAGAAGATTAATTTACCCAAAAAAAATTAAGATGCTAACCGTTAGATGCCACCCCTGCATATTATCAGATGGCTGTTTTAGCGAAGGGATGTGTGGACGACGACGCCGTTTTACGACCAGACATGAAGCAAGTTGTAATTTCGCTCTCCAATATTTTATTATCGTCTGTGGAATGGGAGGCCACCTTGGCCGGAAACAGCCAAGTTTTCAGCGGCCTTGTTCATGGAAGATGATCATTTCTCCTCTTCTTCTTCTTCAAGTCAGCCACTTTGCACACTTGCTTCTCCCATTGGATATCTCATATTCTTTTAATCTTGTATGAATTCCTTTACAGGGAGAGAGGGCATGATTACATTATTTGTGCTGCTTTGAATTTCTGCTCTTCTCCCCAGGTGATGTGCATTTTCTTCCAGAATTTCAATCTCCTTTGTATTGAGTTGTGGTTATGGTTTTTTTTTGTCACAACTATTTATTTGATGACTGGGGATTGGCCTTGTAAAACCGAGGAAATGTTTTGTTTGGTTGCCAAATATTAGTTTTTTTTTTTTTTTTTTTGCTTGAATCTCAAGGATGTAGAATGTAAAAAATGGAGCAAAAAAAAGATTATTTGGGCCTTTTATTGTATAATCTTGAAGGTGTCAGTCCAGCGATTAGTAGTTTTGAAATTTGTGTTGAGAATATAGTTTCACACGAAAAACTCGTATAGCCTTTTTTGTGCACTTAGTATAGATCCCGAACCCCATGGGTCTAACATGGTATTAGAGCAAGTTGTTGTCGACCACCCACTCCCATGTCGCTTATTTAGAAAGAAGTTCACATGCTAGATTTCAAATACCCTACACATGAGGGACGTGCTGAGAATATAGTCCTACATTAGGAAACTCGTATAGTCCTTTGCACTTGTAAAAATCCCCCTTCATCAACAACAAATCTGTTTTTGGTTGGATGCTTTGATTCTAACATCATGAAGTTGACTCCAAACACACTTTGGGTGTGCTGTGGTTTCTTTAGGTTGTAGAATTGCTTTAATGGATTGACACTAGAAGCAGAGTCACTCTAGCAAACTATTAGGGCACCCTCTTATATTTGAGGAGATGGAATGTATTGTTAACTGATTAGAGACCAATGATTGTATTTATGATAATGTGTGTAATAACATGTCCTGAGGATATATTGTGATTGTTTTTCACATTTTGGAGTTATTCCTTTTTTATGTATTGAGTCATCGAGACCACTATAGTGATTGGGACAGCTTTTGTTGATGAATAAATTGCTGATGAATATGGAGTAAATTATTTGGATAGTTTGTTCATGATTGCTGATCTAAAGTTTCATTCATTCATAAGTGTTCGTTTGTTTGGACTAGTTTTTTTGCCCGTGCGTAATTTTTTCGGGCGGACGCGATTTTTTTGTTTGAGCGTGATTTTTTTTCCTCGGGCGTGATTTTTTTCGCCCATACGTGGTTTTTATGCACGATCGCGAATTTTTCACCCGTGTTCATTTTTTACGCCTGGATGTGATTTTTTCCCGCGGGCGTGAATTTTTCGCCCGGGTGCAAATTTTTTGCCTAGACGCGATATTTTCGCCCGGACGCGATATTTTCGCCCGGACGCGATATTTTTGCCCGGTCACAAACTTTTCGCCCGAAAGCGGTATTTTCGCCCGGGCGTGATAATTTCGCCGAGAGGCAAAAAAATATGTTCGGCTGAAAAAAATTGTGCCCGGACGAAAAAATCACGCCCGAGCGAAAAATTGAGGCAGTGCGAAAAATTCGTGGCTTGGCTAAAAAATCTCGCCTAGGTCAAAAAATTTCGCCGGGCAAAAAATCGCGCACGAGCAAAAAATTCGCGTCCGGGCTAAAAATTCTCCCCCTAGAGAAAAAAGTGCCGGTCGAAAAAAATGCTTCCGGGCGTAATATTCTCGATCGGACGAAAAATTCATGTCTTGGCGAAAAAATGCGTTTGGGAAAAAAAATGATCCCGTGTGAAAAAAAAGCAGAGAAAAGAAACTATGTTTGGCACGGTGGTGGCAGTCATGAACGTATGGGCTAAGTCGTCATTCGTTAAGAATCATCCAACAAACATCATCCGTTTGAATATAAAAGTGGATGAAGTTTCTTAGGTGGGCGTTAACGAATGACAATTTAACCCCCCATATTAATGAACGCCACCACCAAGCGAAACCGAGCCTATAGTTCTCTATCTTCATTTCAATATAAATTTGTTTACTTCCGTTTTGTATCTCTTCCTCCCTCCTTCTCATTGCTTGGTTGGCTTACAAATTATTTTGTTTCAGTTTTACTGATTATTTTTCATGGAATGATAGAATGCCAGCCTCTGTTTTCTCTAGTTTCCTTTCTTGGATTTATATCAAAAAGTAGGAGAAATTAGGAATTTAAATCTTAAAAAGTAATTTTTGGGACTAAAATGAAAGGGAATTGATAGTTCTAGGTCTTAGTTGGATATTCGTACAGCAGTTTTTTTTTGTTAAGAAGCAGCTCTTTTTTTTTTAACCTTAAATCCACTATTAGTACCCCCTCCCCTCATTTCTTTCGCTCACGCCGATAGCTGTCCCTCCCAGTTTTCGCTCACGGCCGAAGCCCTCGCCGATCGCCCGCCTTGCGACGCCGCCGCCTCCTTGATTTCCAGCCGGTGAGTTCTCTCATTTTCCGACGGTGTCGACTCCGTGGACTCGTTCTTTGACCTCAAGGTAGTCCTTATCATTTCTCTGTCAATATTTTTATACCCTACGACCAAGTCAACTACTCTACATGACCCTCAGCTAAAGGTTGCCGACCAGTGATCGACTAATCTTAATCTGAAATCGACAAACAGACCCTCTATTGGCGATCAATGAGAACTAATTACCAAATTTGTTATTGACAGATCACTGAGCATGTGATCTTAAAAAAAGGCACTGATCATGCATGAAGGCCCGCATGGGAAAAAGGGTAAGGGGGAGGTGCAGTGCGTCGGATGCACTGCACGCTGCAGTGCAATCCGACGCAGGCGCTGTGATCTCAGTGCTTTGCGATGCGTGCACATCTCAGCGCACGCATCGCAAAGTATGCACCAATCACGACGCATCACTTTGATCACAGCGCCGCCGTCGGATGCACTGCACTGCAGCGTGCAGTGCATCCGACGCACTGCACCTCCCCCTTACCCGGGAAAAAGACAGATCTTGGGTTTTTTTTGGGAAAATCACCAAAAGGGCATGGTGGTGATTAATCTAGTTTAAGCGCCCATAGATTAATCTAGTTTAAATTATGTGTATTGGATAATTAATATATATTTCTAATTTGAACTATAAAATCAATTTATAAATATTTTTGGGTACGAATAGCGTTTTGAGTACCATCATAATTCCGTGATCTATGAGTAAGAGTGAGTTACAAATAATCAATTAGGATGTACTGAGATTGAAATAAATATTTAGCTAACAAAAATAGGGAGCAAAATTAATGGCATTAAATCGGGACCAAAAAACTAGGCTTATTATGTATTTTTCAATTGGAGCGAATTTTTTAGTAAATTTTCAGATTTGGTATGAATTTTGGGCCAATGCAGGCCGTTTATATATGCAGTCCAAATTTTTTTATGCACGGGTCAAACTTTAGGATGATTTTTTCCAAGTCTTCAAACAACAATAACAGTTCATACAAATTCAAGCTAGAAGAGTAACAATGCTATTTGAAAACTCCGTCAATAAAACTATTAAGTCGGCTAAATCCGATCATGCGGCTAAAACTATTGGTAATCCCCATTAAATGAATTCTTCAACGTATAAAATTGATTTGAGTAGAAGCTAATTAAAGTTTAAATTGCTAAAGAGCATCTTTAGTCAATCAACTACAAAGAAAAAGAATGACTAATTATTGATATTTGGTATGTTACAGAATGAAAATGGGTGATAAGATGATTACGTTTCGTGCTCATCGCCGGATTAAATGCTCCAGCAGCAATGACAGTTTTTGCAAAATGCTGGACTCCAACTATTTTCCCATTGCAGAAGTGAACAAAATAGCCGCAAGCGGCCTGCGATGCCGGCGGGTAGAAGCCAAACATCTATAGGAGGCCGATCGTCACGGAGATGACTGATCATCTTGCAAATGTCCGATCGTCGTGGAAAAGACGAGACCAGATTTCTTTCTATAACTTTTGCCTGCATTTAGCCATAAGCGGCCCGTGGGTTGTAAAAAAGAAAAACACGATTTCTTTCTATAACCTTGACCCGTGTATAACTATAATCGGTCTACCTTTAACAATGCTCTATCTTAACTACATTGAATTTTACAATTTCATCCTTCTAGAAGCTAAACATTACCGTTGGAACTCTAAAAAAGAAAAATAATAAAAATAATTATAATAATAATGTGAGGGTAACGGGCCTAACGGCTATGTTCGGGTTCAAAATGGCATATGGCCGTTAACAACGTGACAGCCAGGATCCCCTCTGGCTGCGGTGAAAGCTCGGCAGGATCGCTGTAACAACGAGTGGACCTTCACGTGAACCGGACCCGCCGGTCACGGCGGGCCCCACAACAATCCTAATTCTCCCCTCGCTTCATTGCCAGGGCACCATGCTATAAAGCGGCCACTCCTATGCCGGGAGAAAAATCCAAAGAGGGGAAAGCAAGAAGACATTGATCTCCTTCTAGGGTTTGCTCTCCGGCGAACCCTACCATCTCTCTTCCTCTCTCTTTCCGCGATTCTCCCGTCGACTTCGATCCTTGATCGGAAGAGAGGGAAGAGAGAAAAGGGATCATAAGGCGACATGTCGGGGTTTCTAAGGGCCTCTTTGACCCTAATGATGGTCTTCGCTCTCGTCTCCGGCATCGTCGTGCCTGCCGTCAGGGCTCAGGCACCTGCTCCGGCGCCTACCAGCGACGGTTTGTTTCTCTTTGATTCAGCCTTCTTTCCTCAAATCCTTTCGTCGTCATTTTATTTTCAGATCTGAGACATTTCTAGTTTTCGGGAAAAAAATTAATCCGTTTGTTTATACATTTTGGTATGCGATGTTCTTCATTTTTTGCAAAACTAGATTACATATATGTTTCGGAGAATTGAATGTTGTTTATAAATAACTCTCTTGTATATTGGTTTTTTTGCACTTTGCACCCCGAATCAATTGGCACTTTGCACCCCTAAATTACAGAGTTTTGGCACTTTGCACCCCAAGGCTAAAATTGTAGGGGTATTTAAGTCTGGGCACCACCCAAAATGCGCATTTTGATACTTTGACCCCGAATTATCTTATTTTGGTTATTTACAAAATGCTACAATGAGTATTTGGGTAGTGCCCGGACCAAAAAATCCTTAAAATTTTAACCTTGGCTTGCAAAGTGTCAAAAATCTGTAATTTGGAGGTACAAAGTGTCAAAAATCTACACTTCGGGGTTAGAGATTTTTGGCACTTTGCACCCCAAGGCTAAAATTGTAGGGGTATTTAAGTCTGGGCACCACCCAAAATGCTCATATTGACACTTTGTCCCTGAATTATCTTATTTTAGGTAGTGCCCGGACCAAAAAATTCTTAAAATTTTATCTTGGGTTGCAAAGTGTCAAAAATCTGTAATTCGGGGGTGAAAAGCGTCAAAAATCTATAATTCGGGATTGAAAAGTGTCAGTTTTAAAAATTCAGGCAAGTAGGCCAATTTGAGGGTGCAAAGTGCAAAAAAGCCCATATATATTTTCAAAATTATATCCCGCTCCAATTTATCTTTTGAATTTTGAAAAAAAAAACATCTCTTTCATTTTATATTTCATAATAGGCAATATTAGGCATGCATACAAATATCTTCTCCAGACAGTGTGTATTTTTGGAGCAATTTTTGGGTGCCTGTAATCTACATCCTGCGGACCGTCCACTTGTTGTGATTCATCGAAAATCAGATTATATTTGGAATTCAAAAATCTGCCCGTATTTTTTGGCAGAATATGCATTGTAGGATCGCAAATCATAGGGCTAAATTTAATTATGTAAGGTAGATCAGGATGCATTACCCGTATAGAAATTTGAACTTTCAAAAGGTACAGGAGTGCAACCAGTAATTGTGATAATTATATAGGAATTTTGGGCGATTAAAGGAGACAAATTATATAGGAATTTAATCAAATATTTTGTTTTCAGTGTAATGTAGACCAGCAAAATAATATTTGTTCATTAAAAGTATATCTAGACCCTAAACAAGAAATCACATAGAACCACCAAGGTTCATGTAAGGCCGTTAAAAAGCGGTTATCTCCAAGTCGTAATGAAATTAAAATAGCTGTATGGATCCAATTTAGAGCCGACAAATGCTTTCAAGCCTCCTCAAAAATAATTGGTTTAATGGCATTTGACAATAACAATTGAAAATGATAAATTGCACCAAATAAACCTTGATTTTAAAATTATGAGCCTGCTCAAAATTGACTAAGACACAAGCAACCGAGAATCTACTCGATGCTTGGATAATCTAGGCTCTATGCATGCCAAAATCAAGCTGGTTTTCGATCTTTATAAGACGTCTTGTCCTAATTGTGGGACAATGTATTGAAATGAAAAAGATGGACTTTGAAAATCAAATAGCTTTATTTTAAAGTGAAATCACCTTGAAATTAACCCAACTCACTTGCATGCTACCAAGAGTAGATGTGCATTGACAAAGCTTTTAATGGCATACAAAGTTAAGAAGCACTTTTCATGCTTATGAAGACTTAACTACCTTAACTCAATAGACCGTTGCTTGAGAAATCTTTTCATTGCGATGCCCTTGCCGTCTCAAGATTGTGTTGAGAAAAGCTGTGTTGTTGCAGTAGAAGGGTTCTCACATTTGTTGCTTCAGAGGAGTTATGACGCAGAAGAGTTTCGGCATTGCTTCATAAGAGTTATGTCCTTGCAAGAGGGTCTTTAGGGTGAAATGGTTTGAGTTGGAGCTTCAGAGGAGTTGTGAAGTTTGCCCTGGCCATAATGTAGGAGAGGGGGGGATAGAATATTTGATTAATTGTTTTTAAACAAGAAAATAATCTTTTATACCCATGAAATTAATTGTTTGTTGACATTAGGGATACAAGTATTTCTAGGTGATGAGTTTTATCAGAACAGCTTTCTTAATATTATTATTACTTTACTTTATTTTTACAAACTGTTAAGAGTAAAAAATGATTTAAATTTTAAATGATTATTTAATAATGTAGGAGAATGATTTATTAAATTGGTTAGAGAATATGATTGCAGGGACCTCAATTGACCAGGGGATTGCATATATGCTGATGCTGCTGGCACTTGCGCTCACTTACCTCATCCACCCCCTTGATGCCTCCTCCCCCTACAAGCTCTTTTGATCAGATTCCTGGAGGAAATGTGAATGGTTTTTTTTTTATATAGGGTTTGATCTGTTGAACATTTTCTGCAATTCTTCTTTGTAATTTGTGGGGTCGATCCAGACATTCTTTTTTTTTTTTAATTCATGATTTTGTGAGTGTGTTCCAAAACTCTCCCCCACTGTTTTCTGAATTTCTGTATGTGTATTTCTACCCCTCTAGCTTGCTGATCCATACAAGTAATATAAGAAGAAGCTGAAGTTGGCATAAGATTAGAGATGTATGTATAATATGCAATAACGCCTGCTGTATTAGTTGATTCATTTTAAACTCGGAAATATTATTTTTATGATGGGAATTCTGTAATTATTATTATTATGATGTAAAACTATATTATTCTGAATGTAACATCATTATTGCTGCTTGTATAGTTAGCTGATCAGCTAGAATTATTATACCCTAAACCCAAAAGTACTTGTTTATTAGAACTGTAACGGTTTGATTTGGTTTTACTTTTAAGCAAAATCGTAAACCAAATCATTCCTATGCAATTCCAAACATTTGGAACCGAATCAAACCGTTGAAACTAAACTGAACTGCATGGTTTGGTTTGTTTGATTTGATTTGATTTTGATTAGTGGTTTAAAAAAGAAATATGAATAAATAATCGTAGAGGGAAATTTTAAAAAAAACATGTGTATATATAGTACAAACAATTTATTTAGTACACCTACTGTGACAAGCTACAGAAGCTCTCGCTAGGCCTGTGTCAATTCTTCAACATCATTTCTTGATTTCATCCTTTGAACAAGAAGCAATGCTATGGCTCTCTGCATGGCCGAACGAGAAAGAAGAATTGACATAGAAGTCCTAAATTTGTATTTTATTAAATCAAAGTTGGCGTGACATTAGCGTAAGACGTGAGATGATGCAGTCAGTGTGACTCGTGTGAGAAGCATAAATTACTGTGACAAGCCAGAGAAGCTCTCGCTAGGCCTGTGTCAATTCTTCAACATCATTTTTTGTTTGAACGAGAAGCAATGCTATGGCTCTCTGCATGGCCGAACAAGAAAGAAGAATTGACATAGAAGTTGACGTGGCATTAGCGTAAGATGTGAGATGCTGCCTAAATAAATTAAACAACTGCTGTGACACATAAATAAATCAAACGTGTTACGATATTAAATTACTAATGTTAATGTAAGTGTTAATACGATTTGGTTCGATTCGACTCGGTTCGGTTTGACATTTAAAATCATTAATCAAATCGAATCACACAGTTTTTCAAAACTGGTATCATGACCGATTAAAATCGAACCGAACCTTGTTTTTCAAAACATTTAAAATCATTAATCAAATCGAATCACACAGTTTTTCAAAACTGGAATCATGACCGATTAAAATCGAACCGAACCTTGTGGTTTGGTTTGGTTCGGTTGACAGAACTTGCACTCATTCGGCCTGGTAGAATGCTGTTTTTGGCACTAAAGCCAGGAAGCCCTCCCCCCATTTCAAAGGAGGCTGTCTGCTGGGCCCTGTAAGATCACATATGGACGGGCAGTAGGAAAAGCCCACAAAAATATAAGGGCTAGTTACAGTCCTAGCGAGAGCTTCTTCCGGTTTGCCCTGGCTTTTAATTGGGGAACCTTTGCGAGCTTTCAGCCCCAACTTTTTCTATATGCCCAGATGGAATGAATAAAAGGAATGAATAAAGATATGAACGTGTGTTTGTACTTTTTTTGCTTCTGCTGTCGTCAGGAGATCGCCAAAATATAAAGAAAAAAAAATATCAAGCCTCTCTATTTATGCATCATTTTGCCAAGGACTCGTAGTTCAGACGCGCATTAGAAGTAATCAAGTAACAAAGGCTCCGGTTCATCCGGTCGTCACCGCTTGACCGGTGAAAATAAGTCTCCCAAACGGAGCCAAACTAGCCATGCATATCAGAATGAAGAAATCTATTTGGCACGATGTTGTTCCAGTGAATTTGGACAAAAATGACATCATCATAAAATGTATATTTGACATGACAGTGTTTATAACCACCACTAAGAAAAGAAAGCTAGCTGAACATAAACCGGAATGAAGTTCCTTAGTGTTGTAAGAGAAGTCATGAAAGACGATGAGGTTGGACGTCACGAAGATAATCACCGCGTTCATGGCTGCCACCGTCATGCCGAGCGGAGCCTAAGGCTTTGTTTGGGGGGACTTATTTTCACCGGTCAAGCGGTTACGATCGCATGAATCTGACCATAATTAAGGTCCGATTCATGCGGTCGTAACCGCTTGAACGGTGAAAATAAGTCCCTCCAAACGGAGCCTAAGTGCACAAATAAAAACCAACAGAAACATTTTGATCTTCGCTTGCGATTCAATTATAGTTTTATATTTAGATAACCGCACAGTTCGATTTGATTCACCGTTGTTAAATAGAACTAAATTAAACATAGCCATCTTTTTATATAATATAATAAGGGCGCTGTTACGTGCACACCGCGTTTGGCTATGTGCACACCATTGATATGTGCACACCAAAAATTTTATTTGCAGGCCAAAATGTTAAATTTAATACCATAAGTTTTTTTTGCAGTCCAAAATGTTAAATAAATACCAAAATAAAGTTTGAGCTTTTAAGTTCATGCAGACCAACAAAAACAATCAAAATTAAAAACAAAAATCTCCAATCATTTCCACCAATGTAACTCAAAATTTGCCCCGTCCATTTTTAAGTTTATGTAGATCTGCACAAACATAAAGATATGAATATTAGTTGTCTTAAATAAAGTAGCACAAAGAATGACGGGTTAATAAACAACCCTGTAATAGCAACAGAAATTTAGTAAATTTGATTGCATGCTTAGGCTACCAAATGAGTTAACAACCACTGTTAATAAATGAGTTAACAACCACTGTTAACAACCACTCATTATAAATGAGTTAACTTGATTGCATGCAACAGAAATTTAGTTAACAATGAGTTACCTAAAAATCACTGTTAATAAACAACCACTGCATCTAGACAAATTACAGACCCTAAACTAGGAAGCTTAGGTTTTTTTACCTCCACGAACTCCGGCGGCAGGGACTCCAGGAATCAGGCCAGGTACTGGCGGCGAACGGCGGGATTCCACGAATCGGGCGGCAAAACTCCACGACTCGGGCGGCAGAACTCCAGGAATCAGTCTAGGGACCGGCGGCGGCGGAACTTCAGGAATCGGTAAGATCTGGAACTCCAGAGCGAGGCAGCGTGGACGACGCACCTCTGACAAGCGGCGGACGGCGCACCTCTGACAGCGGCGGCAGACCTCCACGAACCCTGAGGACAAAACACCGTCGGACGAAGCACCTCTCACAAGCGGCGGCCGGTGAACTCCAGAGTCAGGCGAAAGCTTGGGCTCCCGATAGGGTTTCGGGTATCGGGAGAAAAGAGGGGCGGGGTGTGCGCTTAGGTTTAGAATGGGTGGGATTGGGAAAAAATAGGGCGCTTGTTTATTTTAAGACATTGGTGTGCACATAGTCAAACATGATGTGCACATAACAGCGCCCTATAATAATAATACGATATTATTAAATTATTTATATATTATTTTTGTTTCAAATAATATAAAAGTGTATTTATGTTTCAATTTCAAATAATATAAAAGTGTATTTGTGTTTTATGTTATATAAACAACATAAATTGAACAGTTCCAATAATTTCTTGAACCGCCTAGAAGGATTCGATTTTACTACTTTGCTCGTAAAATCAAACTGTTACACCCCCGAAAGCCTAACACTCAAAACTGAGACATCTCAAAGTGCCTTGAGATATGTGCATGTATCCATACTGACCATTAAATATCCGCACTTTACCGCCCTCTTACCCCAAGGACAGAGGTCACAATGGGGACGTTGAAACAAACGTTGACCTTTCAGGCCCCTCCTTCCAAGTTCCAATGTCACACCCTAAGTTGATGTTTTGATCCAGAGTTATATAGTGTTGCGATAACTGCTGCCTCTTTTTATATAGGTGGGGGGGGGGGGGGGGGGCTGATTTGAAAGCCACAAAATTTATGGTGTCATCGTTTTAGGAATCAAATTCTTGGTGGTATCTTTTTTGATTTTGGGAAACCTTCCAATCCTTTTTGGAGACCACTCAATTCGTAGCTCCTCCTTTTGGAATTCCCCAAATTTTGGCAATTATGAAAGAGTATTGATGGTAAAATATATTTTCTTCTGCTGATGGAACAAATTTTTTGGAAGGAGATTTTTTTCTCCTTCTTTGATTGGATCCAGCCGGTCCCACCTCTCTACCCAATTTTAAGGTTCTTCTCACCTATAAATGTGTCGCCGGTTTTCCCCCATGGGTTAGATTTCGGCTAGCAGGAGAATGCAGAGGAGGTCGGACGACCTTGGCCGAACCTGGGGGTTCTTCCCCATTGCAATCTCGTGCGCATCTCTTTGGTCGTCAGTCGTCATCCTTGTCGTCGGCTTCTTCCTTGTTGCAACATGTTCGGCTCTCGGTCGCTAGCTCTTCTCTTGCCGCCGGATTTCTTTCTCGTCACACCGTGTACGGCCGAATTTTGAAAGATTCAAATTTGTCAACAATCTTTCAGTTTTTTCCTCTGTATTGTATGAATGACAACAGAAAATAAAATATTTTGTCTGCACAGTGAACGTACCCAATTTCGGAGAACTATTTTATATTTTGGTGTTCTTTGTTTGTGGTGATTCTTATTGATTCATGCTTACCGTTATCGTAACTTCTCTTTTAGTCGTTAGATTGTGTTTAAAGATCTAAAAATTATCTGACTTGTGACCGTTTTCATAACAATATACGCTAATATTTCCACATGCACCCCTTTTCATCCAGAGGAAAAAGCAAGTCTAAGGCTTCATTTGGTTTAGCGGTGGCGGGAGGAGCAATCGGGTCCAAACGGAGCTTTCGAACCAGAGGGGGGGAGGTGAGGATCGAAACGGAGCGGTGGGGGAGGGGCATTTCCTCCTTTATGCGGGTGCAAACGGAGCAAACAGAGACATAGTTGTTGAGGCTCCGCTCAAAGTATTCTACGAATACCTCATCTATGTATGAAATGAGTATTTATAGTACTCTCAGCGTAGAGCATAGCCCTAGAACGACACGAACCCGTTAACCTATTCCGAGTCGGGCTAACACGCGTGCGGACATATTATTATAATATCTAACAATCTCCTCCTATGTCTGCCGTGTACCAAGACTTCGGATAGAGGGTGGTTTGTGTAAAGTTCAACCAAAATGTGAATCATACACAACCGTGTTCTGCACCTGTTTTAAAGAAGATTAGACTTAATCACAAAATTAATATGCACGTCTAAGTAAAACAGAAACCCAGCTGCATCACAGAAATAGTCTCAGGTACAACAAAACACAGACCATATACGCTTGGTGTCACAAGTCAGCAGAGAGCTATATAAAGTCCAAACAAACAGTGCAAAAATAGAAGAGCTAAACAATGCTCTAAATAGAAGTAGCAAAAGATAAACTCATAACACTCTAAATCTCATCATCCAACATATCATCCTGATCAGGATTTCAGCCAACCAGTGCTCCTACTATCTCAGCAGCTCCTGCAATTTCAACAGATAATTTCATTTCAGAATGAATTCTATCCTTTGCAAATTTACAAAATATCTAGTTCTACCAAAAGAACTTAGTATTGATCATTTTAATTGGCTGGGAGGACACGTTCACAGAGTATTATAGTTTACCTCAGAACCTGATATCTGTTCCAACTAAAACGATTTCAGACTTCTGCACTACTAGAAAAATGGCTTTTAACCACGATTCCTATTCCGTGGCTAATAAGCTAGTATTAGCCACGGTTCCTATTCCGTGGCTAATAAGCTAGTATTAGCCACGGATGACTAATCCGTGGCAAATAACCCGACTTTTTGCCACGGTTTGCCTGTTTCGTGGCTAATAATCTAGTATTAGCCACGGAAGCCTAATCCATGGCAAAAAGTCTGGTTTTTTTTAGTCTCACACCGCCAATAAAAAGCTGGATTTGGGGTTTATATAGGCCATTCAAAATTATTATTTGAAATGAAATCAGCGTGGCGGCGGCGACGACGACGACGACGGCCGGCCGGCAGTGGCGGCCAACGGCGGCGGCGGCGACGACGGCGGCCGGCCGGCGGCGGCGGCGATGACGGCGGCCGGTCGGCGGCGGCGGCGGAGGGCGGCCGAATATTTTTTATGTTAGGTTTATTACAGGGCCTTTAGCCACGGTAATTGAACCGTGGCAAATGAGAAACTTTTAGCCACGACAATTGAACCGTGACTAATAACTTATTAGCCACGGATTCGGCGTGACTAATATTATTAGCCACGCTCGCATTGCCCACGCCTATTTACCGTGGGTAGGTCGTGGCTAATAGTTATTAGCCACGGTTTTGGACTTTTAGTCACGGAAATCTGCCGTGGCTAAAAGTATGTTTTTTAGTAGTGCTGGACACCGCAGCTATATCTATGATCCAATATGGAATGTCACGGTTACTGCCCTTCTAAAGTTAATTGGAACTCATCAAGTTTGGAATGGAACCAACCTCCAGAAGAAGAGTCAATGCCAAGTTAGATTATGTTATCAAGTTTGGAATAACACTCTCCTCCAAGGCAAAAGCCGAAACCAGGTGAAGTTGTTAGCGTCAAGTTTGGAATGAAATAACTTACCAGATTCGAACTCAGCAACCAAGAACATCAATGGAGCACAACAAGCTTGCTTGACAAAGGAAATCATAATAATCAAAACGTTCAGACAAAGACTGAACTGAATCGCCTGAAGCTGAACTAAGGCCAAACTAAATCCCTTTTAGTCTCATTTCCCCCACTGTTTTGATTAGTCGGTCTTTCGGCATTCCTTTCGTCAGTGGATCAGCCAGGTTATCCTTTGAACGTACATCAATCAAAGTGATAATTCCTTGTTCCATCACGTAATTCAGTAAAGCATGTCTCCTCTTAGTATTATAGAGGGCATTCTTAACGACTTGAACTGCTGCTTGATTATCACAATACAAGCTCAACGAGTTGACTTGTAGCTTAGACAAGAGAATGTCTAGAATCAAGTTCCTTATCCAATCTGCCTCTTCACCGGCCAAAGCTAAGGCAAACAGCTTGGCTTCCATAGACGATAGTGCTATACAGGTCTGTCTTTTGGATTTCCAAGTTATAGCAGCTCCTCCCAAGGTGAATATATATCCACTAGTGGACTTGCTGTTCCCGGCTTCTGAACACCACGAGGCATCAGAATGTCCTTCCACAGTAGGTGGGTAACCAGTGTAGCACATAACATGATCTTTAGTACCTCTCAGGTATCTTAACAGTCTGTCTAGGGCTTCCCAATGCTCTTTGCTTGGATTACTGGTAAAGCGGTTCAGCATGCTAACCGAAAAAGCAATGTCTGGTCTAACACAACTTGTGGCGTACATGAGACTACCAATTATTTTGGAATATTTAACTTGATCAATGCTGGTCTCTTCATTAGGACTCAACTTGACATTATGATCAAATGGTGTCTCAGCCGGCCTACAGTTATCATATCCCCAGGTAGAAAGAAGTTGTTCAATATAATGAGCCTGACTAAGAGTAACTCGACCCTTGTCAACTCTGACCTTCATACCTAATAGGGTATCTACAGGACCGAGATCCTTCATGTCAAAAGCTTCTGCTAGAGTGGATTTAATATCCCTAACCGCAGCAAGATTAGATCCCAAAATCAACATGTCATCTACATACAAGCATATGATGACTGTCTGATTCGACAATGAGCGGTGATAAAGGCATTTATCTGAGAGACTGGACTGAAATCCGAGGCTCTTTACCACCTGGTCAAACTTCATATGCCACATCTTAGGCGCTTGCTTAAGCCCATACATTGATTTATCCAGTTTGCACACTTTATCTTTTTGATCTTTTTGCACATAACCTTTAGGTTGTGCCATGTAGATCTCTTCGTCAAGCTCTCCATTTAAGAAGGCTGTCTTCACATCCATCTGATGAACTATAAAGTTCTCGATATATGATAAGGCTAAACGAATCCTAATAGTCGATAGGTGACACATAGGTGAATAAACATCAAAGTAGTCTATTCCCCCCTGTTGTTTATAACCTTTAGCTACGAGACGTGCTTTATACCTGGCTATAGACCCATCACTATGAAGTTTCTTCTTCAACACCCACTTGCATCCTAGGACTTTAGCGCCTTTCGGCAAGTCAACTAGATGCTAAGTATTGTTATGTTGCAGCGAGTCCATCTCATCATCAATAGCTTCTGCCCACATCAACGAATCTCTAGATCTCATTGCTTACTGCAGGAATGGGAGCAGAGACTGGCGACTGGAAGCAACTCGCGACGGTGGAAGCCTCGACGGATCTGAGATACGGTGGCGGCAGAGGCGGATCCTAGATCGTGATACTCCTCCAGAAAAAAAACGTGATTGGAAATCCAAACACTGAGACCGGCGGAGCGAGAAATCGCCGGATCAGAGCAAAACGTGATCTGGAGAAGAAAAGGGATCCACGACGGAAAACACCGACAGCCGGCCTTCTCTTTCACGAAACGGGAGCGGCGACGGATCCCGATCTAGCAACACCGCGACTAGCAGCGGGAGATCGGCGGTCTTCCTCCTAGGAATCGCGATCGCCGGTTTTGATCCAGGAAAAAAACGAAATCAGTAAACTGATGGCGATCCAGCGACGAGAAAGTTGCGAGCGGCGGGAATGGCAGAGTCAATACGTGAGCGGAAACCCTAGGGCTACTTTGAGAATGTTGAGGCTCCGCTCAAAGTATTCTACGAATACCTCATCTATGTATGGAATGAGTATTTATAGTACTCACAGTGTATAGCCTAACCCTAGAACGACACGAACCCGTTAACCTATTCCGAGTCGGACTAACACGTATGCGGACATATTATTATAATATCTAACAATAGTTTCGTTTGGTTACCCTCCATCCGGTGACGTTTGCTCCAAACGCCGTCCAAAAATGCTAAACTAAATGAAGCCTAATTTTCTCAAGCTCACATGGTGAACTTTGCCCAACGACAATGGATTTGGAGAATTTTTAATAAATTATATGTTTCCAAAGAAGTATATCTTCCATTTGAAGGTCAACATCAGCCTACTCTGGCTTCGTTTGGGCCAATTTTAGTTGATTTGGTGAGTTTGATAAAAAAAAAGTTGATGTTACTAGCAATTAGCAAATCACCAAATCTGATTTGATTTTTAGCAAACCCAAAAGCCCCCCAATTTTTTTTTTTCATTATTTAGAAAGATTCAATTCCACTACTAGTAAACTCATGCCCTAATTCATTTCCGCCCCCATTGTTACTTCCGTCGCTCCCCGCCCTCTCCCGTTTGCCACTACAAGGCGGATTTTTCTGATCCGGAGGAGCAGCGATCAAGCCTGCTGGTTTGTTTTTTTGGTGGAGTCCCTTTATTGTCTTTTCCATTAGAAGCTTTGCGGAAACACAATCACAAGTGCATCAATCTGATTTTCTACCTTTGAATTTTTTTTTTTTGATATTTAGATTTGTTTTTGTTTAACAGATTGGGAGGAAAATCTTGAGCTGATTTTCTTTATATTAAGGTGTCAGTCTCAATATCCTGTGAGAACAGAGTTAGATTCTTAGAATGGAGTCGAAATGGGTAATAACCGCACATGGCATGAATGCTTGTTCTGATTTTTATTCAAGTGGTGAAAGTTATACACTCGAGGCAAATACCTCCCTTTAGCAATCGGAGTTATCAAAGAGGAGGAAGAAGAGCCGAGATTTTTTTAAAATTTTTTTGATGATTTGCTAGTAACAAATTTTTTTTCAAATAATCATTTTAAAATTTGAAAATTTATCGTTAATAGTAATGATTTGCTAGAAGTCAAATCGAATTCATTTGCTAGTAACACCATTCTAAAAAAACAATTTTCATAAAATATATGTTTGGCAAGAGAAAGTTATGACCACTATTAAGAAAAGAAGCTAATTTTGAGCATAAAATGCATGAATTTTAAAAAGTGAGGTCAGGCTTTAATTACACGTACGTCGGTTCATGACCGCCTTGTTTATGACCGCCACCATTGCGCCAAACGAAGCCTGATGTCGAGGAGGATTGGATGTGCCTGCATGGTCCAGCCACAGGAACCGTAAGCACACATTTAAGCTTAGGCACAATGTGGTCAGCCAGGATTGCTCTGTTCGGCCCATGTTCTCTTCGCCTTTAGGCGCTCCTACGTCCTCATGACAACATTCCTTTGGCACCTCCTCTCAAAAGGCACAGCAGGCAGAGAGTGTAGAAGACCGCTCGGCCTTTGGCGTCGAAGATGAAAAGGCTCCGGTTGTTGGAGGGACGTGCTGGTAATTGAGCAGCCTAAGGCCCGAAGTCTGGGGACTTTTTTATAATTTTTTGGAGGGACGTGATGGTAATTGAGTCGGGCTGGATCTTGAGTTGTCGAATGACGTAGCTTCGTTCTGATCACTTGGACCACCAATTATCATGAAATGACAGACATGCCTCCCGAGCAGCCCGGGCAAGGTGCCCGGCGACGGCCGGCGGAGGCCGGCGGAGACCGAAGGCGGCAGATGCCGAAGGCGGCGGAGGCTGCCAGCGCGCAAGTTTGCACAGGCCGCGGTCACCTGCGCGCGCGGTCGAGCTGCTCGAGCGGGGGCGTGATTCCCGCGCGCGAGCACCCTGCCTGTGCGCGCGTGCCGCACATGCGGACGCATGCTCGCTGCTCGCGTGTGCGTGCGCGCTTGGCTTCGCTCCACTCTCATGGTGTTTTGGGGCCTTTGAGGCGATCGCGGCTTGGTGCGCTCGGCTCGTTTGGCCGGATTGGGTCGCCTCCGGGTCATTGGCTGAAATTTTCTTGGTTTGACTTAATAAATTATGGGGGAACCCCATCACGGGGAACTCATCAACAGTATATGCCACTCTAATACTATTTATTGGGATATCCAATCGAGAGAGCACAATTCCCATACATAGTTAAATACATGGCCAAACAAGAATGCTCTCTTTTTGCAATTTTATCAGCAGACTAAGGCTCCGTTTGTGGGGATTGCCGTGAAAATAAGTCCCCACAAATGAAGCCTAAGTTAATTAGTACTCAAAATGAAAAGATCTAAGTCCGAAAATATATTACAAAACAACTAGAGCTACGAAAATTCGCTTGAGGGACTTTAATTTGGGGTCATGCAAATTTAAATTACCTTTGTAATTTGTAAAGCAGACAAGGACTTGATATGACAAGCATTTTTTTTTGGATGGCCCGCCAGACCTGGCGTTCGAGCCTTCATGCAATGTTTGCTCTGATTTTTCTTCAAGTGATACACTCCTTTCCGTGAATACCTTCCCTTAGCAATCAGAGCAGAATTATCAAAGAGGAGTACGAAGAAGAGTAGAGATTTTTTTTTTTTTGGTAATTTACTAGTAATAAATTGATTTTCAAATAATCATTTTCAAATTTCTCGATTTGTTAATATTAAATATTTGCTATTAGTAAAAAAGAATTTGGTAAAAAGAGCTCCCAAAATTATTTAATTAGAGAGTATTTAATTATTTTGACAAATAATTTTAGGTGAATTTTATTTTTTAAAAAAAGCGGAAACAGCGGCACAAAATAATGAAGCCGTACAGGTGGCGTAAGCACATCGTCTCCAATATCACGAGAAGAATCGCCCAAATCCCATCGAGCTTGACGAAGCCATGCCTGTCACTTTCGTTGACTTCTTTACGTTTAGAGTCCCTTCCCAATCCCCAAATTGGTTTCTTTTGCACACGTCATCCCTCATCATATATTAAAACTAATAAATACCTTTAATTCTAGTAAGTTGTAAAATAATCAAGAAATTTTTGGAGACGGGCCGCTGCGATTGCGCCATGTGTTAAATGATTTTATTAATTTACGTGACAATTTTTTCCAACAAATAGCCATCTTCCTTGCTGTTTCTGCCTTTTGAGTTCCACGTGTTGTATAACATAAAATTTCTTCTTTATCCTAGCATACTAAACCACCATTGTAGAGATATTGTTTAGCGATTACACGAACAATCATCTTCTTTATCTTTTTCGCTGTCATTTCCAACTTCATTTTTTATTACCGAAGTTTTTCATTTTCATTTCTTTTTATTAGACTATAATCATATTTAACTAAAATGTGTCTATTTTTATTAGTTCATGAACATTTTACAAAATCATTGTAATGTGATTATGCTCAATTAAAATGTGACTGTTTTTGATTATATTGCAGTTAGTTTTGATTAATCTGCAATCATTTATGTTATTTTTCATAGATGCAAAGAAGTTTCAAAACAAGCAATACACATATATTGTGTCCTACATGTTTTGTATCAGCATTTTCGAAGTACCATTTCCTTTTATATCCAAGTTGCATGGTGAAACTAAAAAATTATTTGATGATTGCAATATTTCACAACTATTTGTTCTTCCAAGGCTGCCTGGATATCATAATTTGATAGTCTAGATATCATTTATGATATCCTTGCAATCAAAGACGATCACAATAATATTACTTTATATAATAGTATCATGCGATTAAATTGAGGGCTTTAAAATGCTCGCACATAGATCGTCTTCTTCCCAATTTACAGTCAATCAACATTTTGAGGAAAAATGCGTAAAAAAAATTATAACTATATCATGTTTTTCCTCATTCGGGATACTCTCTACCATTAGCGACCAGAACAACGAAAGGATAATGTCAGCAAAATAGGAGTGCGGTATTCCTTCTAGTTCGATGTTCTCTTATCTTCTTCTACTTCTTTGAAATAATTCAGAGGGAAAGAAAAAAGATGTGCATATTTTTTTTCACGCAGGAAGCGAATGTATTAATAAAAAAAAATCATTTAACATGTGGTGTCATCGCAATGCCCCCGTCTCCAAATTTGGAGACGGGGCGCTGACCCAAAAAACTCTCAAAATGATCACACACTGTTTTAGAAGAAAATTGTTGGTATGGTTGACGTTCGGTGATATATCGTGCAATATTCACTCAGCTTCCGTATGGTGATGAATAGACGATCACACGTTGATTCAGATTGGCCGGAGCTTTAGGGGTAGTAAAAGAAGTTGGCAGAATAGATTAGAAAATCTCCAAAGCTCCTTCACTTTCAGAGGAAAGATTTTGGGATTTATGACTCATCAAGTGGGGAAGAAGAGGTGTCAAGTGGAAATCGAGTGCATCAAAGAAGTTGGAGCCTCATCGTCTTTTTACAATGTTTTTCATGCTCTTGAGTGCTTCATATCGGAGAGCCGTTGAAAGTTTTCAGCCTCATTCCCAAGGCACGAGGGGTTGGTGTAAAATTTTATGAAGGGGAGATCGCATGACCACTCTCAACCAACCAAGTAAAGTAAACTACTAGTAGATAAAAAAAGCAAAAACATCACTTGTATTATTTTTAGCTTTATGATGCGAGACATGCATTTTAAGACATGATTTTGCAATGCACCCGATAAAGATCAAATAAAATAGACAAGTACAAAACCGACAGCCTGAACACTGAGATCGTCTAGCCTCCTGCATGCACCTCTAACCGCGAGGTTGCGCGAATTACTGTTATTGGACATTTGAGGAACTGTCACCTGTCCACACTTCTGGTCGCCTGATCGCTCAGATAGACTAACCGCAAAAACCGTGTGAATTGACATTGTTCTAGTAAACTGGAAAACAACCAATCCGCATAGACCGACGAACTGATTTTATTGAAAACTGCTTGTGAAATGCCAAGGAAGAAGACTGCTCTAGTCGCACAACCCGCGACCTATTGCTTAACTACCACTACTGTCTACTAATCTAGGCCTCCACTGACTTAACCGCTAGAACTAGTCACCTAGTATATCAATACTAGCCGCACAGCATGCAAACACAACAACACAAGTCACTTCTTCTTATCGTGCGGTTAGGAAAAACTTAAGCATAAGGTTAACCCAAGCTACAGTTCTCAAAGTTCCAATTACGAATAATGGGGTCATGACCCCTATTTAAAGGTGAGTAGGGGGATGCGGTCACCGCTAAAGGGATAGAAAAACTGCACAACTAGCGGTCTGCCAGAAACTTATAACCGCACAACAAGCGATCTACAAAAAACCAGACTGCGCGGTCGGTTAGCAACATCTTTTCGCACAACTGTGCAGACAGTCGAGTCAGACCGTGTGTACTTCAGATGGCTAAGGAATAAATCACGTTGACTGAGAACCAAACCGCACGACTTGCACGGTCTGCGCGAAGTGCATAGTTTCTGTGGTCTGCGCGGTCTGTGCAGTCTGCACATCTAGACCTCCCTCTTCACACTTCAACATTATTAACACTCTCCATTGAGGTGGGAAGTGGAAGTCAAGCCAAACAATCCCCGTAATTGCTCAAACGGTCCCTTTGATAGTGGTTTCGTGAAGATGTCAGCGACATTGTCCTTGCTTTGCACATACTCCACTATCAGAGATCCCTCAAGTACCTTCTCCCAAACAAAGTGATGCTCGATCTCGATGTGCTTTATTTACGCGTGACACGCTGGATTTGTAACCAGTTTTAGAGCACTATCATTGTCACCGTGAAGCAGAGTACGACCTCACACCTCCTCATGGATATCCTTGTAGGGATATGGTGTAACCAACTCTCCCAAAAGCCCGGACTTTTTGAGGACGACGCTACCACTCCTTTATGGAGCTGGCTACCTTAGGCAGGATCCACGGGGCGGCCAGTTAGGCCTAGGGACACGCCCTTCTATTCGACTAGTGTGGGTCATAGCACCTCGTACCATACCTCCCAACATCGAGGGCATTGCTGGACCCCAACAATCCCTTCCAGAAACGACCCTAGGGTTTCGAACCCGAGTCCTCCTTTGATACAACTTGTAGGGACATGGCGCAACCAACTCTCCCAAAAGCCCGGACTTTTTGAGGAGGGCGCTACCACTCCTTTATGGAGCTGGCTACCCTAGGCAGGATCCACGGGGCGGCCATTTAGGCCCAGGGGACACACCCTTCTGTTCAACTAGTGTGGGCCATAGGGCCTCGTGCCGTACCTCCCAACACTGGGGGCATTGCTGGACCCTAACAATCCTCCACCAACCTGCACAGCCAAATGACCTCCTAGGTTGCTAAGAATGACGCCTTGCATTTTGCTTCAGTGGAGGAGATGGAGATGAATATTTCTTCTTGCTGCACCACGAGATAGTTGTTGAACCAATCATGAAGATATAACAAGATGTCAATTTCCGATCATCTATATCTTCACCATAATTGTACAACCCCGTATTCGCAGAGTAGGGTACTTTCGGCAGGCGCAGAGCCAGTTTTAAGCTTTTAAGCTTTTTGGATGTTTTGAACTCTTGGTGGCCAATTTTGGCTCTAGCTTGGAATATACTAGTAGGGGGAGGAAAAATTTGCCTCCCCCTTGCCCCTTCTTTAGAGGGTCGGGTGCGGCAAGTTGGCCGGCACCCCCCGACCAGGTAAAGTGCGAGGTGGGGGGCAGCAGGGTCGACTGGAGACCAGGGTCTCGTCCCCCTGCCCCTTAGCCCCGAGCAGAGGCGAGACCGGCCGGCCAGGCGGGCTCTCGCCCAGCGAGGCCAGCTCGCCGGGCGAGGCCGCCTGCCAGGCGGGCTCTCGCCCCGCGAGGCCAGCTCGCCGGGCGAGGCCGCCGGCTAGGCGGGCTCTTGCCCCGCGAGGCCAGCTCGCCAGGCGAGACCGGCCGGCCAGGCCCTCGCCCGCGCGGCTAGTCCCCCTCGGGCTCGGATGTCTAGGGAGGCGGGAGGAGTGTGGTTTGGTCTCCTCTCGCCCTTGGACCACTTTGCCCCTGGGGGGGATTTTTCCTTTTTACCCTCCAGTGTGGGTATTTTCTATTGTTGGAGGTATGTTTGCCTTAGGGGCTTTTTGGTCATTCTGACCCCAGGACTACTTGGAAAAAACTATAAATAGACCCCCTTGGGTACCTTTGGAGAGGCATTGGCTTTTGGCTTCCTCCTCCCTAGTTCTCTTCTTGGTAGAGTTGAGAGAACTCTCCAAGGTACCCAGCTCTGTTATTGGTAAGGGAGGAGAAGTGTTCTTGTGACCTTCCGGGTGTGTGGTGGGACCTCCACGTTAGAGCCGAGGGTCTGTTCCTAGTTTCCCAAGTCTTTGGTCCGTGACGTTCTCTCGAGTGTAGTAAGTGTGAGGTCACCCCTTCCCCAAGGGTGAACTCCACAGAGACCGGTTTTCTGGTTTCAACAATAATCAACATCTGTGAACCCGTACAAGTTAAAGCTCGTATCTTTCTCATAAAAGAGTCTCATGTCTGAGGTGGACTTCACGTAATTCAAAATAATCTTTGTCGCAACTAGATCAGGCTTCCTAGGCTACTGCATATTTCGACTTAATCGACCAACAATATATGAAATATTTGGCCTCGTAATCGTCAAGTATATCAAGCTCCTAATCAGAGAAAGAAAGACTAAGGGATCTGGAAGAACCTTTCCTTCATCTCGTCAAAGCTTTATCCTGACCTCAAGTGTAGTAGATCTGCTCTTTCCCTCCCTCATGCTGAATCGCTTCACGATCGGCTCCGCATATCCTTTCTGAAAGACGAGCACATCGCTTTTCTTATTCTCCACTTTTAAACCAAGGAAATGGTGAAGCTCACCAAGATCCTTCATCTTGAACCGAATAGATAGCTCAACCCTAAGCTTTGCTATCTCTTTATCAGAGTTCCCCGTCACGATGATGTCGTCAACGTATATTAGTACCAAGACTCGAATCTCCCCCTCTTCTTGATTAATAGACTTTAGTCTGAGTTAAATGCAAAATACCCATAAATTGTAGATACTCTGCAATCTTCCCATATCATGCCTGAGGTGTCTGCTTCAAGCCATAAAAGGTCTTCTTGAGCTTGCAAACATGTCCTTGATGAGTCTTGGACATATATCCTAGTGGTTGCATCATAAAGATGTCTTTGTCAATCTCCTCGTAAAGAAAATCATTCTTCACGTTGAGTTGCCAAATCTTTCATACCTTGTATGTCGTTAAAGCAATTGCCATCCTTACTGACGTCATCTTGGTCACAAGATTAAATGTCTCTTCATAATCCTCTTCGTACTGCTTTGAGAACTCTCGAATAACAAGGCGAGCCTTGTACCGCTCGATACTGTCATTTGCTTTCTTCTTCAGCTTGTAGACCCATTTGCAAGTAACATGAGTTATGCCTTTTAACTTGGGCATAAGATCCTAAGTTTCATTATTCCCGGGGGAGACCATCTCCTTATCTATGACATCTTCCTACTCCTTTACTTTAATAGTGTTCTCATAGCACAACGGCTCTTGCTTGTCCGGAGGTCCAACAAAGAAATATCAGACCAAGCTCATTATATGACCATCTTAGTACCGAGCTGGTAGTATGATGGTCCTCTCCGACCTTCACAAATTGTGGCCATATTCCACCACTTAACTTTCCTCTTCTGCATCACTCTTTTGCTGGGCATACAAGGAACATTGCTCCCCCTACTTTCAGAACCAGAAACACCTGCCCCTGAGCTTGATACACTCGGAGCTCCTGGAGATACAGACAACTCCACCAGAAAGTGTTCAACAGCTTCCTGTCTTCTTTCTTTTTCCTCGCTCTCTTGTAGTTCTATAGAAGAACTACTCTAGTAAGACGTCAGCTCGTCAAAAATCATGTACCTTGAGACAAAAAATCCCCTTGTCTCAAGATATATGCACTTTTAGCCATTCTTCCGCTCATCATAGACAATGAAGACAAACTTTCTTACCTTGATATCTAACTTTGTCCTGAGGGAGTATGGAATATAGACATAACAGGTTAACCCGAACACCAGAAGATGGGCCATGCTGGGCTTCTCCTTGAACATCAGTTCATGTGTAGACATTATGTTGATAGGACTTAAGGGCATCCTGTTGATGACGTATGCTGCAAATATCATTCCCTTTGCCCAAAAGACCCAAGGAATTCCTTTGGTATTAAGTCAACTCTTACAGGTCTCTGCTAGATGGGAACTCTTCCTCTCTACAACTCCATTCTGTTGAGTAATGTGTGCACAAGAGAGCTTTCTCTTAATCTCATAGAAGTTGAAGAACTCAGAAGAAGTAAACTCTCCTCCCTTGTCTGTCCCCAACCTCTTTATCCGCAGATTAAGGATACCTTCAACGAGCTCGTTGAACTACAAGAACTTCTCGACGACTTTTGACTTCTCTTTCACAAAGTACATCAAGTATACCTGGTGAAGTCATTAAAAAGAATAAGCATATACTTGTTACCTGAATAAGAGGGAGTGAGACACAGTCCCATCAAGTAGCTATATGTAAGACCCCTCTCCCGAAACACAAGACACGACACGAGAGGGGTCTTATGCCCAGAAATGCTGCCTTGCGGTAACACTAACACTCGGGTCAGCCTGTACCACAAGACGCCTATCCTGCCGGCTTCAACCAATATCAATATATAAATGCCAACCCAACCATACAATAAAAGAAGTCAACCCACACCAAACATAAGTCCATAAATATAGCAAAAGAGAAGCTAAACAAGCTTATACATAATCAGAGTACGAAAATAGAATTGTCCCGAAGGGCTACAACAAAATCTCTCTCACTCACATCTGTAACTGACGGTAGCGACGGTACCGTCCCCTCAGGCCCTGTCATCCTGGCTTGGCTGTCTAGCTGCATAGCCTGCTGCTCCACCTGCGGGGTTTCCTCCTAAAAAGGAAGACGTAGCAACCGTTAGTCATAAAGACTAAGTGGTTCACATCCGCTCCCCCGGTGACTCCTCGGCATCGGGCGAAGAAAGGAATAGGTACAGTATATATAAAACAGTAGTACAAGCAGGTGAAGTAAGTATACAAATCATAGGTAGCAATAAAAATAGTATACAAATGAACAAGCTCTTATTCTACAATTCAACCATCTACAACAGCAAGAGAGTATAGTGTTATAACAGTAAGTAACTCAACTTATATGGATGCCCATACAAGCATATAAGTTGAGGGTCGTTTAGCAATAAGTAACTCATCGTATAGGAGTACCCATACAAACTTATACGATGAGGGTCTTGTGTATGTAATGAAGTGCAATGCTATGTATGCAATGCAATGACACACTCATGATCAAGCACATGCAATCGTTATATCGACAAAGACTTATAGTTCCCACTATTCGAGCAGGTAGCTAACCTATCAGGCGTCAACCGTCGTGGCCAAACGGTGACAGTAGAGCGGGAATCTCCACTACTAGGCTGGTCTCCACACTACCTGGCCTAGGACTCCGTACGCCTCAACGCTAAGAACACAACAGCGGAGCTCACATGCGTACTACGGCTCAGCGGGTTCTCTTGGGTAAATGAGCACCAAGATCCTAGCCCCGAACTGTCCTATGCATGACACGGAAGTAGCCTCGGAAATGAACACGAGGACCAAGCCCAACCGTTCACTTGGCACGGAAGGAGCCTCGGGACGTGAACATCGAAAACCAAGCCCAACCGTCCAAGGTCTAGCTGTCAACTCCCATCGGTGTGATGATTGGCGAGCCCATAGACCTGCCACACTATCCTTAACCCGGGATTACGACACCTCGTGTCGACTCACACCACATGCAGTTTCACAATATCGTGGCATGGAAGGAACCTCGGGACGTGAACACCGAGGACCAAGCCCAACCATCCATCAAATATGGAAGGAGTCTCGGAAATGAACACGAGGACCAAGCCCAACCGTCCAACTTTACTCATCTCAATCTCATTCCAACTATTGACGGTCAACACCGCACTCGTTAATTCCACAATGCTACCCGTAGGGAAACGACACTCTAAGCATTGGATTTCTAATTCCCTTTTATCCATTCAACATACATTATGACCATAGTTAAATAATTTATACATTTATCCAATTATATCTACCCAATTATATCAGGTTCTTTCCTTATATTAAACTTGTCCACAACTCGTTATACGAATTTAGATTTATAACCTCAACTTATCACGTCACTATGATGATTATGTCAAAAGAGTTCACCCAAGACTCGAGTTGGATCGCAACATTAAATTCCACCAAATCGCATTCCACGTTACACAGCCCAGAATTTTAGGTGCAGCCTTAATCCGGGCAGTAACTTCGACCAAGGATTCCCGAGGCTACAGAAATCCGACGAGTGCATGTAACCACTCGTTGGAAAGATAATTTCAAGGTCTACAACTTTCGTGTTTAGTCGAAAGCCCAGATTTAATCGCATCACACCAGAAATTTACTCGAAGCCTGCTGTGTACATGATTTTTCCCCAATCGCAGCAGATTCGAACTGAATTCCCCGGTGCTACAGGTATTGCCTGGAAACGTGCAACCACTCGTTGGAAATATAATTTCGAACGACTTTCGTGTTTAGTCGAAAACCCAAATATGACCAGAACACCCCCGAAATTTGCCACGAAGGTCGCTGCGTGCAGAAAATAGATTTATGCACGCATCTTAAGGCGAGATGAACGACATCCGTTCATCTTTCTCCTTGCACCAATCTCCCAAAAACTCCTCCAGAAAATCGTCCACTCTTATTCACCCTCACGAAGCCATATTTCTCCACGAATCACTCTCTCATCTTCACTTTGAAGAATGAAGAGGTTGGAGGGGACTAAGCCTAGAAAACGACCTAGGCATGAATTTTTCCTAAAAAATCTCCTCCTCACCATCAAGACTCTAAGGATCTAGTCATTCTTCTCTGTGGCATCTCTTGCTTGGTGCAGTTGTTCTTCACGGCAAAGGAAGGAGAGAGAGAGAGAGAGAGAGAGAGAGAGAAGGCCGCCTCCAGGAGCTCCGACTGCTTCCCGCGGCTCTGTCGGATTCGCGAGGTCCACGATGACGGCAAGAACGATCGGCAAGGATGGCTAGGGTTCGGCTTTATCTCCTCTCATAAACCGATGTATTAGGTTAAATCCTTCCGCCACGTGTCAACGCCCCATTGGACCGCCCTAATGGGTCATATTGAAGTGACCCGTTCCAAGGAATCATCATCAGCACGAATCCCGAAGTCTGGTTCGGTCCACCTGTACAAGCCGGCGAATCTGCCTAGACGAAGTAAATGCACAAGTCAAATTCGATGGGAATCAGCTGTCATTCTCGACGGTCGACGAGAATCGTCGGGCATTCTCGACGAATTCGTCGGGTATCAACAATGATACCCGACGAATTTCACTTAGCCCACTTATCAGAAATTCCTGGCGTTGAGTGCGTTGAGTATTAGTCAGCGATACTCGACGATCGGTGGGTATCACCGGGCATTCTCGACGATCGGTGGGTATCACCGGGCATTCTCGACGATCGGCGAGAATCGCCGGGCATTCTCGACGAATTCGTCGGGTATTAACAATGATACTCGGCGAATTTCCCTTAGCCTAATTCTCAATCAGCAGTTCTGAATCCGGCGGTATCGACCATCGATACCCGTCGAATCAACGAGTATCATTCCCGATACCCGTCGATCGACGAGTATCATTCCCGATACCCGTCGATCGACGAGTATCATTCCCGATACCTGTCGATCGGCAATCAGGTAAATACTTGTTGCTAAATTGCAACAAAATTTTTCCTTTCAAAAAATTTATGCTAAAATTTTTGCATTAAAATATAACAAATGTTATGTGCAAACTGAACTTGGAAAATATTTATTGCAAATCAAATTTTTGCATTAATTTTTTTTTGTTGCAGAATATTTATTGATGAATTTTTTTTTCAAAAAAATGACATGACTCTATCTTATAAAATTATCCTTTCTCATAAAACATAATTGTTGTTTAATATATTTATAAATGGTGTAAATTATTTGTATTCAACAAAATAATTAATAATATATGTAATTATTTATATAATTTTATAATTTTATATATTATTTAAATTCGTATATATAAATTTATAAATTAATAAAGATTATTAGTATTTAATAAATTAACTATAATTATAATACATATAAATTATATGAACAATATATAATATAAATAACTATACATATAGTTATATATTATAATTAAGGTTATATTCAATTATTATATAGCAACACATATATATATATAATCAAAAAAATATTATTATATATATAGTAAATATATATTATATTTATAATTAATATATGTAAATATATTATATAATATAAATATATATTATAAAATATAAATATATATTATATAAAGGGATATATATGTTATATATAAAGAAATGTATATATTATATATTTATATTTGAGTATATAATTTTATTAATTATGTATATGTTACATATAAATAATATCGTCACTTATAAACAAAAAATTAAGTTAGAGCAGTTGGTAAGAATGGTTGGTTGTTCGGAGTAGGTTGTGTGTTCAAAACTTAGCATATACAATTAAACAAATATATTTTTAGCAACAAAAACATAATTTCTTCCTAATTTAGAAAGTATAAAATACATTGCTAAAAAATCCTTACTATATAGAAAGAAAAATTTCGTTGTTAAAATTAGCTAGGAGCATATCAACTATGAAATTTTTTGTTTCTAAATTCATTATTAATTAAAATTAGCAACGAATTTAAAGAATAAACAAGATATTCTACTCTTGCTAATTATGATTTTTCTTATAATTACAGCTATCCATCACTATTAACGGGACCATTGATATTGAAGTGAATAAGAGAAAAAAATTGAAAGTACCTCTTTCTATAAATTCCCACATAACTCCTGTGTAGCAGACCTATAAAGTCGGCACCTTTGACTAAATCAAAACATCTCCATCAATAGAAATCGACGGCGAAGGAGAAGTGAAGTGTAAGAAGAAGCCTGCGTGGAGTCGCAGCGAGATACGCCTAACCATACCCTCCGGGATCCTTCTCTCTGTTTCTCTGCCTCTCGCATTTAATGGACAAGCACCATTTTCATCATTATTTTCCAATCCACTCAGCTCCAGCGTTACTTCATTTGGAACTGCTTCCACAGAGGGAAACAACCTTGAGTTTTGAGACGAAGAGAGCGGCCAATGGAGACGGAAAAGAACTCGATAAAGATTTCGACGCTGGACCGCCGTGAATAGAGACGGGCGCTGAAGGAAATTCAGAGCTTGTAGTAGTAGTAGGCAATTCTGAGGCTGATTTGATTTTAAAGTAATTGATCTTTTTCATGTCCTATCTTTGTCTTCTTCTTCCTCTTCTTCCAGAGTGTATCTCTGCTGGTTCTGAGAAGACTCCGCCAATGTTCCTTTATCTTTGAGCTTGATTCTGGCTTCTGTTGCCGGAAAGTAGGAAGTCCCATTAGCCATTCTTAGCAGAAGCGTGCGGTAGGAAAAATCCAAGCCTATTGCTGGACTTATGACACTTCTCTTCTTTCTTTCTTTCTTTTTTTTAAAAAAACTTGTCTTTTCTGCTTAATTTTTTTTTGCTGGAACAGAGCATATTGATTTTCTCTATCTAGCCAGCAAACGCTCATAGGTTCAGATTGAAGTTGGCCCAAAATTCTTCCTCGTGATCATTTACACCATCCTGAGGTAATGAATTTCTCCACTCATCTTTTTCTTTTATTAATCTTCAACAATGGCGTTCGTTATGGCTTTTACTTTTCTTCGGCGCAATTGTCTTCTTCTTCTCTGAGGATCTTCACGGGAAGTAGGCGCACGACAATGTGCGCTTTCTGTCACTCATGTCCCTTTCCACCTTATTCTACCTCTTCAATGTTAATTCATTATTTTTCACCTTGGATTTCATTCACCTCTTTCGAGGAGCTTATAAACGGCGCTATCGTGTTCACCATTGCTTTCCTTCTTCATTTTCAGGACTTTCTCTGCCCAAATTTGCAATTTTTCCGGCAGCCTGAATATGGGCAGAGCAAGTCGGTTGTTTAGAATCTTTCTCTGCTGCGGTAAGTGCAGCAAGAACGAAAAGAATAATGGAGGTGGAGAGAAAAGCAAAGCAGGGAAAGATTCTTCTATTGTTGCCCAAAACCAGGCCGAAGCAGAGGCATCATGGTTGAGGAACTTGTACGCTGAGAGTGAGAGAGAGCAGACCAAACACGCCATTGCGGTGGCTGCGGCGACAGCCGCAGCTGCAGATGCTGCCGTTGCGTCGGCAAAAGCGGCTGTTTCCGTCGTCCGCCTCGCTAGTCATGCAATGGGAACTCTGTTTTCTAGCTGGCACGAGGAGTCTGCTGCCATCAGAATCCAGAGCGCCTTTAGAGGCTACCTGGTAATCCAATTTTCTAGCTGCCATTCTGTTCACAGTGATCCGTGTTTGAATTCAGTTCTGTTACAGGCGAGGAAAGCTTTTCGAGCTCTGAAAGCTTTGGTTCAGCTACAGGCTCTGGTTCGCGGTTATCTCGTCCGGAAGAAAACAGAGGCGGTGCTCCGGTGCGGCCGAGCTGCGGCGAGATCTCATTCAGGCGACCGCCGCTCAGGCAATTTCGTACTCTCTTCTCAGGGACATCTGGTTAGACATTTTTTTTTGAATCTTTAAAAATGGTTGAACATTCCCCTGCAAATGCCACGTGTCCGTTTATAAAAAAATATATATAAAGTAAAATATGCGTAATTTCTCTATAATGTTTACACCATTGAGGCCTTCCCTACTCCGGTAAAAGAGCGGCAGTGGTTCAATTCTTAGGCCGTGTTTGAGGAGAGAATTTTAGGTACACGCGAGTACCTAGAGGAAGGTACAATGCAGTTTTTAGGCGTCGGATTTGAGATCTGACCGCCAGCATTAAAGGGAGCAAAAAAGCATTTAAAAAAAGGCAAGATTTTTATTGATCGGACGGCGAGCCTCACAGATCGGGCGGCTCGCAATGCACGCGAGTACCTTCCTCTAGGTACTCGCGTGTACCTAAAATTTTTTCGTGTTTGAGAGCCAGTTTTTTCTCCTTTGCAGTCCAAACGGAAAAATGATGAGGGCTCTGTTTGGGGGGACTTATTTTCACCGGTCAAGCGATTACGACAGCATGAATCAGATCATAATTGTGATCCGATTCATGCGAATGTAACCGCTTGACCGGTGAAAATAAGCCCCCCAAATGGAGCCGAGTTGTTTGACAACAGGCGTTGTCAACCGGCCGGTTCAAGCATGCCGTTTCCCCCTTATTGAACTGGTCGCCTGAGCTCTCCAAACCGGCCGTTTTTGTCATTAATAAACAGAAATTATCATTGTTATATTTTCGGGCGAGAAATTAGTGGGCCTTAGTTTCGGCAGCACCAGTTGGTGGTTGGGCTCCCCGGGCGATAGTGTACGTCGGATGGAGAAATAAGGAGGTGCCTTTTATTATTCGCAAATTACATTTCTTTATTCACAGATTTTCGTATATTCACAATTCTAAATGAAGTCAAATTTTTTATTCACATTTTTGTTATTTATATATTGTTTTTTTAAAAAAAATTTATCATCCACTTTGGATCAATTTGACACGTTGGTGACAGTCATTAACAAGAGGGTTAAATTGTCATTCCTTAATATCCTCTTAAGGAACTTCATCCATTTTTATGTTCAAATGAACATGGATAATGTCTGTTAGGTGATTTTTAACAAATGATAGGTTTAATCCATAAGTTTACGATCGCCACCGGCCCACCACAGTGCCAAACAGAGCCAAACTTGTCGTCTTTGCCACAAGAAGAGAGTATTTAAATCACGTGAACATAAAAAATTGTCTTGTAAAATCTATCCAAACATTTTTTGAACTCACAATCTGTTAGACGATTTTTAAGAAACGACGATTTAACCCATAAGTTTAGGATCGCCACAGTGCCAAACAAAGCCAAACTTGTCTTCTTTGCCACAAGAAAAGAGTATTTTAATGGCATGAACATAAAGAAATGTCTTATTAAATCTTTCCAAACATTTTTTGAACTCGCAATCACAAGAACGAAAAAAAAATGTCTAAAAAAAAAATGAATACAACATAATCTTATTAGTTATCAATATCTTATAAAATACAATATATTTTTTAAAAAAATTTCAATATAAACGATAAACAAATTCTATTTGCTAAAAATGACCGGCGGAGATAATTGACAGCTTTTCATGTTTTAAAAAAAATTAAAGATAATCCGGAGTCAGGAGTCAGGCCTAATAATATGTTGGTGCCGGGCCTGCCGGCAGCCTTTGGCCGCGCCACCGATTATTTTCCGCCCTCGGTGGGTAAAATAAGGAATTAATTTCTGTAAGAAGAAGACGAAATAGTTATCATACTGGATGCTGCAAATTACAGTAAGGTACCCTTTTCTATATTACACCTGATTAACATACATTCAGGGCTATATTTTACTTACTTTTTTTATACAGAGCATCTCTTTATTCTCCTCAATATTATAGTAGAAGTACCTATGGACTGTGGACTCGGCTGTAGCTAGTAGAGCTAGCGAAGCTTTCTCCCTGCGAGGAGCAGCTATACTCATGACTCAATGCGTAAGCTGAGATCCCACTGTGAAGAGGAAACACCTTCTTCTTCCTCGGATAGAATCCGCAGCCTATCACTCTGTTTCACTGCCACCCACGGAGCTTTCTCTGTCTCTAGATGTATTTGCAGGGAAGCCTTTCAAATACATACATGCGCCACCAATTAAAGTCAACTCATAAAATTTAACGGAAACTTTTAAATGACTAAAATCAAACAGATTTCAAATCCTCTGTAAACCATATGGACTATGTTAAATATTTTGCCCAAAAAAGACTCGAATTTTGCCTTGATTAATATTCAGAGTTTAAACTTTCATAATAACATTCATGTGGGAATCGGTTTCACAACAGGAACGCTTGGAAAACAGCCGCTGCAAAAGCAGGGCTTTCTCTTTCGGCCGGCTACCGGCAACTACAAGCCTTGACAGCTCCTGGAGCAGCCATGAGCGTGTTGAGGTATATTTATATTTGTGTTAATGGGCTCCTTAACGGGTCGGTTAGGATCCGATAGGAATCCATGACTCAATGCGTAAGCTGAGATCCCACTGTGAAGAGGAAACACCTTCTTCTTCCTCGGATAGAATCCGCAGCCTATCACTCTGTTTCACTGCCACCCACGGAGCTTTCTCTGTCTCTAGATGTATTTGCAGGGAAGCCTTTCAAATACATACATGCGATTCTTAATTAATTAATTAATTAAATGAGTTATCTAATCCGCCACCAATTAAAGTCAACTCATAAAATTTAACGGAAACTTTTAAATGACTAAAATCAAACAGATTTCAAATCCTCTGTAAACCATATGGACTATGTTAAATATTTTGCCAAAAAAGACTCGAATTTTGCCTTAATTAATTTCAGAGTTTAAACTTTCATAATAACATTCATGTGGGAATCGGTTTCACAACAGGAACGCTTGGAAAACAGCCGCTGCAAAAGCAGGGCTTTCTCTTTCGGCCGGCTACCGGCAACTACAAGCCTGACAGCTCCTGAGCACCTATGAGCGCAGTCCCAGAATCGTTGAGATAGACGCCATCCGGCCACCCGTAGCCCGAGCCCGCGGAATCCTCCATTTTTCCGATGAGAAATGCCGGTGCTGCTCCTCCGCGGCGCAGAGCGCTCCGCGGATCCTGAAATCGCCTTGCACGGCCCCGGCGACTCCCACGAAGGTTGGCCCCGACGAATTCCGCCGGCTACTTGGTTGCCCCAATTATATGGCGAGCACGCAGTCCTTTGTTGCGAAGGTGAGGTCGCAGAGCACTCTGCGGGAGGCGTCGCCGAGGATGATGCCGGCGGCAGATGAGGCCGTGGCTTTGGGGGTTTTGGGGACGAGAAGATCTTGCTCCCAGATCCCGGAGGCGGTAAGGCTCAGAAGGGCTGTAATGGAGAAGCTCCTGGAGCGGGCGGCCGCCGGAGAGTTGATATATTGACGGTTTTATTGAATATTTGATTATGGGTTAATTTATGAGTAGAGGGGTGATCTGTGGTAGCTTTGCGCTGTAGTTACTCTGTTTTATTTATTTATGAGAATATCCCTCTTTAATCAGAGAAATATTTTGATTTTAACGGTCTAAATTATTTTGGATTGTAGTACAGTCACTTTTCAAGACACTCTTATTAGAGAATTACATTCGAATATATTAGTGTCGTGGAAATCAAAGATGTCTGTATTTACAAGCGAAAATAGATCCCACGGACATATTTTGATTCTGTTTTTTGGGGTTCTATGTTGTTTAGATGAAATTATTATAATTAAACAAAGAAATAAGATGCTTCAGAAATATCAAATATCAATATTTTTATAATACTTTACTCGGCATCAATCCATTATCAAGATCCCATGAAAAAGGTTGCATGAATGCACAATCAAAATCAAGTCAAGTAGAAATCAACAATACTAAAACACATAACTATCAATTTGGAATGAACTTTTTTTTTTGCAGGATGATGAATATTTTGCGAAACATGATTTACAAGGTACCCGATGGAAACAAAAATAATTACAGGCAGAGAAGAAATCGTGCGGTCAGAAAACTGAATCCCCACAAGCCGCTAATCGCCAGCCTTGTCCACTGAAACCGCCAAACCGCAACCAAGCCGCCGGATTGCCAGTTATTGAATGATGATGAAATGAAAACAGAATCGGTTGGTAGACCGGGTGAACTCCTCGAACTATCCGTAACCCGGAGGAAGTGACTTCAAGCCGCCTAGTCAGGACCTGTTATATACCACTGATTATAAACCGTGAACTGTTCCACACTGAGTCTTCCAACTAGTTGCCTAGTCGTCCGATGTTAGCCACACAACATGCACAGATCAAATTAACTTAACTTAGTCGCGCCGGTTAGAAAAACATAACCACAAGTTCAAAACGTAACTTGAGTTCTCACTGTTCTTGTTGTTGTATGACAAGCCAGAGACTCCTATTTATAGGCAACAGAAGGAGTGTGATCACCTCCCATAGTGATAGAATAATCGTCCGTCATCCTGCAACTAACACCACCTATCCACACAAGAACGGATACCAACGTCAACCCGCTAATGATAACAATATAACCACATATGCGTCAAGAACCATCAAACTGCATAGAAGTGCAGACAGTCTCCTCAGTCCGCGTGGATTTGTGAAATTCAGCCACGCGTTCTGAGCCAAGTCCGCTCCTATGAAGATCTGTCGGACTCCACCTTCAGACCGCAAAGTTCTGCGGTCTCCGCTTCCAGTTTGCACAATATTGCAGCCCGCAACTAGGCAACAAACTAGATTTGTCACAACAATGTGAACAAGTCAACACAACCCAGCGAACTCTGACATCAACCCGCGCAAGAAGGCCCCAATGAACTGAGCGGTTAGCCTCTGCAGACCGCTTTAACCGTCTGCCTCCATGCTAGCTAGAGAAAATGATAGCTTTAAGTGGACTGTGCGATCTCGTAATCCAGACCGCAATAGCCACGTGTACAACCCCATATTCGCTGGGTGGGACCTAGAGGCACAACGGTTGGGGTTGGACCAGCCGCACCGGAGGAGCTCCCGCTTAGGAGCAGGCGAGATCCTGCCCATGGCCAGAAGCGGGCGAGAAGGCACGACACTGAGTGAGCTCAACTCTCTCAGCGTCGTAATCAACAAGGGCGCTGAGTGAGCTTCACTCACTCAGCGCCATGGCTAGCAGCAAAAGGCGTTGAGTGAGCTCCACTCACTCAACGCTGTGGCCAGCGGAAAGGGCGTTGAGTGAGCTCCACTCACTCAACGCTGTGGTCAGCCGCAAGGGAGTTGAGTGAGCTCCACTCACTCAACGCCGTGGTCAGCAACAAGGGCGTTGAGTGAGCTCCACTCACTCAACGCCGTGGTCAGCAGCAAGGGCGTTGAGTGAGCTCCACTCACTCAGCGCCGGGGTCAGCAGCGAGGGCGTTGAGTGGGCTCCACTCACCCAACGCCGCGTCCAGTGACAGCGCCAGGGTTAGATGAGCTCCCGCCTGGGGAGGGGCGAAAGCGTTCACCTTCGGTCAGCCGGGACCCGCTCTCGGCAGGGTCGGCGAGAAGGATCGAACCATCGAGAAGGCAGGGGCTGGCTCAACGTGAGACTTTTGACACTTCTTTTTAGCTCCCGCCAAAGGAGGGCGAGAGGGTTCTCGGCACAGAGTTCTCGCCGAGTGGGGTCCGGGGTCAGGGTAATGTCTTAATTGCCCCTCAGGTAAAATTACCTCTATACCCTCAGGGGCTGTATTTAACACTTTTCAGATAGCGAGATTTGGCTATTGGCAGACCATCCAGAGGTATTTCAGTAACTTCAGGTCAGCAAAAGGTTATAAATAGACCCGTAGGGGCTCCTTAGAAGGCAGACTCTCATTCTCTCTAAAATCTCTAGTGCTTTCTGAGGAGCTCCTAGCCCAGCTTTTGACTTTGGAGGGGAAGCTCTCAGAGATCTTTCGGGTGTGAGGTGGGACCTCCCTACTGAGGCTTTGGGTCAGTTCTAAGTCGTTAGCCACCAGCCGAGGGACAAGGCTTGAGAGAAGTAGGCGTTGGCTGCACCTCGGTTTTGAACATTCGTTGAGGTCAATTTTGTCTTCAACAGTTCTGGTGCGGTGAGCGTGGAAGGCAGTCGGTGCAAGAAAGCCTTGAGTTTGGTCCCATGACTGGAGGTGAAGGTGAAGGATCTGGCTCGGGGGTATCCCCACCCCGGGGGAGGAAGCGACAAGAAAGATGTTGGAAGACTTTAGGCGAGAAGTTCTACAGACCATCAGCCTAGCCTTCTCGACAAGGAGTGAGTGGGAGACACCTCAGGTTCCGGTAGTGGTGGTCCCGCTTCTGGGCGAGAACGCCCCTGCACAGCGCCCCGGGAAGGAGGTCCCGATGGAAGGTGGCGAGAGAGACGTGGCAGCTCGGGAACTCTTCCCAAGGCAGCGCCTCGGAAAGGAGGTTCCGGTAGAATTGGGCGAGAGGGAGGCGGCAGTGCGGGAGCTGTTCCCTGGGCCCGGTCTCGCGGATCGTTCCAGCCAGTCAAGGTCGCGAGATGTGCCTTATCGCCAGGCAGGCGGAGAGACCCCCTTTACCGAGCTCATCGTATCAGCCCCGGTGCCAAAGGGGTTCCGGGAACCTGACATGTACTACTACTCGGGAAAGGATGACCCAGTACAGCATGTACAATGGTTCGAGGATGTGGTGTCGATTAGACAGATGTCCGAGGCCTTCAAGTGTCGGCTGTTTGTCATCACATTGAAGGAGAAGGTCAGGGACTGGTTCCACCAGTTGCCGGCGAGCTCAATCTACAGCTTAGAGGATCTGCGTCAGGGTTTCTTGTTGAAGTTCTCGACTTCGAAGAAGCGGAAGAAGGAAGCGGAGTGCCTGTTCGCGGTGAGGCAGAGGCAAGACGAGACGTTGGGTCACTATGTTGACCGGTTCCAAGAGGAGATTCTCCTGGTCCAAGAGGTCCCGGGGTACGCATTGATGCTTGCCTTTACCCTGGGGCTGAGGCCTGAGTTTTTTAGCATGGAGTTGAAAAGAGTGCCCCCTCTCTTTCGAGAAGCTCATGGAGAGGGCGACGAAAGAGATAGACTTCGAGAGGGCGAACCCGGCGTTTGCCAGGAAGCTTGCCCGGTTGGAAGAAGATGATAAGGAACCAGCAGCAGGAAAGCAGAAGGAGCCAAGAGAGCAGAGGGAGCAAAGGGAAGATGGAAGGAGAGAAGAACCCCGAGGGCAGGGGCAGTAGCAGGGATGGGGAGCCCGGGAGCCGAACAACCGTTTGGGTTGGAGGCCTTAGGAGGGTCGCCCCCAGGGCCAAGGAGGAGGCGTTCAGGGAAGAGATAATCTTCGGGAACCGAGAAGGTTTGACCAGCAGGCATGGAGACAGGGGCGGATCGTTCCAGCCAGCCGAGGTCGCGAGACGTGCCTTCTCGCCAGGCAGGCGACGAGACCCCCTTTAGCGAGCTCATCGTCTCAGCCCCCAGGGACAAGGAGGCGGCAGTGCGGGAGCTGTTCCCTGGGCCCGGTCTCGCGGATCGTTCCAGCCAGCCGAGGTCGCGAGAAGTGCCTTCTCGCCAGGCAGGCGGCGAGACCCCCTTTAGCGAGCTCATCGTCTCAGCCCCGGTGCCAAAGGGGTTCTGGGAACCTGACATGTCCTACTACTCGGGAAAGGATGACCCAGTACAACATGTACAATGGTTCGAGGATGTGGTGTCGATTAGGCAGATGTCCGATGCCTTCAAGTGTCGGCTGTTTGTCATCACATTGAAGGAGAAGGCCAGAGACTGGTTCCACCATTTGCCGGCGAGCTCAATCTACAGCTTCGAGGATCTGCGTCGGGGTTTCTTGTTGAGGTTCTCGACTTCGAAGAAGCGAAAGAAGGAAGCGGAGTGCCTGTTCGCGGTGAGGCAGAGGCAAGACGAGACGTTGGGTCACTATGTTGACCGGTTCCAAGAGGAGATTCTCCTGGTCCAAGAGGTCTCGGGGTACGCATTGATGCTTGCCTTTACCCTGGGGCTGAGGCCTGGGTTTTTTAGCATGGAGTTGAAAAGAGTGCCCCTCTCTTTCGAGGAGCTCATGGAGAGGGCGACGAAAGAGATGGACTTCGAGAGGGTGAACCCGGCGTTTGCAAGGAAGCTTGCCTGATTGGCAGAAGATGATAAGGAACCAGCAGCAGGAAAGCAGAAGGAGCCAAGAGAGCAGAGGGAGCAAAGGGAAGACGGAAGGAGAGAAGAGCCCCGAGGGCAGGGGCAGTAGTAGGGATGGGGAGCCCGGGAGCCGAACAACCATTTGGGTTGGAGGCCTCAGGAGGGTCGCCCTTAGGGCCAAGGAGGAGGCGTTCGGGGAAGAGATAATCTTCGGGAACCGAGAAGGTTTGACCAGCAGGCATGGAGACAGGGGCCGAGAGGTCACTTCCCACCACCGCAAGAAGCGATGTAGGTCGGTAGAGGAAGAGGAGGAGGAAGAATCCGGGGAGCTGGGAGAAGAGGAGGAGGAGAAGGAAGAGGGGGCAGGGTGGCGTTACCCTTTTGTGACTTCCATCAGGAGGAAGGTCACGTGACGACCATCTGCCCGGAGTTCTTGGAGATGTGAGAAGCTAGAGGAATGGGGAGGCAGGATCCGCCGGTAAGGATCGTGGAAGTGCAGCAGGGAGGGGAGAAAGATAGATGTGAAGACCAGATAGACGTGGGGATCCGAGGGGGGATCAGAGTGATCCATGGAGGAGTAGGGATTGAGGCAACCCGTAAGGGAAGCTTGCAGACCATATTCCGCAGGGGGTCGCCTCGACCTCCCTAGCTCCCCCTCCGGAAGAAAAAAATCATCTTTTCATCTGCGGATATGCCGGATTACGAAAACCCGTTCTGCAACGCCATGGTGATCCAGACGGCGGTGGAGAACTTCACGGTCTCCAGGATACCAGTGGACAATGAGAGCTCGGTGAACGTCATCTTCAAGAGGGCCTTCGATGAGATGAAGGTTTAAGGGAAGAGGGTCCTAGCCTCAGATGGACCGTTGTTCGGGTTTTCTAGAGAGAGGAAAGAAGTAGAGGGAGGGGTAGGATTGCATGTGAAGCTGGGGGGAGTGTCACGGAACTGTAGGTTCGTGATAGTAGACGCCCCAAGTAGTTATAACGTCATCTTTGGGCGTCCCCTCATCAGCGCCTTTCGCTGCGTACCCTTCTCGTTTCATCAATGCCTCAAATTCAATAATGGAGGGGTGCAGGTCAGGATTAGGGGGGATCCAAAGGTGGAAAGACAATGCTATGTGACGGCGGTTAACACTGTGTCTTGGATGGCGAAGGCAAAAGAGCTGGAGAGGGAGCTAGCAGAGCAGGATGAGGTGAGCTCGGAGGTGGAAGAGCAAGTGGTAGGAGAAGCTGAGAAGGAGGCCCGGAGGGGGAGGAAGTCGAGCCACAACAGGAGGAGAGCCTGGAGGAGGCGATGGAGATATAAGAGCTAGCTGTTGGAGTTGAGCAAGAGGGTCTGGAGGAAGGGATGGATGAAGAAGAGGAGGGCCAAGTTGCGAGAGTTGGGCAGGAGGCCCCGAGGGGTGTGGAGATTCATCAGCTCTAGGAGGAGAAGCCGGAGGAGGCGATGGAGGGTGAAGGAGGGGAAGAGTTGGAGTTTGAGGAAGAAACAAGGGACGGCTGGGAGCAATCGCGGTTGGAGCCGGCCGAAGAAGTGGTGGAAATGGAGGTTTCCACCATGGCAGGGCAGGTGCAGAGGGTACGGATTAGCGGGGGCCTGAGCCTCGAGGACCAGGAGTGGATGAGAGCTTGCATTCAGAACAACGTCGACATCTTCGCCTGTAGCGCGGCGGACATGTCGGGCATTGACGCGGATGTGGCCTGTCATCGCCTGAACCTGGACCCCCGGACTCGCCCCATACGCCAAAAGATGAGGGCCATCGCCACCAAGCTGGAGGATCCCATCCGCGAGGAGGTAAAGCTTTTGGAGGAAGGCTTCATCTCGGAGGTCCACTACCCAGGCTGGATCTCCAACGTGGTAATGATTAAGAAAGGGGGAGGGAAGTGGCGCATGTGTATTGACTTCTCTTTATTAAATAAATCGTGTCCTAAGGATTGCTATCCTCTGCCTCGAATCGACGCGCTGGTTGATTCAGCCGTCGGTTTTTCTGTTATGAGTTTTCTTGATGCTTTTTCAGGTTATCACCAAATTCGCATGCACCCCCCGACGTCAAAGACGTCTCCTTCATCACTAGGGAATGGTGCTTCAGCTATAAGATGATGACCTTTGGGTTGAAAAATGCAGGAGCCACATACCAGCGCATGATGGATCGAGTCTTCCAGGGGCAGAGAGGGAGAAACTTGGAAGTCTATGTCGATGACTTGATGGTGAAAAGCAAGTGTGTGAACTCACACCTGCGGGACCTCGAAGAAACCTTTGCCACCCTCCGAAGGTTCAAGATGAGGTTGAATCCCTTGAAGTGTGTCTTCGGGGCCAGCCGCGGGAAGTTCCTCGAGCATCTCTTGACTCCGGCGGGGGTGGAACCTAAACCGGATAAGGTAAAGGTCATCCTAGACCTGGAATCACCTCGAAATGCCAAGGTGGTCCAGCGCTTGGCAGACAAGCTGGCGGGATTAAGCAGGTTCCTGTCTCGGTCTGGTGACAAATGTTCATCATTCTTCAAAGTGTTGAGGGGTAACCAGAGGTTCGAGTGGACGGCCGAGTGTGAGGAAGCCTTCCAAGGACTGAAGAGACAGCTCTCCCAGGCTCCCCTACTTCAAAGCCCAAAAGAAGGGGAGGACTTAGCCTTATATCTTGGGGTGGGAGCGGAAGCCGTGAGATCTGTTCTAGTTAGGGAAGAGGGGAAGAAGCAGCTACCCATCTACTACGTAAGCCGGATCTTGAGGAAGGCGGAGCTCCGTTACCCCATCCTCGAAAAGCTAGCGTATGCTCTGATCGTCTCGGCAAGAAAGCTTCGGCTATACTTCCAAGCGCATACGATCAGGGTGGTAACCAACCATCCTCTCCGTAAGATCTTTGAAGGGTTGGAACACTCAGGGAGGCTGGCCAAGTGGTCATTAGATCAGGATACGAGCCGTCGACCTGTTCCTTCTAAATAGCCCAGTTCGGATGATGGGACGCTGCCTCGGGACTTTAAGCGTTATTGTAAGACCGAGCCTCTGCACTGACGGCCGAGATCAGCTCCCCTCTTGCACGTCGGCCTATGTCCCCCCGATTGCATCTCTCTTCCGATTGGAGGAATTATTAGGAACAGACTCGGACGCCAGCTTCCCGATTTGACGACTTCCAGATCGTCTCTCTTATGAAAAGAATGCGTTCTCCATTTGTAAAAGCATCGGTGCAATTAACTCTCCAACATCTCTTAAGTAAAAAGGATGTCTCTACCTCGAGCAAAGTCAAGTCCTCGAGTAGGTGCCTTAACTAGCTAGAGGTGAAATTTGAACAGAGTTTGGATATTTTGCAGGACCCCGAGTGATGCTCGGCCCCGGGTAGACCCGCTGTCTGGCTCCTACTAGCTGGCAGGTCCGTAGGCTTGCCTGGGGGGGGGGGGGGATAAGGGACCCCGAGTGCTGCTCGGCCTTGGGTAGACTCGCTGTCAGACTCTCACTAGCTGGCAGGGCTGTAGGCACACTTGGGGGGAAAGAGAGATAGTTTGGAAAGAGTTTTTGAGTTTGGATATTTTGCAGGACCCCGAGTGATGCTCGGTCCCGGGTAGACCCGCTGCTTGGCTCCTACTAGCTGGTAGGTCCGTAGGCTCGCCTGGGGGGTAAGGGACCCCGAGTGCTGCTCGGCCCCGGGTAGACTCGCTGTCAGGCTCTCACTAGCTGGCAGGGCTGTATGCACACCTGGGGGGAAAGGGAGATAGTTTGGAAAGAGTTTTTGAGTTTGGATATTTTGCAGGACCCCGAGTGATGCTCGGCCCCGGATAGACCCGCTGCCTGGCTCCTACTAGCTGGTAGGTCCGTAGGCTCGCCTGGGGGATAAGAGACCCCGAGTGCTGCTCGACCCCGGGTAGACTCGCTGTCAGGCTCTCACTAGCTGGCAGGGCTGTAGGCACACCTGGGGGGAAAGAGAGATAGTTTGGAAAGAGTTTTTGAGTTTGGATATTTTGCAGGACCCCGAGTGCTGCTCGTCCCCGGGTAGACTCGCTGTCAGGCTCTCACTAGCTGGCAGGGCTGTAGTCACACTGCAAAACCGTGCAAATTTTGATTTGATGAAAATTGTGGGCGTATGTGTTCACATAATATTATACTGAATCAATGCATACATAATAAATTAATAATATATATATATATTTGGAATATATAAGCTCAAGCTTTTTTAAGCCTAAAAAAACTTGAGTTGGTTCTTCCATAATACATGTCGAAATTTAACAAATAATATATGCATTTTATAACCAAGAACGAGATCTACAACTTTCATGTTGAACATTTTTCTAAAATTTGCACGGTTTTGCCGGAATCTGACCCGAAAGTTTGCTGGTTCAAATTTTAAAATTTATTATTATTATTATATTCATTTTGACTCAACAATCTTTCAGGCTAGATTTCGGCCAAACCGTGCAAATTTTGAAAGAATGTTCAACATGATAGTTCTAGATCTTGTTCTTGGCTACAAAATGCATATATTATTTGTCTAATTCCGACATATATTGTGCGAGAACCAACTCAAACTTTTTTAGACTTAAAAAAATTTGAGCTTATAAATGTCATGGTGATATATATATATATAAAAATAAGTGTATTGCCATTAATGACGATTATGTATCTGAAACAAGGAAAAGTATTGTCATTAAAGATGAAGATTAGAGTGAATTATTAAAATATTAAAAAAAGTTATTGCATATCGATTAATGACGTAAATATAAAGATGCGTATTTATCGTCTATAATTTTAATCAGATAAAACACTATCATGTCATCAGTCAAATGACTCATGAGGTAATAAGTAATAACCGTCCCGCAAACAAATTATTAAAAAAAAACTAGGAGTAAATAAACAGCTCAAAACATAATAAAATGTTAAAAGAAAAACAAATAACCCGGCGGAAGATAACTAGATAAGGGACGCTGTCACTCAACAACATAACTCTCCATAATCAATTAAAATAAATATATTATCAATTAAAATAAATTAAAATAAAACCTGATATTTGTACTCAAATAATTTGTTTCTCTCAACCAAGCTCTAAACCCAACCACGCGGAACCCTCACCAGTCTCTTCGCTCGAAGTCATTCCCTTGCCAGCGTCCCATTCTTCCCTCACAACCCAGCGTGACGACAGGGTTAGGGCAAAGTCACCATAAGTTATAAATATTCCTAGAATGAGACTCCTCAAATTGTTGTAGGTGGTGATACTACAAGGGATTAGGCCAATTATCATAAAAGACTCCTCGAGTCTTAAAAGTTAAACCGCTCAACCTGTGAAGTGATATATTGTCTTCTAGAGGCTAAAATATGTTATGTAATCGGACCGAGTATCACGGTAGCGTAACGGAATATAGCTGAGCAATTTTAATGACGCAAAATCATAAATCAGAAGAGATTCCACAAATACACACACAGACGACAAAATAATTACGTGGTTCGGAGTTTGAGCTCCTACGTCGTCCACGGGGAGAGCGCGCTAGAAAGATCCACTATAAACTGATGAGATTACAAGATACAACAAGAGAACAGAAAACACTGAAAAACACTGTCTATCTTCCCCGCTGGAATCACCGCTTGCTTCCGCTGCCTGATGTCGATCTCGCCTGGATCAGCCGCCGAACGCCTGGAGTCAACTTCTAGAGGCCGGCCGGATGTCGCCTCGCCTGAGGTGACCGGATGCGGCGCCTCCGTTAGCTCCGTCTGTATCGCCGCCTCTGCGCCTGTTGCCGCCGTCGCCGCGCCTGATTCCGCCGAACCTCTGGGGCCTACTGCAGGTGGCCGGCCGGATGTCGCCTCGCCTGAGGTGACCGGATGCGCCGCAACCTTGCGCGCCAGATGCCGCCGCCTGCTGCCGCCGTTCGCCGGAAGAACCGCCTGAAAAGCTCAAAGCTCTCCCTCTCTGAATTCTCACTAGTGTTGTATATTACCGAATTTTCTTATGGCTAAGGAAGACTGACCCCTATTTATAATAGGATCAACAGTCATCAATATATGAAGATGAACACATATGGAGGGGGTTGCCAAAACAGGGCTCAACTAAATAGAAAAAATATCCCCTAAATTATATCCCCCCATAAAGCATTTCCATGTTTAGGACTCCCCAAAAACAGGAATAAAAAAGGGCACACGGATCGGTGAGGTGACACAATCTCAACAAACTCCACATTGACACCTCACGAGATGAACTTCACCTCGAAGCCTAACGAACGTATCTCTACCTCCAACCTTGATCTCCCAACCGGCGACTACAAGCCCCCTCTCCCTGGGGTCCCCCTCGATCAACATGCCTCAGAATGAGTCAAGTCAAGACTGTTCTTGAACTTGACTCCTGTCACGGATTTTGTCTGCATGTTCGCACCGATATCCTCCGTAGAGATCTTCCGCAACTCCATGCCTCCACCTCCAACGAACTCCCTTGACTCTTGGTGGCGCACTCCGATTTGCTTTATCCTTGCACGATAGACCATGTCTTTTGTAAAACAACTAGCACAGTGCAGCTCCACCTTCTCCTGAGTAAACCTGAGTTCCTTGGTGGGAATCCTGAGCCAGATGGCTCCCCTTGCGGTGTCTGGGCACTTCTGAGATGACACTCTGCCCTTCTTCTCCATGGCTGCGAAGATTTTGTCTTCACCAAGGCCCTTTCTCTGCGCGAACTCCTTCGCCACGAAACTTGCCTTGTTCCTCCAATGTTCCTTTCTAGCTTTCCCCTGAGAGCGGTCTCAGCTCTCTAAAACATTTCCATAGGAACCCGGATCTGAGGAACTGACCTGAAAGGCATAGGCTACCGTGTCCTGTAGCCTGAGAGGCAGTCTGACCTCTCTCCTCGCCCTTCCACTCACAATCGTGGTACCGATCAGTCTGTAGAGAGTACCGTAACACTCTCCTACCATGACTACCAGCGCGCCTCTTCTAACCTCATCGGCCAAGCACAACTGAATTGTGCTGATGACCTTCAGATCTAGCTCATCCCACTCGTCATCCTTCTTCAACCCGGCCTTCTCCTTTCCAAGGAGCGCCTTATGAAGACCTTGCTGGACGAGCACCGCTTTGATCCGTTTTTGCCACAGACCAAAGTCAATTTAGCCGTCATATTTTGGAATCTCAAATTTCTCTGCCATTATTTTGCTCGCAGAGCTACTGGGCAATCTGAATAATATTCGCGGACCAGATCTGAGAAGATAGGGAGCGGACCGATGTCGTCACCTACCGTTGACCCAGATCTAAAACCGGAACGTCCAGACGATCACCCCCGCAGAACCTCCCTCTGATACCAATTGTCATGCAATCGGACCGAGTACCGCGGTAGCGCAACAGAATATAGCTGAGCAATTTTAATGATGCAAAATCATAAACCAGAAGAGATTCCACAAATACACACACAGACGACAAAATAATTACGTGGTTCGGAGTTTGGGCTCCTACGTTCACGGGGAGAGCACGCCAGAAAGATCCACTATAAACTGATGAGATTACAAGATACAACAAGAGAAAACAGAAAACACTGAAAAACATTGTCTATCTTCCCCGCTGGAATCACCGCTTGCTTCCGCCGCCTGATGCCGATCCCGCCTGGATCAGCCGCCTGAAGCCGCCGAACGCCCGGAGTCAACTTCTGGAGGTCGCCGGATGTCGCCTCGCCTGAGGTGACCGGATGCGCCGCCTCCGTTAGCTCCGCCTGTGTCGCCGCCTCTGCGCCTGTTGCCGCCGTCGCCGCGCCTGATTCCGCCGAACCTCTGGGGCCTACTGCAGGTGGCCGGCTGGATGTCGCCTCGCCTGAGGTGACCGGATGCGCCGCAACCTTGCGCGCCAGATGCCGTCGCCATTCGCCGGAAGAACCGCCTGAAAAGCTCAAAGCTCTCCCTCTCTGAATTCTCACTAGTGTTGTATATTACCGAATTTTCTTATGGCTAAGGGAGACTGGCCCCTATTTATAATAGGATCAGCAGTCATCAATATATGAAGATGAACACATATGGAGAGGGTTGCCAAAACAGGGCTCAACAAAATAGGAAAAATATCCCCTAAATTATATCCCCCCATAAAGCATTTCCATGTTTAGGACTCCCCCAAAACAGGAATAAAAAAGGGCACACGGATCGGTGAGGTGACACAATCTCAACAAAAATATATCTTTAAGAATGATGCGCACCATCGTCTCCCGTGCAACCTGCGAACCTAGCGTGGACTCATCGAAACGGTGCCAAACTAAATCAAGGAGACACAAGCTAGCACAACTAAGATTGTTTGCTAACCAAATAATTTGTGAATAATTCGAAATTAGATTCGTGAGAATTCGAGTGGGATTCGAATTTCGCAAATTCAAATTCGAATTTGAGTGGTATTCAAATCCGAATAATATTACGTGTATATATAGTGGCAAGATTCACTAAATGTTCAATTATGATAGACATATTTATATATTATATATAAAGATGATTGCGACGGTCAGATCAAAGTCCAATTAATTAGTTCATCATTTGAAGAAAAATAAGTATGAATTTAAACTTGAATCCGAATTCGAATTCAGGATTTCGGAATGAATGAGAATCCAAATCCGAATATCTGCATTTTAAGACAAATTTGAAATCAATTAAAGAGTTATTCGATTCATCTTGCACGATTCATGAGCTGGTCATCCCCAATGTCAAATTCTAGGACTTCCTGCAACCATCCCACCCTCTCTTTTCAAGATCTAGTGGATAAGATTAAAGTGCAATACATCTAATGACTTACACTTTTTTTGCTTAAAAGAAAAATATAAAAGCCTAGAAAAACTGAATCCGTCAGATCCTCCCCCACTCTATCTGGATCCTAAAATGAATCCCCTCTACTCCGTCTTCTATGAAGAAAATTGTGCAGTTTGATTCTACAGGAGTTTTGAGCTAGGGAACTTGACCATTGAGGTCGACAACAAAGATCATTATTGGGAGAGAATGTTTATTTTTTTGTTGTTGGGAGAATCAATGAATACTCTTCTAGCAGTTCATATACATGCCATATATTATACAGCATGTGGTTTGGCACTATAAAAAAAAAATCACATTTAGCAAGAAAAATTAGGAAGCCTGCATAACTCCTTACTAATTAGCATTAAATTTAGCTAGTTAAATGAATTTTTACATTACCTATTAAAAAAAGCAAGAAAAATTTTTGTTTCAAAGATTGCAACAAATGTTTTTGTTGCTAAATATTTGTTACTAAAATAGGAACGAGATATTTTGTTACAAAATAACAACAAAATTTTTTGTTGCGAAATATTTGTTCAGATTTAGCTCCTTACTATTTAAAATTTTTCTTGTAGTGTGGTGTCATATAGGTAGTGTTGTTTGCAAAGCAAATAATATGTGAACAATTCGTGAAGATTCGATTAACATTTAAAATTCTTAATTTTCAAATTCAAATTGAGATTCAAATAATATTAGGACTGAATATGATTAATATTATCTTTGTTAAAGAGATTCGTGAATAGTAGAAAAATATGATTTAATAAATTTTATATAACTAATTAAACTTTTCATATGCCTTAATTAAAGTTTTATATACAAAGTAAATTTCTCCAAACACAAATTCGAATTCAGATCCGAATCCAAATTCAAATTCAAGATTTCGGGTTGAATTCAAATATTCGAACAATCCGAATCTCTACATTCTATTTCAATTTTGAATTTAATTGATGTGTTATTTGATTCGATTTGCTCAATTAATTAAGTGGGATGTTCCATGTTCCAAGCCTTTCTTTCTTCTTATGCGTCTGTGACCGTAAGCTTGCATCCAAATTGTAATGTATGTTCCTCAGTTAATCTCATTGAAATTGAGCGCGAAAAACATCCAAAATTAAATAATGATTGGAAGATATTTAAACATTTCTTAACTTGTAAGTAATATTTATTTCGGAAAACATCGAAATTAAAAAAAAACAAACAAGTCTTGAAAAATTTAAACACACCCATTCATTTCCTCTCTCCAAAGCTCTCAAACATATTTCACACAACTCTGGGATCGGTGATACTCAAAAGTGGATGCGGCTGGAAACAGGGATTAGCGGGATGGAGACCAGAGGAAGGCGCCGGCGGCGAAGTTGCGCTTGTACTCAAGAGAACCGCCGACGGGAAGACCGTACTCCGTGAGGAGGAAGTCTAGCTTCCACTCCGGCATGCTCTCGTATTCGGCGAGACTGTATCTTGGGTAGTTCACCGGCATCTTGAAAACCTCCACCGTCTCGCCGGAGCAGCAGCCGTAGCCACAGCTCAGCCTCTCCCTCTCGCCGCCCGATGTCTGCACTTCCACATCCCTCCACTCTGATTCCATCTCTCTTTCTGATCTCTCTTTCTTCGGCATATGCGGCGGAGAAGAAGCTGTTGGAGAGGAATGAAGAGATTTTGAGTTATTTATAGGAGGGAGAAGGGTTGAATTGGTTGTTGTTTCAATTAATTTACTAATGTTATCTGAAGAAATAATTTGGTACGTATAACATACGCACGTATTTTTGCTCACGTGGGAGCAAATACAGCTGTGTGATCTGTGATTTTAACAATGCAGATCTTTCGCTAAAATATACAATCGTATTTCATAAATAAGATCGCATTGAAATGTGATCGTATTATGGTCCAAAAAAAATCTACACGGTTGAAACCAAGATCATACGGGCTGTATTTACTCCAGGCCTATCTCTGATTAACCGTTTATTTTAAATTAAAAAAACACTGACCATGTCTTCTTTTTTATGTTCAACAAAAATTAAATTAGCAATTCCATGAAATGCAAAAAATTTGCATAATTTTTTGATTTATGCGTGTCATTCTTTGGGAATGCTAATATTCTTTGTATCATTACAAACAATTTTGTTGGATGCAATGAAAAAAACCTTAAATCTATATTTACAGTCTAATGATAATCCCAACCTACTAAGATTTGGTTTGGCGCGGTGGCGGCAGTCGAGAATGTGGTGGTCATGAGCCGTCATTCCTGAACGCCTAACATCACCTAAAGAATTTCATGCATTTTATGCTCAAAGTTATTTTATTTTCTCGGTAGCTGTCATGAGTCATGACCATTGTTTTGCCAAACGGAAACTCATCCTTTTTCGAAGTACAAAAGTAAATATTTTTATTCACATTAATTAAATGGTATGTATCCATCAAATCATGGGCTGATCCAGGAAGTTTGACTCGGTGGTCCAATCAAAATGCGAAGATTTTTTTTTAATGATCAATACCAATATCAAAATTTGTACATGTAAGATATCACAATTGAGTCACAAAATGAATTGTTTCTCCACTCCAACGGTGCTTTGCATCTGGTCTATGACTTGTCAAATGGAAGACAATGAGTCTTTCCATACTGACATCTTGCACAGACATGACCGTCTCTGAAATATGAAAGACTAGGCAGACCATGCACCAGAGTTCTTACCGTCATAGCCTTTAGCTTATTCATCCCAACATGCCCCAGCCTCTCATGTCAGATAGCAGTATTGTCATTCTCCCTCATGCATCTTATCAACATAAGAGCTTGTCGTCAACACGAACAAGTCCTTCACTCTCTTTCTGACATGAGTGACGTCAACTTTCACAGCTAATACGTTGCGAAAAAACTTCACTTCTATTGGGGCAAACAGAACGGGATACCCAACATCAACAACGTTGGTCACCGAGAAAGCATTTTTCTTCATTCCCGACACGTGATACACACTACTCAAGATGAGTGGCCCCCGATCACTATCTAAAGAAATCGTCCCCTCCTTCTCTACTGTATGTACAATATCATCAGCAGTAATAATGACATTATTACTTTTGTAGTCCTGCACAGAAGAGAATTTAGGTGAGGTGATAACCACACCCTGAATCCACAATCTAGTCCTTTTGATAATTATGGAGGAAAGTGCACAAACACAAGTGCCCATCATAAAGGCACTCCCCCATCCTCCTTCCTTGACTTTAGACTCGGCCTCCTCCTTCCTTACAATATGCCCTGACTGAAGATTTACTATGCAGTACTTAGGGATATGACCAAAATTGTTACACCTATAACACCGTGGTCCACCCCGCTTCTTCTCGTCATCATGCTTAGACGCCTTGCTCCTTTCCTACTTTGATGAAGAGGACGGACCATCACTAGCAGCTGTCTTCTTCTTCCCGTCCCATCTCTTCTTCTTGTCCGAGAAGAGATCGAACGTCGCCTTCTCCCCTTGAGATCGACACGCCAGCCATTTGCTTTGCCATGCTCTCTGATAGTTTTACTTTCAAGACAACCTAAACACCTAGAGGGGGGGGGGTGAATAGGTTCTAATTTCTTGTCTATAAATCTAGGCAGAATTCAATTGCAATTTAAAACATCTAGCACAGCATTCACAGACAACTAAGCATCACAGATTGCACAATGTTTTATAGTGGTTCCCCAAGGTCTGGGTACATCCACTTTCCCCCTTCACCTATCTAGCAATAAGCTAGATTCGGCCAAACTTCCACTATACTCAGATCCTCAGATCCTACAGCTCAGAACCATGATAGGTTCCTACAACTCAGGCTCAACAGCCCTACCTCAGCCTTGCCTCAAGGCCTACCACTCAGAGAATAACTTTCTCCTACACTCAGGCAAATAGCCCTACCACTCAGAGATCACCTCTCCTACACTCAGCCTTTATAACATAGGCTTACAACTTAGATCTGTGTAAACAGATCCTACAGAAATTTAGAAAAAGATATTTTGATGTCTTGCCTTTGTTGAGAGAGAAGAGAACAAGACACTTCTTGATCAGCTGATGAAATCAACTGAATCTGAGCTTTCTTCAAAGCTTCTTGAATTTGAACTTAGCTGAGTTGATTTCCAAACAGCTTCTTGAGAAACCACTGATGGCTTCCTTCTTCTTCTTCAAGATGACTGGATCTCCCTTTATCCAACACCTTTACTGATACTTCAGACTTCTTCTTCTTAGACCTTCTGATGAAGATCTTCTTTTTCACTTTCTTGAATTGAAACTTCAACAGGATCGTAATCCTTCCGTTTCTTCTTCTTAGATCTTCTTCTGTTATTTTTCTTAGCTTAGCTGCTTTTTAATTCCTTCTGAATGTGTCTATTTATAAACTTTCTTCATGGTAACCGGCTGATCCGGTTTCTAACTGTTTTTTGACAGGTCTGACAGCTTCAGTTAAACAGTGGCAACCCACAGCTGTCAAGTCTTCAAACAGTTCTTATACCTTAGCCTTGGACAACAAAATGTCGAGACAGTCAGTTAGAAAGTGTCGAGACCAATCTGTCTATCTGTGTCGACACAAGTGACTTTGGTGTCGACACAGTCTTTGATGATGTCGACTAAGTTGCCTTTAAGTCGACGCAGCTTCTTCAGAAAATAACTTGGTCTAGACTCTGCAGTGTGTCGACACAAGTCCTGTGTGTCGACACAGTTGTTGTAGATTCAGAACTCAGCATGTGTTGACTCAGCCTTCAGGTGTCGACACAGCAATCTTCAATCCTGCCAAAATGCGTCAACTCAGTCTTCTGGTGTCGACACAAGCATAGTCGACTTCTGCCAATATGTGTCGATACAGTCTTCTGGTGTCGACACATCCACCCAGTGTCGACACAGTTGTGGTCGACTATCTTCTTCTGTGAGTCGACTATCTTTCTCTGGTCGACTATCTTTCACTAGTCGACTATCTTTCACGGTGTCGACTAACCTTTTCTGGTCGACTATCTTTCACGGTGTCGACTAACCTTCTCTGGTCGACTATCTTTCACGGTGTCGACTAACCTTCTCTGGTCGACTATCTTTCACGGTGTCGACTAACCTTCTCTGGTCGACTATCTTTCACGGTGTCGACTAACCTTCTCTGGTCGACTATCTTTCACGGTGTCGACACTACTTCCCAGTGCTGAGGTCGACGATTTTCTTTATGTGTCGACACTGCTTCCCAGTGTCGACATAAATGTGGTCGACTATCTTCTTCTGTGTCGACACTGATATTCTGAAGTGTCGACACAAATATTCTGAAGTGTCGACACAAATATTCTGAAGTGTCGACACAATTTCTTCAGGTGTCGACATGTGGACTTAGAATATTTTTCTGCATTCTTTAATACTTCTTCACCTGCACATGTCAACTCAAAACAACATCAAATACACCTTGATGTATATCATTGAGCTAAGTTGGGCTTCTTCAAATCAGGTACACATTTTCCAATGTACCCAACAATCTCCCCCTATTTGGAGAAGTCATAACCCTATAGCCAATGATATACACCATTTATAAAAAGTATAAACTGATGATATATGACATAACAGGAATACTTAATATAAACAAAACATAAAAACAATCCATCACAGAATGAACATTATATGATGCCAAACAACATTTTGTTTATAACTTGATAATGTTTGAATACAGAGAATTACATTTAATGATTTAATCAAAACATTACAAAATACTTTGAAAGAACTAAAGATTAAGACTGATCAGGCTCTTTAATGACAATTCCTTTGCCAGATAGAACTTGAGCCTTCACAAGAGCTTCAGAATCTTCAGCTGGCTTCTTGCCTTTTAGATCAGCCTTCTTCTTTGCTTCTTTCTTGAGCCTTTGCCTTTCAAAATAATGAAAGGGCTTTGAGAAATATTTGCTTGGCTCCTGAGCATCTGTAGGCAGCCTACCCAACTTGGCTTTTCTTCTAAACTGTACAATGGCCTCTTGCCTGGCTTCATACTTCTGCCATTCCATCTCATTGTACCACTTGCCTCTTTCCTGCACTTGGTCTTTGATAGCCTTCTATGCAGTGAGTATTATATTTCTGGAAGTAGGACTCCACTGCTCAAAGTCTGGCTTAAGTTCAGCCTGCTCTCTAAACCTTTTCTTAGATAGAAGAGCATCTTGCTGGTCTTTCAAAGTAGCCTCAGGCTTATCAACCTTCCCAATAACAATATTAGTAACCTCCTTTGGAGGACTATACATCCCTTGAACCTGCTGATCAATCATATCATAATCTGGAGGGGGGTAAATGACTTGAGCAACCTCAGGTTGATTGCCTTCAAGTAGACTTGTTTGTATTCCTGACTCAGCCACCATAGCATCATCACACAATGGGGGATATCCCAATGTGGCTCGAATACTATTGGTCACCCATTTGGAGTGCTCTGAGCCTGCATGAACTAGCATCCTCTCCCCCTTTATGGCTTCTCTAGAAACATGATCTCTGAGATTTTCCTTTTGAAATCTGATTTGGCCATCCAGATAATTGACACCCTCTTTAAAAAATGGTTTTAACTTTTGAAGTTTTTCAGATATTTCTTTTTGAGAGGTAGTGATTGCAGTCTTAACAGAAGCAATAGTAGCTTGAAAGTTCTTATCAAATTCTTCCATTTCTTTTGTTCTATCTGCAGGCAGGCCTGGAACAATCTTTTTCAATTCCTCTATTATCTCATGATGAGATTCAGTTAAATTATCATTCATTCTTAACTGATTTTCCAAGACATAGCTTTGCTTTAAAGCAATGTCATCCACCTTAGGGATGATAGTCTGTTGTTGTTTTGCCAGATATACCACAACATTACCTCCCTTATGGAAGCAATCTGTCATTTCCTTCTTATGCATATTGACCTCAAACCTAATTGATTTTATATCTTGAGCTAAGTCAAACTGCATAGACTTGTTGTTCTCATCAACATATTTTTCAATGGCTACCCTGTGTTCATCCAATTTCACTTGCAAATCTACCAAGAACTTGTTATAATCAAAGGCAGAAGGAGTGTGATGTGCTGTAGACTGTAGAGCCTGCTTATAGCTCTTGCTCCTTCTCTAAAAGACCATAAGTTTTCTCTTTTTAGCCACCCTGGCTTCTTCAGTCTCTGAATCAGAAGTGCTATCAATTTGAACTCTTTCTTTGGGAGGAGGAGAAACAACTGCTTCAGTGCCATGTTGTACAGTCTCAACATGCACTGGCTCCCCCTCAATTTCTTGCTCCACTTCCAGACTATCAGTAATTATTTCATCATTTGGAAATAACTCCTCCAGAGTATATTCCTTCTGGGCTTGTTCATTTACAGTATTCAAATTTGGAGATTGATGAATTTGAGCATCTTCTAGCACTTGCTCCCCCTGGACCTGTGCAGAAATAGAAATATTAGAAATCTCTATTGTAGGAAAATACACCAGCTCCCCCTGCACCTGTACCTGGTCATGAGTAGATACAGTTTGTGTAGGTGAATAAACTTGCTGAGCTGGTATACTTACTTCTTCTTCTTGAACTGCAGGTATTGTGGCATCCTGAACTTGTATAGATGCAGGCTGATCTTCAACCTCCAGTCTTTCTTGCTCTTCCTGTGGATGCCCAGTACTGGTAGCATGACCTGGGGATTTCTCAGGGGAATCCTGCCTTTCCACTTCAGGCATCTCTTTGGTCAGCACCCTATCCCATCTGGAGAACAATCTCATGTCCATCCTTCTCATGTGATTAATTTTAGTTCCAGGTTGTTGTTGCATAACCTCAGGAATCTCCTTACTTAGATATATACTCATTATCCTAGCCAGATTTGGCTTCTTGATCCCTTCCTTAATCTTTTCAAAAATTACAGATGACCAATCCGTTGGAATTGTAAACACAATCCTGGTCATTAGGCTGAACATATAGGCAGAAATCCTATCATGTCCACCTGACTTGCACAGAATAACCTTTCCAACTATTTCTGACAGGAACTTGCCTTGTTGATTCATTCCTTTCCGATTGAATGCAGCTCCAATTTTCATGGTGGATTCCAATCCACACCATTGAAGAGCCTCCCTAGATTTAGAAGCAGGGACATCCTCTTCATTCTCAATTGTAGATAATTGCAGAATTGTTCTTATCTTACTCGGTGTAATCTCCACAGGTGACCCATGAACTGTGGATTTTATTTCATGACTTTCAGAGTTTACAGAGGCAGAGGTAAAGAATTCATGCACCTCCTTCTTCCATATCTTTGAAGGTTCTGAGACCAGAAATTCTAAACCAGAGTCGGAGAGGAGAGAAATAACCCCAAGAACATCTGGAGGGGCAGCTGCAAAGGCCTGGCGCACCAACTCATATCCTTCATTAACATTATCTTCAATCTTCGGCGCCATTGATCAGTCGAGAAAGCTTGAAAGATGAGAGAAAGAGAGAGAGAGAGAGAATGTCGACACAGGGTTTCAAAAACCTTGTAAGCGTGTCGACAGTATGAGTTTTTGACCTATTTATACCTTCTGTTTAAAGAAGATCAAAAGTCGCCAAAAACAGACTATAAGTGTCGACACAGATGGATTGTGTCGACACAAGCTTCTATTGTCTCGACCACAAGTTCGTCTACTATGTGTCGACACCAATTTGCGGTTATGTCGACACGAGGGATATATAGTAGAGCATCAGAAATTCTGTGTCGACTCTTAGTATAAGTGTCGACACAAAATCTGTAGGTGTCGACACCACTATCCTGGTGAAGTCGACACTACATTCCTGGATAAGTCGACAAAAAGATTCTTAAGTGTCGACACATATTTTCTGTGTCGACACAATATCTCTGATTTGTCGACATTACTACCCTGAGTCGACACATAATTACTGAATGTGTCGACACCATCTTACTTAGCCAATTTCTGTTTGTTCATCACAACTTATAAGTACAACAAAGTACTTAATACTACTTCAATGTGTCTTAATATCACTTGAATGTCTTGTTACGACTTCAACTTTATTGTTGATGATTTTGTGATTACACTAATCAATGGTTAACATACCTAATTCAATTTTGAATTTATTGAATTTTGTCTCATCTAGGGGCTTAGTAAACACATCTGCTATTTGATAATCTGTTTTCACAAATTCCAATGAGATGTCTTCTTTTTCTACATGTTCTATAAGAAAATGGTATTTTATTTCTATATGCTTAGTTCTACTATGAGAAACAGGATTATTAGCAATAAAAATTGCACTCTTAGAATCACACAAAAGAGGTGTTCTACTTACTTGAATACCATAATCCTTTAGCTGATGCTGCATCCATAATAGCTGTGCACAACAGCTTCCAGCAGCAACATACTCTGACTCAGCTGTGGAAATTGCCACACTAGTCTGCTTCTTACTACTCCATGATATTAGTCTTCCTCCCAGGAATTGACAAGTACCTGTAGTACTCTTTCTATCCTCTCTACATCCTGCAAAATCTGCATCTGAATAGCCTGTTAGTTGAAAATCTCTATTCCTAGGGTACCAAAGACCTAGATTAGGTGTGCCCTTAAGATATCTCAGAATCCTTTTGACTGCAGTATAATGAGATTCTTTAGGGCAGGCTTGGTACCTAGCACAGACACATGTAGCATACATAATATCTGGTCTACTAGCAGTGAGATATAGTAGTGAGCCAACTATTCCTCTATACAAAGTCTCATCAACAGGTTTACATGCATCATCTTTGCATATAGGCATACTTGTTCCCATAGGAGTTCTCATGGTGGAGGATGACTCCATACCATATTTCTTAATCAATTCTTTGGTGAACTTAGACTGGGATATGGACAAGCCATCATCAGTCTGTCTTACTTGGAGTCCCAAGAAGAATTTCAGTTCCCCCATACTGCTCATCTCAAACTTCCCTTGCATAAGTTTGGCAAACTTTTTACAAACTGTGGGTTGCCACCATTTAACTGAAGCTGTCAGACCTGTCAGAAAACAGTTAGAAACCGGATCAGCCGGTTACCATGAAGAAAGTCTATAAATAGACACATTCAGAAGGAATTAAGATACAGCTAAGCTAAGAAAAATAATAGAAGAAGATCTAAGAAGAAGAAACAGAAGGATTACGATCCTGTTGAAGTTTCAATTCAAGAAAGTGAAAAAGAAGATCTTCATTAGAAGGTCTAAGAAGAAGAAGTCTGAAGTATCAGTAAAGGTGTTGGATAGAGGGAGATCCAATCATCTTGAAGAAGAAGAAGGAAGCCATCAGTGGTTTCTCAAGAAGCTGTTTGGAAATCAACTCAGCTAAGTTCAGATTCAAGAAGCTTTGAAGAAAGCTCAGATTCAGTTGATTTCATCAACTGATCAAGAAGTGTCTTGTCCTATTATCTCTCAACAAAGGCAAGACATCAAAATATCTTTTTCTAAATTTCTGTAGGATCTGTTTACACAGATCTGAGTTGTAAGCCTATGTTATAAAGGCTGAGTGTAGGAGAGGTGATCTCTAAGTGGTAGGGCTATTTGCCTGAGTGTAGGAGAAAGTTATTCTCTGAGTGGTAGGCCTTGAGGCAAGGCTGAGGTAGGGCTGTTGAGCCTGAGTTGTAGGAACCTATCCTGGTTCTGAGCTGTAGGATCTGAGGATCTGAGTATAGTGGAAGTTTGGCCGAATCTAGCATATTGCTAGATAGGTGAAGGGGGAAAGTGGATGTACCCAGACCTTGGGGAACCACTATAAAACATTGTGCAATCTGTGATGCTTAGTTGTCTGTGAATGCTGTGCTAGATGTTTTAAATTGTAATTGAATTCTGCCTAGATTTATAGACAAGAAATTAGAACCTATTCACCCCCCTTTAGGTGTTTAGGTTGTCTTGAAAGTAAAACTATCATCCGGTGAGATTGCTCGCTTGATAGTGAACTCTGTCTTAGCATTCACCTACCTCCAAGCTTTCACCGCCATAACATTCCCGCCGGCAACAACCACTTCTTGCCTATCGTCTCCACCGATGACTTCTCAATGGTCCTCACCAAACAAATAACTCTCCATGCAAAACCTCTTTTTCTTAAAATTGGTCTGCGTAAGAGTTCGATTCCATAACTTCTTGCATAACCAGCCTCCATAGCTTTTTCATGATAAACTTGAACTTCAAAGGAATAACAAACTTCAAGGTTGATAAACTGCTTACTCCTCAACCTCCTTCTAATGCTATGTGAAAATTTATGATGGAAGTTGAGAGAGAGGTCGCAGAAACACTCAACCGTAACTAGAAGTCAAGTAATAATCAACACAATAGAAGCACGAGTCAAAATCTAGAATTCAATTTGATTTACACAGTGAGACATTATTTCGCAAATGTACCCAAATGAAAAACAAAAAATTACAACTGTAGGTAGAGAAGAAACCGCGCGGACAGAAACTATAACCGCACAAGCCGCAAGCCTTGTCCACCAAAACTGCCAAAGTCGCCTATCTGCAACTAGCCGCGCGGGTTGCCTATTATTCAATGTTGATGACCAAGAAACAGAACCCGCTGATGGACTAGGTGAACTACTTTGCTCTATCCGCAACCCCGAGCAAAGTGACTTCAAGCCGCTAATCGCGACCTGCTGCAAACCGCTGACTATTCCACACCAAAATTCTCAACTATTTGCCTAGTCGCCTGATGCTAGCCGCACAGCCTGCACAGATAGCCAACTTCACTTAGTCGCATTGGTTAAAAACTTAAACGCAGGATCAAAACGCGAGTTAAGTTATCATTGTTCTCAATCTTATTTTTTAATAACGAATTGGAGACCCCTATTTATTGGCGCGAGAAGGAGTGTCATCATCACCCATAGCGATAGGGTAACCGCTCGTCAAACCGCGAGCTAGAATCACCTGTCCGCACAAGGCGAACACCAGAGTCAAGCCGCACGAATAACCAGCAAGGAATGCGGACAGCTTCACCAGTCTGCCCGTGAAAAACTGTCTATCCGCATATGCGGAATGAATCAATAGTCCGAATAAGCCGTTCGAACAGAACCACCAGTCTGAGTGGATTTAGACAACTTAGCACCTAGAGCAAACCATACTGCATAGTTTAATGAACTATGCACCTAGAGCAAACCAGCCAGACTTTGAACCAGACCGCGCACCAAGCGGTCATTGCGAACTAGGCAACCAGACCAGACTTGTCACAACTCCGTGACAAAGTTCAAACACCAGCGAAGTCTTGTAACAATCCGCCCGAGAAGACTCTAGTAAACTGTGCGGTTAGCCGTCACAGACCGCGCTAACCGTCAGCCTTCTTGCGGACCAGAGAACATGCCGATTCTTGACGGACTGTGCGGTCTCAACATCCAGATCACATAAGCCACGGTTAGATCATGCTAACCGTACGAATACATACTAGGATAGTTTGTTGAACCAGACCGCAGGAAAGAAGAAGGAAGCGGAATCCCGACTATCCGCCAACTTCTACCTGCCTAACCGCTGCGATCTGTGCGATCTGAGCGCTCTGTCCAATTAGACCGCCCGACCTTCACCACACTCTCACTTCAACAATTTCAACACCATGGGGATCCTCCGTCCAATTCCTCCATGGGGATCCAAATCCTCCATGGAGAACTGAACTGTAACAACCCAACCTAATTTGGTCATTGCACTAGTTTAAACTTGCTGTGCTGCACACTGACAAGCTCTCTATCCAAGTCCTCCATGGGGATCCTATTCTTTTGGAGTGAAATGAATAGTATCTATTTCACGGTCCAGATCTATTTCTTGCTGATCCGACGATTTCACTAATCCCATTCTTTCATATTTCTCTTTTAATCTAAAAAATTCTCTAACATTATATCAAGTGATCAGAATGCATCCATACCATGAAATAGATACTATCCATTGTTGGAATTAATTCTTGATGGCCTATATTACTACTCAGCCGTTTCCTTGATGACCCCAATAACTGCTCAACCATTTTAAAACGTTTGTAAATAAAATTGATTTGTTTCCATTTTAACTTGTAATCTCCTGCTACATATTTGAAAGAGAATAAAGAAGAAACCACCAATTTGAGTTTTCTTCACTCTAAGCCTCTGCTCTGTTTTTTTCGGGTCAAATCACCAAGTGGTTGTGTATCAACCTGGGACGTGAGTCTACATCTGGCATCTGAGCGGGAATGTCGATCGTTCCTCAAGGCGAGGCAGTGTGGGAGAGCGGTGGAATGTCGATCGTTCCTCAAGACTGAAAAGAGGGTCGACCAAAAAAAGGACAAAAAGGCGATGTCACATCTTCTCCAAGCGCTCCTGGAGGGCCTCTTGATTCAATTGGCAAGGAAGAGAATGATGAAAGAGGTCTGAGATTGCGTCAAGACAAGGTTCATTGGCGCGGACCGCGTCAAGAATGCATGGCTACAAACGTTGAAGAATGACTTCGACGTCATGCACATGCAAGAGGGAGAGACCTTGGACTAGTACGTAGGAAGGCTCAATAGCATGTCCGTCAGGTATGCAAACCTCGGGACGACACTTGATGATGCCGCATTAATCAAGAAACTATTCAACACAGTGCCAGATTGTTTCTTAAGCGTGATTGCCGGGATTGGGCAGTTCTACGACCTAGACACTATGACATTTGAACAAGTCGTGGGGTGGCTGAAATCTTATGATGAGTGAACATGCCCACACACTTATGGTGGAAATGACAGGGGCGAAAACCAGCTCTTGCTCACTCAAGTCGAGTGGAAGTCGCAGCAGAAGAAGGATGTCAAATACTTTGCTACTGCAGACAGTAGCAACCGCGGGTAGAGTGGACGCGGTCGCGGCAGCCGGCGTAACAAGGGCGGTTGCGGCAGGCCGCCAAACAAATATGGAGTGAATGGTTCCAACGGCGGTGGCTGTGACAAGAGTCACAGCCACCGCTTTAACTGTGACAAGATGGGCCATTATGCATCTGATTGCAGGGCCCCGAAGAAGGAGGAGGAGGCGCACCTCACGTTTGCGGACGACACTGAGTCAGTCCTAATGCTCGCGGTGTCGGAAGTGATGGCGCCAAAACAGCAGGAGTGACATGATGCCGTCTTGCTGAGCGAGGAGAAGACGAGGCCGGAGGAGAAGGCTACCCTCTGTCATGTCTAGTACCTGGACAACGGAGCGAGCAACCACATGACCGGCAATAGGGCAAAGTTCCGTGAGATGGACAAAAATGTCACCGGTAAGGTCAAATTCAACGACGGCTCAGTGGTGCAAATCATGGGAAAGAGTTCAAACATGTTTGGCTGTAGGAATGGTGATCAGTGGCTGCTCCAGGAGGTATACTATATCCCGAGGATCCAAAGCAACATTGTGAGCCTTGGATAACTAACTGAGACTGACCACAAAGTGATCATGGAAGAGGATACCCTGCAGGTACTCGACAAAAGTCATGCGAGGCTGCTCATGAAGGTGCGGTGCGCTGCAAATCGCCTTTACAAAATAAACTTGCATCAGGGGTGAGGCGGTGTGCCTCTTGGTGAACCTTGACGATCCGGCATGGCTATGGCACGCCAGGCTTAGCCATGTCAATTTCCACGCTATGAAGCTTCTTGTTGACAAAAAGATGGCGGTGGGCGTGCTGCCGATCACACACCCAAACCAGCTGTGTCAAGGGTGTTTGGTGGCGAAGCAGCCGAGGGAGTTGTTCCCTGCGATGAAGAATTACAGGGTGGAGAAACTCGAGTTGTTATACACTGATCTCTGCGATTCGATCACAACTTCGAGCCTCGCCGGTAATAGTTAATTCATGTTAATCGTCGATGATTACTCCAGGTGGATGTGACTGTATGTGATCAAGATGAAGGATCAAGCTTGCTCTGTGTTCCCAAAATTCAAGTTGCAGGTCGAGAACACGAGCGAACGACGCATTAAGACACTGAGGACTGATCGTAGTTGGGAGTTCTTTTCCGCTGATTTCACCGAGATCGAACGGCTCATCACCGCGCCATACATGCCACAACAAAACAATGCGGTGGAGCGGAGGAACATGATTGTGATGGCGATGGCGAGGTCCCTTCTGTTGAAGCATGCGTTCCACGTTTCTTGGTTTACAAATAACAAATCTCATTTGTATTATTATCGTGTGCTTATGATGTGCAAATATAACATGTCTAACATTCAAATCATTTTTGGCTTGGATTCGGGATTGCAAAGCGAAGTTAAGGTGATATCGCCTGACGATATCCAGTATCGCCACCCGACGATAGCTCGCAGAATAGTTACCGCATGATCTCTACGGCATTCAGTTAACCTCGATATCGCCTGACAATATCGATATCGCTTAAGCGATAGTGTACGATTATCCACGACCGAATCATCCCGCAGAAGTTTCAGAATCATGGGACACGTGGCAGCCAGAGACGATATCGCTGACAGACGATACCCAGTATCGCTGGCGATATCTCCAAAATATGTATATGGCTCATTTTTTCCTGCGGAGATCACGACTTTCAGATTTTGGAGTGTTCCTTCCCGTGCATCCTACTAGACAACATAAGCATCTAGAAAAACTCCATCTTCCAAAGAAGATTCAAGAACATAAGAGAGACGACTCGTACGCAACATCTCAAGCAACCTTAGCAAGCATTTGTCGGCACCTTTAGTATTTCATTTAGAGGGAGTTTTCATTCTGAAAGTTATTCATTGTAATTCTTTATTTCATCATTGTAATCGATAAGAGAAAATTGCCGCCTTGTGCGTGGCGTTTAGGTCCGTGTGTGATTTACATAGAAATCGCCGTCTTGTGCATGGCGTCTAGGTCCTTGTGTGACTTAGGGAATTTTTGCCGCCATGTGTGCAACAACTAGATAGTGGTGAGATCTCGGGGGAGACTAGTAGCAAGATCTAGGGAGAGATACACTATACCCGACCGGTTCTTGGTAGAAGGACCGGTGAAATCAAAATGAGTTTATTTTTCATAGCATTGACCTCTAACTTTATAGAAAATCTTTGTACTTTGTTTGTAACATTTTCAAATAAACTATAATCATTTGTGTTCATCTGATTTACTAAGTATTAAAAGTTGATTAAAAAAAATTTGTTTTTGATTTCTGAAATTATTTCATTTAGAAAAATAGACTAAGAGAAAAATTAGTGTTAACCCTTATTCACCCCCTCTAAGGGCGCCTCACGATCCAAAAATTGGTATCAGCGTTGAACGATAGTGATATTGCTAATAGTAGTAAAGTAATTTGAATTCCGCAATTTCCTAAAAAGTAATGTTTAATATAATAATTTTGTTTATATATATAAACAAATATAATTTTTTTTAAAATATTTCATAATTTCATTAATTAAGTATGATATTTTTATTTAAGAATTAAAATTTCATAAAGCCTTTATTCACCTGTACAATCCCGTATTCGCAGAGTAGGGCCCTCCCGGCAGGCGTAGGACCAGCTTTGAGTTTTTAAGCTTTTGGAGAGTTTTGCACTTTTGGTGGCCAATTTTGGCTTGGCCTTGGAAATATACTAGTAGAGGGAGGGAAAATCTACCTCCCTCCCGGTCCATTCTTTGGGCTAGTATGGCAAGATGGCCAGTCCCCCCAGCTTGCCTTGGTGCGAGGTAGGAGCGGCGAGACAGGCGCTTTGGCCTGTCCTTGCGGGCGAGCCAGGCCGTGGCCTGCGGCTCGCCCGGGCGGCCTGTCCCTGCGGGCGAGCCAGGCCTGCGGCCTGTGGCTCGCCCGGGCGGCCTGTCCTGTGGGAGAGCCAGGCTTGCGGCCTGCGGCTTGCCCGGGCGGCCTGCCCTGCGGGCGAGCCAGGCCTGCGGCCTGCGGCTCGCCCGGGCGACCTGCCTTGCTGGCGAGCCAGACCGTGGCCTGCAGCTCGCCCGGGCGGCCTGCCCTGCAGGCGAGCCAGGCCGTGGCCTGCGGCTCGCCCGGGCGGCCTGCCCTGCGGGCGAGCCAGGCCGGCGGCCTACTGCTCGCCCGGGCGGCCTGCCTTGCGGGTGGTTCCTTCGGAGGGGTTGGGGAGCATGGTTCGGCCCCCGGACCCCTTTGCGCCGTATTTTTACCGTTATGCCCTCAAGGGGGAATTACCTCTTTACCCCCCGATGTGAAGATTTTCTATTGGCTCGAGGCCTTTTGGGCCTTAATGGTATTTTGGACATTTCAGTCCCCAAGACTTGGAAAAACTATAAATAGACCCCCTTGAGTGTCTTTGGAGGGGATGAGTTTTTCTTACCTCCTCCTCTCTTAGCTTCTTCTTGGTAGAGTAAAGAGAGCTCTCCAAGGTGCCCAGCCTAGACCTTTGGTGAGGGAGGGGAAGAGTTCCAGTGATCTTCCAGGTGTGTGGTGGGACCTCCACACTAGAGCCGAGGTTCTGTTCATAGTTTCCTAAGTTTTTGGCCCGTGACGTTACCCCGAGTGTAGTAGGTGTGAGGTCACCCCTCTTTTGGGACCCCGAACTCCACCAGAGACCAAGTTTTTTGTTTCAACATTTTGGTGTGGTGAGAGTGGAGAGTGACAAACACAGAAGATCTCGGGAGAGTGTCATGGCTGGAGATTAGGGAGGTAGTGATGATCTCGGCGAGCTCCCCAACCCCGGACCCTTCGTAGGAAGGGAGGAGTTCATGGCTTCCATCGAAGGCATCATGGAGATGCGTAGAAGCAATGCCCCTCGGGCTGACATCTCAACCCCCACTCCCCAGGGACTGGCTCCCAGGGGTCCCGACGAGCTGACCCAGAGTGGTCTCGACGAGCTGCCTCCCAGGGGAACAGGCGAGGTGACCCCAGCAGGGGGATAAGGAAGTGCACCAGGTAGGCGACCTTGCAAGGAGAGGATGGGAGAGTGAGTCGAGCGAGACCTCCTCGGCCGAGAGTTGTTCCCCAGCCCGGCGAGTGCTAGCCCTCCAGGTGAGCAGGTCGCATGAGTAGAGGTGGCGAGAGCATTCCTCAGGGGGTCACCCTTCAGCGAGTTGATCATCTCAGCTCCCGTTCCCGAGGGGTTCAGAGAGCCAGACATGGCTTATTATACCGGGAAAGATGATCCCGTCCATCACCTGCAGTGGTTCGAGGATGCCGTCTCCATCAGGCCAATAACGGATACCTTCAAGTATCGCCTCTTTGCGATCACGTTGAAGGAGAAGGAAAGGGACTGGTTTCATCAACTCCCTCCGAGATCGATCTATTGGTTCGAGGACTTGAGCCGAAGCTTCCAACTCCACTTCTCCACCTCCAAGAAGAGGAAGAAGAGTCTTGAATCCATCTTCCTAATAAGGCAGAGGGCCGAGGAGTCGATGACCCACTACGTTGATAGGTTCAAGGAAGAGATCCTGGATATCCAGGAGATGCCGGGGTATGCTATCCAGATGGCCTTCATCGTTGGGCTGAAGGAGGGCTTATTCAAGATGAGCTTGACTCAGAAGGCCCCCCTTTCCTTCGAGGAGCTGATGGAAAGAGCGGCAGAGGAGATAGCCATGGAGGCGGCCAACCCGACATTCGTCAAGAAGTTGACGAAGTAACAGAGACAGAGTCAAAGGAGCAAGGTGGCCCAATGCATCATGAAGGAAGAAGGAGGGAGGAGTAGAGAGCTCAGGGGTTCCAGGGACAGGAGGGTCTGGAACCAGGATTGAGGCAGCAGGGAAGACCTATCTAAGGTCCAGGAAGAGCTCTCGTTCCACGTGGAGAGAACTTCCACGGGGACCAAGGGAGGTACAACTTCCAGAGGCAAGACCCTAGGCAGCTCCTGCCCCCACCCCAATAGGCCTTGGCAATAGGTGAAGGAGGAAGAGGCAAAAGGAGAGATCGCCCAACCCGCCGAAAGAGGGGAGAAAGGGCACTACTGTACTGTAACTTCCACCAGGTGGAGGGGCGCGCAACAGCCACCTGCCCTGAGTTCCTAGAGGTAAGGCGGGCGAGGGGTCCAGCCCAGCAACCGCCGCCGGAGCGGATTGAAGTTCTACCCCAAGGAGGGGGTGATGATGTATGCGAGGACCGGGTCGATGTAGGACACCGAGGAGGAATAGCGGTGATCCACGGTGGGGTGGGGATCGAGGCCACTCGGAAGGCGAGCCTCCACGTGATGTACCGCCAGAGTGTCGCCTCGACGTCCCAGACCCCGCCCCTGGAAGAAAAGATCACATTCTCATTAAAAGACATGCCAGAGCACGAGGATCCATTCTGCGACGCCCTGGTCATCCAGGCCGCCATCGAAGGCTTTACCGTCTCCCGGATCTTGATTGACAACGGAAGCTCCGCCAACGTCGTCTTCAATAAAGTGTTTGACGGGATGAAGGTAGAGCCGAGGAGGGTGCTGGCTTCAGATGGACCCCTATTTGGATTTTCAGGGGAGAGAAAGGAGGTGAAAGGCGGAGTCGGACTCCAGGTGAAGTTAGGGGGGACCTCAAGAAACTGCAGGTTCGTCATTGTTGACGCTCCTAGCAGCTACAATGCAATTTTCGGAAGGCCCCTCATCAGTGCTTTCCGGTGTGTGCCTTCATCATTCCACCAGTGCCTTAAGTTCAACTCAGAGGGGACTCAGATCAGGATCAAGGGAGACTCCAGGATGGCCAGGAAGTGCTACGTCACGGCTGTTAACACCATCTCTTGGTTGGACAAGGCGGAGAAGATGGAGAAGATCATGGAGAGCCTGAGTAGGATGGAAGTGTTCGAGGGGAAGGAATCAGACGACGGCCATCAGGCCCAGGCCCCCCGAATAAGCCTCATCTCGGCAGAGTCTTGTATCTTTTTCTTATGTTGTAATGAGTCCAGCCCTCGACCAGTAGAGTCAGGGGGGGTCATGTAACCCATCTTTTTTTCCCCGTTAGAGGATGTTGGAATTGAAAAAGCTTAGGTGACATGTCCAGCTCCTAACCCCCGAGAGGATCTCCTCATACCAGGCTCAAACCAGCTGGTAGGGTCGAGAGTGCCTTGGAGGGTGGCTCGTTTCTCCCTTTGCTCCGATGATGATTCCGCTGTCAGGCTCTCACTAGCTAACAAGGCCGGTTGATCTCTCGTGGAAGCCTAGTTCCTTTGCTCCGATGATGATTCTGCTGTCAGGCTCTCACTAGCTGACAAGGCCGGTTGATCTCTCGTGGAAGCCCGTTCCTCGGCTTCGATGATGATTCCGCTATCAGGCTCTCACTAGCTGACAAAGCCGGTTGATCTCTCGTGGAATCTCAGTTCCTCGGCTCCGATGATGATTCCGCTGTCAGGCTCTCACTAGCTGACAAGGCCGGTTGATCTCTCGTGGAAGCCCAGTTCCTTTGTTGCGATGATGATTCCGCTGTCAGGCTCTCACTAGCTGACAAGGCCGGTTGATCTCTCGTGAAAGCCCAGTTCCTCAACTCCGATGATTATTCCGCTGTCAGGCTCTCACTAGCTGACAAAGCCGGTTGATCTCTCGTGGAAGCCTAGTTCCTCTGCTCCGATGATGATTCCGCTATCAGGCTCTCACTAGCTGACAAGGCCGGTTGATCTCTCGTGGAAGCCCAGTTCCTTTACTCCGATGATGATTTCGCTGTCAGGCTCCCACTAGCTGACAAGGTCGGTTGATCTCTCGTGAAAGCCAAGTGTTTTCACCCCGAGGCTGTCTCGTCACCCAGGCTCCCATTAACTGGCATGACAGGTTGACCCCTCGAGAGGCTAAGTGTTTTCACCCCGAGGCTGTCCCGTCACCCAGGCTCCCATCAGCTGGCATGACAGGTTGACCCCTCAGGAGGCTAAGTGTTTTTACCCCGAGGCTGTCTCGTCATCCAGGCTCCCATTAGCTGGCATGACAGGTTGACCCCTCGGGAGGCTAAGTGTTTTCACCCCGAGGCTATCTCGTCACCCAGGCTCTCATTAGCTGGCATGACAGGTTGACCCCTCAGGAGGCTAAGTGTTTTCACCCCAAGGCTGTCTCGTCACCCAGGCTCCTATTCGCTAACATGATAGGTTGACCCCTCGGGAGGCTAAGTGTTTTCACCCCGAGGCTGTCTCATCATCCAGGCTCCCATTAGCTGGCATGACATGTTGACCCCTCAGGAGGCTAAGTGTTTTCACCCCGAGACTGTCTCATCATCCAGGCTCCCATTAGCTGGCATGATAGGTTGACCCCTCAGGAGGCTAAGTGTTTTCATCCCGAGGCTGTCTTGTCACCCAGGCTCCCATCAGCTGACATGACAGGTTGACCCCTCAGAGAGACCGAGTATTTTCGGCCCCATGAAGGCCACTCAGTGAATACGTTGGGTTGGATGTTTCTTTCTGAGCTTGTGCCAACCTCGAAAAGAGCGGGGATTATGTACAACCCCGTATTCGCAGAATAGGGCCCTCCCGGCAGGTGTAGGACCAGCTTTGAGTTTTTAAGCTTTTGGAGAGTTTTGCACTCTTGGTTGTCAATTTTGGCTTGGCCTTGGAAATATACTAGTAGGGGGAGGGAAAATCTACCTCCCCCCCGGTCCATTTTTTGGGCGAGTGTGGCCAGATGGCCAGTCCCCCCAGCTTGTCTTGGTGCGAGGTAGGAGCGGCGAGACAGGCGCTTCGGCCTGTCCCTGCGGGCGAGCCAGGCCGTGGCCTGCGGCTCGCCCGGGCGGCCTGTCCCTGCGGGCGAGCCAGGACTGCGGCGTGCGGCTCGCCCGGGCGGCTTGCGGCTCGCTCGGGCGGCCTGTCCCTGCAGGCGAGCCAGGCCTGCGGCTTGCCCGGGCGGCCTGCCCTGCGGGCGAGCCAGGCCTGCAGCCTGCGGCTCACCCGGGCAGCCTGCCCTGCGGGCGAGCCAGGCCTGCGGCCTGCGGCTCGCTCGGGCTGCCTGCCCTGCGGGCGAGCCAGGCTATGGCCTGCGGCTCGCTCGGGCGGCCTGCCTTGCGGGCGAGCCAGGCCGTGGCCTGCGGCTCGCCCGGGCGTCCTGCCCTGCGAGCGAGCCAGGTCGGCGGCCTGCTGCTCGCCCGGGCGGCCTGCCCTGCGGGTGGTTCCTTCGGAGGGGGTGGGGGAGCATGGTTCGGCCCCCCGGACCCCTTTGGGCCGTATTTTTACCGTTATGCCCTCGAGGGGGAATTACCTATTTACCCCCCGATGTGGTGATTTTCTATTGGCCCGAGGCCTTTTGGGCCTTAAGGGTATTTTGGACATTTCAGCCCCCAGGACTTGGAAAAACTATAAATAGACCTCCTTGGGTGCCTTTGGAGGGGATGAGTTTTTCTTATCTCCACCTCCCTTAGCTTCTTCTTGGTAGAGTAGAGAGAGCTCTCCAAGGCGCCCAACCTAGCCCTTTGGTGAGGGAGGGGAAGAGTTCCTGTGACCTTCCGGGTGTGTGGTGGGACCTCCACGCTAGAGCCGAGGGTCTGTTCATAGTTTCCTAAGTCTTCGGCCCGTGACATTACCCCGAGTGTAGTAGGTGTGAGGTCACCCCTCTTTTGGGACCCCGAACTCCACGAGAGACCAAGTTTTTGATTTCAACATCACCCCCTTCTAAGGGCATCGTAAGATCCAACACCTTCTCAAGAGCATGAACGTGTGAGGAAGACTTGGGGGGATGCAGTGCGGTATGTAGTGTACCCGCTGAACCTCTTGCCAACAAAGGCACTGGGCGAACAAACTCCGTTCGAGGCCTGAAACGGAAGGAAAACCACATCTGGCACATCTTTATGCGTTCGACTACACAACACATGCGAAGGTGACAACGCCACACCTGAAGAAACTCGACGACCGAAGTCAGCTGATGGTGTACCTTGGCGTTGAGGTTGGCTGCAAGGCGCACCGCCGGTTTGATCCACGACGCCGAAAAATTCATATAAGTCGTGATGTAAAATTTGAAGAAAAGGTGGAGTGGTGACGGAGTACAGGTGCTGAAAGCAGGGATCCTCCTGACTTTGTCGTCAAGGAGGAATACGACACTAGTCTGATAGAGGGAGATTTTGCGCCGCCCACGGGTGGTCTGGCAAGCGGGTCAGTGCCCACAACACATGTTCACTAAGCCTCTTCATCGACTTCACTGGTCGGCGAGGTGACACCGGGAGGACCAACACCCAGGGCGCGTACATCCTCCCCGACGGTGACAACGCCCATTGGATCGCTGGCAGATGATCTCGCCACACTTGATTCGGGTGTGGACACACCGCTGTTAGGAAGGAGAAACAACATTGACGAAGGACATGTTCTTTACAGGCACATCAACGACATCCTGAGAGATGCTTGAAGAGTGTAACTTCACGAGGAGGACATGGAAGAAGAGGCCAAGCTCGTGGAGACGGGGGAGCCATCCTGCTACCATGAGGTTTCTGGGCAGCAAGTTTGGGAGGATGCCATGGCCAAGGAGATAGAGTCGATTGAGAAGAATAAGACTTGGTGAGCTACCGGCTGAACACAAGTCAATAAGACTCAAATGAGTCTACAAACTGAAGAAGAACTCAGATTGAGACGTGATCAAGCACAAAGAAAGGCTCATCTCAAAAGGATATGTACAACGAGCATGAATTGATTTTGAGGAGGTGTTTGCGTCGGTGGCTAGACTCGACACCGTGCGCATCATTCTTGCCATTACTGCCAACTGCGCCTGGGAAGTTCACCACCTCGATGTCCAGTCTTGTTTCCTGAATGGGGAGCTCAAGGAAGAAGTTTACGTTGCCCTGCCAGAGGGATTCCAGTAAAGGACAAGGAGCACTTGGTGCTCAAATTGAGAAAGGCACTCTACGGGCTCCGGCAGGCGCCACGGGTCGGGAACATGCGACTCGATAGAAGCTTGGAGGAGCTCGATCTTGTGAAGTGTGCTCAAGAACAGGATGTGTACACAAGAGGAGCAGGCCTAGCAAGAGTCATTGTTAGTGTATATATTGATGAGCTCATTATGACAGGAGGAGACACAGGTGCGATCGCGGAGTTCAAACGACAAATGATGTCTGAATTCGAGATGAGTGACCTTGGAATGCATAACTACTATCTTGGGATTGAGGTCAAGCAGTGAGAATACGGAATATCAATTAAGCAGGAAGCTTATATCAAGAAGGTGTTGACTCAACTCGGGATGGATGATTGCAATCCTACCGAGTTTCCCATGGAACCAAGATCATAGCTATACAAGGACCCTGATGGACAACCAGTGGATGCAACAGAGTATCTTTGTGTTATTGATTTCCTCAGGTACCTACTTCACACATGACCAGATCTTTCTTTTGCTGTCGGTGTGATGAGCAGGTTCATGGGGAGGCCTGTACAACTCCATATCTGGCGAGTGGGTTGACGGGAGCCCCGGTTAACCAGTTTAGACCTCCCAAGCCCCAAGCGAGCTCGATAGGGAAAGGGAAATATATAGGCCCGAGCCGAGCATGCCAAGCTCAAATTCTACCGGGCTGAGCTCGGAGTTTGCCGAGCCAAGCATGCTGAGTCCAGCAGTCGTCGGGCCAAGCTCGGAGTTCGTCGAGCCGAGCACGATGAATGGGGGTTGGGCGTCAGGCGAACAGAGCCGCCGAGCCCGTATTCGCCCTAGACCAAGGAAGGGAGGCGGGCGCGAGCTCCGCCGGGCACTCCCCCCTCCAGGGCGAGCAGAGGCTTCAGAGGATTGTTCGCCCATGCCCATACTGTGTTTTTACCGTGTTTCCCCCGCTGGCCTGCCCATAGCCAGTTAGAACAGCGGAGTTGCACTATTGGCAGACCCAGTTGGGCTGCACATAGCTGTTCAGAACAACGGGATTCATCTATTTGCAGGTCGTTTGCAGAATCCTATAAATATGACCCAAGGGGTATCTCAGAAAGGCATGTTCACTTGTGCCCGGTCTTCTAATGCTTTCTGAGATATTTTAACTTCAACACTTGGCTAAGGAGGGGAAGCGCTCTAAGAACTTCCGGGTGTGTGGAGGGACCTCCGTGCTGGAGTCTTGGGTCTGTCCCTAGTTCTTCTTCCTTGGTTTTTTGGACTCGCAGGAGAGAAGTAAGTGTGCGATCACCACTTTCCCCAAGGGTGAACTCCTCGAGACTGATTTTTCGGTTTCAACATTTGGGTGCGGTGAGCGTGGAGCGTGATCAGCAAAGAAAATCTTCTGCAAGTTCGATGGCTGGAGATGAAGTACTAGATTCAAGCGGGGCCAACTCGCCTCCCCATCCCGCAGCATCGGGGATGTCCGCAGAGCTCAGAGAGAAAGTGCTTGGGCCCGTCAGGGTCGCACTAGGCATGCAGGCCGAGAGTACGATGCCAGTAGTTCCTGTGGTCGCCGCCCCAACCTTGGGCAACGACGCACCAATTCGGCGGGCCGGTAAGGAGGTTGCAGGCGGAGACGAGTGCGAGCTACGGGGGCGAGTCCTGTTCCCGGATCGGCATGCGAGTACCACTTCGACGAGACGAAAGGAGGGGAGTTCCCAGCTCGTACGGTCGAGGGGGGAAGCCCTTTCAGCATGTTGGTTTCTTCTGCCACAGTCCCAGAGGGGTTCTGGGAGCCGGAGATGTCCTATTACACTTGGAAGGGAGATCCGGTCCAGCACGTCCAATGGTTCGAGGATGTGGTTTCGATCTGACAGATGTCGAATGGGTTCAAGTGCAGGCTCTTCACCATCACCCTCAGGGAAAATGCGAGAGACTGGTTCCACCAGCTCCCGGCCGGCTCCATTTACTGTTTTGAGGACCTGCGCCGGTGGTTCATGTTGAGGTTCACCACGTCTAGAAAGAGGAAGAAGGAGGCTGAGTCCTTGTTCCGTGTCAAGTAGAGAGCAGGCGAGGACCTAGGGTGCTACCTGGACAGGTTCCAGGAGAAACTGTCCCAAGTACAGGAGATGCTGAGGCACACTATGATGGTGGCCTTCACCCTAGGCCTCCAACCCAGGTTTTTTCCATGGAACTGAAGAGGACGCCTCTAGTGTCTTTTGAGGCACTCATGGAGAGGGCAGCAAGGGAGGCTGATATGAAGGCAGTGCACCCGGAGTTTGCCCGGAGGTTGGCTAGGTGGGCGGTAGAGGAGGAGAGGCCTAGGGGTGGCCAAGCTCAGGAGGAAAGGAGGGCTGAGCCCAGGCAGAAGGAACAGCCGCAATAGCAACAACCCAGGTGAGGCGTCAGGATCCGACCAATCGGCTGGGGTGGAGGCCGGAGTGGCAGGACCAGGGCCACAGAGAGGTTATCATGGAGGGGATAACCTCCAGGGTGGCCACAGTCAGTTTCACCCCCAAGATGGGAGGCAGGGTCAGAGACCCCCTCTCCCCGATCAGGAGGAGGCTATGACAATTGCCCTGGGGGGAAGGAGGAGAGGACAACCAAGAAGGAGGAGGGAGGTGAGGGTGGACCTACCCTATTGCGACTTCCATCAGGCGGAGAGGCACACCACAGCCACGTGCCCAAAGTTTCTCGAGATGAGGGGAAACAGGGAGCGACAGTAACGACAGGACTTGCAGGGTGTACGGATTGAAGAGGTCTGACCTCAGGCGGAGGAGGACAGATGCGAAGATCGGGCCGATGCCGGATTCCGGAGAGGGATCAAAGTGATCCACGGTGGGGGGGGGGGGGGTAGGGGTCGAGGCTTCCCGCAAGGCAAGCCTCCACGCCCTGTATCGAAGGAGCATCGGCTCAACAACCCAGACCCGCCCCGAATGAGACTTGAGAGGATCACCTTTTCAAGGGAGAACATGTCGGGCCATGAGGACCCTTTCTGCGATGCGCTGGTCATTAAGACAGCCATCAAAAAATTTCACCGTCTCCCGGATCCTTGTTGACAACAGGAGCTCCGTCAACGTCATCTTCAAAAAGCCGTTCGACGCAATGAAGGTGGAAGCCAAGAGGGTGCTGGCCTCGGATGGACCTCTCTTCGGATTCTCCGGGGAAAGGAAGGAAGTGGAAGGAGGAGTGGGACTCCATGTCAGCCTGGGGGGGGGGGGCAGTCCAAGAACTACAGGTTCATCATCGTGGATGCCCCCAGCAGCTACAATGCAATTTTCAGACGACCCCTCATCAGCGCTTTCCGCTGCGTCCCCTCGTCCTTCTATCAGTGCCTCAAGTTCAACGCGGAGGGGATCCAGGTCCGAGTTCGTGGCGATCCCAAGGCGGCGAGGGAATGCTATGTGACGGCGGTAAACTCCATCTATTGATAGAAAGGGGCCGAGGAGATGGAGCAGAAGATGGAGGAGGCAGAGAAGGAGGTAGAGGGGATGGAGGTATAGGAGAACCGCGCTCGGGAGGAGGAGGCGAAAGAAGTCCGGAAGTCGGCCAGAACAATGGTCGTAGAGGAGGCTGAGGAAGAAGTCCTTGCCCCAGGAGGGGAGGACGTTGAAGAATGGGGGGAGCAGTCCCGTCTGGAGGCAGTAGAGGAAGTGGTGGAGATGGAGGTTCTCACCTTAAGAGGCAGGGTGGAGAAGGTTTGCGTCAGCAGGGGGTTGACCCCGGAGGCCCAAGACAGGATGCTGGAGTGCATCAAAAATAACGTGGACATCTTTGCCTGGAGCGCTGAGGAGATGTCGGGGATCGATGTTGACGTGGCCTGCCATCGCCTCAACCTGAACCCGGGAGCTCTCCCCATCCAGCAAAAGAAGATGTTCACTGCAGACAAGCTAGCCGAGCCGATCAAGGAGGAGGTAGCCAAGCTTCTCAAGGCTGGCTTTGTATTCAAAATACAATACCCCGGTTGGGTCTCCAATATAGTAATGTTTAAAAAAGGAGACGGCCAGTGGCGCATGTGTGTTGATTTTTCTTTGCTTAATAAATCATGTCACAAAGATTATTACCCCTTGCCTCGGATCGACGCGCTGGTTGACTCAGCCGTCGGTTTTCCTGTAATGAGTTTTTTAGATGCATTTTCAGGTTACCACCAGATCAGGATGTACCCTCCCGATATCAAATATGTCTCCTTCATCACCAGTGACGGGTGCTATTGTTATAAAATGATGCCCCTTTGGGCTAAAAAATACAGGGGCAACCTATCAGAAGATGATGGACAGGGTCTTCCGAGAGCAAAGGGGGAGGAACCTGGAGGTATATGTGGACGACCTCATGATCAAGAGTCGAGATATTGACTCTCACCTCTGGGACTTGGAGGAAACCTTCATCACCCTACGCAAGTATAAGATGCGGTTGAACCCCCTGAAGTGCGTCTTCGTGGCAAGCAGGGGCAAGTTCCTAGGCCATCTCCTTACTCCTGCAGGTGTGGAGCCCAACCCTGACAAGGTAAGGGCAATCATGGAGTTGGGATCACCTCGGAACGCTAAGGAGGTGCAACGACTAACAGGGAAGCTGGCAGGATTGAGCAGGTTCCTCTCCCGGGCCGGAGAGAAGTGCTCCCCCTTCTTTAAAACTTTGAGGGGGAGCCAGAAATTCGAATGGACTAGGGAGTGTGAGGAGGCATTCCAGGCCTTGAAGAGGTAGTTGACTCAGGCCCCCCTTCTCCAAGGGCCAAAGGAGGGGGAGGACCTATTTTTGTATCTGGGGGTTGGGGCAAAGGCCTTAAGCTCCGTCCTAGTTCGGGAAGAGGGGAAGAAGCAACTCCCCGTATATTATGTAAGTCGGGTCCTGAGAAAGGCAGAACTCCGTTATCCCATCTTGGATAAGGTGGCCTTCGCTCTGGTCATCTCAGTCCGGAGACTCAGACCCTACTTCCAGGCACACTCGATCCGAGTGGTGACTGACCACCCCCTCCGCAACATCTTCGAGGGGGTGGAGCATTCGGGTAGGTTGGCCAAATGGGCGGTGGAGTTGAGCGAATTCAATATCTCCTTCGTTCCCCGCCTCTCAATCAAGGCCCAAGCAATGGTCGATTTCCTAGCAGACTACGTGGTTGAAGTGGCAGAGGTGGAACTCACTCATCCTGCTCCCTGGAAGGTAATGGTAGATGACGCTTCGGGGAGGCATTCCATGGGGGTGGGGGTGATCTTAGAGCGCCCTCAGGGAACGAGGATCGAGCAAACGGTGGTGGTGCACTTTCCCATCACCAACAACCAGACCGAGTATGAGGCAGTGATCGCAGGGATATGCCTAGCCAGGGAACTGGGGGTACTTGATGTGGAGGTCCTCACTGAAACCATGGTGGTGGCTTCCCAGATCAACGGGGAGTTTGAGGCAAGAGAGCCTGCCCTTCAGCTATATTAGGCAAAGGTGAAGGGAGTCATCAGTGCATTCCAAACCTTCTCCATCCGACATGTCCCGCGACAGGAAAATGAGCAGGTGGATCAGTTAGCCAAGCACGGCCCCCGGATGGGGAGTACCATCACCGACCTGTTCCGCCCATCCATTGAAGATGGGGAGCTGATGGAAGTGGAACAACACCCCACGTGGATGGATCCCTTCATCACTTTTTTGTCCACAGGGAGGTACCCGGAGGGGACGGACAGGAAGAAACTCAAACACAAGTCAGCATACTACCTCATGCGCGATGGACAATTATATCGAAAGACCCTCTCGGGGATGTTGGCATATTGTGTGGACGAGAAGGAGGTACCGAGGATTTTGGAGGAGGTCCACTCCGGGGAGTGCGGTAGTCACTCAGGAGGTCGAACCCTGGAAGGAAGGATTATCAGGCAGGGATACTTTTGGCCTACCCTGGGCCATGATGCTGCCGAGTTCGCAAAGAAGTGTCACAAATGTCAGTTATTCCCCCCTCCAAATGCAACCACCTCAGCGGCTCAGGAGTATCACGGCTCCCTAACCCTTCGCAATATGGGGGATGGATCTGGTAGGGCCTTTTCCTCAGGCCAGCGGGAAGAGAAGGTTCCTGTTGGTAATGATCGATTATTTTTCCAAGTGGATGGAGGTGAGGGCGTTGGCCAAAGTGACCTCCCAGGTGATCAATAATTTTGTTTGGGGAGAGATTATCTGTAGGCACGGGCTTCCCCAGGCCATAGTCACCGACAACGGGCCTCAGTTCGCTAGTACCGTGTTCATCAATTTCTGCAGGCAGCTCGGGATTGACCTCAGGTTTTCTTCAATTCACCACCCCAGGAGCAACGGGCAGGTGGAGGCGATGAACAAGATCATCGTCAATTTACTGAAAAAGAAGGTGGAAAACTTGAAGGGGAGCTGGGTCGAGCAACTCCATTCAATCCTCTGGGCCTTGTGATCTACCCCGATCACGATCACATGTGAGACTCCCTTTAAGCTTTCCCATGGTTGTGAGGCCATGCTTCTGGTGGAGTTTTAGGTCCGAACACCTCGAGTGGCAGAAGCCTGAGAAGGCCGAGAAGAGTGGAGAGCCGAGAATGAGGAGGAGCTGCGACTCTCCATAGACATGGTGGAGGAGTTGCGTGACCTATCCGCCATCCGACAGGAGGAGGTAAAGCGAAGAATGGCTAAGTACTTCAACAAGCATGTTAGGGTCAAACAGTTTGCGGAAGGGGACCTGGTCTTGAAAAAAGTAGATGCAACAGGAAGGTCAACCACTGTCGGAAAACTTAACCCCAACTGGGAAGGGCCTATATTGTACAGGAAGCACTAAGGTCGGGAGGATATCACCTCCAGAATGTGGGGCGGGGGGGGGGGGGGGGGAAGATCCTGAGCCATACATGGAGTGGCGACAACCTGAAATGCTTCTATCCATAAACCTTGTATGCGCTCCCTCTTTATGAATATAAATTGTCCAATTCTTTCAATCTTTTGCTTGACAATTACCTTATTAGCAGCTGAGGCTCAGACGATCACCGTCACGGAAAGTGCTCTAAGTATTCTCGCTCTGAGCTTAGGTCTCGATGCTCCCGCTACCAGACTTCTACCTATCTGGCAGGGCTGGGGTCTCGATGGACGTCATTATGACCCTGGTGCTGAGCCCGGAGGATGTTCAACACCCGCTGTCAGGCTTTGACCTAGCTGATTGGCCCGGTGGTAGCACCCGGGAGTGGAAAGTGTTCTAAGTATTCTCCCTCTGGGGTTAGTTCTTGATGCTCCCACTGCTAGGCTTCTACCTAGCTGTCAGGGCTGGGGTATCGATGGACGTCGTTATGACCCTGGGGCTAAGCCCGGAGGATGTTCAACACCCATCATCAGGCTCTCACCTAGCCGATGGGCTCGGTGGTATAGCCCGGAGTTTACGAGACAAGAGAAAGAGGGGAACAGCTCGCGGGCGAGCTGAGTACTCTCGGGCGAGTTGAGTGCTCGCGGGCGAGCTGAACATCCACGGGCGAGCTCGAAGACACCGCACCCGACCAAATGGCCGGAGCTTAGGATCTCATCACGAGCACGCATCCTAATTCAGGTGTATTCTAACGATGAGGTCGATCTTCGCGAAATCGCCCAAGATAGAAAGATCGCAAACAATTACATCACAACAAGCAAGTTCACGGGAAAAGAAGATAAAAAAAATTATGCAAATTTCATTCTTTAATAATATCGCATACATAAAAGGGAGCTCGCCTCGACGAGTTTACAAAAAGGGGGGGGGGGATTATAAAGGTGTACTCAGTCAACTCTCGCCTTCCTCCCTCGACGTGTGGCCCGCCTCGCCCCCATGCCGCTGGCCCTTGTCCATCTCCCCGAAAAGTGAGGCGAAGCTGTCTTCTTTCTCGCCGGGCGGGCTCGGCAGGAATAAACTTGGCAGGAGGTCCCGAACTGCGACCTCCTCGCAGCCTTCCGCCAGTACCCCCGAACCCCTCATTACGTCCAGAAGACACTCGGCAGACTCGATCGAGTTGACTCACAGCCGCTCCATGACCTCCTTTTCGCCGAAGACCTGCGGCCTCTGATAGGGATATGGGGGCTGCCGCCACCCTCGTGGATAAAAATCTCTGCCTGCCGAAGGGGCTCTCTATTGATCCCCCGATTCTGCTCCTTTAACTGCCCCACCTTGGCCTCCAGCTGGGTTGCGCGAGCTTCTTGTTCAGCAGCATGAGCCTCCTGCTCGCTTGAATGAGAATTTTGCTCGGTAAGGCGAGCTCGCAGCTGGGCGACCTCCTCCTCCAACCCGGTGGCGTGGGTCTGCAGTTTGCCCGCGGCCTCGACATCCTGTGAATCGAAAACTGAAAGTGTTGTTGCAAAAAGTACAAGTGAAAACAAGAAGAGGAGGCCAATACTTACCAACCCGCCTGCAACCCTTGCGAGCAGACCCTCAGCGATGTCATACCGTCTCTCCGTGTCGACAGCTTTGTCCTTCCCCATATCGCGCTCCTGCTCAGTTTTTAGCAGGAGCTGGTTAAGGTTGAAGCCGCGGCGCACCATCATGTGATGCAATTCAAAGAACCGCATATGGGTTCGCAGACCCTCGTAACCCAGCTGGCGAGGGGTCATGCGTTTATAAGCCTCAGCGACGTCACAACCATAAAGGCCGAAGCCGAGCGCATAGGCGTGGCCAATGGGAGGTTGGCGAGTACCCCAAGAAGGGTGGCGAGTGGAGATAGAGAACCGATGAGTATGCTCATCCAACTTAACCATCGGCTCGCAAGCCAAGTCCTTGCTCTTCCTCTCCCCATGTCAAAAAGGGGGTGGTCCTTGAGTTTGCCCAGCTCGCGGGGCACGATCTCCTCAGAGGCATCGGGGGGGGGGGGGGGGGGAGGGTCCGCGCCCCCTTTGATCCTTCCCCGTTATCTCTTTTAGCGGGCTCTCCAGCGAGGCGTCGGAAGAGGTCGCAGGCGAGTCCATGTATGCGGGGGGGGGGGGGGGCAACCTTTTCACCACCCTGGCCCTCTTCTTCTGAGCCGGGGGCGTGCGAGGCGGGCCCGACCCCTCAGTGTTCAACCACCTCTTGCTGGAGGAGGGCTGGGGCGCCACCTATTCGTATCGTCAAGCCAGCGCGGCCGCCCGGGCAAGCTGAAGCGGGTCAGAGTAAAGCCCCGAGTCCGCAAAAGGCGGGTTCTTGGGGATGAGCAGCTCCGATACGGGAAAAACTTAGTCAAAAATTTGTTATTATTTTTGCCAATCCCAGCGAAAAAAGGAATCAAGGCATACCTTCACCGGGGAGGACGGGCAGGAGAGAGTCGAAGCCTCGGCGGAGGTAGGCGACCTCTAAATCCTTGTGGAGGAAGAATTTATGGAGCTCGACTTCATTATCAGATATTAGGGGGCGGTATACCTACTTGACCTTCTACTGGGGCGAAAAGGGGATGTTGCCGAGATCGCCCTTGATGAAGACGATCTTGGACATCCAGTTATGATTTTTGTTCGCGACCTCGCGAACCTTTATGGAAGAGCCGCCGAGGTAGGCGACCCCATCAGGAGTGGCATTGTATGAGAACAACTTCCGGAAGACCGTCAGATTGAACTCTATGCGCTCCCGGCGGAGGTAGCAAGCGAACGCGACCATCATAGCGACGACGTTTGGGTTAAGCTACGCAGGCACCGCGCCGTAGTACTTCAGCATCTGGCGGATTTCTGGCCAGAGAGGCAGACGCAACCCCACCTCGAAATGCGAGATTGGGAAAGCGAGTTTGTCCAGGTAAAAGGAGTTGATGGCCTCATGGTCTGCCGGGAGGCGAGCCGTGAAGACCGAGGGAACAAAGTCAGCCACGTACTCGGCGAGCTCTTCCACGGTTGTATTCCCCTCGAAGAAGCAGTGATCGGAGAAGTGTCGAGCACACTTGGTCCGCCCGTCAGAATCGGGGTTCCCTTTACCTATGCTAGCCGAAACTAAAAGCGCGAGCACCAGGGATAGTATAAGCAAGGGGAAAAAGTATGCATGCAATAAAGGCATGGCAGGAGTTGGTGGGGAGACCTATTTATAAAGAGAGAGATTTGAGACCGAACCGACTGGTCAGTCCGGCTCGCCTACCCCAGCTCTCCGCCTCCAACTTGCCGACCGCCGCGAGCTAACCTTGTGCTATGGCGAGATGAGACTGATGGGACGCTGATGGTTATATTTAAAGATATTAATAATGATAGAAAAATTATCCAAATTATTACAGGCAGGATCCGAATAAGGCCCAAAGCAGAAATGAAAAAACCTCTGACACGCGAGGACCAGGGGAGAATGGGGGCGAGTACCGGTAGGCCCATCAGGGGGGGCGTCTCTAGTTACCCCAGTCTCGCGACCCTGTCGCCGCAGGTCGTTGCGCGCGGAGTTCGCGGAGTCGCCCCAGATTCCTGTGAATTTTCTGAAGGTTCTCGTCGATCTCAGCCAGGAGCATGGAAGAAGACGCCGCCTCAAACGCTGGGCTGACCCTCACCGTGTTCGCAAGCCGCGCGCACTCCCTCTGCAGCCTGTTGTTGTCTTTCCGCACCTCATGGAGCTCGCACACTAGCTTATTGAGAACCAGTTGTTCTCGCCTCGACCGTTCGGGGCCCTCCAGCTCGGAGTCCAGGAAGGCATCCAAAGTGCGTGGAGAAGGGAGGGGAGAGTATCGAACCTGGCCCGCGGATTCGTCGGCCTCAGATTCCACAGAGAGATCTGCGTGAACAGTTGAAGGCAACATTAACTGAAGGGGGTGAGCACCGCCGAAGCCGAGCAGGATTTGGGGAAGTCGAAAACCTACCGTGCAATCCCGGCTCCTCCGGGTTGACGTGAGGAGGAGGATGGACTAAAACCTTACTACGGCCATGCCGGGGAGCCTCCAGCGAGATGTGGATAAAGCCAGGGATGGGGATGACCTCTGTACCTCACCCCACAGGTGCAGGGGCAAGAGGTTGCTGTGAAGAAGGGTGAGCCGGCGACCTCGGCTTCCGAGAGTCAAGTCCCGTGGCCCCGAAGGAGGGGGGCGAGGCCCGCAGGCGTGCGTCGGAAGCCTGATTCTGCGGACTGTCGAGAGGATTCTTGGCTCGCGGTGTGGATATCTCACCACTATGTCCTCGGCTGGTCTAGTCGGCGGAAAGGACAATGATATCTTTGCCCTTGGGTTCAGGAGTCAGCTGAGTGGAGGAACCGACCCCATTATCCAGGGCTGTCTTAAATTCATTATAGATGGGCTCGATATCTTTGGGGAGAGGATTTTCCTTTTTGGTCGAACTAAACTCGGCAAAGTTACGAGGCAGGGCGCTGAGGTCGGTCAGGCCCGCGATGCGAGCTACAGCCTCCTCGCGTGATCGCGTCACTCGCTCTAGAACCTCTTGGGGAAGCGGCATCTTGACAAGGCTCAAGTAAGGAGAATGTCAAAGGTCAGCTAGGTATGCAGGCGCATGTATATATAGCCGCTGGTGGCCCCCACCAAAAGATTCTTTTGGGCTCCCGTCGCACTCACCGAATCTTGTGGGGTTGGATGTTTCTTTCCGAGCTTGTCCCAACCTCGCAAAGAATGGGGATTGTGTACAAACCCGTATCCGGCGAGTGGGTTGACGGGAGTCCCGGCTAACCGATTTAAACCGCCCAAGCCCCATGCAAGCTTGGCAGGGAAATATGTAGGCCCGAGCCGAGCATGCCGAGCTCAACTTCCGCCGGGCCGAGCTTGGAGTTTGCCGAGCCGAGCATGCCGAGTTCAGTAGTCGTCGGGCCGAGCTCGGAGTTTGTTGAGTCGAGCACGACGAATGGGGGTTGGGCGTCAGGCGAATAGAGCCGGTCGAGCCCGTATTCGCCCGAGACCAAGGAAGGGAGGCGGGCGCAAGCTCCGCAGGGCACTCCCCACTCCAGGGCGAGCAGAGGCTTCAGAGGGTTGTTCTCCCATGCCCATACTGTGTTTTTACCGCGTTGCCCCCGCTGGCCTGCTCATAGCTAGTTAGAACAATGGAGTTGCGCTGTTGGCAGACCCAGTTGGGCTGCACATAGTTGTTCAGAACAACGAGATTCAGCTATTTGCAGGCCGTTTGCAGAATCCTATAAATAGGACCCAAGAGGTATCTCAGAAAGGCATGCTCACTTGTGCCCGGTCTTCTAGCGCTTTCTGAGATACCTTAGCTTCAGCACTTGGCTAAGGAGGGGAAGCACTCTAAGAACTTTCGGGTGTGTGGAGGGACCTCCGTGCTGGAGCCTTGTGTCTGTCCCTAGTTCTTCATCCTTGGTTTTTTGTGCTCTCAGGAGAGAAGTAAGTGTGCGATCACCCCTTCCCCCAAGGGTGGACTCCTCGAGACCGATTTTTCGGTTTCAACAAGGCCCACGGTGACGCACCATAAGGCGGTCAAGCAGATCCTCAAGTATATAAAAGGGACTATGGGTTATGACCTAACGTATACCAGGGGAGGAGATGCTGAGGTGATCATCGGGTACACAAACAGTGATCTAGCCGGCGATAACGATGACAGTTGAGTACCGGGGCATGGAATTCTATATCAATGAATGCTTAGTGTCATTGAATTAACAGAAGCAAAAAACAGTTGCCCTGTCATCATGTGAAGCCGAGTTCATCGAGGCAATAACATCGGCATGCCAGGTGCTGTGGCTCAGGAGCGTGTTGGGTGAGCTGACCGGGAAGGCGACTGATGCCGTAAAACTATTTGTTGATAATAAGTCCGCAATCACATTAATGAAGAATTTCGTATTTCATGGACGCAACAAGCATATAGACATGAGGTTTCACTTCAGACGTGAATGCATCAAGGGAGGGCAAATCGTTGTGGAGTTTGTTCGCACTGATGAGCAATGAGCAGATTCACAGACGAAGGCGTTGCCGGCAGTAAAACTAGCAATAATGCGGCACTTGTTAGGTGTTCGCAACCTTGGGCCACAACCGGATTAAGGGGGAGTATGTTGGAATTAATCCTTGATGACCTCAATTACTGCTCAGCCGTTTCCTTGATGGCCTCAATAACTACTCAGCCGTTTCATATAATTAGAAACGACACTAATTACATCAATATAATATCTCATTAATTTCACCTGTTTCAAAACGTTTGTAAATCAAATTGATTTGTTTTCATTTTAACTTGTAATCTGCTGCTATATATTTGAAAGAGAATAGAGAAGAAATCACCCATTTGAGTTTCCTTCACTCTAAACCTCTCCTCTGTTTTTTTTTCGGGCTAAATCACCAAGTGGTTGTGTATCAATCTGAGAGGTGAGTCTACATCCATTTCCCCCAAATGAAGAGAATCTGTATCTATCCTCCATGGGAAGGATCCTCCGACTATAACGAGGAGGCTAGCAATGATGGTGGCCGGCCCTAAGAGCATCCCCAGAAAATGGTGATTGCCCGAAAGGAAGGACGCATACCCCTCCTTTGTCATGTACATTGGATGCACGCAATTATGATTTGTTTTATTACAAATTTCTCCCCATCACAAGTACTTCAAAACTAGTAAATCAATTAAAAATGATTTCACTAGGAAGCTTTAAAACTCTAAATTAGCCCACACTGAAGTTAAAAGATCAGTCACCATCCCCCTCCTTATCTCGATAAAATGAAGCTACTCAATCTCTCAGGCCAGTCAAAACAAATTAATAATTTTTAGTGACGATGACACCCATTTACGACCATCACCTCCGGCGACCCATCAAGATTCAGTATTGAATCTTGATAGTCTTAAACGCTCTTTTGACTAATTACGTGTTTAACTAATTGCGCGTTTGACATTGCATTTTTGCATGGGCGAGTTTGAACAAAAATGCCAACATCATATATAAAATTGTGTCTTAGGCTCCGTTTGGCACGGTGGTGGCAGTCGTAAACACATGGCTTAAACCGTCATTCGTTAGGAATCACCAAACAAATATCATATGTTTGAACATAAAAGCGGATAAAGTTTCTTAAATATATGGGCGTCAACGAATGACAATTTAACCCCTAATCACGACCGTCACTACTGCGCCAAACTGAGCCTTACATGACAACGGTTATGATGACCTCCAATAAGAGAATATATGGCCCTATTCATCTATTAACCTATTTTTTAATTTAAAGATATGGATTTAGATAACATTTGAGGCTTACAATTTGCTATCCGTTGGTGATAGAAAGCTTTCGGGCCTGCTTGTCTTCACCCCAAAAAACACGGGTCAGATGAGATAACGGGGTTGTATTTATATGACAAACCAGAACAATGCATGGGACATGGAATTAGTCCAAGTTATTATGGTGAAATGAATATGACTTAGTTTCTTTTTTTTGCTGAAAAATACATTTTAAATCCACATAATGGGCCTTATTCAGGCTTCGTTTGGAGAGGCCTTTTTGCTCCGGTGAGTTTGGATAAAAATGCTTTCGTTATAGAGTTCATGTTTTACATGACAATAGCTATGACCGTCACCAAGAAAAGAAGACTGGCCGGTTTTGAACACAAAAGTAAATGAAGTTTCTTAGGTGAGGTCGGGCATTCACAAACTATGATTCGTAACCACAGCATGTCTGATTATGAAGAACAAATGAATGTAGGATTTAAAGAGCTTCTGCGTAAGAACATCTAACGGGGAAGACCTAATAAAAGAAAACTGGGGGAAGAGTCTAGAGAGTAATGGAGAATTGAGTGAGCCGAGAAAAAAGACCCGAAGACTTAGGGTCCGTTTGGCACAGCAGTGGTGGTTGTGAACGTAGTGGGTATGAATCATTGTTCGTGAACGCTCAACCTCACCGAAGGATCTATATTCATTTTTATGTTAAAAACTCCTTTTTTTTCTTGATGACGGCCCTAACTATTGTTATTTCAAACACATATTCATGGCGGTAGCGTTTTTGTTAAAGTTCACCGAAGCAAAAGTGTCATGACAATAGATGACGGTTCGTAACCACCACGCTCATGACCGCCACCACTATGTGAAGCAGGCCCTTAGTAATTGAAGAGAACTAGGGAGGGAAAGACAATAAGAGAGAAACCTTTCACCTATTTCATATCTAGTAATTTGTTTGTTTGTTTGTTTGTTTAGGAAGAGTGATATTTGTAAAAAAGAGGAAGGATATAATGGTGGGAATCAAACAACTCCCAAAATATCAATAAAACTTGAGCAACAAATTAAGCAGCCTTAAATGAGCTTAGATATGAACTTTAAAATTCATTTGATTCCAAGCCTGATGAGACCACAACATCACATATTTATTCTTGTTTTTCTTAACTCTGGTGAAGGGAAATGAGTAGAGTTGACTATTCTTTGTCAATATCAATACCATTCCATCCTAGGATGAAGATTCACCACATTAGTAGCAACTACTAAACCAAATTAACTTGTTTATCTTCACTACCACTAAGATGTGATACCACCACCATGTCCATCTTAGGTAACGAGTAAGGCTCCGTTTGGGGGGACTTATTTTCACCGGTCAAGCGGTTACGACCGCATGAACCGGACCTTAATTATGGTCCGGTCCATGCGGTCGTAATCGCTTGACCGGTGAAAATAAGTCCCCCCAAATGGAGCCTAAGAGAGGTTTATCGATCAATTAATTAGAGCACATATAAACTAAACTAGCAGTGGAGATAGGAGGCATAATATGACCTCTACAAAAACTTTGTTACTCTTAACTATTTCACCATCAACCAGTGGTGAGTAACCTACCGTTTGAGTATCCTGCTGCTGGCTGTCGGTTGGTTTAGAAGATAAAACTTGCGGCTCATCATTAATGTTTAAACATAGCTCATCCTTATTAGTACCTATTTAATTTTGTTTTGTTGGGTACTTTGGTCATTTGACGGTTTTATGTCTATATTTAGTTCGCCTTAGGATAGAACTTGTAACTGTTTTTTTTTCTGATAGTGGCCGGATTTCTCTCTAGTGGTGTGGGTTCGCGGTTTTTCCCGTAAAAAATTTTCCACGTAAATTTTGGTGTTCCAATTTTCCAGTAAATTTTTTTTCTTATTTTGTTTGTGATTGTTCTTCATTTTTGCTCTCTGTATGCTGCGGGGCGGATTCAAGGTTGAACCCAGCCAAAACAAAATTGAACTTCAACTTGAACCACAAATGAAGAAATAATTGTAGTATTTCACCTCTATGCTCCCCTTTGAATTAATAGTGCCTTAACCGCTCTAATATGAAAAAAAAGTATCATTGTCAACTGTAAGCATTTTTTCAATAGGATGCCACAATTCCCACAAGAGATAGACTAAGGCTTCGTTTGGGGAGGGGGGGGGGGGGGGCTTATTTTTACCGGTCAAGCGGTTACGACCGCATGAATCGGACCGTAATTAAGGTCCGGTTCATGCGGTCGTAACCGCTTGACCGATGAAAATAAGTCCCCCCAAACGGAGCCTAAGAACAGATGCGACAATAAACGCATCGTCTGGCTGATGACAACAACATTTTTTTTACCCAAATTACTAGTATTAAGCGCATGTTTGAGTGAGTGCTGGTGTTTGGAGATGGAGCTGTTGGAGAAGAAGAAGAAACAATATTTTTGAATATTGATGCTCTCTCCTTACATAAAATGATGTTTTGGGGGATTGATGATTTCAAGTGGAGGCTATTGGAAGAAGCAAAAAATAAAGTTTGCATTTTCCGAAAAACGTAAGGGAGAAAAAGTCAAACAAACAGAGCCTAAGACTTCGTTTGGCGGAGCGGATACGCACTGGTGGCACGAACATCACCGCCCCGTCGTGAAATACCGGGTTTGAAAAAATCCTGCGGTTGGACGGTGGGGCTCCGTCCCGCCGCACAAAACCGTGGGATTTATGCGGAAATCAACCACGCCGTGGTGATTTCCGCGGAAGCCCCACCGCCCCGCCAAATGAATCCAAAGACTCTATTAATAGTCATAAGCACTTATTTTCCTGTTTTTTCACCATTACATACCACCTCCGCCCAAGAGTACAAATACAGTATTTTGATGACTAGTTGGAGCAAAATCAAGTTGATCTTGTTGGAAACGTGTATGGGTCCCCGCCTTCACACCACTCCAAAAACCAACTCCTCTGAACACCAAAGGTAACCGGCGAGACCGCCCTTACTAGCCGCCTACTCGCGCGGTTAGCACCCGGCGAGACAGCTCACTCGCAAACCTCTCTCTCGCACGCTAGTGCGAACACACACCAGGCGAGCCCGGCCTTAACCGCACCTCACTCGCGCGCCGAGATCAATCACACTTGGCGAGACCACCACTGGCGAGACCGCACCTCACTCGCGGCTAGCCCACAACGACGAGTACACACCCGAGCGCCAAACAACACTAAGGCGAAAACACTACCCGCCACCACTCCTTCGGCGAGAGCCTTCTCGCATGGCGAGATGAGCAATCCGCTCGGCGACTCGACCAAACCGCCCGGCTACACTTCTACCCGCTCGGCAAAGCAAAAAACTCACACACTCCTAGCGCTGCAACGCTCCTCTCTCAAAACAGAAATGAGGAACTTTTCACTATTTCTCAGCTCACAAAATAAGTACGGGGGGAGGGGAGGGGGCTATTTATAGACAAAACAAAATCACTCAACTAACCTCATTAAATACAATCTTTCTCTCTCCTATTGATTACCCAAACATAAAATAATAACTTAAATAAAAACTAAGACTTCTTGACCCAGTCAACCAAGTCAAAGTCCAACAAACTCCCCCTCAAACTTGACAGCACATGCTTAGTTTGCCTTTGAGCTGTAGGAACGTCTCCACCTTCAATGCCTTGGTGAAAATATCCGCAACCTGCTCTCCGGTAGGGCAATATACCACTTCGACAGTCTTCAGCTCCACCTGCTCACGGAGGAAGTGGTACCTCGTCTCGATATGCTTGCTACGTCCGTGTAGCACTGGATTCTTCGCGAGCTAGATCGCCGACATGTTATCAACATACATAGTCATAGGGCCATCCTGCGGATGATGTAGCTCCTCCAAAAGATTCCTTAGCCAAATTGCCTTGCAGGTACAGGCTGCCGCTGCTATGTACTCTACTTCACATGATGATAAGGCGATCGTCGCCTGCTTCTTCGAACTCCATGAGAACACTCTTGTTCCTACATGAAAAGCATACCCGGAAGTGCTCTTTCGGTCATTCACGTCACCTCCATGGTCACTTTCCGAGTAACCCACCAGCTCCATCTTCTCGCCTGTTGAATATTTCAAACCGTGGCCTCTAGTCCCATTCACATACCTTAGGATTCTCTTTGCAGCTGTGAAGTGATCCTCCTTTGGTTCCTTCATGTGTCTGCTTACCACCCCGACTGCATACATAATGTCAGGTCGGGTGAAGGTAAAGTAGCGTAGACTCCCCACCAAGCTTTTGAATAAAGTGGAGTCTACCGCTCTTTCCTTCGACTCCTTGCTCAACTTCAGTCCTGGGTCGGCAGGAGTGGAGATAGGCTTGTTATTCTCAATCCTGAACTTCTTCAAGATTTCTTCCGCATACTTCTTCTGCGAGATGAAGATGCCATCTTCACTCTGCTTCACCTCCACTCCCATAAAATAGTTGAGCTCACCAATGTCCGTCATCTCGAACTCCTTCTTCATGGTTCTCTTGAACTCCTCAAATATCGCGAGGTTGTTGCCGGTGAAGATCATGTCGTCTACATATAGACATATGATCATCATGTCTCCACCCTTCTCCACCTTGATGTATAAAGCATACTCATAGGGGCACTTCTTATAACCATGCTTCTGGAGGTAGGCATCAATCATCCCATTCCAGGCACGAGTCCCCTGCTTCATACCATACAGAGCCTTGTCCAGCTTGCACACTTTCTACTCCTGTCCCTTCACGACATATCCTGGGGTTTGTTTGATGTACACATCCTTAGTTTTTATTTAAGTTATTTTTACCGGTCAAGCGGTTACGACCGCATGAATCGGACCGTAATTAAGGTCCGGTTCATGCGGTCGTAACCGCTTGACCGATGAAAATAAGTCCCCCCAAACGGAGCCTAAGAACAGATGCGACAATAAACGCATCGTCTGGCTGATGACAACAACATTTTTTTTACCCAAATTACTAGTATTAAGCGCATGTTTGAGTGAGTGCTGGTGTTTGGAGATGGAGCTGTTGGAGAAGAAGAAGAAACAATATTTTTGAATATTGATGCTCTCTCCTTACATAAAATGATGTTTTGGGGGATTGATGATTTCAAGTGGAGGCTATTGGAAGAAGCAAAAAATAAAGTTTGCATTTTCCGAAAAACGTAAGGGAGAAAAAGTCAAACAAACAGAGCCTAAGACTTCGTTTGGCGGAGCGGATACGCACTGGTGGCACGAACATCACCGCCCCGTCGTGAAATACCGGGTTTGAAAAAATCCTGCGGTTGGACGGTGGGGCTCCGTCCCGCCGCACAAAACCAGTGGGATTTATGCGGAAATCAACCACGCCGTGGTGATTTCCGCGGAAGCCCCACCGCCCCGCCAAATGAATCCAAAGACTCTATTAATAGTCATAAGCACTTATTTTCCTGTTTTTTCACCATTACATACCACCTCCGCCCAAGAGTACAAATACAGTATTTTGATGACTAGTTGGAGCAAAATCAAGTTGATCTTGTTGGAAACGTGTATGGGTCCCCGCCTTCACACCACTCCAAAAACCAACTCCTCTGAACACCAAAGGTAACCGGCGAGACCGCCCTTACTAGCCGCCTACTCGCGCGGTTAGCACCCGGCGAGACAGCTCACTCGCAAACCTCTCTCTCGCACGCTAGTGCAAACACACACCAGGCGAGCCCGGCCTTAACCGCACCTCACTCGCGCGCCGAGATCAATCACACTTGGCGAGACCACCACTGGCGAGACCGCACCTCACTCGCGGCTAGCCCACAACGACGAGTACACACCCGAGCGCCAAACAACACTAAGGCGAAAACACTACCCGCCACCACTCCTTCGGCGAGAGCCTTCTCGCATGGCGAGATGAGCAATCCGCTCGGCGACTCGACCAAACCGCCCGGCTACACTTCTACCCGCTCGGCAAAGCAAAAAACTCACACACTCCTAGCGCTGCAACGCTCCTCTCTCAAAACAGAAATGAGGAACTTTTCACTATTTCTCAGCTCACAAAATAAGTACGGGGGGAGGGGAGGGGGCTATTTATAGACAAAACAAAATCACTCAACTAACCTCATTAAATACAATCTTTCTCTCTCCTATTGATTACCCAAACATAAAATAATAACTTAAATAAAAACTAAGACTTCTTGACCCAGTCAACCAAGTCAAAGTCCAACAAACTCCCCCTCAAACTTGACAGCACATGCTTAGTTTGCCTTTGAGCTGTAGGAACGTCTCCACCTTCAATGCCTTGGTGAAAATATCCGCAACCTGCTCTCCGGTAGGGCAATATACCACTTCGACAGTCTTCAGCTCCACCTGCTCACGGAGGAAGTGGTACCTCGTCTCGATATGCTTGCTACGTCCGTGTAGCACTGGATTCTTCGCGAGCTAGATCGCCGACATGTTATCAACATACATAGTCATAGGGCCATCCTGCGGATGATGTAGCTCCTCCAAAAGATTCCTTAGCCAAATTGCCTTGCAGGTACAGGCTGCCGCTGCTATGTACTCTACTTCACATGATGATAAGGCGATCGTCGCCTGCTTCTTCGAACTCCATGAGAACACTCTTGTTCCTACATGAAAAGCATACCCGGAAGTGCTCTTTCGGTCATTCACGTCACCTCCATGGTCACTTTCCGAGTAACCCACCAGCTCCATCTTCTCGCCTGTTGAATATTTCAAACCGTGGCCTCTAGTCCCATTCACATACCTTAGGATTCTCTTTGCAGCTGTGAAGTGATCCTCCTTTGGTTCCTTCATGTGTCTGCTTACCACCCCGACTGCATACATAATGTCAGGTCGGGTGAAGGTAAAGTAGCGTAGACTCCCCACCAAGCTTTTGAATAAAGTGGAGTCTACCGCTCTTTCCTTCGACTCCTTGCTCAACTTCAGTCCTGGGTCGGCAGGAGTGGAGATAGGCTTGTTATTCTCAATCCTGAACTTCTTCAAGATTTCTTCCGCATACTTCTTCTGCGAGATGAAGATGCCATCTTCACTCTGCTTCACCTCCACTCCCATAAAATAGTTGAGCTCACCAATGTCCGTCATCTCGAACTCCTTCTTCATGGTTCTCTTGAACTCCTCAAATATCGCGAGGTTGTTGCCGGTGAAGATCATGTCGTCTACATATAGACATATGATCATCATGTCTCCACCCTTCTCCACCTTGATGTATAAAGCATACTCATAGGGGCACTTCTTATAACCATGCTTCTGGAGGTAGGCATCAATCATCCCATTCCAGGCACGAGTCCCCTGCTTCATACCATACAGAGCCTTGTCCAGCTTGCACACTTTCTACTCCTGTCCCTTCACGACATATCCTGGGGTTTGTTTGATGTACACATCCTCATCTAGGTAACCATTCAAGTAAGCAAAGACCACGTCCATCTGCATGATCTTCCACCCGTGATGAGCTGCCAGTGCGATGATCAACCTGATAGTGTCGATCCTCGCCACCGGGGCAAAGACTTCATCATAGTCCACCCCTTGGACTTGCCGGTAGCCCTTCACGACTAGTCGCGCCTTATGCTTCTCCACGCCTCCATCTTTGTTCTTCTTCACCTTATACACCCACTTCACCCCGAGGGGTTTGTGGCCTGCAGGTGGATCCACCAGCTTCCAGGTGTCATTCTTTTTGATGGAGGCGATCTCCACATCCATCGTCTTTCTCCAAGTTTTTTCTTAGGCGGCTTCATTATATGAGTATGGCTCAACATCTGCAAAGAGGGAATATAAAGAAAAATTGTTAAGTGTTGGAGCCGTCTCCTCATAGATATCATCCAGCCTTCTCATCCTCGGTTGAGGACGATCATCTTTGGTTCCACTGGTGCTTGATCCACCAGATCCACCTCTACTTGTACTCGCTCCACTCGAGTAGGGGGTGAGAGCTCCCCCTGACTCCCTGCTGGGTGGTGATGGTGGCTCAGCTCCACCCATCTCAGCTTCTGCTTCCTGACCACCCCCTTCTTCTTCATCATCAAAGAACATCCCATTGATGTTCCTCACTCCTTCATCCCAGCTCCAGCGGCTACCTTCCTCAAACACAACATCTCTTGAGATGATAGCCTTCTCTGTCACCGGGTTGTATAACTTGTAAGCTTTGCTAGCTGGAGCGTAGCCTACGAAGATGCACCTCTCACTTCTGTCATCCAGCTTCTTCCTCCTCTAGTCCGGGACATGGGCATAAGCCACACACCCGAAGACCCTTAGATGCTTCACACTTGGCTTCCACCCAAACCATGCTTCGAACAGATTCTTGAACTTCACACTCTTCGTTGGGCATCAGTTTAGCAAGTACACAGCCACCTGTACTGCTTCCGCCCAAAACTTCTTTGGCAACCCTTTGCCTTTCACCATACTCCTTGCCATATTCATGATGGTCAAGTTCTTCCTTTCCGCTACTCCATTCTGCTGAGGTGAGTACGCTGCCGTCAGCTGATGAGAGATCCCCCACTCTCTACAGAAGTCATCAAACAGCCTAGAGGTGTACTCCTCACCTCTATCTGTCCTAAGCACCTTCAGTGGCTGCCCACTCTCCTTCTCAGCCATCGCCTTGAACTCCCTGAACTTGTCAAGGGCCTCAGCCTTCTCCCTCAGAAAATACACCCAACACTTCCGACTGAAGTCATCCGTGAAGGTAATGTAGTACTTGCTCCCACCGACTGAGGTAGTCTCAAACGGACCAGCTATGTCCGAGTGAATTAGCTCAAGCTGCCTTGTCGCTCTCCGGGACTTGCCACCCTCAAAAGTTTGTCTCTTCTGCTTCCCCTTGGTACATGCCTCATAGACCTTTTGTGGAGGCGAGATCATTGGCAGTCCTTTTACCATCTTGGAATGAGATAACAACTTCAGGCCAGTGAACCCCAGAAGGCCCATCTGGTGGTGCTACAGCCAAGCTTTCTCTTCTTCCTCCGTCCTTGTGAGACACGACGTCTCCTTGACATCCATCCTTAGAGTAAAAAGACGATTCATCGTCATCTTCACCCTCACTACTTCCCTTCCTTGATGATCCTTCATAGCTAAGGTGCCATCCCTCAATAGGACACGATAGCCCTTCTCCACTAGCTGCCCAAGACTTAGGATGTTACTCCTCAAGCCTGGTACATAAAATACATCATTAAACTGCACCTCCTTCCCATTCATGGTAACTGCAATCACTCCTCTTCCTTCCACTGAAATCTTTGAAGCATCGCCAAAACTGACCTCACCACCATTTGGTTCGAGGCTAGTGAACAGTTCCTTCTCTCCACACATGTGGTTACTTGTGCCTGTATCCAAGTACCACACACCGTTCCTCTCACCTCCCGCTCCTTGGATGGTTAGGAACATCATCGGGTCACCACCCGTGTTGCTTGCTTCAGCGTAGTGGTTGTCTTCTCCTCCTTTCTTTGGAGCCCAACAGTCATAGCTCATATGCCCAAACTTGTTACAGTTGTAACATTGAATTTGGGACATATCACATCTTCTTCTTCCTTGACCTCTTCCATGGTCCCTTGCTTGGCCTCTACCCTGGCCTCTTCCTTTTCCTCCTGCATCTTGCCTCCAACCTTGAGGTTGCTCCACCTCTCTCTGGTTGAACTAGTTTCTACCAAAATCTCTTCCACCTCTTCTTCCTCTACCTCTACCTTGGTAGCCTCGGCTACGCTGGCCTCCTCCTCTTCCCGAGCTCTCTCTAAAATTAAGCTGAGTCTGGAGTGCTTTCCCCAAGCCACTCGACTCCTCATCATCTTGCAACATGCGATACTCGTGGGCTTGCAACGAGCCAACGAGTTCATCTACCTCCATCATGGTGAGATCCTTTGACTCCTCAATGGCCACTACCACATGCCTGAACTTCTTAGACATAGATCGCAGAAGCTTCTCCATGAAGCTGACATCGTCTATTGTCTCTCCATTCCTCTTCATTTCGTTTGTGAGCGTCCATAGATGGGTCACATAATCACCAACTTTCTCCGCACTCTGCATCTTCATCACTTCATATTGGGCACGAAGGGATTGCAGCTTCACCTTCTTAGCCTTGTCAACCCCTTACATAGAGCGTTGCAGTATCTCTCATGCTTCCCTCGATATCCCCGCATCCGAGATCTTCTCAAAAGTCGCCTCATCGACGCTTTGGTATAATAGGAATAGAGTCTTCTTGTCCCGTTTCTTCGATTCCCTCAACGCCGTCTTCTGAGCGTTAGTCAAAGCTGCCTCCGCTTCAGCAGTAAGCACCTCGACGCTTTCTTCCACTATCTCCCACAACTCTTTGGAGGCGAGTAGTACTCGCATTTGTATACTCCAATTCCCATAGTTAGTTTTGGTCAACTTGGGGACTTGCCCCGGCATTCCACTTCCCATCTCCATCTCTCCTCTTCACTTAACACTTCCAAGCAAACTTCCAGGGGGTCGAACCTCCCTCGATACCAGTTGTTGGAAACGTGTATGGGTCCCCGCCTTCACACCACTCCAAAAATCAACTCCTCTGAACACCAAAAGTAACCGGCGAGACCGCCCTTACTAGTCGCCTACTCGCGCGGTTAGCACCCAGTGAGACAGCTCACTCGCAAACCTCTCTCTCGCACGCTAGTGCGAACACACACCAGGCGAGCCCGGCCTTAACTGCACCTCACTCGCGCGCCGAGATCAATCACACTTGGCGAGACCTCCACTGGCGAGACCGCACCTCACTCACGGCTAGCCCACAACGACGAGTACACACCCGAGCGCCAAACAACACTTGGGCGAACACACTACCCGCCACCACTCCTTCGGCGAGAGCCTTCTCGCGTGGCGAGATGAGCAATCCGCTCGGTGACTCGACCAAACCGCCCAGCTACACTTCTACCCGCTCGGCAAAGCAAAAAACTCACACACTCCTAGCGCTGCAGCGCTCCTCTCTCAAAACAGAAATGAGGAACTTTTCACTATTTCTCAGCTCACAAAATAAGTACAAGAGGGGGCCTATTTATAGGCAAAACAAAACCACTCAACTACTCTCATTAAATACAATCTTTCTCTCTCCTATTGATTACCCAAACATAAAATAATAACTTAAATAAAAATTAAGACTTGTTGACCCAGTCAACTAAGTCAAAGTCCAACAGATCTTTTGTGTGATATTTCACTAATAATTAAATTTTATACTTCTTGAAAAACAATTTCAAGCGCTCACATCATACATGACTGATAAAGAGCTCATGCCTCATCAATTATCGAGGTTTTTCACGACACTTTCCTAATGCTTTTCGTCAGCTTCCTCTGATGAACAGTTTCTCTTCAAACCACCAAAGCACAAACATATCCATCACCAACTAAGGCTCCGTTTGATACCGTGGTGGCGGTGGTAAATGCATGGGTTAAAACGTCATTCGTTAAAGATATCCTTATCAATTTCGTCATAAATGAAATCATTCTTTACGTCGAGTTGTCAAATCCTCTATATTTGCCAAGCCGTTAAAAAAATCACTACCCGAACTGAGGTCATCTTGGCCACCAGACAAAACTTCTCTTCATAATCTTCCGTGTACTGCTTCAAGAATCCTCGAGCTACAAGACGAGCCTTGTACCGCTCGATAATGATGTCAATCTTCTTCTTGAGCTTGTAAACTCACTTACATGTCACAGGAGTGATGACATCAACCTTGGGCACAAGATTTCAAGTTTCGTTCTTCCTGAGGGCAAACATTTCCTCATCCATAATATCTTCCCAATCCATAATGCCAGTGATATTTTCAAAGCATGACGGCTCCCACTCATCCAAGGAACCTGTGAAGAAACATGAGACGAAAGTCACCATGTTCCCATCACTATACCGAGCTGGTGGAATAATGGTCATTTCAGACTTCCACGGGGCTTGACCCTGATCCACCACTTCCGTTGTTTCTTTTGAACTAGCTCTACTCTTGGCCACACCAGGACCATCGCTCCACCTGCTTCCAGATCCAGAAGCTTCCGACCCAGAACTAGATGAAACCGGAACACCTGATTACACATTCAACTATACCAAAAGATCATGAGTAGCTTCATCTTGCCCTCTGTCAGACCCGTTCTTCAGTAGCTCCACAGATGAGCTATCCTGTTATGCCGTCAATTCGTCGAATACTACATCCCAGGAGACAACAAACTTCTCTGTCCCTAGATCCATACATTTCCAGTCTTTCTTCCTCTCATTATAGTCGACGAAGACTAGCTCCCGTACTTTCGCATCTAACTTCGTTCTGAGAGCGTCTGGAACATGTATGTAGCAAAATGATCTGAACATCCGAAGATGTTCCACACTGAGCTTCTCCTTAAACATCAACTCATGTGAAGACTTCATGTTGTTCGGACTGAGGGGAATCCGGTTAATGATATATGTCGCACAGGTAATTCCCTCCGCCCAGAAGGCCTGTGAATGCCTTCAGTGTGAAGCCAGTACCTTCTAGTCTCCGTCAAATGACAGATCTTCTGCTTTGCAACTCCGTTATATTGTGGAGTATGCGCATAAGTATGCTCCCTCCAGATTCCATGCTTTCTGCAGTAGTTGGAGAACTCATTTGAGTTGAACTCTCGTTCATTGTTAGTTCTCAACTTCTTGATTCGCAGACCGAGCCGTCCCTTCACGAGCTCCTTGAACTCCACAAACTTCCCTAACGCCTCAAACTTCTACTTCATAAATTATACCCAAGTATACTTTGTAAAGTCATCAACGAGAACCAGCATATACCTGCTACCTTCGAGACTAGAGGCGACGGTGTAACGGCCTCTCCAGCCCACGGCTAGAAAGGATGACCTCCGACACCCCCAACACCACGCTCGAAAGGGTTTAGCCACAAATAGTCTGCATACCATGCACCCCAACCATCTCTCCATTCACAGGCGGGTTATTGGAGGCCGCATCCTTCCCTTTGATGAGAACTGATCCAATTAAGTGCCCCTACGAGGACTTCTCAGGAGGTCATCAATCCCAAAACTACTCCAACCCGAGCACGTTTAACTATAAAGTTCTTTCACTTCTCATCACCGATTGAGCTGCAGCAACCCCCTCATTTGTATCTTGGATTGCAGAGAACTGTTGCTTGGTGCAAGGTTGCGGTTAGGTTGTTTCTTGCAGCACGACAAGGAGTGGTAGCCTCTTGGCCAGCTGTTTTGCGACCTGTGCGACCTGTCAGGGCGGTCTGGTGACTTGATATGACTGTTAAGTCAGTGTCCCAGCATCAGGGCAGGAGGACGAAGCAGTTGGCGGTTAGGAGCTATCACCATGCGATATCCGCTATCGCCAGCAATATCGCGGTTTGCGACTAGTGCTGTTTTCTTCTTGGCAGTTCTCAAGCAGGCGGTCTGAAGATTTGTTCGTCCTGTTTGGTTTATCAGTTCGCGCAACCTGGACGGTCTGATCTTCAACAGTCTTAAGTTCTTGTTTGTGCGACCTCACGACTAGAGGTGCGAGCAGGAGGTCTGACAGCCTGATTTTTGTAGTTCGCCAGTTTTTTTTCTCTGTTTTTTATCTTCATCGAATGCAACTCAAAATCATGTCTCGCGCTTACATGTCTCACCCTGTAAAAAAGTAAATAATACAAGTGTTGTTCTTGCATCTTCTGTACTAATGATTTATTTGCTCTTGATTGGTTGAGAGTGTTCCTGCGATCTCCCCATTATAAATTTCTCACACACCTTTCAAGAAAAAATATCCTCACCAACATTGGGAACACTTGGTTAAACTAATTGATCTTTACCAACAAAATCTTCTTCGGGTGAAACTTCATGCATTTCAATGCAGAATTTGCCACTGAGTTTGAAATTGTTTCTTATCCCTTATTCCAAGTCATTTGCTTATATCTTTGCGCCGTGCATGTTATACAATATGATGCTTTTTTCAATATACAATGTTGTAGTTTCTGTGCGCACCGGCCTGCCCTTTTTATAATGTTGTATTCTTTGGTAACCACCATCCCAGTCGCTTTGAAATAAGTCCGAAGGTGCAGGTGGTCAAGCCGCTCATCAAAAAAGCCAAGCTCAAACCCCATGTGCACTTAATTACCGCAGTGTCAACTATAAGAAAGCTGTCGATTGATTAGAATGTCTCAAATGTTGAATTTTTTGAAGTGAAAGTGGCGGTCTGATCGGACAGACCGCACGGCTAAATGGTGGTGGTCTGATTGCTCAGACCGCGCGGTCTGAAGTCGCGACTAGCCAGTTCGGCTAGTGTTTCTGCAGTCAGGTTGTTTTCAGGTTGTAACCAGGCGGATTGGTTTTCTATCCCCGGGAGCTGCAGACTCATCTGGAGTTTGCCGAGTTCGGTTGAAACCCCTTCTAACAAAAATTGATTTTTGTTGAAAGGGGGTCGGCTCACTAATGTGAGTATCCCGGGCCGCCTCTAGCCGGACTGCAGTCCACCGGCCCCGACCTGCTCTCCACAACCGCCCGCGGCCTAGCCCATTCCGGGCACCCAGGACCAGACTTAATACGGCTGTGGCGGGTTGTTGAGGTCACCAAAGCGTTGCCATCCAGCCTTGATCCCGTGACCTCCTTTGTAAGAGGATTTTAAACCACCATCTCACACCCATCCGTGTTGCAACCGTATTAAGTCAGGTCCTGGGTGCCCGAAATGAGCTAGGCCGCGGGCGATCGTGGAGAGCAGGTTGGGGCCGGTGTACTGCATTCCGGCTGGGGGCGGCCCAGGATACTCACTTTAGTGGGCCGGCTCCCTTTCAACATCAACATGAGCGAAATAGTATGGAAGGCTAGTAATGGTTATCTATGCGCTGAAACAATGTGTGATTCAGATTTAACGGAGAATTCTAGCATGTATTTAAGAAAGTGAAAGCCTAATTCTCAACCTTTCCAAGTGACATACAAATGCTTTAAGCCACACCTTTGTTCAGCCAGTTTCATTATTGAATGGAAAGATCAAATGCTTACTGTCAATTGGTATCAAAATAAACGGTCTTTGTCAGCTTGAAATTACTTGCAATGATATCTTTCACAATAGGAATTGCAAGCCTCACATACAAGCATTTTACAACTAAAGAAAATCGGTGTGGCCTAACTGCAAGTTCTTCTTCTTCAAGAGTAAATGCGATAACGTTCTTATCACTGGCGGATTGTTGGTATGGTTTCAAGAGAATCCAATGGGATCAACAATTGGATCATGATTCACCATGACATTATAATACGATCTTGCCGGAGTTTTAGAAGAAATCATGGTGATTCCATGGCCAAAGTACATGCCAACTATCAAAAATGTTTATGACTTCAAAGAAAAAAGGTTTGTTTGAGGCAATCTTGTTGGGGGTGATTCCGCTCAAGCTATTCTACGTATTAGCTATCAAGTTTGGAATAGACATATTGTTATAAATTTTATAATAAAGTCTTCTTGGTGTTTAGTGTTTGGGCTCCTCACAATTGATGTAAAATCTCCAAAATCAAAAGGGAGGTAAACCAAATTTTTGGAACGAAACTTTCATAAAAAAGGTTAAAATCTTTAGTCTCACATTGCCCATTTACTCTCATAGTAGTGAGTATAAAATATTTTTTACTACTTATTTGTTCAAAGAAATATAAGGAGGATCTATGAATCACACACGTGCGCACGCACCACACCGGATCCGGATTTCAGTTTCGTGATTTGGGGAATAATTAAATTGAATTGTATCTTTTGTTCAAAATTGTTCTGTCATTTTTAAGTCCTTCAAATCCAAGTTGCGTCGACTATGTTGCGTCGACTTCTTCTAGCCTGCATCGATTTCTCTGCACTTGCGTCGACAAGCACTCAACGCAACATGCGTCGTTGTTGACTTGCGTCGACTTGGCAGCGTCAATAAGGACTCGGCGCATGCGTCGATTACCTTCCGCCGACTTCACCTGCGTCGACCAGAACTCGTCGCCTACGTCTTGCAACGATAACGACTCGAAGCTGAGTTGATTAGAACACGACGCAACTGCGTCGACTTGCCTGCCAGATTTCCGCTACACATTGTTTTCAGTTACGCGTTTCTCATAATTAACTCCAAAGTTCACCAACATGATTTAAGTTTACTAATTATAACTGTTAAAATTTATTACGTGGTTATTTCTTGTCGTTTTCGAGACTCCTATTTAGGAGAATTTTCTGATTCGTTTACATATACATTTAAGAACATTCTGTCATTTTTTTTTCCTCTGGCTCTTTGATGATCTTCTTGGAGATTTATTTTCCTTTACGTTTGTTTCATCAAGCGGGAGTTCGGATGTTCTGTGCTTCTTCGATATCCGCGCACATCAGAGTTTATGGATTTAGTCGGGTGTTGTACCTTGGGGAAGTGAGCATTGTTGAAAGCCCTGCTGGAGGGTGGTGTAACTTCTTTAGGGCAGTGACCACACGCCTTACACATGATCGATTCTAAACTATATACTATTCTATTTTTTTCTCACATCTTTGTTTATACTAGTTTTAAAATCTTGTTTATTATTATTATTAACTATTTTCAAAATGAAAGTTATTCATTATTTTGGAATATAGATAAAAATATTTCTATACATATATAGTACCTCCAGCGCAGAGCCTAGCCCTAGAATAACACGAACCCATTAAGACACTCTGAGTCGGTCTCGACACATGCAAACATATCATATTAAATATCTAACAATCTCCTCCTATGTCCGCCGTAAATTCAACGTCGGATTGGGTGGTTTGTGCAATGTTAAACCAAATATAAATCATTCACAATCATGTCCAACACTTGTTAACCATATTGGACTTAAACACAAAAATAGTATGAACGCATAAGTAAAATAAAACTTAGCCACATTATAGCACAATATCAGGTATAATCAGACACATGCCCTATATGCCTAGCATCCCAAATCAACATAGAACAAAATGGTTCAAACACATGTGTACAAAGGAAGAGCAACATAGAGCTCTAAGCAGAGATAAAAGAAACTCAATAATACTCAAGTTGTCATCGTCCCCAGATGTATAGTAGGGCATCAAGATCAGGATCTCAAACAATAAGTGATCCTCCATCTTTAATATCTCTTGTAATTTTCAACAGAGACTTTTTATTTAAAAATGAATTCAAACTTTTGAAAATATACATGTATCTAGTTCTACAGTAAGAACGTAGTACTTATAGGCTAGGAGGACACATACTCAAAGTATTATAGGTTTAACTTTAGAATCTGATATCTGTTTCCAAATGAAACGATTTTCGGACTTCTGCACACCACAACTATATATGTGTTCCTATGTTAAATGTCATAGTTACTGCACTTTTAAAGTTAACTAGAACTCATCATGTTTGAAATGAAACCAATTAATAGAAGAAAAGTCAAATCAAGTCACATCGTGTTATTAAGTTTGGAATAACACTCTCCTCCAAGACAAAATAGCTGAATCCAGGTGAAGTTGTTACTATCAGATTTGGAATGAAATAACTTACAAGATCTGTACTCAATAACCAAAATATCAATGGAGTATAACATGTTTGATTTGACAAAGAAAATCTAAAAAATCAAAACATTTAGACTACGGCTGAACTAAATCTTCTAACCTTGAACTAAGGCCATACTAAATCACCTTTAGTCTCATTTCCCTCCCTGTTTGGATTAATTGGTCTTTGGGCATTCCTTTCATCAATGGATCAGCCATGTTATCCTTCGAACGCACATCGATCAAAGTGATAATTTCTTGTTCTTTTAGATAATTCAGCAACGCATGTCTTAGTCGTACATGTCTCCTCTTGGAATTAAAGAGGACATTCTTAAGAACTTGAACTGCTGCTTGATTATCATAATACAAGCTTAACGAGTTGACTTTTAACTTAAACAATAGTATGCCTAAAAATAAGTTCCTGGTTCAGTCTGCATCTTCACCAGTCGAAGCTAAGTAAACAACTGGACTTCTATATATGACAAAGTTATTTAAGTTTGTCCAAGTAATAACAGCTCCACTCAAAATGAATATATATCAATAGGAAGACTTATTATTCCTAATTATTGACCACCACAAAGCGTCAGAGTAACTATCCACAGTAGGAGGGTAACTGGTATAAATCATAACACAATCTTTAGTACTTCTAAGGTATCTCATCAGCCTATCTAGAACATCCCAATGCTCATTGCTTGGACTACTAATAAAACGACTCAGCATGACAATGAGAAGACAATGTCTGTCTTGTATAACTTGTAGCGTACATAAGACTACTAATTATTTTAAAATATTTTACTGCATCAACATTGGTCTCTTCATTAGGACTCAACTTGATATTGTGATCAAACAGTGTCACTGCTGGACTAAAATCTTTATATCCACAGGTAGATAGAAGTTGCTCTATATAATGAGCCTGGCTAAGGATAAATCGACCCTTGTCAACTCTAACCTTCATGTTTAATAGGGTATCCACAATACTAAGGTCCTTCTTGTCAAATGCTTGTGGGAGAACGGATTTCATATCCCTCACTGTAACAAGATCTGACCCCAGAATCAATATGTCATTCACATATAGACATATGATGGCTGTTTCATTAAATATTGAATGGTGATAAAGGCATTTGTCGGAATGACTTTACTGAAATCCAAAAACCTTTATCACTTGATCAAATTTCTTGTATCACATCTTAGCCGTTTGGTTAAACTCTTAGATTGATTTGTTTAATTTGCACACTTTATACTTTATATCATTATGTACATAATATTCAAGTTGTATCATGTAGATCTATTCATCATGCTCTTCATTTAAGAAGATTATTTTTGCATCCATCTAATGAACTATAAAATTCTCGATATACGTTAATGCAAGAAGAATCCTAATAGTCGATAGGTGACACATAAATGAATAAACATCAAAGTAGTCTATTCCCCCAGCTGTTTATAACCTTTATCTACTAAACGTGCTTTATACTTGGCTATAGAGCCATCACTATATAATTTCTTCTTCAACACAGACTTGCATCATAAGACTTTAACTCCTTTTGGCAGGTCAACTAGATGCTAAGTATTGTTTTGTAGCAACGAGTCCATCTCATCCTCAATGAATTCTGCCTACATCAACGAATCTCTAAATCTCATTGCTTCTTGGTAGGAAAATAGATCATCCTCTAAGTGATAGGTGACAAAATTCTCACCAAAATTCTTAGAGATTTTTTCTCTTGTACATGCTCTAACTAAAATAGGTTCCACCTCAAAAAGTTGAGAAACAGTGTTAGAGGAGACAAATTAGGTCCTATAGTAAATTCTGAAATCATATTAGTAAAACCAGAGACAGATAAACCATAATCCTTGACAAATTTATTTTCAAATAATATGACATCTCTAGACTCTATCACTGTATTAGATAGATTGAGAAACAGTGTTAGAGGAGACAAATTTAGGTCCTATAGTAAATTCTGAAATCATATCAGTAAAACCAAAGACAGATAAACCATAATCCTTGACAAATTTATTTTCAAATAATATGACATCTCTAGACTCTATCACTGTATTAGATAGATTGAGAAACTTGTAAGCCACACTATCTGTTACACTACCTAGATAGACACAGGTTGTCATTCTAGGTCTCATCTTATGTCTCTTAAGGTCTTGTATTCGCATATACACAATACATTCCCAAGTCTTTAGATTATCATACCTATAAGGATGACTGTGACACAACTCATACAGAGTAAATGTGAGTTGAGAATGAAACACTCTATTCAGAATGTGATTTATAGTAGTGACTACTTCTCTCATAAAAGAATAAGACATGTCAACTATGAGGAGCATAGAATTCAACATTTTTGTTAAGGTTCTATTCTTAACATCGGTAACACTATTTAACTGGGATGAGTAAGGTGTAATGATTTCAAGAATTATTCCCTCAGAGGAATAAAATTCCTTGAAACTAGTAATAATATTTTCTCCTCCTCGATCACTTCTAAATTTCTTAATTTTTAAGTTCAACTGATTTTCTACACGAGAATTGAAGGTCTTAAATGTCTCAAAGGCCTCATCTTTTGATTTCAACAAATATGCATGATAATATCTGGAAAAAATCGTCTATGAATGTAATGAAATACTTCATTCCCCCTTTAGTGACATGACTTATAAAATCACAAAGTTCTGAATGTATCAATTCAATAAGTTGTGTGTTTCTAGAAACTGAGTGGAAAAGTTTTCTAGTAATTTTGGTTTGAGCATACACCTCATACTTGTCAAATCGAATAGATGGATCTAAGGGAATATTATGACTCTTAGCTAGGTCTAATATTTTCCTATAGTTCACATGTTCAAGTATGTTATGTAACAACTTGTGATCAATAAGGTTTGAACTCACTTGATTAATGTTATCGTGATTTAAGTTAAGTCTGTACATTTCATTGATCAAATACACAGACCCAGAGTAATGTGAATTAATTGTTATGGTCATTCTACCATTTTGGGTTGTGAAGGACATTTCAGTCTTATCTAATAAACTTATAAAAATCAGATTTTTGTGATATTGGGGGTGGCTCCGCTCAAGGTATTCTACGTATTACCTATCAAGTTTGAAATGAACATATATAGCACCTCTAGTGTAGAGTCTAGCCCTAAAATGACACGAACTCATTAAAACACTCCGAATCGGTCTCGACACGTGCGTACATATCATATTAAATATCTAACAAATATCACAAATAACCGGTGTGCATACAAATACCCGCTTCGAAACAACCCCAGATAAACACTTGACAACACCACAAGCTAAAAGAAACTTGAACCTTGACTAGGGAAGTGGCCTGGAAGTAAGCTACGTCTGAGAAGCTAAGGCCGCTAATGCTTTTGAAGTAGGACAATAAACAAATGTTAAGCCTGGTTCATTGAAGAAAGTAGGGAAGAGATGACAGTTGTTAAAAGAGAGAGTGTGCAATCAACCATAAGAATAAGCTCGATTTTGGGTGTTGATGATGGTTGTGAATGTTACGGTTATAACCGTCGATCGTGACTGTCTGACCTCGCCCAAGGACCTTGAACCACTTTTATGTTCAAAACTAAATTTTTTTTGCTAGCGGTTATAATCAATGTCATGCCAAACATACATTTTAAAATTGTTGCATTTTTGTCCAAACTCACCGGAGCAAAAATGCCACGCACAACGGAGCGTAAGGGTTTATTTGTCTGGGTGTTTTTGCTCCATCTCAATTGGAAGAAAAGTTTCACCGCTCTTTTAAAATCATTTAAGGCACTGTTTCGATCAATTGGGAAAGCAGTGGTGGAAAACAATGATGGAATAATCAGCTGTTTTATAGAATAGTGACGGAATCTGTTAAACTTGTAATAATTTGAGATTCGCGGAAAATGGGAAACCAAGCGCAGTAACATTCAACCAATCCGAGCCCAAGTAAGCCAGATGCAAACAGACGAACAAGAATCTTGTACTATCTTAAAATTTTTACAAGACAAGACATACATGACGAGACATGATTCGCCAATGTACCCGATGGAAGCAAAAAAAATACAAGTCAAGAATCTAGCCGTGCGGACTCAAAGATTAACCGTCGGCTCTGCTGCTAACCGCTAAGGAGTCCGCTTAAACAGCTAAATCGCCAAACCACAACCTAGCTAGTCGCGCAGACTGTCCGTTATTCCAATGATGAGCTAACTCTGATCGCTGATCTGCAAGCCGCCTAATCGCACGGTCGCCTAGCCGCCAGATCACACGAACTGCTGCTGTCGAACTGAACAAGCCGCCAGACGCAGACAACTTATTAAACTGAGAAAGAAGTTGCAGAAGAGAATACCACTTGGTCGCAAGCCGCGACCTGCTGTTAACCGCTGGTTGCAAACCGCAGAGCCCGCACTGTCCCTGACCGAAGACAGAAACAAGTCCCTGACTTCTCAGCGCTATCCGCACAACTGTTCACTCAGTGTTTTAGTTGATATGACAGGGGATCCTATTTATAGGCGCAGAGAGGAGTGTGATCAGGCGATAGGATTACTGCCCTATCTCGCGGCGAGCATCACCAGATCGCCTGGACACCACGACTAGGCCGAACAGCCAGTCCGCCGAGGTCCCACCACCACAGTAGGATATCCAGCCAATCCGCCATGTCACCAAAGCAAGACTTGGTCGCCAACCAACCGGACACTGCGAATACTCCCCAGTCCGTAATCCTGCGAACACTGCTCCAGCCAGCACTCCCCGAGCTCGCAACTAGAGTACGACTGACTGTTGTCAAGCTTGGCGGACAAAGAACCAGACCGCGCTAACCGCGCGAACTCCCGGACTGAGCAATCCTGGACTTGGTGCAGATCCAGATCAAGTCCACACCACTGGCCATCCTTGGTGCGAACACAGCACCAGCGGAAACACAGATCAGTCCGCACAAAGCCGGCGGACTCAAGAACTAGTTTGCACAAACTGGCAAACTGAGCGGATAACCATCCAATCCGCCCGGCCACCTCAGGGAACAGACCGACAACCACTTCTAAGCTTACCTGACAGGGCGCCACCCACTGTCCGCACAGGCCGCGCGGACAGACCGTCCAAGCCGTCCACTTTCACTTCAAAAAATTCAACAAAACTGTTTGGAAGAACAAAATTTACAGTGTTGTTTCAAATATTTAAGTTGTTTAAGTTGTTTGCAGAGTTGTTTAAGCTATTCTAGATTGTAACTACTTAAAAAAATCAACATTCACCAAGTTCCTTACAGTTGTTCTACTTGTTTGAATCCTAAGATAAAATCACATAAAACCTGCCTATATTCTTATGGTCATAAGATTGATACAGGTTCCTTGGATCTTCAAAGCTGACAAACCATTATTGAGCAGAAATATTGCACTCAAGTAATCAATCAGCAGCGGAAAATAATAGGGACAGAAATCATAGAATACAGCACCCAGAGCCATTTCCCATTCCCATCATCCTCTTGTTGTTGCTTCCCATAATCCCCCAACCAGTGGCGTATCCAGAAAATTAATAATGGGGGTGCACAGATTGATAATGGGGGTGTACAATTTTTTTTTTGAATGCGTCACTGAGTTCTAAAAATTATAACATGGGAGGCCAGACATTAACTTCCTTCAAAAAAAATTTAAACGTTTCAATCTTATCGGAGTTGTTTCTCCATCATCTGGCAACCGTTTTTGACGTATAAGTAGTCAAAATTCACTGCCTCGACGAGAGGAATCCAAATACACTAATTATTTTAAAAAATAATAGGGGTGTCAGTGTCCCTCGGGCCCCCCTCTAGATCCGCCCCTGCCCCCAACCATCCCAAACTTCACCTCTAATTTATAAGTGTAACTCTTTATAAATTACAGTTCTAATTTACGGTCAAAAACCATTTTATAATTGTAAATGACGTTATAAAGTGTAAATTTGCCTATCAAAAAGATCCTGCGTACATCACCGTACCTAAATTTTTCGCGTTTAGCAGGCGTGTGTTAGCAATAACTCATTTTTTTTTACTCTCAACAGTTTTTGCGTTGAAATTTGAACTTCGGCCCAGTAAGATAAGCTTGTGGCCCAATTGGATTGATATAGGCCTAGGAAACTTTTGACATTCAAATTTCTTCTCGTAAGAATAATATAAAATCCTTATTTATAAAGCCCATAGAATATATAATAGGAGTTTCAAGGATAATAAAATGTTATATTTTAAAACTAAGACTCCCTTTGGCAAGGTGATGACGATCGTAAACGCATGAGTTAAATCATCATTCGTTAAGGATCACTTAACAAACATCATCCGTTTGAACATAAAACTGGATGAAGTTCTTGAAAGAGTGTGTTTGAAGCATCCGTGTGACCGTGTAGTTTGAAACGATCTACTCGTTGCCTCTAACATGAGTATTTATAGACAAATCATAAATACCCGACTATGAGTTGTTGGATTCCTATCGGATCCTAACGCAACCCATTAAGCACCCGTCACTCCTAATTCAATATATTTCAACAAATCCTCCTATATTGTAAATAGGTGTTAGCACAGTACATGTTACTTAAACAAGAGTTAATAACGATCAAAAAGTGAGTTTTCAGAAAGCATAAATATGAGTTTTAGAATACAGAATATCTAAACTCAAACACATAGTCTCAAACATAGCAATAGGAAATCTGAAAGAAAACTCAAAATGAAAATTGATCTACGCAAACAGCAGATCATCTTCATCCGAGTCGAAATCAACTTTCTCTCCTCCAATCTTCATTTGATCTACAAACAAACACAATAAGAATGTCATGAGACAAATTTCTATGAATTCTAATATTTTTCAATCAAAATTAAAGTTATTAGTTCTAGCAGTAAGAGAACGTAATATTCTAAGCAGGAAGAAAGAATCACATATCAGAATCTCTATCTAATTTACACAAAATTAGAAAATTGATTTCATAGAATCAAACTATGTTCCATCGATTATTAAGATTATTATTCACCATTTCACAATTGTGTTATATCATCAAGTTTGGAATAATACAACAAGCTGTGACCATCATATCATCAAGTTTGGAATGATATAATTAATAATCATAACATCAAGACTCATATTAGCAACTTCAGTATTTCTTTTTGAAATGATACACAATTCAGCTTTTGAATAAAATAATTGCGTAAGTTATCAAGTTTGGAATGACTGACAAATAATTATCTCTAGCTCTTATCAGATAGCATCTGAAATACTTCAGTGTACTCAACTCTAGATGTTTGAATGTAAGCAGACTACAGTTCTAAAATTTAAAACATAAGCAAGGTATTAAGTCATACTAAATGAACTTTAATCTCATCTCCCCCGATGTTTTAGTTGTTAGAACCTTACGTAAGCCCTTGGTAGGACATCTGCTACATTATCTTTTGATCTCACGTCCAAAAGGGAGATTATCACCTGACTGGTGAGATAGGTCAACCAGGCCTATTTCATCCTAAGCTGCCTTCGCTTTCCATTGAACAACATATTTGTAGCAATGGTCTTTGTGGCTTGATTGTCACAATATATCGAAATAGAGTGCATTTTCAGACTTGTCATTGGAATGTCCATTATCAGATCTCTTATCCACTCTGCTTCTTCTCCAGCTGAAGCGAGAGCATAGAGTTTCAATTCCATAGAGGATAGCGCAATGCACGTTTGCCTCTTTGACTTCCAAGCTACTGTTGCTCCTCCTAGTGTAAACATAAAGCCACTAGTGGATCTACTATCAGCAATTTCTGAGCACCAGAAGGCGTCAGAATACCCCTCAAGCACAGGAGAATGTCCACTGTAACATAAAGCATACTTCTCAGTGTACTTTAAGTATCACATTAGCCTTTCTAAGGCATCCCAGTGGTCCTTCCCAGGGTTACTCGTAAATCTACGTAACATGCTTACCATAAAGTCTATGTCAGGTCTAGTGCAGGATGTAGCATACATGAGATTTTCTATGAGTTTGGAGTAATATAACTGTCTAATAGGCAAACCTGCATTCAGTTTCAGTCTATTGTTGTAGTCGTATGGAGTCTCAATCTTCTTGCTATTAACATAACCCCACTTCTCAAGTAGATTTCTAATTTAGTGACTCTGACTTAGGGTAATACCCTTTTAAATAAAGTTCACTTCCATTCCTATGATGGTTTTCACCACACCTAAGTCTGACATGCTAAATTGTGTCATCAAGACAACTTTCACGTCTTCCACCTCAGACTAATCAGTGACTAGAATTAGCATGTCATCAACATACAAGCAAATAATTGCAACTTTATCTGAACTTATTCTTACGTACAAACATTTATCTGATAAGCTAGATTTAGAACTCATTCCTTTAACACAAGTGTCAAATTTTCGTACCATAATTTAGGTGCTTGCTTCAATCCGTAGAGTGACTTAATCAACTTATAGACTTTAGTTTCTAAACCTTCTACGACAAACCCTTTAGGTTGGTACATATAGATCTCCTCAGTCAGATCTATATTAAGATATGCAGTCTCGACATCCATCCGATGAACAACAAAATGTTCAATAGATACTAACGAAAAAAGAATCCTAATTGTCGCAATGTGACAAATAAGTGAGTATATATCAAAGTAGTGTATACCACTCACTTGAGTGTAGCCCTTGACAACTAGATGTGCTTTATATTTAGAGATACTCCCATTATTGAAGCTAAAATTGACCACAACGACTGTTCACAAACCAAAGTGCAGCCGACGGCTACTTCTCTCAAATCTCGACCCCTGACTAGCTGCTAAGGTCCTAAGACTGACCCAAAGCCTCAGCTGAGAGGTCCCACCTCACACCCGGAAGATCTCTGAGAGCTTCCCCTCCAAAACCAATAGCTGGACTGGGAGCTCTTCGGAAAGCACTGGAGTTAGAGAGTAAAATGAGAACCCTGCCTTCCAAAGAGCCCCTATGGGTCTTTTTATAGTCTTCTCCTGTCCTGAAAATACTGAAATACCCCTGATGGGTCTGCCAATAGCCAAATCCCGCTTTCATCCCAGGGGCATACAGGTAATTTAACCCGAGGATAATGAAATAATAATAAAATAATCCTCTTTCCTGGGCGCCAGCCCCCACCTCATGGACTTGCTTGGCGAGAACCCCGGGCGAGAAGGCTCTCGCTGAGCCTTAGCTGGGCTCACCTTGGCGAGATCTCCCGCCAAGAGGGTTCTCGCTCTTAGTGGTCTCGACGTCATTGTCGCCCGCCCCCAGGGAGAGTTCCTTCTGGGCGGGAGCTTTCCTGTCCCGAAGCCTAAAGCTGACCTGAAGACCTGAGTCCTGGTGCAAACGATCCCGGCTACCAGTAGGCGGGAGCACCTTAAGGGCGAGAACTCTGCCGGTCCGACCTAGGGCTAACCCGGGACTAGCCCAACCCTGACCACTGAAGTCTTAGTCTTCCTGGTCCTCCCAACGAATATGGGGTTGTATACAATCGCCGCTCTTTTCGAGCTAGCCCTGCGCTCGACAAGATAAGTCCAACCCCAAAATATTCGCTGGACACGTGCCTGTTAGCCAAGAGAATCTTTTGGCGGGCCCCACTGCGGCTATAAATACACGCCGACGGGTGACCATACATCTTGCCTCCGAACTACTGTTTCTTCACTGAGCTCCCGCTCGGGGTTTTATGCACGATACCAAGATGTCTGCTAAGCGTGCTAACAAACCCCTTCCGCAGGACCTTCAAGATCGGTTAAACGCGGCTCAAGCACGAGCCTTAGCAAACAGTGCTGCGGTAGCGCCCTGGCTATCGGGAAAATCTTCAGACACCGGCCCTTCTGAGCCGAAGAAGAAAAAGGGGAAGAGGAAAGCGAAAGTGATCCGTCGAGACCTTTCTCGCGAGAACAGGGATTCACCTTCTCCTACTCCCATCCCTGCGGGGGACCCCTCTCCCCAAAAGGTATGCCTTCCGACCATGCTTACCGAGCTGATTACGCTACAGGCCCGATAGTTAACGTGACATCTCGCAGAAATCCGTTCCGAATGACGTCGCTGGGTCTTCCCCGATTCCCCCAGATTCGTCAGCCCTCCCTCCTGAGGATCGAACGAGGGTCTCTGAGACAATTCCTTCAGCCGAGACCCGGGTGATAGGTACGCTTTCCGTCACTTCTTAATACTTCAACCTTACCTTTCTTTTTCTGAACTATCTTCTCGCAGAGCCAGCTTCCGCCGTCCCTGGTCTTGTCACCCGGGAAGATGAAGCGAGAACCGGTGAGCTGCTTCCTTCAGCAGCAAATCCCGCCCTGTAGGCGGGAGGGGTGGCCCTTGACCCTTCCACTACTAAGGATGTCGATCATCCCTTGAGAGAGGACAACTCTCTCCCTGCTTCCGGCCAGGCTGGGACCATTGTACGCAAACCCTTCCGCCCAGGGCGAGGCAAGCCTCTTCACCTCCTTTATGGAGCTGACGGAGGGGTCGGGCCTTCTCACCCGACGCCAGTCAACGGCTCTCGCCAGGCTGCAGGTATGCGAGACATTCTTGTCGGCTGATCGTTATGCCATAATTGAAACCTTGGGCGCACTTTTCGCAGGGGATCCCAGCTCTCGGTCGGAAGCCAACGAGGAGAGAGAAGAATAAGAAGAAGATGAATCCCTTCCTCCTTCGCCCGGCGAGATAGAAGAAACCTTGAACGGCGCCGAGAACGCGAAGGAGCGGAGGAGGAAGATCTCGGCCATTTTGGCCAAGCTCATCCGGCGAGACCGCGCTCATGCTGCCGCGGCAAAAGCATTCCGTGAATCCGTGGAACAAAGGCTGGAGGCCCTGGAGCGGGATTTCTTCTTGGGTGAGACTGATCGACTGGGAGGGCCTATTGCCGAGTCTTTGCCAGGGAGATGCATCGCGCAGATCCGGGATCATGCTAGGCGGATCAACCTAGGGTGTACCACCCTGTCATCTTACTTCAACCCGCTGGTGCCTCCGAGAACTAGGCGGCGGGAGCGAGGGCGATGGCGCTGGGAACCGTATTAGTTCATCTAGATCTCGCCCCTTCTCTCTTATTAGCCTTCCCTTCCGCCGTGTACCTTTATGCTTCTATAATAACTGTTATTAACTTTATTCAGCTCTCGGCGGTGAGAGCAAATTACTATCCGTTTCTTCTTTCATTGTGCTGCGCATTTTAAGAATGTGTTGAAATTAGGATGTTTGCGCCAAAACTAAGTGGCTTGCGCCGAAACTAGAGACGATCGTCGACTGCTGTCACCCCGGAGGGGAAAACCGAGGCGTCGCCGGCCCAGATCGTGACAGCTGTACCCCGCTGTCATTTTCTCTCTCTATCGGACGGAGCCGTAACGACCACGGTTCCCTATAAATAGAGAAATCTACCAACCACATTTACTTCTCTGATCCGGAACTTCAATTTACTTTCATTGCTCCCGCCCTCTTGCTTCCGCTTCTGCCTCTCTATTGTTCTTGCTATTACCCCTAAACCCAAAATGCCGGGCGAGAACGAAGGTCGCGCTCATTGCGCGGAAGCGTTCCGCAAGCACCTCTTCCCCTCCTGCACGCTCACCTTGGACGAGTACAACCTGATCGTCAACCGTTCATTCCCGCTGGCTTATCGGCGCGGAACCCGGGTAATCACGACAAGGTGAATACCCCGGAAACGGGAGAGCTCGCCATCCCCCTCGAACATTTCGAGGTAGGCTTCCGCCTCCCCCTCTGGCCGGAGATTCGGCAAGCCCTCCGCTACTATGGGGTGGTTCCCGCCCAGCTGAACCCAAACTCTGTCGCGATCCTTGTGGCATTCATCTGCTACATGCGATCCGAGAGGATCGAGTATAGTCTGCCGATCTTTCGCAAGCTGTTCAACTTCCACGCCAAAGGCGGCGTGGTCTTCTTCTCCGGGCAGCTGCTCAAGACCACCGGCCTCGCCAATAAACATCACCATTGGGGCGAGAAGTTTGTCTACGTCACCGGGGACTTCGGCAACGTCCCGCTCCGACCGGTCCAGTACGAGAATGCTGCTTACAAACCGCCCACTCTGGGGTCGCGTGAGAGCGCACTCCTGGAGTTCTTCGGAACAAAGGAGTTTGATGTTCTCTTCCTCCGGCGAGACGTCGACTCCCTTCCTCCCGTCCACCCGGGCGAAGGTACGGTCTCGCCTTAGATTTGATCTTTTGTTAGGATCTTCCTGTGTTTGAATAGCGCTAACTTTGCAGGAGAGCGGGAGGTCCCTCTACGCCAACCTTTCGCTGTGGCCCCGGGTGTCGAGGATCGGGTCGCGAGAGGCTCTCTCGCTCTCGCGGAGGCCAGCGCTCGCGCTTGCCGGGAAGAGCCCGTTCAGCCTTTGGTGCCCGAGGCTAAGAAGCAAAAAGGCACCGCTCCCGCCCCGCGACCGCTGAAGAGGCCAAAGCCATCCGCTGCGGACAAGGGCAACGGCTTGGCCGTCTCGCCTGCCCGACATCCCGCCTTGGGCAAGTCCTTCGAAGGGCTGCTCCAGATGGCCAGCGAGATGGGTGCTGCCGCCAGGAGGCGTACCGAGGCTATTGCCGAGAACCCTCCGGCCGCAGACGTGGCTGGAGGAGAGGGAGTCGTCGCCGAGACCTCTGCCCGGACCCCGCCCAAGGAAGTGCCGAAAGGGCACAGAAATTATGGCTTCGGTGTGAAGCACGTCGACGCGGAAGGGAAGCCTCTGCTCCAATGGGATCCCGAATCCAACAGGGTTGCGGTTTCAACGCTCCTCCCCAGCTGGTCGGAGCGGGATGAGGTTACTGGCGAGGCCTTCTCGCTGGGCTATGGCCTCTATAGCCGAGTGGGCGCCAGTGTCTTCGACCAGACGCCCACCCGGCTCCTGGCTTTCGACTCTACCCGGGCCCTGCTTTGCGGGTTCGAGCTTGCGCACATGTGCGCGCGTCGAAGCATCAACATCGACAAGAACTTCGCCGACATGTACAAGGCGAGGGAAGAAGCGGTGGCCAGAGCACGCTCTTCGGAGACAGAGCTCGCGAGTGCTCGGCAAGAGTTGGCGGATGCTCAACAAGCGCTGTCCCTACGCCCCGCAGCCGAGGTAAGCGGGATCTTCCTGGACCCTTGCTCTTGCTACTCGAAGTCACGCTTGCGCAGTATTTACTGAGTTGATCTCTTCTCCACAGGATTCCGCCCAAGCCATGGCGCTCCGCGCGGAGTTGGCTGACGTACGCTGCGAGAATGTCCTGCTGAGGGACCAACTCCAGCATGCGGAAGCAGCGAAAGGCCCGCCTCCGACGCTTGATGAGAGACTAAAGAGTCGTCACTTCTCGGTGTATGACATCGACAAGCTGCTCCAGGCGAACGCTCAGGCTACCGTCGGGCTGACGGTCGAGACGCTGCGAGACGCGAAGCTGCTTCGGGAGGACGGCGTAACCATCGACGCCCGCCAACTCCTCTATTCGATCCAGTCCCGAAGCCTCCCGGCGCGCCCGACTCTCCTCCTTCGGATATCCCGAAGTCTTCCTCCGCTGCCGGCGAGATGTCTGGGGCGAGCTCGGGCGAGGACTCCGGCGAGGATTCGGGCGAGAGTACCAGCGGGGATTACAGCGCGTCCCCTTGAAGTGCCTTTTCTTCTCTTTTTATTTTGATACACTTTTGTAATGAGCGAGAAGCTCCAAACCCCTGTAACTATTTAATATAATGCAATGTTTCGTTTTTCACTGCCGGTGTTTGCTTGAACGAATAGGTTAGAGAGCCAGCGGCTTCCGCGCGAGCTTCCTCCGAGACCCTTAGTCTCTTTAGGGTCACCTTCCCTAGAGATTGATTAGGCGGGAGCCTTGCGCCATCGATTAGGTCGTTATGCCCATGTTTGCCGGGGGCCTTCTTCAACGAGATCCCCCCAGCCGAGACCTTTTGGCCGAGACCCCTATTGGCCGAGACCCTGACTGGCCGAGACCTTTACTGGCTGAGACCTTTAGGGCTGTCTCTGATCTAGGCCAGGGTCATGACAAGATACCTTCCCACGAACTGGATCTACGCTCCACCGGCGAGCCTTCGGACCTGCCAGCTAGATGGGAGCCTGCGCAGCGAGTCTACCGGGGGCTGAGCCGGGCTTGTTGTAACACTGAGTAACCATAAATTAAGAACCAAGGACCACAAGTCAAGGACTCAACCTATCCCCCACGGGCGAGCCTTCGGACCTGCCAGCTGGATGAGAGCCTGCGCAGTGGGTCCGCCTGGGGCCGAGCCGAGCTCGGGGTGTTGATGAAGATCAAGCCAAACCTCTCCCCCATAGGCGAGCCTTCGGACCTGCCAGCTAGATGAGAGCCTGCGTAGCGGGTCTACTTGGGGCCGAGCCGAGCTCGGGGTGTTGATGAAGATCAAGCCAAACCTCTCCCCCACAGGCGAGCCTTCGGACCTGCCAGCTAGATGAGAGCCTACGCAGCGGGTCTACCTGGGGCCGAGCCGAGCTCGGGGTTTTGATGAAGATCAAGCCAAACCTCTCCCCCACAGGCGAGCCTTCGGACCTGCCAGCTAGATGAGAGCCTGCGCAGCGGGTCTACCTAGGGCCGAGCCGAGCTCGGGGTGTTGATGAAGATCAAGCCAAACCTCTCCCCCATAGGCGAGCCTTCGGACCTACCCGCTAGATGAGAGCCTGCGCAGCGGGTCTACCTGGGGCCGAGCCGAGCTCGGGGTGTTGATGAAGATCAAGACAAACCTCTCCCCCACAGGCGAGCCTTCAGACCTGCCAGCTAGATGAGAGCCTGCGCAGCGGGTCTACCTGGGGCCGAGCCGAGCTCGGGGTGTTGATGAAGATCAAGCCAAACCTCTCCCCCACAGGCGAGCCTTCGGACCTGCCAGCTAGATGAGAGCCTGCGCAGCGGGTCTACCTGGGGCCGAGCCGAGCTCGGGGTGTTGATGAAGATTCCTTCAACCAGGCCTATTCTATCATCAAGATGGGGAGACATAATTGGTTAAAGCAAAAGCATTTTAGGGTAGAAGAGACCCATTCTTATGATAGCATTTTTTAGAGAGTCAACATTCTGAAAAGATTACTTTGAAATGATAATATTTATTCACCATATTACAATCCTTCTCTCCCTTTAAGGATAGAAATGTTTTAAGTCATCACCGTTCCAGGTGTGGCTTAAGGTCCTTCCTTCCATATCCTGTAGGTAGTAACCCCCATTAGCCAAAGCCTTCTCTACTATGTAAGGCCATTCCCAGTTGGGGTTGAGCTTGCCCACAGGGGCCGACCTTCCTGCTGTGTCGATCTTTTTTAGCACTAGGTCCCCCTCGGTGAATTGCTTAACCCTAATGTGTTTATCGAAGTACCTGGCCATTCGCCTTTTTATCTCTTCTTGTCTGATGGCAGCAATATTCCGTAGCTCTTCCACCATATCCAACGAGAGGCGCAATCCCTCCTCGTTCTCCAACCTCCAGGCTTCGCTTCCCTCACCCGCGGTTGCGACCCGTGGAGACCGAACCTCGAATTCCACCGGAAGGACCGCCTCATATCCATGAGAGAGCTTGAAGGGGGTCTCCCCTGTGGCCGTGTTCGGAGTTGTTCGCAAGGCCCACAGGACAGAAGGGAGTTGCTCCACCCAGCTGCCCTTCAGGTTCTCCACCTTCTTCTTGAGCAAGTTCACGATGATCTTGTTTGCCGCTTCCACCTGGCCATTGCTCCGGGGGTGATGGACAGAGGCAAACCTGAGGTCAATCCCCAGTTGGGCGCAGAAGCTGATGAACTCTTCACTGGCAAACTGAGGACCGTTATCCGTCACTATCGCTTGGGGTAGCCCATGCCTGCATATGATTTCCCCCCAAACGAAGTTCCTGATGACCTGGGAGGTAACCTTGGCTAGGGCCTTGATTTCCAGCCACTTTGAGAAGTAGTCGATCATGACTAGGAGGAACCTCCTCTGCCCGCTGGCTGGAGGAAAGGGTCCAACTAGATCCATTCCCCAAATGGTGAAGGGCCAAGGGGCCATGATGCTTCGAAGCCTTTGTGCGGGTAAGAGCTGGAGGGGGCATGCACTTGACATTTCAGACATCTCTTTGCAAACTCGACTGTATCCTTCCTCAAGGTCTGACAGAAGTATCCTTGTCTTATCACCCTTGCCTCCAACGTTCTTCCTCCCGAATGACTGCCGCACTCTCCCGAATGCACCTCCTCTAGGATTCTCGGGACCTCCTCCTCGGTCACACATCTCACGAGGAGCCCCGATAACATCTTCCGGTGCAAGCCCCCTTCCAACATCAAGTAGTGGGCTGCCTTTCGCCTAAAGCTTTTTGCCTCCTTAACCCCCTCTGACAGCTTGCCTGTGGTAAGGAAGGTCACCAATGGGTCCACCCATGAGGATCGCCGTCCAACCTCCATCAACTCCCCCTCTTCAATCGCTGGCCGGAAAAGTTCAGTTAAGGTTCCTCCTCCCCGAGGCCCAAACTTCGCCAACCGATCAGCTGCTGTGCTTTCCTCCCTGGGAACGTGTTGAAAAGAAAAGGAACGGAACCCTCCCATGATTGCCCTTACCTTGGATAGATACCTCACGAGGGTAGGCTCCCGAGCCTCAAACTCCCCTCTGATTTGCGATGCTACCACCATCGAGTCAGTGAAGGTCTCCACTTCCTGGATCTCCAACTCCCTTGCCAATCGAAGGCCGGCTATCACAGCCTCATACTCCGCCTGATTATTGGTAACTGGGAAGTGGAAAGCTACCGCCTGTTCTATGGTAACCCTTTGAGGACTTACCAACACTACACCCCCTCCCAGGGAGTGCCTTCCCGAGGCCCCATCGACCATCATCTTCCATGCTTCGTAGGGCTTCGGCTCCTTACTCTCCGCTTCAGCAACATAATCTGTCAGGAAGTCTGCCACGGCCTGAGCTTTGATAGAGAGTCTTGGGGTGAACGAGATGTCGAACTCGCTCAGTTCGATAGACCACTTTGCCAGCCTTCCCGAATGCTCTACCCCCTCGAAGATCTTGCGAAGAGGATGGTCGGTGACTACCCTAATCGAGTGCGCTTGAAAGTATGGACGAAACTTCCTTGCCGAAACGACCAAGGCATAAGCCAGCTTCTCCAGGATGGGGTAGCGGAGCTCCGCCTTTTTCAGGATTCGGCTTACATAATAGTCGGGTAGCTGCTTCTTCCCCTCTTCCCTAACCAAGACGGAGCTCACAGCTTCCACCCCCACCCTGAGATACAAGGCCAGGTCTTCCCCTTCCTTGGGGCTTTGGAGCAGCGGCGCCTGGGAGAGTTGCCTCTTCAGCCCCTAGAAGGCCTCTTCGCACTCGACCGTCCATTCGAACACCTGATTACCGCGGAGTACTTTGAAGAAAGAAGAGCACCTATCCCCAGACCGAGAGAGGAACCTGCTTAGCCCGGCCAACTTTTCCGCCAGGCGCTGGACTTCCTTGGCATTGCGAGGCGACTCCAAGTCCAATATAGCCTTCACCTTGTCCGGGTTAGGTTCTACCCCTGCCGGAGTCAAGAGGTGTCCGAGAAACTTCCCGCGACTGGCCCCGAAGACACACTTCAAGGGGTTCAACCTCATCTTGAACCTCCGCAGGGTGGCGAACGTTTCTTCCAAGTCCCGCAAATGGGAATCCACACATTTGCTTTTGACCAGTAGGTCATCGACGTAGACCTCTAGATTCTTCCCCCTTTGGTCTCGAAAGACTCGATCCATCATGCGTTGGTATGTTGCCCCTGCGTTTTTCAATCCAAAGGGCATCATCTTATAGCTGAAGCATCCCTCTCTCGTGATGAAGGAGACATCCTTGACATCGAGAGGGTGCATCCGGATCTGGTGGTAACCTGAAAAAGAATCCAAAAAACTCATAACAGAAAAACCAACGGCTGAATCAACCAGCGCGTCGATTCGAGGCAGGGGATAACAATCCTTGGGGCATGATTTATTTAACAGGGAAAAATCGATACACATACGTCACTTTCCTCCCCCTTTCTTTACCATTACCACATTGGAGATCCATCCTGGATACTGGATCTCCGAGATGAAGCCTGCCTCCAGAAGCTTCCTGACCTCTTCTCGAATGGGCTCCTCCAGCTTGGCGGCGATGGCCCTCATCTTCTAGCGTACGGGGCGAGTCCTCGGGTCCAGGTTCAGGCGATGACAAGCTACGTCCGCATCGATGCCCGGCATGTCTGCCGCGCTCCAAGCGAAGATGTCGATGTTGCTCTGGATGCAGGCTAGCATCCGCCCCTGGTCCTCGAGGCTTAAGCCTCCGCTGACCCGCACCTTCTGTACTTGCCCCGCTCTGGTGAGTACCTCCATCCCCACCACTTCCTCAGCCGGCTCCAGCCTTGGCCGCTCCCAACCTGCCCTTGCTTCCTCCTGCTCAACCTCTTCTCCTCCGACCTCGTCAACCCCCATCGCTTCCACCAGGCCTTCTCCTTGCCTCTGCTCTCCTTCCCTTGCCTCTCCCAGGCTCATCTCTTCTATCTCTACTACCTCCTCCATCATCAAGTCCTCCGCCTCCCGCGGGCTCGCCTCCTCCACTTCTATACTTCCTTCCAGCCCAGTCATCTCTTTCTCTAGCTCCTCCGCCTCAGGCATCCACAACACGGTGTTTACTGCCGTCACATAGCACTGCCTCGCCACCTTCGGATCCCCCCTGATCCTGACCTGCACCCCTCCATTGTTGAACTTGAGGCATTGATGAAATGAGGAGGGGACACAGCGAAAGGCGCTGATGAGAGGATGCCCAAAGATGGCGTTGTAGCTACTTGGGGCGTCTACGATCACGAACCTACAGTTCCGCGAGACGCCCCCAAGCTTCACATGCAGGCCCACTCCCCCTTCTACCTCCTTCCTCTCTCCAGAAAAACCAAAAAACGGTCCGTCGGAAGCCAGGACCCTTTTTCCTTCCACCCTCATTTCATCGAAGGCCTTCTTGAAGATCACGTTCATGGAGCTCCCGTTATTCACCAGTATCCGGGATATTGTGAAGTTCTCCACCGCTGTCTGGGTCACTAGTGCGTCGCAGAACGGGTCTTCGTAGTCTGGCATATTCGCGGATGAGAATGTGATTTTTTCTTCTGGGGGGGGGGGAGCTAGGGAGGTCGAGGCGACCCCTCTGCGGAACATGGTTTGAAGGCTCCCCTTGCGGGTTGCCTCGATCCCCACTCCCCCATGGATCACTCCGATCCCCCCTCGGGTTCCCACATCGACCCTATCTTCACATCTATCCTCAGCCTCTCCGTGCTGCACCTCGACGATCCTTGTAGGTGGGTCTTGCCTTCCCGCTCCTCTGGCCTCCCTCACCTCTAGAAATTCTAAGCAGGTGGCCGTTGCGTGACCTTCCTCCTGATGGAAGTCACAATAGGGCAACGCCACCCTGCCCCCTCTTCCTTATCCTCCTCCTCTTCTCCCTGCTCCTCGAATTCTTCTTCCTCTTCCTCTCCCCACCTCCATGGCCTCCTGCGGTGGTCGGGGGTGACCTCTCGGTCCCTGCCTCCATCCTCCCTGCTCGAGTCTTCTCGTCTCCCGGAAGTTGTCTCTTCTTTGAAAACCCCCTTGGCCCTGGGGGCAGCCTTCCTGAGGCCTCCAACCCAATCGGTTGTTCAGCTCCCTGGGTCCCCCATGCTGTTGTCCCTGCCCTCGGGGTTCTTCTCTCCTCCTATCTTCCCTTGGCTCCCTATGCTCTCTCACTTCTCTCTGCCTCCCTATTGTCGGCTCCTTCACATCATCCTCCGCCAACCTGGCCAGCTTCCTCGCAAACGCAGGGTTTGTCCTCTCGAAGTCTATCTCCTTTGCCGCCCTCTCCATGAGCTCCTCAAAAGAGAGAGGGGGCACTCTCTTCAGTTCCATGCTAAAAAACCCCGGCCTCAGCCCCAGGGTGAAGGCAAGCATCAGTGCATACCCCGGGACCTCCTGGACCAAGAGAATCTCCTCTTGGAACCGGTCAACATAATGCCCCAACGTCTCCTCCGGCTTCTGCCTCACTGCAAACAGGCACTCAGCCTCCTTCTTCTGCTTCTTCGAAGTCGAGAACCCCAACAGAAAACCCCTGCGCAGATCCTCAAAACTGTAGATCGAGCTCGCCGGTAACTGGTGGAACCAGTCCCTGACCTTTTCTTTCAAAGTGATGGCAAAAAGCCTGCACTTGAAGGCATCCGACATCTGCCTTATCGACACCACATCCTCAAACCATTGCACGTGCTGAACCGGGTCATCCTTCCCGGTGTAGTAGGTCATATCCGGCTCCCTGAACCCCTCCGGTACTGGAGCCGAGACGATGAGCTCACTAAAAGGGGTCTCGCCCCCTGCCTGGCGAGAGGGCCCGTCCCGCGACCTCGGCTGGCTGGACCGATCCGCGAGACCGTGCCTGGGGAAGAGCTCCCGCACTGTCGCCTCCTTCTCGCCCAGATCCACCGGAACCTCCTTTCCGGGACGCTGGCCTGGGAAAAGCTCCCGCGCAGCCACATCCCTCTCGCCTGCCTCCACCGGGAATTCCTTCCCGGGGCACTATCCTGGGGCGTTCTCGCCTAACAGCGAAACCGCCTCCACAGGAGCCTGCGACGTCTCCCACTCATTCCTTGCCGAGAAGGCCAAGCTGATCATTTGCTTGACCTCTCGCCTGAAATCCTCTAACATCTTCCTTGTCGCCTCTTCTCCCTGGGTGGGTGATCCTCCCGCGCCAGATCCTTCACCTTTACCTCCTGCCATGGGACTCGACTCAAGATTTTCTTGCACCGACTACTTCCACGCTCACCGCACCAGAACTGTTGAAGCCAAAATTGACCTCAACGACTGTTCACAAACCAAAGTGCAGCCGTCGCCTACTTCTCTCAAATCTCGACCCCTGACTAGCTGCTAAGGTCCTAATACTGACCCAAAGCCTCAGCTGGGAGGTCACACCTCACACCCAGAAGATCTCTGAGAGCTTCCCCTTCAAAACCAATAGCTGGACTGGGAGCTCTTCGGAAAGCACTGGAGTTAGAGAGTAAAATGAGAACCCTGCCTTCCAAAGAGCCCCTATGGGTCTTTTTATAGTCTTCTCCTGTCCTGAAAATACTGAAATACCCCTGATGGGTCTGCCAATAGCCAAATCCCGCTTTCATCCCAGGGGCATACAGGTAATTTAACCCGAAGATAATGAAATAATAATAAAATAATCCTCTTTCCTGGGCGCCAGCCCCCACCTCATGGACCTGCTTGGCGAGAACCCCGGGCGAGAAGGCTCTCGCTGAGCCTTAGCTGGGCTCACCTTGGCGAGATCTCCCGCCAAGAGGGTTCTTGCTCTCAGTGGTCTCGACGTCATTGTCGCCCGCCCCCAGGGAGAGTTCCTTCTGGGCGGGAGCTTTCCTGTCCCGAAGCCTAAAGCTGACCTGAAGACCTGAGTCCTGGCGCAAACGATCCCGGCTACCAGTAGGCGGGAGCACCTTAAGGGCGAGAACTCTGCCGGTCCGACCTAGGGCTAACCCAGGACTAGCCCAACCCTGACCACTGAAGTCTTAGTCTTCCTGGTCCTCCCCAGCGAATATGGGGTTGTACACCCATCAGGATTAAGCTTCTTTTTCAGAATCCACTTACTTCCAATGGTTCTATCCTTTTTGGGCAAGTCAACCAAAGTCCAAGTGTGGTTTTGCAGTAGAGAATTCATCTCATCATTTATGGCTTCTTTCCATAATAGAGAATCCATAGATCGCATCGCCTCCTTATAGGTCGATGGATCAGCTTTAACTTGGTAAGTCACAAAGTCTGTACCAAAGTTTTTAGGCACTCGTTCTCTATTTAATAACTTTTTAAATGCTAAATCACCAGTGTCTATGGGCTCAGTGTTAGAGATCCTTAGTTTTGGCTCACCGGTAGTCATAGTACTAGATGCTTACAGACCTGGAAGCATTAGGTTTTTATCCTTAAGGAAATTATCCTAAAAAAACTGCATCTCTAGATTCTATTATAGTATTAGTCGAGAGATCTAGAAATCTGTCTGTAACACTATTCTCTGCATATCCTAGATAAACGCATGTGTTCGTCCTAGGTCCAATCATAGCTCTTCAAGAGTCAGGTATCCTAACATAAGCGATACATCCCCAGGTTTTAATATTATCAAATCTAGGGGGTCTCTTAAATCAAAGCTTATAGGGTGTCTGCTTCAACTTAACATAAGGAACTTTATTAAGAATGTGATTTGACGTGAGGACGGCTTCACCCCAATAGGCTACATGCATGCCAACAGTTAACAATATAGAATTCAACATTTCTATTAAAGTCCTATTTTTCCTTTCGCCGATACCATTAGATTGTGGTGAATACGGGGCAGCGGTTTCAGGAATTATGCCATTGCTGGTAAAAAAACTCTGAACTCCCCTGAGACATATTCACCTCCTCTATCACTTCTTAGCCTTTTAATTTTCATGTTTAGTTGATTTTCAACCATTTTTTTTTGAATATTCAAACTTTTTCAAAAGGTTCATCTTTGGATTTAAGGATATAAATGTGGCTAAACCTAGAGTAATCGTCGATAAATGTTATCAGATACTTCTGACCTCCTTGGGTGACAAAACTTTTGTAGTCGTAAATATCGGAATGTATTAACTCAAGCAATTGTGTGCTCATAAAAATCTGATCAAAAGGTGTTCTGGTTATTTTAGTTTGAGCACAAATTTCACATTTGTCAAACTTAATTGTAGTGTTTAAGGGTATGTTGTGAGTTTTAGCTAGCAGTAATAGTTTTCTATAGTTCACGTGTCCTAGTCTTGCATGTAAATTTTTAGGATCTATCAGATTTGAGCTAATCTGATTTACTACTTCATTTGCTAGACTCAGCATATACATCTCATTTACTGCATAAGCACAACCAAAATAATATGAGTGAACCATTAGGGTTACTCAGCCACCACTAATATTAAACAGCATACCCGCATCGCATAACAGACTAATAGAAATTAAATTAACAGCTAATGTGAGTATAAATTTAACATTCTTTAAAAGTATATGCGTACCTGAAGAGAGAGTCAGAGTAACAGTCCCCACCCTTAACACATCAGCTACAACGCCATTAGCAACAGTGACAGTCTCTTTAACTTCTTTGACATCCTCCAGAAGAGCAGAATTATTGCAGACGTGACAGGTAGCACCTATATCGAGCCACCACTCTGAACTGGCCTTTGCCTTTCCGACAATGGCAATAAAGTCGATAGGCGCAGTTTGATAAACCATATTGGCTTTGTTATCAGTCCTGGGTGTGCTGGATTCGCTCCTTATGGGCTGCTTGTTCTCGGAAGCGCAGTGACCCACTTGTTGTAGTTGTAGCACTTGTCTTTGAACTTTTTAATCTTTTTGCTGGTGGCAGCAACTATGGGTGCACTAGCCGGTGGTCTGGTCTTTCTAGGCTTAGGATTGCGTTTAGGATACGTGAGCATGTTAGCAGCAGAGGTCTGCTGGCTAACCGTCTCTAAGGCGTGCATAGTCCGGTTCTCATCCTCAATACATATGAAGCGCTTGAGGTCTTTTAGACTCACCTGCGTCTTCTTCCAATACATTTCAGTCTTAAAGAAGTATCATGTCGAGGGTAATTTGAAAATTATCGCTCCTGTAACAAAACAATCTGGCAAAGGAATGTTCCCACTATTCAGCTTGTCCACCAGAGTTTCAAAATCAGCTACCTGTGGAAGGATTTCCCTTTTCTCAGTGAAGGTGAAAGTCATGAATTTGTCCACCATGTATGTCTTGGACATGTTCTCCTCTTCCTTGAACTGCTCCTCCAAGGCTTCCCGGATCTCCTTGGCTTTTTTTATCTTGTTGTAGGTTTCTGTCAGCCTGTTAGAGAGACAATTCAGGATGTAATCATGACAGAAGTCTTCATCGTTGATCCACTAATCCTTATCTTCTCCTCCTTTAAAGGATTCGAAGTCGGTCTGCACGGTATAGAAGATATTCAGGAACTTCATGTTGAACTGCTTGTTCCTCTTCCAAACGCTAAACTCTGAGTTGGTGAATTTCTTTAACTTGATCATCGGGACAGGAGAAGTTCCCTTCGACATCGTGTTTCTTTCTAAATTTCAAAGTTCCACTAGGAAACTAAAGCACACGTAGAAAAATTAGAAAGATATAACCTGAGCCGCGAAGACGACGAATTCTTCAGAATCAATCCAGAAAAATTTTGATCCTCCTTTTCGGCTGAGCACAGTCACCAAAAGCAAATAAAACAAAGAGTTCAAGGGTTGTAGATCCAAGCACCAAAACCTTCTTGAAGATGAGAATCGCAGGAAGATCCAAGCACTCAAGATCTTCTTGAAGATGGGATGTGATTATTTCTTCTCTCCAAAATCAAATGAAAATAAACCCTGGTCTGCAGATCCTCTGCAAGAATCAAAATCTGAACGGAGATTTTTAGGCGGACGACTGCTTTGAAGATTCAAAGAAATGGATAGCTGATGGCTAGTTCCACTTAGATCTAAAGAAAACAGCACTCAGATTTCTCCCAGATTTGTCGGATTTTAAGATCTCTGACCCAGGAACTATTGTGTTGCCTTCCTTGCGAGAATAACGAACAGAAAAACCTGTAGAAGAGGATAACCGACGAGACTGCCCAACGAGAAATCGAGCGGAGCAGAACACGGAGATCGACGACGAGCTTCTCCTTCTCCGATTGACAGCAATAAAGATCAAAGCAGCGGCGGAAGAAACCCTAACGACACTGGAAGCCAACCCGGAAAGGAGATTTGGATCCAGGCGGCGAAGGACTTAGATCCAGGCGGCGATGGCTAGAAGTGGCGTAGATCTACAACAATCGATCGACAATCTTCTTAGATCGAGCGCCACACAAATCTTCTGCCTGTTTCCGGTTACCCGCTGCCCTAAATCAGCGACGGGAAAAAGAAGGCCCAGCGACGGGAAACTCACGATTTTTGCACAGGAAAACACAATCTTCCACGATCGGCAACGATAGAGGACGTGCTACCAAAGCTGTGGTGATCGGATCTTTGCGGGCGGCGCACTGGACGGAATCCAGACGGGATTTTCTTCTTCCTAACCCGATCGGAGTGGCTACGCTGGAATCGGAACAGCGACCCAAAATCTCTAGTCCAACCTCAACAACGGAGGCAGCGCACTCGATCGACGGGAAAAAAAACATGCGAAAACAAAAGGGCGGTGGGATTCCAGAAAACGGGAGAGGCGCCTACGGGAGGGGGGCTAGGAAAAAACGAAGCGACTGTTCGAGAATGAAAGAGTGTGGTCGAAGCATCTGAGTGACCGTCTAGTTTGGAACGATCTACCTGTTTCCCCTAGCATGGGTATTTATAGACAAACCCTAAATACCCGATTATGAGTTATTGGATTTCTATCGGATACTAACCGAAACTCATTAAACACTTGTCACTCCTAATTCATATATTCCTCAACAGTTCTTCATGACCTCCACCACCATGCCAAATGAATCCTAAATGGATTTCCAATACAATCTAACTATGTAAAATAGCTTTCATATTAATTGGAATGAGGATTGCCGCAATTCCACAATGAATAAATTGAAAAGATACGATTGCTAACAAAGAAGACAAATAGGAATATACGCAAGTCTCTTCAAAAGAGAAGTAGCTCCTCGATAACACCTTTGAACTTCCTCTATCTCCCCCCATTTGTTAAACCCAAGAAATCAAGTGAGACACTCATCATCTCGGCAATCTCGAATATCTTTCCATGCCTTGTGAATATGTGTTATTTGTTAGGTATTTGAATATATGCTCTTAATGCTCGCACGTGTCGAAATCGATTTGGATAGTGTTATTGGGTTCGTGTCATTTCAGGACTAAGCATTACGTTGTAGATACTATATAAACTTTATTCCAAACTTAATAGATAATATAGACTATCTTAAGTGGAGCCAATCCCCCAACATTATTTGGTATATGCAAAAAGATTTGAGCATATGATATGCGGGTTAGGCTTTTTCCATATTTAGTTTTGCATAATGCATACTCACTCTTAGGCTTCGTTTGGCGCGGTTTATTTGCTCCGGCGTGTTTGGTCAAAAAATATCTTTATACTAGAATGTGTGTTTGGCAAGACAAAGTTTATGTCCGCTACCAAGAAAATAAACTACTTTTGAGCATAAAATACAAGAATTTTTTTAGATGAGATTGGACGTTCACGAACGATGGTTCATGAACGCCCGCATCGCCGCGTCAAACCAAGCCTTAGTGTTGGCCAATTGGATTGAATAAATTGGGATGAGTTAATGGATGGAGAGCATTTGTGTATTAGCATTAATTGCACGGGCATTAAGGTAAATGTCCCCAATCCAGATGTCACATTCTGTCCATCTTATTAAGGGCAAACCATGTAATATCCAAGAGTGAATACAAAAAATCACGCCATTTTGAATAGAAACCCTAGCCGCATCCTCTTCTCTCTTATTCTATTTGGAAGTTGTAGGAGTAAATTATAAAAACAAAAAATTGACTTTTTGTCACAACAAATTAAATTTTATGGTGAAAAGTCAAAAATCATGAAAACAATTTGTTGCCACGACTTTGCCGCAAAAAATGATTGTAGGCAATAAATAACTTTTCATTGCAAAGTGATGGGTTTCCTGAAAACAGTTTGGTCGAACAAGAATTTTTTGTCGTGACCTCGACTTGCTCGCCGATTCAATTTCAACGAGTTCATTATCATGCAATTCAGAGTCTATTTGGCACCCGGCCAAACGAACATCAGAGCACTCGTACGAGTAATGTGCGTCAACAAGAACTCCCGCGAGCGGGAGTGTCTCCCGCTCGCGCCAACTAGAACTCCCGCGAGCTCCACTAGCGGGAGCATCCCCTGCGTGCAGGAGCATCCCCCGCGCGCTCCGGCACGCCTCTCTTGTTGCCTCCCGATGCATTCGCCTCCCATTGCACTCACCTACTCCATGTCGCCGGCCTCGCCGCAGTCATCGTACTCCGCAATGCTCATCGCCCGCCGCCTTCACCTCTGGACCATATGGGCGTGTGAATAGTAAAAACCCCATCATTGGGTGTGAATAGTTAAATCCTCCCCCACCATGAGGGTGAGGATAGTAAAAACCCCACAATAGGGTGCGAATAGTAAAATCCCCTATCATGGGGGTGAGCATAGTAAAATCTCCCATCATGGGGTGTGAATTGTAAAATCCCCCATCATGGTGCGAGAATAATCAAATCCTCCCCCATCATGAAGGTGAGAATAGTAAAAATCACACAATGAGATGCTAATAGTAAAATCCCTTATCATGGGGGTGAGCATTGTACAATCTCTCACCATGGGGTACAGATAGTAAAACTCTCAATCACATTGTGTGAATAGTAAAATCCTTTATCATGAGAGGATGAGAATAGTAGAATTCTCCCATCATGAGAACGCAAATAGTAAAATTTTCTATCATGAGGGTGTGAATATACACACCTCTCTTGTAGCACAATTACCAAAACACCCCTCTTTACGGAAATAAAAAGGGTCGTGGACCCTCTTTTGAGAAGTGATTGCATTCTACACTCAAGAAAGCTCCTTAGAGGATTCCTCAAGATTGTCCCTTGGCCCTTGATATCATTAAAATTTTAAATAGGTTCAATTTTACAAGAAAGAAGGGCAATGTGTACGGTTATAAGGAATTAAACATGGACTAACAAGGAATATCATCAAATCACACAACATAACATTTTGTTGCTATATTTATCAATATTTTTTTTTGAATAATGTAAGTTATCCAAACTTCAACAATAGTTTGACAAGAAACTATTGTTTATATAATTGTTTACATCACGCAATCAATAATTTTTTAGGGTCTATTTGTTTGGGAGGTCTCTAAAATATGTAAAATGAAAATTTTAACTTGTTAAGTGATGATTGTTAGAAAGAGAATTTGTCAAACGATTTTTTAGGGCGTTTATATTGGCCTTGACTTTGGCTATTGACAGATCAATTATAATAGCAGCTCAACAAAGCGATATTGACAGTTCATTGGATATTTACAACCCAATTTTTTCGAGCTATACAATTACTTTTAATTATGCAAAAAATGTAAATTTCATCTACTAAATCGACCAAAATATAATGTAAAAGCCCATTGTTTTTACAAACACAAAATAGTTTAAATTCACGTCATTGTAGTGATCACATTGACATGTCACAAAATATACTCTCCATGCACAATCAAATTAAAATAAATGATTGTAAATAATGAGATAGTAGTAACAAGAAGTTCATAATATTATCAAACAATTTATTTCATGCCTCTCCTGGAATCTGAATCATCCCTTCACGCAGGAATTCATCAAATTGTTTCGAGAAATCATGTTCATCCCCAATGCTCTTCAATGACCGGTAGATGTTGTACATTGAAGGCCTTGCAAGGGGGCGAATGACCACAAATTTAATTCATGGCGGTGGTCAATAATTCGAGGATCGCATCTTCGTCTCCCTTCCCACGAATGAAACTGTCTAGTGAATCAAGCTTTCGGTTTGTGGCGGAGTTTACCTAGCTAGCCGATTCATTTCTGCGCAGAACTGGTTCTCGCCTAGGGCACAACCATGAAGGCGGCGTTTGACGGTGAAGGCGCGTTCATCAGGGAGCACGACTTTGTAGGAGGTCCCTGCTCAAGCGCTTTCGATGGCGACGATCGATGTGGTCTGTGTTGATGCGCGAAATGCGGTTCCAACCAGTTAACGGGTGTTCGATCTCACAGGCTAAGGATGAAGGAAGAAGGGTTGCGGGGATAGAGAGGAAGCTTGCTTGAGCAGAGGAGAAGCTTGCTCAGGCACTGTCGAGCGGACAGCTACTTGAATGGTTAGCTTTGCAGGTTGATGCCGAGAGAGGAGAGAAGAAGAGAGGTGGCCGCTAGCAGCGGCAACAACAGACTTCGCCCGCCGCGGCTTGAATGCCACTCTTGCGACGGGCTTTTCCTTTATTCAAGAAGAGTTACAATTTGCTATTGCACCATTACACATAAGAGCAGTAAAGGGTACAATGGGGGAAGCTGGCGGCTGAGGAAGGAGATGCCAGAAACTTAGTAAAAGAGGCTGCGGAGAACTGGAGAACTGAGGCTGAAGATGCTGCTGAAGCTGCCTGCTGCTGACAGAAAAAGCTAAGTCCACAATTCCTGACGACCTGGGAGAACTGGAAATCGGAGGCTGCGGAGGCTGCGCAAGCTGCTGAGAGCAGAAAAAACTAAGTTCACAGCCCTTGACGACCTGGGCGGACTGGAGATTTGAGTCCGCCGACCTTGCTTGATCAACCTTGACGGACTGAAAATTTGGAGGCTGCAGACCTTGCCTGATCAACCTTGACGGACTGAGAAAATTGAGTCCGCAGCCTTTGATCAAGGTGGCAGTTCTCCTCCTGCCGATCCAGAATGAGAGGTCTTGGGGGGTATTTATAGGCCCGGGGGGAATCTTCTTGAAGCGGGGCCCAGTGACGTCATCCTTGACGACCTTGGCGACCTCGACGGACTGAGAAACTGAGGTCGACGACCTCGGCGGAATGACACTTTCTCTGCTGGGGCAGACTTCCTGCTGGCTGCTAGAAGGGGGGGCAGGCAAGCTGCGCGACCTGAGGAGCAAGCAGGCGGATTTGGAGCAGGCAACTCCGGGCTAATTGGGGGGACTCCAGGAGGAGTCCTCCCTTGCCGGAGCGGAGGCCGCCCCCCTGCGGGCGGCCTGGGGCGGACTCCGGGTGGAGTCCGCCCAGCCAGGGCCAGGCCGCCCCCCTGCGGGCGGCCAGGGGGCGGACTCCGGGTGGAGTCCGCCCAGCCAGGGCCAGGCCGCCCCCCTGCGGGCGGCCTGGGGCGGACTACGGGTGGAGTCCGCCCAGCCAGGGCCAGGCCGCCCCCTTGCGGGCGGCCTGGGGCGGACTCCGGGTGGAGTCCGCCCAGCCAGGGCCAGGGGGCGGACTCCGGGTGGAGTCCGCCCAGCCAGGGCCAGGCCGCCCCCCTGCGGGCGGCCTAGGGCGGACTCCGGGTGGAGTCCGCCCAGCCAGGGCCAGGCCGCCCCCTGCGGGCGGCCAGGGGGCGGACTCCGGGTGGAGTCCGCCCAGCCAGGGCCAGGCCGCCCCCCTGCGGGCGGCCTGGGGCGGACTCCGGGTGGAGTCCGCCCAGCCAGGGCCAGGCCGCCCCCCTGCGGGCGGCCTGGGGCGGACTCCGGGTGGAGTCCGCCCAGCCAGGGCCAGGGGGCGGACTCCGGGTGGAGTCCGCCCAGCCAGGGCCAGGCCGCCCCCCTGCGGGCGGCCAGGGGGCGGACTCCGGGTGGAGTCCGCCTAGCCAGGGCCAGGCCGCCCCCCTGCGGGCGGCCTGGGGCGGACTCCGGGTGGAGTCCGCCCAGCCAGGGCCAGGCCGCCCCCCTGCGGGCGGCCTGGGGCGGACTCCGGGTGGAGTCCGCCCAGCCAGGGCCAGGCCGCCCCCCTGCGGGCGGCCTGGGGCGGACTCCGGGTGGAGTCCGCCCAGCCAGGGCCAGGCCTCCCCCCTGCGGGCGGCCTGGGGCGGACTCCGGGTGGAGTCCGCCCAGCCAGGGCCAGGGGGCGGACTCCGGGTGGAGTCCGCCCAGCCAGGGCCAGGCCGCCCCCCTGCGGGCGGCCAGGGGGCGGACTCCGGGTGGAGTCCGCCCAGCCAGGGCCAGGCCGCCCCCCTGCGGGCGGCCTGGGGCGGACTCCGGGTGGAGTCCGCCCAGCCAGGGCCAGGCCGCCCCCCTGCGGGCGGCCTGGGGCGGACTCCGGGTGGAGTCCGCCCAGCCAGGGCCAGGGGGCGGACTCCGGGTGGAGTCCGCCCAGCCAGGGCCAGGCCGCCACCCTGCGGGCGGCCAGGGGGCGGATTCCGGGTGGAGTCCGCCCAGCCAGGGCCAGGCCGCCCCCCTGCGGGCGGCCTGGGGCGGACTCCGGGTGGAGTCCGCCCATCCAGGGCCAGGCCGCCCCCCCTGCGGGCGGCCCGCGGAGGCGAGCGGAGGCCGCCCCTGGCGGGCGGCTGGCGGAGCATCCAACCTTGGGCGATTTTGGACCCGACAGTCCGTCTTGAGCGGACACGGTGGACATCAGGGGTAACCTGCTCCTTGCGGATGGGAACCTGTAAGAGAAAAAGCAGAAACAATAGGCACATTGAAGAGGATTGCCGATTTTGGGGTTAACATAATCCCCGCACTTTTTCAAGTTCCGCAGGAAACTTCGAAAAAGTAGGAAACCCACGAAAATTGTAATCCTCCCCTTAGAAAATAGGAAAGAAACAATTTAGAGATCAAGAGAGATAGAACCTGATGTCTCTCCTAGAAAAGATCTGTCAGTGCCTATATTTTACCTGAACGGAAACTGCGAATGTTGGTTGTTGATATGATAAGATGTAATCGGATAACAGAATAGATATCTGACATACTCTGCTATCGATTGAATAATGATCAAACTGCGATGATGATTGTCTCGTGCGATCAAGGTACAACGCCGACATAAAAAACCCAGATCCGCGAGATAAGAAAATCCGAAATTAGATTCACGATGGCACGGTTTGTCAATTAAGAAGATCCATATGCCTTGAGTGATGTGTGATTAACATCTGATAGGAGAACTTTCTGACCATCATCTGATAAGAGCTTATACAGGTAGTGTATATAGGATGATCATAAACCAAGAGAAATATTGCAGATCTTCAGAATATGTTGTATTCAACCTGCTAACCTGCAAGAAGGTAAAACAAGGAGAGAAGAGAGGCTACACCCCGAGGATGAACTAAAAGGTTGAATGCTGCCACAGGTGTTCCCCGTGGGCATTATGCATCACTTGCCAAAGTCATCCTGGGTGTAGTCTTAACCAAAGCGGGCTGGCCGCGCATCCTTTAGAAGGGCACAAATAAACAAGAAAAAACCCTAAGAAGGATCGACAGATGCACTGCTCTCTTGCCTCGGGTTACAAGCATCGCTGATCAATTAGACTAGTTGCGCCAAGTGGCCCATTGCTTGTCTGCGGATTGATCAGCGGAGTTGTGAGTCCCGCGGAGGCACGGATCGAGAGTACCGTAGAGTGTTCGGCCGTCACAGTTGTGAGATGATCGAGGAGACAAGGCTACACTTGATCGACATTGCTTGTCAAGCAAAGATCATCGTAACTGTAACGTATCCCTAGCGGAGCACGATAGAACTATCGCAGGAGGCCTCCCCTAAGCACTCACACTGCGCTAGACATCGGCCGGGATCCGAAGCCCCGTCATCCTCCGCACGAGAGTTGAACGGCCCCCACTACACATATGAGAAAACTCCTCATCATATGTGGTCATTGTGGTTTTACGCCTGAGGACAATCTCGAGGGGGCACTGAGCAAGACTTGGCGATATCTCGGTGGTTCAGTGATCTCTTTGGCAAATAGAAAAATATGGAGAAGAAGCATCACAAAAAGGGAACTGTGTCAGTATGAGATCTCTGACGTAAGCTTTATTGAATGAAAAATGAAACACTTAGAAGTGTTGAAAAGTAAAATGTTCGAAGAGTAAAGTAAAGGCAACCAGTCATGATCGTGAGGGGCTTTGAGGAACTGCGATTGGTCATAGCTGATGACGCAAGAACTGTGTCCTCTTTGCTTCAAAATAGCCTTCCAAGGGGACCTTCGTCAACGACATCGATGCACTCATTTGCAAAATCAATGGACCCCAGACGGCCCTTGTCATGTATCTCTATGCACTCCAGCTGGCCCTCAGCCACCTCCTTGCCCTTGGAGGTGGAAGGTTTTGAAGAATCAATTTTCTTGACCAGGTCGTTGATCTTGCCCTCGATGAGCAATCTTTCAACCAATCGCCGAAGGGCCTTGCAATCTTCAGTTAAATGACCTTTCTCTTTGTGGAATTCACATAACGGGTCTGAATTTCTTGATCTCTGATTCGCCGGCTGGTAGGGCCTTTTGGGATATGCCCTATCCTTCATGATTTGGCTAACTTCTTGCATGACCTCATCTAGCTCAAATTCTGGCAGGTCACCTTCTTGCTGCTGATGAACTGCAGCTGTTAGCGAAGATGATGTTGATAATGGTAGCAGCCGCTCTTGGGTACGATCATGGCCTTGGAAGGGGTGTTGATGATGCTGAAATCTTCTTGCTTTCCTAGAGAGAGGTGGAAAGTCTTTCCGAGGAGACCTCGGAGGTTGCTTGTAAGAAGAAGAATTTTTCTCTGACACCAGCCTGGAGACGAAGCTGGGGTTGCTCTTTTCACCGCGAATATACGAGTTGGCTAAACCAATCAGCTCTTGATAAGTCCTCGGTGCTCAGACATTAGCTTCAAACTTTAGAGGGCCTTCGCGCAAGCCGTGGATGAGAGCCACTCGGTACATTTCTTGATCAACGATCTCAATGTCCAAGATTTCTTTCTGAAAATGATCCACATAATGAGACCAAGTCTCATTCTCTCGCTGCTTGATCTCGAAGAGGGCTTCTGGACCGCCCTTCCTCTTTGAAGAGGTAGAAAACCTGAGCAGGAACTCCCTTCTCAAATCAATAAAGGAAGAGATTGACTAAGGTCGCAGTCCATAGAACCAGTCTCTCACTTGACCATCAAAGGTTGTTACGAGGAGCTTGCTCTTGGTAGCATCTGAGAGGGTCTTGAGAGCAACGGCTGATTCAAAAGCTTGAAGATGCTTGACAGGATCAGTCTCCCCAGTGTAAATGGGCAACCGTGGCTCTCGGAAGTTGACTGGAGTTGGTTCATATCGAACGCTCTCTGTAAATGGCGATGACTCTTCCGGTTCTACTGCATAAGGAAAGTAAGGAGCATGAGCAGTAGTTGCAAAAGGAGCAGGAGGATAGGAGTAAAAGGTTGCTGCGGGAGGAGCAAAGGCAGGAGCTGAAGAGGAGGGGTGACTTCCCTGAAAGTTCAAAAATCTGGCTGGACTTCCCCGGGCAGCCTCCCGGAAGAAGTTTTGACGAGCTGCAAACTCATCATCTTGGGATCGCAAAGGAGCTGCAGGCCCCTGCGGAAAAGTTGGAGTATAAAGAGGAGGATAGACCGGCGGATAAGCCGGTGGGTAAACTTGAGGAGTCTCTGATGCTGGTGCTGGATTGATTGGAGGGATTGGCGCTGCTGAAGATTGAGCTGCCAATTGCTGCGTGAGAGCTGCTAGAGTTCGGTTGATGGCTTGAAACTGTTGGGCAGTTTCTCTGCGAGATTGCTCTAAGGCCTCCCAAAGAGAATCATCACTGGGATTTGGAGAAAGACTCTCGGCTGGTTGATGGTCTGTCATGAGTAACCACTGCTTTTACTGTCTAATCGAGATCTGAAGGTCGCGTGTTAACTGTTGATGCGCGAAATGCGGTTCCAAACAGTTAACGGGTGTTCGATCTCATAGGCTAAGGATGAAGGAAGAAGGATTGCGGGGATAGAGAGGAAGCTTGCTTGAGCAGAGGAGAAGCTTGCTCAGGTACTGTCGAGCAGACAGCTACTTGAATGGTTAGCTTTGCAGGTTGATGCCGAGAGAGGAGAGAAGAAGAGAGGTGGCCGCTAGCAGCGGCAACAGCAGACTTCGCCCGCCGCGGCTTGAATGCCACTCTTGCGACGGGCTTTTCCTTTATTCAAGAAGAGTTACAATTTGCTATTGCACCATTACACATAAGAGCAGTAGAGGGTACAATGGGGGAAGCTGGCGGCTGAGGAAGGAGATGCCAGAAACTTAGTAAAAGAGGCTGCGGAGAACTGGAGAACTGAGGCTGAAGATGCTGCTGAAGCTGCCTGCTGCTGGCAGAAAAAGCTAAGTCCACAATTCCTGACGACCTGGGAGAACTGGAAATCGGAGGCTGCGGAGGCTGCGCAAGCTGCTGAGAGCAGAAAAAACTAAGTTCACAGCCCTTGACGACCTGGGCGGACTGGAGATTTGAGTCCGCCGACCTTGCTTGATCAACCTTGACGGACTGAGAATTTGGAGGCTGCAGACCTTGCCTAATCAACCTTGACGGACTGAGAAAACTGAGTCCGCAGCCTTTGATCAAGGTGGCAGTTCTCCTCCTGCCGATCCAGAATGAGAGGTCTTGGGGGGTATTTATAGGCCCGGGGGGAATCTTCTTGAAGCGGGGCCCAGTGACGTCATCCTTGACGACCTTGGCGACCTCGGCGGACTGAGAAACTGAGGTCGACGACCTCGGCGGAATGACACTTTCTCTGCTGGGGCAGACTTCCTGCTGGCTGCTAGAAGGGGGGGCATGCAAGCTGCGCGACCTGAGGAGCAAGCAGGCGGATTTGGAGCAGGCAACTCCGGGCTAATTGGGGGGACTCCAGGAGGAGTCCTCCCTTGCCGGAGCGGAGGCCGCCCCCCTGCGGGCGGCCTGGGGCGGACTCCGGGTGGAGTCCGCCCAGCCAGGGCCAGGCCGCCCCCCTGCGGGCGGCCAGGGGGCGGACTCCGGGTGGAGTCCGCCCAGCCAGGGCCAGGCCGCCCCCCTGCGGGCGGCCTGGGGCGGACTCCGGGTGGAGTCCGCCCAGCCAGTGCCAGGCCGCCCCCCTGCGGGCGGCCTGGGGCGGTCTCCGGGTGGAGTCCGCCCAGCCAGGGCCAGGGGGCAGACTCTGGGTGGAGTCCGCCCAGCCAGGGCCAGGCCGCCCCCCTGCGGGCGGCCTGGGGCGGACTCCGGGTGGAGTCCGCCCAGCCAGGGCCAGGCCGCCCCCTGCGGGCGGCCAGGGGGCGGACTCCGGGTGGAGTCCGCCCAGCCAGGGCCAGGCCGCCCCCCTGCGGGCGGCCTGGGGCGGACTCCGGGTGGAGTCCGCCCAGCCAGGGCCAGGCCGCCCCCCTGCGGGCGGCCTGGGGCGGACTCCGGGTGGAGTCCGCCCAGCCAGGGCCAGGCCGCCCCCCTGCGGGCGGCCAGGGGGCGGACTCCGGGTGGAGTCCGCCCAGCCAGGGCCAGGCCGCCCCCCTGCGGGCGGCCTGGGGCGGACTCCGGGTGGAGTCCGCCCAGCCAGGGCCAGGCCGCCCCCCTGCGGGCGGCCTGGGGCGGACTCCGGGTGGAGTCCGCCCAGCCAGGGCCAGGCCGCCCCCCTGCGGGCGGCCTGGGGCGGACTCCGGGTGGAGTCCGCCCAGCCAGGGCCAGGGGGCGGACTCCGGGTGGAGTCCGCCCAGCCAGGGCCAGGCCGCCCCCCTGCGGGCGGCCAGGTGGCGGACTCCGGGCGGAGTTCGCCCAGCCAGGGCCAGGCCGCCCCCCTGCGGGCGGCCTGGGGCTGACTCCGGGTGGAGTCCGCCCAGCCAGGGCCAGGTCGCCCCCCTGCGGGCGGCCTGGGGCGGACTCCGGGTGGAGTCCACCCAGCCAGGGCCAGGCCGCCCCCCTGCGGGCGGCCTGGGGAGGACTCCGGGTGGAGTCCGCCCAGCCAGGGCCAGGGGGCGGACTCCGGTTGGAGTCCGCCCAGCCAGGGCCAGGCCGCCCCCCTGCGGGCGGCCAGGGGGCGGATTCCGGGTGGAGTCCGCCCAGCCAGGGCCAGGCCGCCCCCCTGCGGGCGGCCTGGGGCGGACTCCGGGTGGAGTCCGCCCAGCCAGGGCCAGGCCGCCCCCCCTGCGGGCGGCCCGCGGAGGCGAGCGGAGGCCGCCCCTGGCGGGCGGCTGGCGGAGCATCCAACCTTGGGCGATTTTGGACCCGACAGTCCGTCTTGCGCGGACACGGTGGACATCAGGGGTAACTTGCTCCTTGCGGATGGGAACCTGTAAGAGAAAAAGCAGAAACAATAGGCACATTGAAGAGGATTGCCGATTTTGGAGTTAACAGTCTGGATGGCAATCGCCGGTTGCAACCATAAAATCGGAGAACTACATCTTTACTTTTATGACCGGTTTCTGGAAGAGAGTAAAACCCGTGCAAACCGGCTAGATGCTCGCAGCCGCGCCCACCAATCTATCGCATCATGCAATCACTCTCGCCGAACGAAATAAGTACTTCTCCGGCGATTTACGGTGACCGACGACAGGTGAAAGCGAGAGAGACGCGGGTTTCGCAGAGCAGCGGGTTTGAGATAATTGAAAAAAAGGGGAGAAGGTTTTAGCCTTTTTAGGACTGCTATTAAATACTCGTTTTAATGTATTTTTTAATTTTAATGTTAGCTAATGCCGGACCGTCAATACAAAGACCTTTTTTTTAAGGGCGGAACTACACATACCTAAGCCATACATAAGAACCACAAAAAGTGGGCCCATACATAATAAAAATATATTATTTGGCCTGTTTCGCACACCTAAAATACACAGAAAAGTAAAGTTTGGATTATTTTATTGGGTGTGGGGCCCACTTTTTGTGGTTCTTATGTATGGCTTAGGTATGTATAGAATTATCCTTTTTTTAATGAGCGGAGATGGAGCAATAATCTTAAAACTTTGATTCCTATGTAAATCACAATACGGAACCAATCACTGTCGAGCTGACCAAGTCAAAGCTGTAAATACGGTGAAGTCCAAATAATTGGATGGCCGTATTTAGACGGCCTGCGGCATTCATGACCAATAATTTAAATCCGTATGGAAGAATAAATTATAATAAATTCTAGTAATAATTTGTTGATCGGAGTTGAGAGGCAGGAAAAAGGAGAGAGAAAATGATATCCTGATAAGGTGACAGTGGTGTATAATTCTCCATGCATGCATGCATGCATGGGGTGGGGCATTTTATATTAATTGTGCGGTGCAGTTGATAAACTTACTTGCAAATGTCGCCATCCACTTATGCCTCATACTTCATAAGCATTTGGACTCCACAGTGTTCTCATTAAATGCTATGCCCATCATGAGAGGCTCCGATGGAACACGTGACTTCGCCAGCCCACGAGACAAGCAAGAGGCCGGATATATATATATATATATGTATATATATATATATATATATATATATATATATGTATATATATATATATATATATATATATATATATATATATATATATATATATATATTCTGCAGCCTGCTGCTTAATTGTGGCTGGCCAGCAAGCTGCAGTTGTGTACGTGTTGAACACAGCTAGCTGTACATTAATAATAATGCTCATGCGTCGTCAGGATCTCTCTAGCTAGCTCTAATGTCAATATACATTTTAATTTGTTGGCGTGTACGCTCGAATGATCCCACGACTTTGAGACATCTCCAATTATAATATGTTTTTCAGCATGTGTTGTTCGCTGACTTTCCTTTATAGAACATGTTGCTTCGATTCCCCGGCTCTAGACGTGAAAACTACAATCTCCTCTTGCGTAGAGTCTCTTTTGCGCTTCTAATCTTGACGTGCCATGAATATTTTCATGAATCAAGGCCTTTTCAAGGTTCATCAAACACGCCTATACTTATTCAACATCAATATAGCCGGAATTTTAGGGTGCAAGTAGCCGGAATTCCTTGTGACACCGCTAATTAAGTAAGAGTGATGGGAGAAACCACCATACGCGCGATCCGCCTGATCCGTGCAATAATCATCGCGCGCGCAATCCTAAATGTCACAGCAATTGCGCTCGCCGCCGCCGGGCATGGCTGACCCGCTCCTCGGCCAGCGCGCTCCAGCCACAGTATGCGGGTGCAAAGCCAGCCCTTCTTCGGAAGGCGTCCACGGGGCGGGCATGCCCGGCCGGCCCCGTTGGCTAGTGCGCTCGAGTCTGAATAGTAAAAAATCTACCATCATTGCAAAATGTAAAATCCCCCTCCATGGGGTGCGAATAGTAATGTACAACACACATTCGTCAAGGGTGGACCAACTCAAAGCCAGATCAGCAAGGAGTTAAAGTCAACAGATCAAGACAGAAGCCATAGTCAACATTCAAGACATTTGAAGGTCTAAGCGAGTATAACGAGCTCCCCTCTTATACTTGCCAGGTGGGCGACTAGGGTAGATACTCGTCCAAGCCGGGTGAGTTGCCCTAGAGGTCGCCAAGTCGTAGGTGTGAGTTGGGCTATAAATAAGACCCCCTCCCACCCTTAGTTTTTCTATAAATAGGACCCAGTGATACAAGGATATAAACTCATGAATCTCGGAAAGGATCTCGACCACCTCTTTTTTTGAACTTCTATCTATGCGAGAAAGTGGTCATCCCCCAGGTCGTCATCCTCTGATAGTCGCTAACTAGTGTCCACCTTGTACCCTGCTCGATCATATTTGGTTGTGGAGGGGAAGGTTCTTCTAAACATCCGGGTACGTGATCTGACCTCCCTACCGCAGCATCTGAGACCCTTTTAGTTGTCTTGTTATTTCTGTGACCGAGTTTGTCAAGCCGTCGAGCCAGACCGCTGGACCAGTAACCTTAGGCTGCAATGATCCGAATTTTGAAGTAGGGATTTTCCCGGCTTTAAGAAGTAAAATCTCCCTATCAAGGGGGTGTGAATAGTAAAATTCCATATGATGGAGTTGCGAATAGTAAAATCTCCTATCATTGGTGTGCGAATAGTAAAATCACTCATCATGGGGGTGTGCGCATAGTAAAATTCCCCATCATGGGGGTGTGCGCATAGTAAAATCCCTCATCGTTAGGGTGTGGTTAGTAAAACTATCTATTATGGGTGTGCGCAAGCCTCGCCCCATAGCGTCCTAATTACAAAAATGCCCTCTCTTAAGCTATAAAAGTGACTAAGAGCTCTCATTTCAGAGCACCTTGTCTTCTGTGTCTGAGAGTGCTCTTGTGTCTTCCTTCAAAGATCCCTTCAAAGTTTTTCTTCGAAGCTCGTAGATCTACTTAAGAGTTCAAAGATCCCTTTAAGACTGCTCGAAGATCTCCTTCATAGTTCGAAGATTCTTTGAAGTTTGCTCGAAGGTCTTTTTCAACCTATGAAAATTCCTTTGGAGTCTTGAAGATCTCATTCACTCCTTGAAAGTCCCCTCGAAGTCAGATTGAAGACCTCATATGGCTTCAATTCGTCTTTCACATTCAATATGTAGCGTACACTCAGATAAATAGTGTAATTTGGTCATTGCCGATCCGGCCTCGTGATTTTTTCCTTTTCGAGAGTTTTTCCACGTCAAAAGATTTTTTGTCAGATGTTGGTCTTCTCTTCACTGTTTGCATGCTCGTCCGATTCTCGATCTAAAATTGTTCGTTTTCAACCGGACCGCGAGAGTGTCGAGCGACGACCCACAACAAATATATTACAAAAAAGTACATCAAAAGTTACAGTATTAATTAGGACATTTTAAAGAAGCGTGTAAAGAATCAATGGTGGTTCGCATGAAGTAGACTTTCAACGAAGAAAAGATGACTCCACAGAATTCATGTTGGTGTGTTGTAAAAAGAGTAGAGGTCTTATTTATGGCAAAATATCTAAATCAATCCATAAGGTTTGGGTTTTTATTGAAATGAATCCCGAAAGTTTCGTTTGTTTGATATTGGTTCCTACGGTTTCTAACTAGTTTGAAATTCGCAGGTACGCGGAGCATACCATGAGCACTGTGCGGGGATAATTTCGTCTGTCCGATCTACGATCGGACCGCCAGCCAAACACAGAAAAAGAGGAACAAGAGGAAAAAGAGGAAAGTTTCGTCGATCAAACGACGGTTGCGCGCGAGTCGTACGATGCTGATCCTATTTTTACGCTGTTTCGGAGAGCGGTGACCAATGAGGACATGGTGGTGAAACTAGCACGTAGTGTTTGGGCAACATAGCCACATAGGTTAGGACCACAGTCTCTTCAAAATGCTACCAAAAACATCCATGTGGTAGAGGCTGCAGATACTCCGGCCCATAAAGTAGAATTAGAGACTGAAAGTTTCATTATTTACACTGCGCCACTTGCAAGTTGCAACCGCAATAATGTTGGTGAAATGCCACAACTTTTCTTTGCATAACATTAATGAGTCAAAATATATTCCAGTTTTTTAATGTAAAACTAATAAATTTACGACTCAGGTTCAAAACCGTCATATTCATGACCCCATCACTGTGCCAAATAGAGAATTGATATGGTCACAGAAAATAATGCTAGGCGCACCCATGCAAGTGGGGTGCAAATACCAAAGAACACCCCGCCTCCTTTGGTGGAGAAAATGAGGTTGACCATTGTCAACCCCACTAACGCCCGGCACCGACCGTAACGATGGCAGCCGGCCGCCCGCTTGAAGCCGCAAGAGACGCGGGTGGCCCTCCGCGCGCGGCTGCAGCCGGCCCTTCGCGCACGATGGTGAGTACTCTCCCTTCCTCTGATTTCCTTTCTTCTTCCGTGATTTTCACTGTTTCAAAGCCTTCATTTGGCGCGGCGGCGGGTGGAGATGGGGGCGGGAGGAGCTGGGCCGGTGCTCGAACCAGGGGGGCACTGTTCGAAACGCCGCTATCCACTCCATTCCTCAAGGCGCGGCGGGTGGAGACACAGCAAACACCGCTGCCGAGCGTTTGATTACCGGCCTTGCGGAGGCGCAAAGCGCTGCCTCCAAGCACAGCGCCAAATGAAGCCTAAAAGTGAAGGACGGAAATGGAGTTTCTGAAAATGCGGTGCCGTGAATCCTTCCTGTGAATGAATTGAGAAAGAGGAAAAAAGGTATCATGCACGCAAACCCAGGTGGTCTTTCTTCCTATTTATGGCTAATGCAGGGAGCCAATAATTTCAAGGAAAGTCCGCCGTTCATGTTGATTTCCTTCCGAGGGAGAAATTGTACGTCCGGGTCTCGGACGGTGTCGGTCGTGAGATACAATAGAGGCAAAATTAGGTGCAGATTGCTCGCGAGATACAAACGGCGTGAGATTTAGTTTTGCTTGTGTGGCGTGCGGATTGCTCGCGTGGCATGCAGCGATTGGTCCCGGACGGTAAAATTTCGCCTTCCCAGGACAGTGAATCTGCCGTGGTTTTCACGGACGGAAGCGACCTTCCGCTTTTGTCCACGTCCGAATCACCCTGGGCAGCCTTCGTCATAACGCGCGTCCCTCCGGCCACTCGACCGTACAACACTCCGCTTTGTGCGCTTGGTCGTGAGCCCTCTCGCCAGCTGTTGGCCGACACCATGTGACTGGCCGGCCGCGCGTGGCCGCGAAGCCGAACGGCTGCCCGACCGACCGACCTCTCCATTGGCCGGCCCCCGCCCACCGGGCCTTGTCGTCGGTCCCGCCCCCCCGGGGGGCTCGCCGCCGACTACACTGTCGGGCGGCCTGTCTCTGCCAACGGACAATTTTCTGATGTTCGATCAACCACACGCAATCTCCACTACTATCTGGTGTGTGGATAACCACCCGCGTAACAACCCTTTAAGGGCGGGTGCAAATATTCCTAGGGCCTATAAATAGGACCCTAGACCGTCCTTCATTTACATGATCTTCCTCTTCGTGGATTTTCCTCCTACAAAGTTCTCCCTCCTCCACTACTCCTCCTGCACGTCCCTTCCTTGTGCGCTCTCGCGCTCCCCTTTTAGGTGCGCCCCTATGCGCTCCGTGATAACTTCGCAAAAAGAAGTTATCTTCATCCATTTTTTAACCATGTTCAGCCATGTTATGTGATATTTATACATGAAAAGTAGATAAAAAATCCAATTGCCGCATGATTTGAAGTTAAAATGGTTGTTACTCTCATTTTTATATGTTTTTATGATAGGATTCAGGGAGAATTTAAGTCAAGGATTGAAGGCTAAGTATTGTGGAAAATCTGGGAAAAATGTTGCAACATATTCTCAACAAATCTGGCAGGTCAAATTGTGCAGAAAAACAGAACCAGAAATGTTGCAACATATTCGTAACATTTCTGGTAGTTACAAGAAATTCAAATCCGAAATTACCAAGTTTTCAACAGTCACATCCTAATTTTTAGCATCCGTTCAGCATTTAAAAATGACTGGATGTGGGGCCCACTGGGAGGAGGAAAAGGAAAGTTTAAAAGAGGAATAATTCAGCCATTTAAAGAGGGATCTTCTTCCATATATTCGGCCATCAAGAGAGGAGGGAAAAAAACCCGGGGAAGAAATTCTGTCAAGGCAAAAACCAGTCCAGTTCTCGGCATTCGGGCTGAAGGAAACACTTCCACGCCACTAGAGAAGGGAAGATTCGCATTTCTTTCGAAATATTTAGTAAGATCTCTTCAGTTTTGTGTTATTTTCCCGCAATCATGAACTAAAACTCTCTAGTCTTGTATGATGAGAGTAGTATGTGTATTTTGATGATAAACATCATTGATTTTGAGTTTGTCTTGTGATTATCTTTATTGATCTTGTGATTTTTATGGTGAAATTGTTGGATCATGTCTTTTTATTATATTGCGCCGCGAGAATCGAGAGATGAGCGTCGTAATATTAATTTAAGAGCTAGTTTATCGCAGTGCGAGAATCGAGAGATGAGCAGTGTGAATCATTAACCAAAATTTCTTTATCTTTACGGCGTTTCAAGAGTCGAGAGAGGAGAAACGTGCGTGCATCACAAGATCTCTTGAGTCTTGAAAAGTGAAAGAGATTTCCTTTTCATGCTAGCGAATTAGATTTTTTGCGCTTCATAATATTTTCGTTTTGCCTAAGTTAGAGATAACTAGGGTTGCGTAGATATTAAGACTTCTTGTATCGAGAGATAAAGATTTCTTCTTTAAAAATCATCGCAAGATAATTCAAAGTTAAACCAAATGAAATATTTATTTTATCATCATCATGTTATACATATGAAATCAGAAATGCAAGGCTATTTTCTCTAATTGCAAAGAAGTTACTTTAAGATCTAGTTAAATTAGTTTCAATATTTATCTAAAAACTTCAATCTATTTTCAGAAAATCAATTAACCGTTTTACTTGGATTCATAGAAACGGTGTAGCTAGTAATTGTAAGCGCTGAACCCATCACTTCTCCGTGGGAACGATCTCACTCACTCAGTATTACTTGTACGACACGTATACTTGCGTTTTCAAGCTCTATTTTGCGTGCATCACTCCGCTCCAGGCGCTCCTCCACGCTCTTCGCTCCAAGTGCGCCCTCGTGTATTCCGTTCCAAAATGTGCCTCTGTGCGCTCCGCTCCAAGTACGCCCCCGTGAGTTTCGCTCCTAAACGTGCCTCTATGCGCTCTGCTCCAAGTGCACCCCTGCGTGTTCCGCTCGTAAGTGTGCCTCTGTGCGCTACGCTCCCAGGCATGCATCCAAAATGACATCGACAATCCAAAGACTAGCTTGGCCCCCAGTCTACAACAAGTTGATCACTCCAGACCCCTCTAAGCGTAGCAGAAGACAAGCCACAGAAACTAAGGTGCACAATACACGCCACTTAACCCTCCAAGCAGCAGTCAAAGTCTCTGGGACGCTAAAAGCGCAATACTCCCCACAATAGCAGTCAAAAGACTTTGCTCCGTGAGTGGTGACCTGTAACCATCCGAGTGTTTCTCTTCCTCTCTCTCTCAACAAGTAACGTGAGGTGACATGTCTCCCTCAAATTCTCTAAAAGCTCTGTAACAACTCTCAATACCAGTGGAAGTTTGGTCAATACAGATCCGGTCACGTGATTTTTCACACCTTTCACGGGTTTCTCACGTTAAAAAATTGTCTTGCCAGCCGTCTCATTTTCATTGACTATTTGCACGTTCAACAGCTCCTAGAATAAGACGATGCAAATTAGACCGGTCTACCGGAGCTTCGAGTGATCCGTGACAAGACTAAAAGAAAACAATTTTAATCATTAAGTTCAATGACTAGCTTGGCTAAAATCAAATTTTCACCATATACTTGTGTGTGTGTGCATATAATTTTGCTGCTAGAGAAGAGATGAATATTGGATTAGATATTACGAAGGTCGCAAAAAGAGCTAAGATTGCACAGATCAAGGTTTGAGCGTGTGTCAAGCATTGTGTCCGTAATAGTGCGTCCAGAAGAAATTCCGCACAATTAGCGTGAAATTGTTCTAAGCACGTTGTTAGCGCAGTAACATTTTGAGTACATAGTGAGCGTGGACATGTTCTGAGCATAGTGTGAAACTTAATGTTATCAGACATAGTCATGTAAATATAACCCCTCATTGTGCAAGACTCAGAACATTCAAACAGTCAAAGGCGCAGATGATTTGATCAAATTTTTGTCGGTGCAGAATTTGCATAAGTATAAACTTGACCAGACATCCAGTCAAACTGGTGAATATTCTGAGTGAATATGTTGAAGTATCAAGACGAATGAATCCACAAGCTTCAGAAAGAAGGACTTGACTAAGTATAAATTCGACCAGATAAATTAAAGCCAACTGTACTAAAGTTTCTTGAAAGCAAAAAGTCTGGCTAAATACAAAATCAGGCAGAGATCAAATTACAACATCAAGGCTGTTCAGACTGAATAATTTAGTTTAAAAGAGATAGTGAAGATTAGGCTGAATCATGAAATCGCGCAGAAGCATCAAGACGATTTGAGCAAATCATAAGTGTTCATACAAAAGTATCAAGGTGATTCGACTGAACATACCTTGAAGATTTCAACTATTGAGAAAACATTGTGCTAAGTCCAGATTCGATTGGAAGAAGCTGTATCAAGCAGATTTGGGTAGAAGGCTTGTAAAAAAGCATACTCAACTAAGTAATACCGAATTCAAATTGAAAGAAGGAATTCAACTTGAAAGAAGGAATTCGAGTTGAAAAAAGGAATTCGACTTGAAAGAAGCAATTCGACTTAAAAGACAGAATTCGATCTGAAAGAAAGAATTCGACTTAAAAGAAGTAATTCAACTTGAAAGAAGGAATTCGGCATGATGAAAAGAATTTGACTGAATCAAGATTGTCAAGTCGAATTTTTCAAAAAGACGGAAATTGAAATCATGTACTGATTTGTCGCTTGCTCATTAATGCCACCGCGGACAGGTCCAATCAAATCTGCACTTCAAGGATATGGATTTCTAACATGTTGCGCACGCCGAGTATTCGATCGTTAATTTATTTCTTATAAATAGGGATACGATGATTTTCATAAACCATAATCGACAAAGCGTAAACTAGAAATAAATTACATAGAAAACTATTGTGCCACCAACTATCGTAAAATCAAAAGCTCAAGTATTAGAGAAGACGATTCAAAAAGACAATCTCTTTTCTTCTCCGAAGAAAATGTTTCGATTCAAGTTGCTGTGAACAACAACTCAAATCCTTATCAATAAAAGAAGGATCCACGTAAAGAGAAGAGCAATTCAAATTGAAGAACATATTCAACCTCTGTACGAAGATCCTAGTCGAAAAATTCAACATCTGTTTCAAGAAGACTCAGAACATTCAAACATTATCTTTGAGTCTAAACAAGTTGTCCTCTGTAAAACTTTATTCTCTATAGAATCTTATCGAGATCTGAGCTATAGGATTCTATGAGGAATCTGAGTTGTAGGGTATTGCGTGGTCAGATTTATAGGGTTTTGGATTGAACCTGAGGTAGAATTCCTTGAGGGGAATATGAGGTATATGGTCACTAACGGCCTGGGGTAGGAAGTCAGCCAGTGCTTCTATGATAGGATTCCTTGCGGGAAATTAGAGTGGTAGGATATGTGATCTTTGAGTTAGGAGCTTAGCTCTGAGTCGTAGGATATACAGATATGAGTTTGAAGGAGCTTGTCAAAGCTAGCACACTGCTAGATAGGCAGAGGGGGAAAGTGAACATACTCAAATCGGGGAATAACTATAAAATCTCTGTGTGTCGCGGTGCGTGTGGTTGTTTATGTGTCGTAGTACTAAATTCTGCTTATAACTTTTAAATGGCCAATCAACTATTCACCCCGCCTCTTGGTATTTAAGTGACATCCCATGACTTACATCATGAATGTGTTCTGAGCACTATCGTAGGGGGATTTGATAAGAGGTTGGGCATGCACGATGTACAACCCAGTTTTCGCCAAGTGGGACTACCAAGCAGGCGAGACAGGCGGGTGAGCGGGCCAAGACAGATTTTCTGTTGCCATCTTCCAAGGCGTTGAGTAAAGCTCGCCCAGTCGACGCCATTTTACAGGGCGGTGAGTGAAGCTCGCCCTGTTGACGCTTTCTTCCAAGGCGTTGAGTGAAGCTCGCCCAGTCGACGCCATCTTCCAAGGCTTTGAGTGAAGCTCGCCCAATCGACGCAATTTTCCAGGGCATTGAGTGAAGCTCTCCCTATCGATGCTTTCTTCCAAGGCATTTAGTGAAGCTTGCCCAGTCGACGCCATCTTCCAAGGCATGGAGTGAAGCTCGCCCTATCGATGCTTTCTGAACTTAGCCAGATTTCTTTTCAGTTTCGCTAGCTTTGACAGCTCCTCTGGGTCCGCCAAGCAAGCGGGCGGGCCGCGCGAGCCAACTTGACCTGCCCGACTCGCGCTCGCCTCAGTGACAATCCGACCGAAGATCGCTGGTCCGCCTCCGTTTGAGGGGCAGGCGGGTCGTAAGAGCTTGGCTCGCGCTCGCCTAAAAAGAGGGGCGAGTTGCGACAGCCAGGTCACGCCCGCCCATTGAGTGGCGAGCTGGCCTCGACTTCCCCCTATGATTGAGGTGCAGGTATCATGTGGTTAAGCATAATTTGATCAGCCAATTGTGATTAGGTCTGCAAATAGCCTTCAAAAATAATTGAGTTTGGCTGTTGGCAGACCACTTTTTGCTGCATATAGCCATTTAGAATAACAGAGCCTCGCTATTTACAGGCAAGACTTTAAAACTATAAATAGGCCCAGTGTAATATCTCCCCGGTAATGACCATATAATATGTAAAGCTTTAAAAACAGGTTTGGATGTCTCAAACAACAAACATGTTTTCTATGTTGAACATATAATCAAAGGGGCCTACTATGCAGCATGTATGCAAACTCGGGCTTCACCCAAGACACCCTATCGCGTATGCATCTAGCACATCATCATAACAACTGGGTACTTCCAATTTCCCCATCGGTGTTAAGCCGCAAACAAAAATGGAACTGCAATTCCCCTAACGGTATATAAGCCGCCACACGGAAATCTTGCCAAGGCCCCACCCGCTCGTGGGTCTTAGACCTGGGCTTGCCTGCAAACTCTGACTTTTCACATCAAGATTCCGTCTCACACACAAACCGATTCTAAGAACCCTTGCTGGACCCCACCCGCTCGTGGGCTTCATTGCTCGGGCTTGTCCTATGCTTGGCAATCTCGTCAGTCTCACAGAAGGGGACTAGTCTCGCTGGGACACTCTCCCCACATAACTTGCACGTCACTGGATAGCCAGCCGACCACGGAGACAAAGCCGCACCTTAGCACATCACAATCCATAACCTTTCCCACCCTAATCCATCATTCGTACTGTAACATTTCCGCGCACCAAGAAAACTATCTACTGCCAACGCGAAGCTAATCTTGTTCGGTTCTGGCTACACGTACTCATTTGGAAAAAGGGGGAAACACATACATCACAAACGACATCTTTCCGCAACGGATTTCTACAAAATCCTTAAGGCTCGCTATGCAATATCACCTAGTCGGACTAACGGTCGCGACTACGGCTTCACCCACAATGCCTAATCCACTAACGGAGCGGATCTCTAATGCAATATAATGTCAGGGATGGACACAATCGACCTAGTGGTTTCTATTGAACCATGGAGACCCAAACCCCTCTCATTTGAGAGATTTGGTGCCCAAAAGCTTGAAAAGTAAGAAAGAAAGAGATGTTATGCACACATCCTAGAAACCGAGAGGAGAAATGTCATTACCTTACGACCCCTCTTCCTAGCCACAAAATCCTTGCTTTAAATGAATTGACACGAGCGCCTCCATGCCCTCTCCACGGATCTGGTCTCGGAATGAAGATCAGAGCTCTGAAGCTCCGTCAATGGTGAAAGGATGCTCTCTCCTTCCTCCTCCCTTATCTCCCTCTCCAACCCTAACTCTCACTCTAAAAGATGAGAAATGAGGGGGAAGACACTCTCAGCCCTAATAAAGTCCTTTGGGCTGAAGATCCTGTGCCCTTGGATCGAATTTTAGGAAGCATCAGACGGCCACAAAAGAAAATGACGGAACTGCACCCGCCCGCACGATCAGTGGCGCACGACCAGTGGTTGTGCGCACTGGATCCCATGATTGTGCATTTAATAATGGCAGAACTCTAGAGAAAATGGGATAAATGTGCACGAGCAGCGGGCAACGACCAGTGGTCGTGCGCACTAAGTCCAATGGTCGTGCGGTTTCCCTAGGAAGAACTTAGAAAAGTGGAGAATAGTGCGCACGATCAGTAGCGTATGACTAGTAGTCGTGCGCACTAGATCCAATGATCGTGCGCTATATCCAATGTTGAGCTCATCGACCTACCGCCAGCGGTATCTCTACCGTCGGGCATTAGCTTCCAGCCACTCAAGGTCTGAAAATTGGGGGTGTTACACCCAAGGGGGCACCTCATAAAGCAGGCTTTCCAATTCTCTTACTTCCTTGTCTTATAGCATTTTCTGAGGTGCCCTTAGCTCAACACTTGGCTAAGGAGGGGAAGCGCTCTAAGATCTTCCGGGTGTATGGTGGGACTTCCGTGTTAGAGCCTTGGGTCAGTTTCAAGTTCTAAGTCTTCAGTTAGCAAAGCTTGCTAGGCAAAGTAAGTGTGCGGTCACCCCTTCCCCAAGGATTCAAACTCCACAGAATCAGGTTTCCGGTTTCAACATTTTGGTGCGGTGAGCGTGGACTGTGATCAGCACCGAAAACCTTAGCGAGCTCAATGACTGAAGGCGAAGGGCAAGGTTCTGGCCAGGCAGACTCGCCACCCCCTCCCACTCTCGCCACTGTCGGCATGTTTGAGGATTTCCAGCAAGAGATGCGGAATCTCATCATGTTCGCACTCAGCACTCGCGTAGAGTGCTCGACACCAGTTGTCCAGTTGTTGCAGCCCCATCCCTAGGCGTGAACGCCCCTGTCAGGCGACCTTAGAAGGAGGTAGCAGAGGAAGGCGACGAGCGGGATCTACCGGGGCGAGCTTTATTCCTCGGCTCGGCAAGTGCGGGCCGAATCCGCAAGGCGGAGGCGTGAGATTGCCCAGCTCGCCTAGCAAGGGATGGTAGACCCTTCAGCGAGTCTGTCTCATCCGTCCCAGTTCCAGAGGGGTTTCGTGACCCGGAGATGTCCTACTATACCGGGAGGGACGACCCGGTCCAACACATCCAATGGTTCGAGGATGTGGTTTTGATCCGACAGATGTCGGATGCATTCAAGTGCAGGCTCTTCGCCATCACCCTCAAGGAGAAGGCGAGAGATTGGTTCCACTAGCTTCTAGCCAGTTCCATCTCCTGCTACGAGGATCTACGTCGGGGGTTCTTTTTGAGGTTCACCACTTCCAAGAAGAGGAAGAGGGAGTTGGAGTCCCTGTTCCTCATCAAGCAGGTGGTGAACGAGACTCTAGGGAGCTATGTGGACCGGTTAAAAGAGGAGGTCCTCCAGGTTTAGGAGATGTCAGGGCACACCCTCATGGTGGCCTTCACCCTGAGGTTGCAGCAGGGATTCTTCAGAATTGAGGTTAAGAGGGTCCCTCCTCTCTCCTTTGAGGAGCTGATGGAGAGGGCAGTGAGGGAGGTCGATAGGGAGGCATCGAACCCAAACTTCGCTAGGAAGTTTGCCAAGTGTGCCACAGAGGAGGAGAAGGAGCTAGGAGGTGGAAAGGGGCCGAAGGCCAGGAGGGCCGAGCCCAGGCAGAGGGAGCAGCAGCAGCAGCCAAGGTGGGGCTGCCAGGAGCCGAACAATCGGCTAGGCTGGAGGGAGAAGGAGTGACACGACCAAGGCCAGAGGCGAGGTTTCCACGGAGGAGATAATCGCCAAGGAGGGTATGGTCAGATCAACCCTCCAGGATGGAGGCAGGGCTAGAGACCTCCTCTCACTGATCAACATCAGGTTATGATGATAGCCCTGGGGAGGAGGAGGAGAGGTCAGAGGAGAAGGCAGGAAGACAGGGTGGAGTTGCCTTACTGCGATTTCCATCAGGAGGAGGGACATGAAAAGACCACGTGCCCGAAGTTCTTGGAGTTGAGGGGAACCAGGGAGCAGTAGTAGCAGTAGCCTCGTCGAGAGGTGCGGATTGAAGAGGTCCTGCCCAGAGGGGAGGATAAGTGCGAGTATAGGGCCGATGTAGGGAGCCGAGGAGAGATCGCGGTGATCCACGGTGGCGGGGGGGGGGGGGGGTATTTGAGGTCGCCTGCAAGGCGAGCCACCATACCTTGTACCGCCGGAGCGTTGCTTCGACGTCTCTAACTCCACCCCTAGAGGAGAAGATTACCTTCTCGAGGAAGGACATGCCGGATCACGAGGATCCATTTTGCAATGCGCTGGTGATATAGGCCACAGTCGAAAATTTTACCGTATCTCGGATCCTCGTTGATAATGAGAGCTCGGTCAACGCCGTCTTAAAGAAGGCATTCAGCGCGATTAAGGTGGAGTCCCGGAGGGTGTTGACCTCAGATGGTCCTTTCTTCAGATTTTCTAGGGAAAGGAAGGAGGTGGAAGGAGGAGTGGGACTCCATGTTACTCTAGGTGGGCAGTCCAGAAACTGCAGGTTCATCATTGTGGACGCTCCTAGCAGTTATAACACAATCTTCAGACGACCCCTTTTCAGCGCCTTTCGCTGCGTACCCTCTTCCTTCCATTAGTGCATGAAGTTCAATGTTGAAGGCATTCAAGTCGGATCTACGGAGACCCTAAGATGGCGAGGGAATGCTACGTCACAATGGTCAACACCATCTCCTAGCAGGAGGGAGCCGATGAGATGGAGAGGAGGATGGAGGAAGTGTCCAGGCAGGAGTCTGGAGAGGAAGCAGAGGAGATGGATGTGGAGGAGAAAGAGGTCCGCACTCGCGTGGAGGTGGCGGAGGAGGTGCTGGAGGAGCAGGCCGAGGTGATGGCCGTGGAGGAAGTCGAGGAGGAGGAGGCTCTGGTCCCAAGCGAGAGGGCTGCTGGCAAGTGGGAAGACCAGTCCCCACTGAGGTGGTGGAGATGGAGGTTCTCACCCGGGAAGGCAGGGTGGAGAAGGTGTGAATCATTGGGGGCTGAGTCTAGAGGACCATGGGAGGATGCTGGAGTGCATCCGAAAGAACGTGGATGTCTTCGCATGGAGTGTGATGGACATGCCCGGGATCGATGCGGACGTCACCTGCCACCGCCTCAACTTGGACCCCAAGGTTCGCCCCATCCAGTAGAAGAAGAGGTCTACCGTGGACAAGCTGACCGAGCCCATCAGGGAGGAGGTGGGTAAGCTTCTTAAGGCCAGATTTGTTTCAGAGATCCAATATCCAGGCTGGGTCTCTAATGTTGTAATGATTAAAAAAGAAGATGGTCGCTGAAGGATGTGTATAGATTTCTCTCTTTTGAATAAATCATGTCCTAAATATTGTTACCTTTTGCCTCAGATCAACGCGCTGGTTGACTCAGCCGTCGGTTTCTCTCTAATGAGTTTCATAGATACTTTTTCAGGTTATCATCAAATCAGGATGCACCCTACCGACATAAAAGATGTCTCCTTCATCACCGAGGATGAGTGCTACTGCTATAAAATGATGCCCTTTGGGCTAAAAAATGCAGGGGCAACATACCAAAGGATGATGGATCGGGTCTTCTGAGAGCAAAGGGGAAGAAATTTGGAGGTGTATGTGGATGACCTCATGATCAAGATTCGGGATATGGACTCTCACCTCCCGGACCTGGAGGATACCTTCAGTACCCTGCAGAAGTATAGGATGAAGCTGAACCCCTTAAAGTTTGTCTTTGGGGCCAACAGGGGAAAATTCCTATGTCATCTCCTTACTCCTGTAGGGGTGGAACCCAATCCTGATAAGGTGAGGGCGATCATGGAGTTGGGGTCATTACATAACACCAAAGAGGTCCAGCGACTGACAGGGAAGTTGGCAGGGTTAAGCAGGTTCCTCTCTCGGGCAGGAGAGAAGTGTTCCCCCTTCTTCAAAGCGCTGAGGGGAAATCAGAAATTTGAATGGTTTAAGGAATGTGAGGAAGCGTTCCAAGCCTTGAATATGCAGCTGACCCAGGCTCTGCTGTTCTAGGGACCGAAGGAGGGGGAAGATCTATCCCTTTACCTCAGGGTCAGGGCCGGGGCCTTGAGCTCTGTCCTAGTCCGGGAAGAGGGGAAGAAAAAACTACCCATCTATTACGTGAGCAGGGTCCTGAGGAAGGAGGAGCTCTAATACCCAATTTTAGAGAAGATGGATTTTTCCTTAGTCATCTCAGCTCGGAGGCTAAAACCCTACTTCCAAACACAATCTATCCGCGCGGTGACTGACCATCCAATCTACAACATCTTTGAAGGGGTGGAGCATTCAGAAAGGTTGGTGAAGTGGTCGGTGGAGCTAAGTGAATTCAATATATCATTTATTCTCCGCCTCTCGATCAAGGCTCAAGCGATGATCGACTTCCTGGCTGATTATGCGATCGAGGTGGCGAAGGCGGAGCTCACTTGCCCAGTTCCTTGAAAGGTGATGGTAAATGGCGTCTCGGGCTTAGGGGGTGATCCAGGAGAGCCCCAGGTAACAAAGATTGAGCAGACGGTGGTCTTTAACTTCCCCATTACCAACAACCAGGCGGAGTATGAGGCAGTAATAGCGGGGCTTCGTCTAGCAAGGGAGTTGGGGGTGAATAATGTGGAAGTGCTCACGGATTCCATGGTGGTGGCCTCTCCGATCAATGGGGATTTTGAGGCTAGGGAGCCTACTCTCCAATTGTACCTAGCCAAGGTAAAGGGAGTTATCATCATGTTCCAAACATTCTCCATCAGGCATGTGCTGTGGGAAGAAAACAAGCAGGTAGATCAATTGGCCAAGCATGGACCCCGGGTGGGGGGAACCATCACCGACCTTTTTCGCACCTCTATCAAAGAAGAAGAGCCGATGGAGGTAGACCAGTGTCCTTCATGGATAAATCCCTTCGCCACCTTCTTATACACAAGTGAATTCCCAGAAGGCCTAGACAAGAAGCGTTTCAAGCACAAGTCGACATACTATCTTATGCACGACGGGAAGTTGTATCGAAAGACCCTCTCAGGACTCCTAGCTCATTGTGTGGCCGAGGGGGAGGTCCAGAGGATCTTGGAAGAAGTTCATGCCGGGGAATGCGGGAGTCACTCGAGAAGCAGGACCTTGGAAGGGAAGATAGTGAGGCAAGGGTACTTTTGGCCAACCCTGGGTCGGGATGACGCCAAGTTTGCGAAGAAGTGCCAGCTGTTCTCCCCTCTCCAACTGCTACCATCCCAAAGACTAAGGAGCATCACTGCACCCTGACCCTTCACCATTTGGGGAATGGACCTTATAGGACCCTTCCCTCAGGCTATTGGGCAGAGGAGGTTCCTATTGGTGATGATAGATTATTTCTCTAAGTGGTTGGAGGTGAAGACGCTTACCAAGGTGACCTCCCAGGTGGTTCAGAATTTTTTGTGGGGGAAGATCATCTGCCGGCACGGGTTGCCTCGGGCCATTGTCATAGACAATAGGTCGTAGTTCGCCAGCGCAGAGTTTATTAGTTTCCGTGGACAACTTGGAATTGATCTCAAGTTCGCATCAGTTCATCACCCCAGGAGCAACGGGCAGGTGGAGGCGGTGAATAAGATCATTATGAACCTACTGAAGAAGAAGGCGGAGAACTTAAGGGGAGCTTGGTGGAGCAGCTCCCTTCGGTACTATGGGCCCTTAAAACTACTCCCAACACAGCCACTGGGGAGACCCCATTCAAGCTCTCCCACGGCTATGAGGCTGTGCTCCCCATAGAATTCGAGGTCCGGACACCTCGGGTAGTCGATGCAGAAGAAGGAAGAGAGGAATGGATAGCCAAGAATGAGGACGAGCTACGACTCTCCTTGGATCTAGCAGAGGAACTTCGAGATGTGGCCGTTGTTAGGCAGGAAGAAATTAAGCGGCGGATGACCAAATATTTTGACAAGCATGTCATATTCAAATAGTTCGCGAAAGGGGAATTGGTCCTCAAGAAGATAGATGCCGTAGGAAGATCAACAGCCGTGGGGAAGCTCAAATCAAATTGGGAAGGTCCATACATTGTCAAAGAGGTATTGAGGTCAGTGGGGTATCGCCTCCAGAATATGGAGGGTGAGGCCCTCAGTCACACCTAGAGTAGTGATGACTTGAAGCGCTTCTATCCATGAGCAAAGTGTAACATCCTCTTTTGTAAATATGAGATATCACAACTTTTTTAGATCTTTTTGCAAATTTGTGTAGCAGGTGATGTCCATAAAGTAGATCCCGAGAAGATCCCGCTGCCGGGCTCTCACTAGTTGGTAGAGCTAGATGTCACTCAAGAGAGTCTTCCCCAGACCCCGAGAAGATCCCGCTGCCAGGCTCTCACTAGCTGGCAGGGCTGGATGTCACTCGAGAGAGTCTGCCCAAGACTCCAAGAAGATCCCGCTACCAAGCTCTCACTAGCTAGCAGGGCTGGATATCACCCGAAAGAGTCTCCCCAGACCCCGAGAAGATCCCACTGCCAGGCTCTCACTAGCTGGGATGGATGGATGTCACTCGAGAGAGTCTACCCCAAACCCTGAGAAGATCCCTCTATCAAGCTCTCACTAGCTGGCAGGGCTTGATTTCACTCAAGAGAGTCTGCCCTAGACCCTGAGAAGATCCTGATGCAAGGCTCTCACTAGCTGGCAGGGCTGGATGTCACTCGAGAGAGTCTCCCCAGTCCCCGAGAAGATCCCGCTGTTAGGCTCTCACTAGCTGGCAGATCTAGATGTCTCTCAGGAGAGTCTGTCCAGACCCCAAGAAGATCCCGCTGCCATGCTCTCACTAGCTAGCAGGGCTAAATGTCACTCGAGAGAGTCTGCCCCAGATCCCGAGAAGATCCCGCTGCCAGGCTCTCACTAGCTGGCAAGGCTGGATATCACTCAAGAGAGTCTCCCCAGACCCCGAGAAGATCCTGCTTCTAGGCTCTCACTAGATGGCAGGGCTGGATGTCACTCAGGAGATTCTGCCCCAGACCCTGATAAGATCCCGCTGTCAGGCTCTCACTAGCTGGCAGGGTTGAATGTCACTCAAGAGAGTCTGACCCAAACCCAGAGAAAGTCCCACTGCCAGGCTCTCACTAGCTGGCAGGGCTGGATGTCACTCGATGGAGTCTTCCCCCCTCAACATAGCCCTCTCGGCAAAGATGGATCTCGCATAGCCCTCCTGGCAAGCTGGGTCTAGCCCCTCTTGGCGAACCAGGTCCCCTCCTGGCGAGCTAGGTCTCTCCACTTCCAATCCATAAATATCCCGTCCAAGCAGAGCGACCCAGGTTGCGATGATCAATTGCATGAGGCGCTCGCAAGCCTCCAGGTCACGCCAGATGGGTCTCGGTTCGCGTAAGTCAAGCACCTAGGGGGTGGCCCGAGAGATGCCTATACCTAAGTCTCAAAAGCAGCGCGGGGAAGCTCCTTGAGTAAAGGCGGCGGATCGCCGCTCGCGGACCAGTTACCCAAGGTCTGATCAAGTTTCTAAACTAAGTCCCTAGGAATCGCGTGATCTCACTAGAAAGGCGTGGGTTTGTAGGCGGAGAGCAGGAAGGCTGAGTAGGGTTGGGAGTATGTAAAAGAGGAAAAACTTCCAAAAGCAATGAGTTCTTGAAAAAAGGGCATGTATTATTATTCGCAAAAAGTTACAAGGATGAGGCTCAGCCCACATTTACATTATAAAAAGGAAACAGAAAATACATGGACTGCAAAAAGAAAGAAAGAAGTGCGGTGCGGGGGTTCAGCGGGACGAGCTCTAGAGCATCGAGCTCTCCTAAAGGGGTTGGTAGGACTCGTTGCCCGACTTTAGTACCAAAAGGAACAGCTCCGGTACCACATTGCTCGCCTCGAGCCCCGCGCCTTCGCTCATCACTAGGCCGACCCGCTGCATGGTCTGGAGAGTGTACGTCGCGGCCTTGGCAGTGTTCTTTTGCATCATCTCTTCCAGATCGTAGTCGAAGTAGTGGGAGAGCTGACTGCTTCTACTGGAGGGCGGTGGTGGAGCGGCATTTTACATCTCTAGCACCCGCGCCTGCATCGCCTCGTTCTCCTTCTGGTTTGTGGCGATTTGAAGGCCGAGGCACTGGGCCGTCGCCACATCCTGCAAAAAGAAACATGAGTTAGGGGAGTCAATCTAAAGAAGGGCATTTTGTTCGAGTTTCGGGACTTACCACCCCCCCTCCCCAAGTATCCAGCGAGAAAAGCATCGGCCTCATCTGCCCGCTTCCTTTGCTGCTTCGCCTCCCCTGGCGCGAGGCGGCGGGCCTCATCCTTGTCGTTGGCGAGCTTCTAGAGCGAGGCGGAGTTCTGCTCCATCTGCATGCACCGGCGTCACGCCATATGGGCCAGCTCTAGTCCGTGTAGCTGAGCCCGCGCTCTATCATGAACGAGTGCCCATGTGGACTCTTTGTCGTAGACCGCGGCGTCCTCCGCACGTACAGGCCAAAAGAGAAGGTGTAGGCCTCCCCGCTGTTGATGTCCTGCTCCAGCCAGCTCGGTAGCAAGGTAGAGATCGACGCTCGGTTCTCCCCTTGGTCCCATTGAAGTAGGGGTTTGCAGAGCTCATCAAAGTGCTGCTCTCCATAGCCGAAGTTGCGTGCGCCCTCAGCACGGGCCTATCGGCAGGCGCCTGCTCTCGTGCCCCTGGAGGTTCCGGCCATCTCGCTAGCAGGACCGCCGGTCGAAGCGCCAGGAGTGACGGCCTTGTCGGGGCCTTGCCTTTTTCCCGAGATGCATGAGGAGCGACGCACGCGGTCTTCTGCATCTTAGATGGCGGTAGCGGAGGAGGCTGATCGCGGGTGACCTGCATCTGGGGAGCGAGGGCCTGAATCTCGTGATGCGCGGAAGCCACTGCCTCAGCATGGGCGAGCTCGCCGTGGGTGACTCGCGCACTCTCGTAAGGAGGGTGCAAGGGAATGTCTCGATCACCTGCAGTAAGAGGGTTAGAGCTGCAAAGAGAAAAAGTTAAGTAAATAGGATCAAGCGCGAGTGGCTTACCTCCCCTGGGCAGGATGGGGGCGAGAGAATCGACGTTCTTATGAAGGAACGCGACCTCGAAGTTCTTCCCCTGGAAGAACCCGCAGAGCTCGACTTCATGGTCCCCCAGGCTGGGGGGCGGTAGATCGCCTCGCTGAGTTGGACCAGCGAGAATGGTACATTGCCAAAGTTGCCCTTCACAAAGACAAATTTTCGGAGCCAGTGGTGGCTCTTGTTTACTGTCTCCTGCGCCTTAAGGTGGTTGCTGAAGAAGTACGCGGTGCCATCCTTATTCGCCCGGAAGGAGAACAGCTTGCGGAAGACCGTGAGGATGAACTTGATCCGCTCTTCCCACAGGAAGCAGGAGAACCCGACCACGACCTCCACCGAGTTGGGGGTCAGTTACCCTAGGAAGACCCGAAGTACTTCAATATTTGCCAGACCTCGGGCCATCGGGGAAGCCGAAGGCCCGCATCGAAATGCGCTATAGGGATGGCGAGCTCCCCGTCAGAAAGGTCATTTATCTTTTCCTCCTCTCCGGGACGCCTCGCCTCGAACCAAGGCGGGATGAAGTCGCCGACCACCGTGAGGAACTCACCCTCGATGAGGGTGGCAGAGAAGATGGGGTAGTCGGAGAATGTCCAAGCGCACTTGCCCCTTCCCTCAGCATCGCCACCGCTGCCTCCCATCTCGCGATCTGATAAGTGAGTGGGACGCCAAAGTTCTCGCAAGAAAAGGCAGGCTGAGAATCACAAGAGTGGATAAGACACATATGGTTTTAAATATGATAGGTGGGAATAAGGGTCGTGGCCTATTTATACAAGGAAAAAGGCGGGAAAACGTCCCGTCGGCTGGAAGGTGTGCGGATAGCAAAAATGCACCCTGACGCTTCGAATTCCGAGCCTGCCACTAATTCCTGCCTACTCATCGTGCCCCCTTTGGAGCTTATACGGAAGCGAGCACGGTTGGCTCGCGTCCGCCCAAGTGGCGAGCGATCCATGTTGGCTCGCGTCCGCTAGAGTTGTGAGCGAACTACGCTGACTCGCGCTCATCAGAAAGGCGAGCAAGCCGGTAAGCTCGCACCCACCTAAGTAAATTGAAACAGAAGCTGCAGAGATCACATGAAACAAGCATGTGCCCTTCAACGGGCAAGCAGTGCCAAATGTTTACAAACAATAATGCCCAGTACTCTAGGAAGAGAAATAAGTTCATGGTTATAATGCACGAGCTGATCTAGGGATAGGTGCGACCCAGGCCTGCGGGCTGACGAAGAAGAAGGGGTGGGTGGTTCAGTATTGAATCCACTTCCACCTATCCCTCCCTCGCACCCCGGAACGAGATGGCAAGCGAGGGTAGAAGTACCCGCGGACCGCCAGCAGTTCCCGCTGGGCTTGGTTGACCTGTTCTGTGGCATGTCAGAGTCGCTCCTCCACTTGCGTAATGTGTGCTCCCGTGGAAGTAATCCCGTCTCCATCCTCTGGGCGCCTCATGCCCTCAAGGATTGCGAACCGCTCCTCCGCCTCAGCCTTGTCCTCGTCCACCGTATCTGTAACACCCCTACCCGTTACGTGCAATATAGTAGAAGGTCCGGTCGGGGCCCTACACCATGTCTTACAAACAGGCGGAGACGTTACTAAGTAATACCAAATACGCATCCTATCACAGAGCATGCTAGCGGAAGATTAAAGGGTTGCAAGAATGAACTCAAACAGTAACACAGAAGTCCACAGCTAAACCAAACATGTCATAGTATAAAACCACAAGTACGGCCTTATGACCTATTACAAGTGTTACTCTTTATACAAGAAGGTATCTTCCATACATCGGCACGCAGGCCGGCCACACATGAGTTCTTACACAAGGTACAAAAATAGCCTTCGAGGGCTAGCACTCAGCAGCAGCAGCTTAGAGACTTCCACCCTCATCCCTGCTTGGCCCTTCTTGACCTGTACGCCAAAGATCCACCAAGCAGTGGCAAACAAAGCAACGGTCAGCATTTGGCTGACCATTTATAATGACCCTGTCCCTGGCACGGGACAGCGGAATTCCTTCCCTGCATAGCACTTATATACAATCAAAAGGGTATACTTTAGCACATCACACTTGTACGCCCGTACAAGTCATCATCCATTCACAAACGTCGGCACGACGGCCCGACGTTCCGTGCTCTCAGGGCATATTATCGGTGTACCGGAAAACCAGGGTCCCACCACCGTTCAGAGGTCCCAGACATGACGGCAATTTGTGAGACTTCCAATCCTCCATGGCTCAAATAGCCGGAGCGATTCTCATTCTGTGATCCTAACAGGGCCTTAAGCACCCCACGGTTAGACAACCAGAATGCGGGTACAGATCAGCCTTTCCCGTAGCTCACATACGTCAGACGTCGATCAGGACTGACACGGGTACAACTTCACTTTGCCCGTTCGCCACACAGGCTTTTCCACAGTTGCAGCCCCACCGGCTCAACAAGTAGCATTCACAACTACAAGGGTTGAGATCACACATCATCAACCCCAAAGTAGCACTCACAGCTACATGGACTGAGATCACACAGCATCAACCCATCCACATACTATCCTACTGCACCAAGCTGCAGGTGTCCACCAAGAACATCACACGCATCACAATAATACAGAGTCTTGCTCTGATATGCATACAATCATCACCAATCCGGACTAACCTATCCAGATGGCTTCACACAGCATGCCTACCCATACTTCTCGCTTCCGGGACTACAATTGTCCCATCGGACTTTGACCATCCCGATTGTTTTGTTCCTCAATTGTTTCTCGGCGGCATCTTCAATCCCGATCTGCAACTATCACTTGCGACGGCTCTTTTATTGCTCTCCGCAGCACCGATACATGAAACACATCATGTAAACTACTTAACTCAGGCGGTAGCAATAACCGATAGGCTGCCTCACTGATGCATTCAATCACCTCAAAAGGTCCTAGATACCTCGGGCTCAACCTTTTCAGACGCCGTATCCTGGACACACCTTTAAAAGGTTTGATTTTTAAATATGCCCAATCACCCACCGCAAACTTTACGTCTCGGTGCTTGGCATTATAATATTTGGCCTGCCTATCTTGCGCAATTAACAACCTTTCACGAATTGTACGCACCGTGTCATGCATATCAGTCACATCTTGCCGCTTGTAAAGCTTCGTTTCACCCGTCTCCGCCCAAGATAACGGTGTGCGACACTTCCTGCCGTACAAAGCTTTGAAAGGGGCCATCTGAATACTGGCCTGGTAACTGTTGTTATAGGTAAATTCAATCATGAACAAATGATCTTCCCAACGACTTCCAAAATCTAGCGTACACATCCGGAGCATATCTTCCAACGTCCTGTTGGTTCTTTCAGTTTGCCCGTCCGTCTGGAGATGAAAGGCCGTACTGAAATGCAACTTTGTGCCCAACAGCTGATGAGTTAGCCTCCAATCTCCTGATGTGAAGCGTCCATCTCGATCGCTAACAATGCTACGGGGAATTCCGTGCAATCGTACGATCGAATCTACGTACATTTTAGCCAATTTGTCGACTGGATCATCTCTTCGATTTGGAATGAAATGAGCAACTTTTGTTAATCGATCCACAATCACCCAAATCGTATCATTACCCCGCTGAGATCTCGGCAATCCATGCACAAAGTCCATGGAAATATCATCAAATTTCCACACTGGGACCGGTAGTGACTTCAGGAATCCTCCTGGCCTTTGGCATTCCGCTTTCACCAGAGCACATGTATGACACTTAGCAACATAACGTGCTATATCTTTCTTCATACCCGGCCATCAGAAGTTCTTTTTCAGATCCTTATACATTTTTGAACTTCCAGGATGAATCGAATACCTTGAAAAATGGGCTTCGTACATGATTTCTTCACGAAGATTTCTCTGACAAGGAACACATACTCGATCGTCTTTTCTCCAAAGTCCATTGTCAAAAGAAAACTGAGAGCTCTTATCTTCCGCTGCATAACACTGCAAACTATCATCCAATTCCGTCGCTTGGCGGACCCTATCCATTAGGTCATACTGTACCTCTGTCAAATTCAAACACATGGTCGCAACATTGTTATTCTCCACACAAGTAATATCTATCCGTTCTAGCTCGTGGATCAACCGTTCATCATGGTATGACAACCAATTCGCCCTTGCCGGAGTCCTACGACTCAGGGCATCTGCGACTACATTCCCTTTACCAGGGGTGTAATGAATTTGGAAGGTATAATCACCAAGAAATTCCATCCACCTTCTCCGTCGCATATTTAAGTCTTTTTGATCTAAGAGATATTTCAGACTCTTGTGGTCTGTATAGATATCCACCTTTACACCATATAAATAATGACGCCACAACTTAAGTGCAAAGATGACTGCGGCCAATTCGAAATCATGGACTGGATAGTTCCGCTCATGGGCTTTCAATTGGCGCGAACCATATGCTATCACCTTACCACGCTGAAGGAGAACGCAGCCTAAGCCGCTACCCGATGCATCACTGTACACCTCAAAATCATCTATGCCACAAGGTGTTGTCAAAATTGGGGCCGTAGTCAACCAACTCTTTAACGCTTCAAAAGCTCGTGCACACTCGGGCGACCAAACGAACCTTTGTTCTTTCCGCGTTAGGGTAGTGAGAGGCAATGCTATTCTTGAGAAATTTTCCACAAAATGCCTGTAGTAGCCCGCAAGTCCAAGGAAACTCCTGACTTCGGCTACCGACAAAGGAACAGGCCACTCCTGCACAACAACAATTTTGGCAGGATCCACTGCAATGCCTTCACCACTAACTACATGGCCCAGAAAAGCCACGGATGACAACTAGAAATCACACTTAGCAAACTTGGCATAGAGTTTCTTTTCCCTCAGGGTTTGCAATACCATCTTCAAATGATTTGCATGCTCTTCTCTGGATCGGGAATACACCAGGATATCGTCAATAAAGACGATCACAAAGAGATCCAAATATTGCTTAAACGTTCGGTGCATTAAATCCATAAACACCGAAGGTGCATTAGACAATCCAAAGGGCATCACCGTGAACTCATAATGCCTGTAGCGTGTGCTAAACGCTGTTTTGGGTATGTCACTTTCCCGAACCCTCAGCTGATAATAACCTGATTTCAAATCCAGCTTAAAATACACCGAAGAGCCCACTAGCTGATCAAACAAATCATCGATCCGTGGGATCAGATACTTGTTCTTCTCTGTCAGCTTGTTCAGTTCTCGATAATCGCTGCATAGACGCAAGCTGCCGTCCTTATTTTTCACAAAGAGAACCGGCGCACACCAAGGTGACTGACTTGGCCTTATAAAACCTTGATCTAGCAATTCTTGCAACTGAACCTTCAGCTCCGCCATTTCTTTTGGCGCTACACGATAGGGGGAACGGGCCACAGGTTTTGCACCCGGTACCAGTTCTATCGTGAAGTCAATTTCTCTTTGGGGTGGTAACCTCGTGTAACACCCCTATCCGTCGCATAACATATAGCAGTAGGTCCGGCCGGGGCCCGACGCCATATACTACGGACAGACCGGTTGGTTATGCGTTGAAACCATTCAACCAATCATGTCGTCCTACACAACACCTAGCGGAAGCAATTTATTAGGTTGCAAAAGAAATAAGAACCCAGCCACAACAGCATGAATGTCCACTACAAACTCAGGAATGTAAACATACACCAAAAGGGAAATAGCCTTAAGGCCTTACACTGTTCACTTAACAAAAGAAGTGTTTTCCAAACTTCGGCACGCAGGCCGGCCATACATGAAAAACGGGAAAGAAACATAAGCAATTAGACCTTCGAGGGCCGGCACAGCAACTGTAACATCCCATTTTTCAATTAGACCCCCCCTTAGGAGTGACTTGAACATTCCTAGGTCATACCAAGTCCTAGGTTGAACCTAGGAGGTCAAGTGACCCAACTAGTTAGTTGAGACTCACTTGGGCTGCAAATAGTAAAATCTTAAAACCCTGATTTTGGTGGCCTAGTGGGTTCAATCTGACTCCAAGGCATTCCTAGACCTAATATGAGATCAATGAGTCACCAAGGATCCATTGGGTGCAAACCTAATGGCTAAGTTGACCCAAGTCAACTTAAGCCCTAGTTAGGCCAAAGTAACTCTGCCCTGAATCAACTCATCCTCTTTATCCCAAGTCTACCCTACCTAACCATACCTAGGCCTTAGGGGAGGTCAATGGGTCCCTAGGGGTCTATTGATGTTGACTCGGAAGGTCAAATTGACCAAGTCAACCCTAAACCCAAATCAAGTCAAACCTAGCTCAATTGGGTTAACTCAAGCTCAAGCCGCCTCATGTAGACTCATAGGGTTTTATTAGGAGTTATTATGGCTGCCTATAGCCTAAACCCTAGGCTAGCCAACATGTTGACTAGGAGAGAGAAAGAAGAGAGAAATAGGCTAAATATAGGAGAGAGAAAGTGTGAATTAAGGGTATTTTCATGATAGAATGGTGAGCCCCCCTCTCATATGGCATTTAAGGTTTTAATATTAATTTTATGGGATGGCTTTAGGCTTCTAGGGGAAGAAATTTCGTGAGGATGACTAGGAGAGAGAAAAAAAAAGTATTTGGTTATATAGAGGAGAGAGAAAAGGTGGTGGAGAGGTGAAGAGGTGTTTTGAAGAGGGAGGAGGCATGAGTTCGGCCAAAGAGGGGCCAACAGCCACCTAGAGGTTGACACCTCCTCCCCCCACCCTTTTCCCGGCCATCAAGAGGTGTTTCCACCCTCTCTCTCCTCTAACCACCCCCCACATGAAGAGGTGTTTGGCCTCTTGGAGAAAACCGCCCCTCTCCCCCTCTCCTCTTTATATACTCACTTAGGAGAGAGGGGAGACCATTTTCGAAATCAGAGAAGGAGGGGTGAACCCTTGCCGGAGCCACCAAGGAGAGAAACGCCACCACCACCGCCACCGCCGCCACCATGGCATCCCGCCGTTCAACTCGCATCCAAGCCCGAAATCAGGTCCTCCCTCACCTCTTCTCTCATGTTTAGATCCTAGGATTGTTTAGGAGTTGAGTTCATGCTCAAACGAACCGGAGCAAGTTTTAAAAATTCTGAAATTTTCCATTTTTATGGAGCTTTTGAAGCTCTCGGGTAGGGCGGTGCCGCCACCTCCGGCCGCCCTAGCCGCCGGCAAGGTTAGCCCCCACCACCGGGAACATGTAGGAGTTGTTTCCCGGTGGTGGCGCCGCCCATGGTGGCCGGGAAAAGGCCCGTGATAACCACTTCTCACGGTTCTGGTTCAGGCCATTTGGAGAAGACGAAGTACAGCTGCCGTCCGATCGCTTTAAGATTCGTGCAGGATCAAAATAAATACTTATAAACCCATATTTTTTCGGATTTTCTGTATTTAATAAAATAGTTTCACTGTAAATTAAATTTAGGCCCCTTATGGGCACCACATGAAAAAGAGTACAACATGAAAGTTGTAGGTCTTTTGAATACCTACAATTTGATATGTAGTGGTGAAAATTTGGATGAGGGGACTGCCCTGTAGAGCCTTTTTAGTAAGGGTATGTCCTACAACTAGGGTAGTTTTCTTATAAAAATTATTTAGGCCCTTTAGGGGCTTGTCCATCAAATTTGATCAACATGAATGTTGTAGGATTTTTAATTATCTACAGTTTGATATGTTATGGAAAATTTTAGGACAAGTATTCTGACCTGTAAAGTCATTTTTCTAGGGTAGGTCCTACAAATAGGGCAAATCTTTGAAAAATTCCCCACACCTAATCCTTGGTCCAAATGCTTTGAAATTTGGACAGGGACTTAATATCACTTAGACCTAACTCCTGTAAAAATTGGAGACCATTTGGGATAGTGTAACTCAGGGTTCTGCCCTAAACCTAGAAAAGCTAGGGTAATGTAGTTGAAGGGTCAAATGACCTCCAAACCCTCCCAAATTTTGGTGAGGTGTCCCTGGTATAGGTAGCTAGGTATGGTTCACATTTCAACTCATTTGGTTGAGTTTTGATTAGGAATCCTCTAACCCTAGTTTTGACCTAGTAGAAGGAAGCTTAGTGAGAAGGTTCTTTGCACTCTGGTATGATCATCTCACCTCAATAGAGGTTGAGATTTTTACCACTGGTTTATTTTGGTCCTAAGATTACCCTTAGGGAATATGGGATGATTTATGGTAAGTTTACCCTAGGGCCCAGGTTCAAACCCTAAATGTGGACTTTGGGGGTTTGTGAAGGACATAGGGGAAAATACCCTTGTATGGCCTTGCGATTTGGTGGAGAGGTTGTTAATGAGTTTGTAACTCTCTGGTTGTAATGTTAGATAATTTTGATGTAGGTAGCTACCTCAAAACTTAAACCCTATTTTTAGGGTAGAAGGTATTTTAGGTCAAAACAGTATCTTAAATGCACTCAAAAGCTATGAAACTTGGGTAGAGTGTTTCTAGGATAGTTAGGACCCTTGGCTGATTTTACTAGAATTTTTGGATTATTGTTTTTAGTACTTCATTCATGAATATGTGTATAGCCCTATTTGATGTTTTATTTATTAAAGATTTTTAATTCAAATAAGGCCCCTTTGAAACTCTGGAATTAAATGTTTTTGGCCATTAGGAATGCCCATGAATTTTAGTTCAATTTTATATTGATTAAATAGAATAGTTTCTTCACAAGTATTATTAAAGGGCTCTATGTTTTAAAAATATTTTATGCCATAAATAGTCTCTGGAAAATTATGAAAGTTGGTAAATAGTGTTTTTAAATCATTATGAATCAGTGGGATTTTCCTCTGAATTTTTGGAATTATGGATTTAGTACTTGATTCACAAGCATGCTAGATTAGGATTTTAGAAAATGATTTATTATAAATTAATTTCCAGCAGGAAAATTATGAAACTTTTATAGTACTGTTTTCATGGTATTTCTAATATCCTGTAATTAATCCAATTTATTTGGAAGAGAATTTGATGTAGTTTATTCATTAGACATGAAGGAAATGGATTATTGCAAAAATATGTTTAGGCCCCTTAGACCTTAGTGAAAATTGCCAAACCTTGGATATATCATTTTTAGACATATTAGTATTTGTCTTAAATTTATTATGATTTATACATGACTGAAAAGTATACTCCTTGTTCAAATTTGGAAGACCTTGGATTTTAGTAAAATTAATTAATTAATAGATTAATTGAGAAAATTGTTATAACCGGGAATTGATTCAATTATGTCGTGCTAGGCCCCCAGTAAATAACTTAGGCTGTTCGGATGAAAACACAAAGGACATCCTATCATAGACATTACTTAGTATAAGATGGTCTGTAGATAGTAATTTTGGGAAATGAGTAACAAGATAAGGTTTGGGTTAGCGTAAGGACAGCTTGTGTTGGTTGGATTTAAGGAAATAGGATGGACCACTATAGGAGGTTTCAAGAGTGGTGAGGAATGAGTTGATGCGCTCTAGAAGGTGCGCGGGACCGACGAAAGATCGCCGTCCCCGTAAGAGTGAAGAGTCAAATCCACCCTAGGTTTAGTTTGATGCAATTTATAGAGGGAACGGGTAAGGGAAAAACAACCAATAACAATAAGTGCCTTGCGAAAGGGAACTTCGGGCCGTAATGCCGCCGTCTTGGTTCCTAGTGCCCTTTGAGAGCCCTTCACGGGGTATGCCGGGGGCAGTCCTGGGCTAACGTAAATCTTAAAACAAACGAAAGAGTAATTAGCCTAATAGGGATTCACATTGCACACACTCATTAGTTAGGGTTGGTAATGGTTAAGTCGTCCCGAGGTGTTCAAGGGGCGCCATCCCACGGTGTTCAAGGGATGAGGTCTGGAGATGAGCCGGACGGTTTAGTCCGGGGAGCTTAGTCTCGGTTATGGTTAATACGGACGGTTTAGTCCGGGAGTTTGACACTTTAAATTGTTATATATTAAACTGCTGCATGTGCATAAAAATAGGAAAGATTAAGGTGGTGGGTTCTCGATATCGGGGAGTTCGATTGCACCGACACCGATATCGTTGACTCGGCAAGGTGACTAGCACTTAGCCAAGGTTAAGTCCGGCGGACCAGTCGGCAAGAGTACGCAGGAGTCCGCCTCATGCACCAGGCGTTGAGGGCGTACGATAGGTCAGACCAGTGGTGCTTTTACTTGTAACACCCCTATCCGTTGCATAGCATATAACAGTAGGTCCGGCCGGGGCCCGACGCCATATACTACGGACAGACCGGTTGGTTACGCGTTGAAACCATACAACCAATCAGAGCGTCCTACACAACACCTAGCGGAAGCAAATTTAATTAAGTTGCACAAAGATAAGAACCCTGCCACAAAGCATGAATGTCCACTACACCCCAGGAATGAGTACATACACAAAAGAGTTCACGGCCTTAAGGCCTTACAAAAGTATTCGCTTAACAAGATAGCGTCTTTCATACATCGGCGCGCAGGCCGGCCATACATGAATATGAAAAAGCTTATAACTAAGCCTTCGAGGGCTGGCGCTGCAACTTGGGCTTTAGCCCGCTATTTGCTGCTTGGCTCCGCAGCAGCACCTGTAGAAAACAACCCACCCAAGAGGTGGCAATACAAAAGGGCAACGGTCAGCAAAGCTGACCAAATTATAACGACCCCGTCCCATTTCTCGGGACGGCGGTGCTCCTTCCCTGCATATAAAACTACCATAGCAATTCTATAAAGTATTCTATTCGCCACAAGTGTCGGCACGCACGGCCGCACACTCCGTGCTCTCAGGGCACTAATCGGTGAACCCGGTCCGGACCCAGCCCGACACCGCGATTCCACCACCATCCCTTGGATGGCAACACTCGTGAGCATTTAGCCCTTTCAGCCGAAGCCTAGGCCCATTTCCAGCCTCCCGGGAAGTCCCATGTACTTTAGGTCGCTTCTACCGAGACCACTTGGAATGGGTAGAGTTCCACCCGCCCGTTGCTCACTTCACCACGACCATTTAGCCATCGGTGCGGGCCAAGTTTCTCCTCATTCCCACAATCGATCAAAACACGCACATAACCCCGTTATGTACCGATTTGCCCTCCAAGGCAACATCGTGGCGGCAATGCGATTCCGCCCAAGCTTTCCGGGTGCGCCTCGAGGTTAACCCCCAAGGATCCCTGTATGCAATCTACCGCGTAGAAATTTCGGAAAACTGAAATCATCGGCGCGGAGTCTTCTCCGGCCATGCAATGCAAACATCACCGATCCGGGTTAAACTCGAATAGGCTTCACACACAATGCCTACGCCCGTACTTCGATTCCGGGCTCTAACAACGAGGACTTTACATATCTACCCGAAGGGATTCCGCGCCTCAACGCTCACTCGCGAGAGGGGGATTTTCCCCATGCATAGAAAGAAGGGCGACTACACATGCCCTATGAAGAGGATCGTTACCCTCGAAGATTTCCGCGGCGCCATGAAGTTGTAGACGGATGGAAAGCTTCGCCTCGCCCTTGCCTTCGAGGATCCAGACTCGGATCGCGAGTTGGTGCTCCGGTGCTCCGCCGGCGGCCGGAACTTTGCTCCTCCTCCTCTTGGCTCTCACCTCTCTCTAAGAGTTTAGAAAGAGAAAGGGTTGGGTTGGAATGAGGGAATTCAGCCCCAAACTCAACCCTAATACCCCCTAGGTTAACCCACAGCCGTTAGATCCAACATAAAAGATCCGGACGGCCCGGATTCAACCCAAAATATCAGTTACGCCGATCCACACGGGTACTGACACGCACGGCCGTGTGCCACGGGCCGTGTTACCTGGAGCTTCAGGAACGATCGTCGGGCTTCATGAACACGGCTTCGAACACGGCCGTGTTCGAGGCCATGTGCCCCACACACGGCTTGAGACACGGCCGTGTGTCTCAGGCCGTGTACTTCTCTGACTCGAGACTGCACAAAATCACAATAAACCACTGAACACGGGTAGGCACACGGCCGTGTGCCTGGCCGTGTGCCCCTGTTCAGACCTCCAAAAGTGCTGTTTGATCGCCCCGCGATCATCTCCGAGGTTGGGGTCTTACAACTCCCTCCCCCTTAAGAGAATTTCGTCCCGAAATTAAGAACAGAGACTACACAAAAGAATAAACATAACGAGTACCTGAGGGGAATAACTCGGGGTACTCCTCGCGCATTGTCTGCTCTCGCTCCCAAGAGAGCTCCTCGCGTCCGCAGTTATCCCAACGGACCTTCACCATACTGATTTCCTTGTTCCGAAGCCGCTTGATTTCGAAATCCTCAATAGATATGGGCTTGACTTTCGTTGTCAACCCTTCCTCAACCGGTACTTGGTCGGCCGCTAACACCTGCGAAGGCTCTTGCACTGCCTTCCGCAAAACCGAGATGTGGAATACATCGTGCAGAGCACTTAACTCTGCTGATAACCTCAACCTATAAGCTGCTTCTCCAATCCGCTCCAGAATCTCAAATGGCCCAAGATATCTCGGACTCAACTTTTTCAAGCGTCGAATCCGTGAGACACCCTTGAACGGCTTGATCTTCAAGTACACCCAATCGCCAACACTGAATTCCACGTTCCTATGCTTGGCATTATAATACTTGGCTTGCCTATCCTGGGCAATCCGCAACCGCTCCCGTATAGTATGCACTAAAGAAGTGGAATCTTCAATGTCTTGACGCTGATAAAGCTTGGACTCACCCGTTTCTAACCACGACAACAGCGTGCGACATTTTCTCCCGTAAAGAGCTTCGAACGGCGCCATCTGAATGCTTGCTTGATAACTATTGTTATAAGCAAATTCGACCAAGTATAGGTGATCCTCCCACCTCTTTCCGAAGTCCAACGTACACATGCGGAGCATGTCTTCCAAGGTTCTGTTGACTCTCTCGGTCTGGCCATCCGTCTGCGGATGAAACGCCGTGCTAAACTTCAGTTTGGAGCCCAACATTTGATGCACTAGCCTCCAGTCATTTGACGTGAAACGCCCATCGCGATCACTCACAATACTGCGGGGCACCCCGTGCAAGCGCACAATGCTATCCACATAGAGCTTTGCCAACTTCTCTACTGGATCATCCTTCCTCATTGGTAAGAAATGCGACACTTTCGTCAATCTGTCAACGATCACCCAAATGGCGTCGTTTCCCTTCTGCGATCTTGGCAATCCATGCACAAAATCCATGGATATGTCGTCGAATTTCCACTCCGGTATAGGCAAGGACTTCAGAAATCCGCCCGGCTTTTGGCACTCCGCCTTCACCAAGGCGCACGCTTGACATTTGGCCACATACAATGCCACATCTTTCTTAAGTCCCGGCCACCAAAACAACTTTTTAAGATCACGATACATCTTCGTGCTCCCTGGGTGGATTGAGTACTTGGTATGATGAGCCTCGTACATCAACTCCGCCCGGAGGTTGCCCCCACTTGGGACGCACAAACGATGATCCTTCCTTAATAACCCATCTTCTACCGAGAACTGGGAATTTGACCCATCCAGAGCGGCCTCCAAAAGCTCCTTCATGGAGTCATCCAACTCCAATGCCTGCCGAACCCGGTCAGCCAGGTCATACTGCACCTCTGTCCAGTTTAACATTGCCTTGGCGCTCGACTGCTTGTCAACGCAACAGATCTCAAGCTCCTCCAACTCCCGTACTAGCCGCTCATCATGCACCAACAACCAGTTTGCTTGGGCGGGAGCCCTGCGGCTCAGCGCATCCGCAACTGCGTTGCCCTTCCCGGGTACATAATGTATTTTGAAGGTGTAGTCTCCTAGGAACTCCATCCACCTCCTCTGCCTCATATTAAGGTCTTTCTGATCCAACAGGTATTTTAGGCTCTTGTGATCGGTGTATATGTCGACCCTTATGCCGTAAAGGTAGTGCCTCCACAACTTGAGTGCAAATATCACGGCCGCCAACTCCAAGTCGTGCACCGGATAATTCCTTTCATGCACCTTTAGCTGACGCGATCCATACGCTATCACGCTACCATGCTGCAATAACACGCAGCCCAAACCGCTACCCGAAGCGTCGCTATACACCTCAAAGCCCTCGGTCCCACTCGGCGAACTAAGCACTGGCGCCGTGGTCAACCGCCTCTTCAGCTCCTCAAAAGCTTGCACGCACTCTTGCGTCCACAAGAATTTCTGATCCTTCCTTGTCAACTTCGTGAGAGGTAACGCAACCCGCAAGAAGTTCTCTACGAAGCGCCTGTAATATCCGGCAAGCCCGAGAAAACTACGGACTTCCGCGACAGAAGATAACGCAGGCCACTCCCGTATCGCAACAATCTTCGCCGGATCCACCGCTATACCTTCCCCACTCACTATATGACCAAGGAACGCTACCGAGGGTAGCCAGAACTCGCACTTGGAGAACTTTGCGTAAAGCTCATTCCTCCTCAAAGTCTCCAACACCAAATGCAAATGCTTGAAGTGGTCTTCTTCGCACTGCGAGTATACCAAAATATCGTCAATAAAGACGATCACAAAGCGATCCAGGAAATCTCTGAACGTCCTGTTCATCAGATCCATAAACACCGACGGCGCATTCGTCAGTCCAAACGGCATGACCGTGAACTCGAAATGCCCGTACCTCGTACTGAACGCCGTCTTTGGGATATCACATTCCCTGATCCTCAGCTGATAGTACCCCGACTTCAAGTCCAACTTGGAGTATACAGACGATCCGACTAACTGATCAAAGAGATCATCAATCCTCGGGATCGGGTACTTGTTCTTCTCCGTCAACTTGTTCAATTCTCTGTAGTCGATGCACAGCCGCATACTACCGTCCTTCTTTTTAACGAAGAGGACCGGTGCGCTCCAAGGCGACGAACTTGGACGCACATAACCTTGCTCCATCAGTTCCTCCAGCTGAACCTTCAACTCCGCCATCTCCTTTGGCGCCAACCTATAAGGAGCACGTGACACGGGTTTGGCACCCGGCACGAGCTCGATCGTAAAATCAATCTCTCGCTGCGGTGGGGCTCCAGGAAGGCTATCTGGAAACACATCTGGGTACTCGCATACCACGGGGATCTCATCCAAAGTGGACTTCGGCTTTGCGGCCTCCACTAATGCAAAGAATAGCTCTGTACCAGCACGAACCGCCTTCACCACCTGAAGAGCAGACATCAGTGTCTTGCTCGACCCCTTAAGCCCCTCGAAAGTAGTCTCCCGCCCTACACCCAGCTTGACCTCCTTACGGTCGCAATCGATCCAAGCCTTCTGCTCTGACAGCCAATCCATTCCAAAGATAACATCGAACTCTACTAACGGCAATAATGACGCTAGCAAGTCGAACTCTTGGCTCCCTATGTGAACCTTCACGGCGCACACTCTGTCCGCACGCATCGAGCACCCATTCGGTAGCAACACATCTAACTTGTCCTTCGCCATCGAAGAAGGGACTCCGATGCGCGATATAAACTGTTCGGACAAGAAAGAATGCGAAGCAGCAGTGTCGAACAGTGCCCGTGCCGGACTATCGCTAATCACCACAAAGCCTAAGCAAAAGACATTAGCTTAACAAGCAATAGGTAATAGTATTCTCAAGTCAACTTGCATAAATTAACTCATACCTGTCACCACATCCGCTTGCTTGATGGCCTCCTGCTGGCCCAAGTTGTAGACTCTAGGCTGAGTCGGAGCATAGTGGGACGCGGTCGACTCCACCGCTTTGCCCTTTTCCTCGTAGGTAGCTCCTTGTTTCCTTTCGGACTTTGAGCGTCCACTCCAGCAGTCACGGGCAAAGTGCCCCGGCTTTCCACACGTGAAGCAAGCGCCCGGGGTTCGATTGGTAGTTGCCCCCGAGGCACCTGTAGAAGAAGCTGGACCCGACGTCCTAGACTTCTTGGAGAATCTGCGGTAGCCCGACTTCGACGTAGTCGGCGCCTTGAACTCTGATCTCTTGCCACCAGATTCCCTCTCCTTCTTCGCTTGCACGTTTCTCATATCCTTCTCCAAGGACCGGGCCGAACTGACCAGGGTCATGAAACCCTGCGCCTTGGGCCCCGACAGCAGCAACCTCAAATCATCCCTTAGCCCTTCATAAAAGCGGCTCGTCTTGCGCTCCTCGTCTGCGAAGGTAGCGCCGGCATATCTCCCCAACCGAGTAAACTCGTGGAGGTATTCATCAACGGTGCTATCACCCTGCACCAACTTCTGGAATTCGCTCTCTAGCGCAATCCTGTGCGCCGAGGGGGAGGTATCGAGCCATAAATAGTCTCGCAAACTCCTCCATCGGGACTTCGGCCAATGGCCTTCCCCTCAACTGATGCAGCTCTAGGCCCTCCCACCACAGTCTTGCGTCCCCATCCAAAAGGAACGTCGCTATAGTGGTCTTCTGCCACTCTTCAGTTTCCGTCGCAGTCATCACCCTGTTGACCCTTGAGAGCCAATCCTCTGCTTGGGTCGGGGTTTCTGCCCCCGTGAATACCGGTGGGTGAAAGCCCATCACGTGCTTCAGTTGTCTTTCAGTTGCTCTCCTAGGCAACTCTGGCTCCAAAACTACTTGCTCAACCCTCCTTTGCTCTGCCGCCTGAAGCGGTACCTGTTCCACAGCAGGAGCAGGCTGCTGCACCTGCCTTGCAGGCTGCGCATTGATCATTGCCATGACCGCTTCTGCCACCAACCTAATGGTCTCAGCAGACAAAGGTGTTGCAGGCGCATCGCTTGGCGCACTGCTCGCCTCAGAACCTGGCCGTTCAGACGGCCCAGCACCACTTCTGGTCACCTAAAATCGTGCAAAACACCGATAAGCGACCAAAAATTACTGCAAACAGCAATTATAGGAACACGCAGGTTCCTCAAACATGTGTATTTTCATTCCTAAGTGGACATTCATGGGTTCTTTTTCATGTTATAACGATGACGCACGTGACCGTGCTCACCACTCCTTAAAAGAATTCGTCCACGAATTCATTTAAGCTTGACCGAAACCGGTAGTCTGATACCAATTTGTAACACCCCTATCCGTTGCATAGCATATAGCAGTAGGTCCGGCCGGGGCCCGACGCCATATACTACGGACAGACCGGTTGGTTACGCGTTGAAACCATACAACCAATCAGAGCGTCCTACACAACACCTAGCAGAAGCAAATTTAATTAAGTTGCACAAAGATAAGAACCCTGCCACAAAGCATGAATGTCCACTACACCCCAGGAATGAGTACATACACAAAAGAGTTCACGGCCTTAAGGCCTTACAAAAGTGTTCGCTTAACAAGATAGCGTCTTTCATACATCGGCGCACAGGCCGGCCATACATGAATATGAAAAAGCTTATAACTAAGCCTTCGAGGGCTGGCGCTGCAACTTGGGCTTTAGCCCGCTATTTGCCGCTTGGCTCCGCAGCAGCACCTGTAGAAAACAACCCACCCAAGAGGTGGCAATACAAAAGGGCAACGGTCAGCAAAGCTGACCAAATTATAACGACCCCATCCCATTTCTCGGGACGGCGGTGCTCCTTCCCTGCATATAAAACTACCATAGTAATTCTATAAAGTATTCTATTCGCCACAAGTGTCGGCACGCACGGCCGCACACTCCGTGCTCTCAGGGCACTAATCGGTGAACCCGGTCCGGACCCAGCCCGACACCGCGATTCCACCACCATCCCTCGGATGGCAACACTCGTGAGCATTTAGCCCTTTCAGCCGAAGCCTAGGCCCGTTTCCAGCCTCCCGGGAAGTCCCATGTACTTTAGGTCGCTTCTACCGAGACCACTTGGAATGGGTAGAGTTCCACCCGCCCGTTGCTCACTTCACCACGGCCATTTAGCCATCGGTGCGGGCCAAGTTTCTCCTCATTCCCACAATCGATCAAAACATGCACATAACCCCGTTATGTACCGATTTGCCCTCCAAGGCAACATCGTGGCGGCAATGCGATTCCGCCCAAGCTTTCCGGGTGCGCCTCGAGGTTAACCCCCAAGGATCCCTGTATGCAATCTACCGCGTAGAAATTTCGGAAAACTGAAATCATCGGCGCGGAGTCTTCTCCGGCCATGCAATGCAAACATCACCGATCCGGGTTAAACCCGAATAGGCTTCACACACAATGCCTACGCCCGTACTCCGATTCCGGGCTCTAACAACGGGGACTTTACATATCTACCCGAAGGGATTCCGCGCCTCAACGCTCACTCGCGAGAGGGGGATTTTCCCCATGCATAGAAAGAAGGGCGACTACACATGCCCTATGAAGAGGATCGTTACCCTCGAAGATTTCTGCGGCGCCATGAAGTTGTAGACGGATGGAAAGCTTCGCCTCGCCCTTGCCTTCGAGGATCCGGACTCGGATCGCGAGTCGGTGCTCCGGTGCTCCGCCGGCGGCCGGAACTTTGCTCCTCCTCCTCTTGGCTCTCACCTCTCTCTAAGAGTTTAGAAAGAGAAAGGGTTGGGTTGGAATGAGGGAATTCAGCCCCAAACTCAACCCTAATACCCCCTAGGTTAACCCACAGCCGTTAGATCCAACATAAAAGATCCGGACGGCCCGGATTCAACCCAAAATATCAGTTACGCCGATCCACACGGGTCCTGACACGGCCGTGTGCCACGGGCCGTGTTACCTGGAGCTTCAGGAACGATCGTCGGGTTTCATGAACACGGCTTCGAACACGGCCGTGTTCGAGGCCGTGTGCCCCACACACGGCTTGAGACATGGCCGTGTGTCTCAGGCCGTGTACTTCTCTAACTCGAGACTGCACAAAATCACAATAAACCACTGAACACGGGTAGGCATACGGCCGTGTGCCTGGCCGTGTGCCCCTGTTCAGACCTCCAAAAGTGTTGTTTGATCGCCCCGCGATCATCTCCGAGGTTGGGGTCTTACATTACTGGTTTTGAGGTGGGCGAGGCCCAACCCACCGCTTCCGTCTGCCACTACGGAGGTATCCTGGGAGGTAACGGCTCTGAAAAGGGGAACTAAAGGTTTGTGTACACAAAGTCGTGTGTGTGAGTTGCACTGCATGAACATCATAACCCACCATATAGCAGCATGCCATAATCATTCATAACAACCTTGACACCTAAAGTATAAGTGGAATGGGACGCTTATACTTTAGGACTTGCAAAACGACCCCTTGGTCTATAAGCTTGTGTGGGCAAGTTTATAAATTAAGGTTAATTTGATATATATATATACCTGCTGCGTGATAACCGATACCCCAACGTATAAGTGGAATGGGACATTTATACGATGGGAGCCTTGTAGAAGATCCCTTGGCTTATGTGTACTCACATAAGTGGAGGTTTAATTTCTTACTTACTTACCTTTCTGTTTTACCTATTACAACACTTATATTGCTCCCCTGCCATAACTTGCTAGTTAGTTTCACCGTCACCTGCTTTTGACTACTCTCCACTTTCATGTCCTCCCCTTTCTTCCTCTCCGCTCGGTGTCGTAGGGCATGGGGGAAGGGGTGGGGGATGATAGGACTTAGTCTTATAGACTAACGGTTTTCGGACCACATTATTTTAGGTGTACCATATGGAAGGGTCACAGGTTTTGCAGTTTCTGATGGAGTTGACCCCGCGACCGTGTTACCATTGTCACCAGCCGGGACATACACGGGTCAAATGCCCCTTGATGGGTGGGATCCCACCAGCTCAGCAGGCAGGAGGCCGAAGACGCAGACGCAGACGTGGATTGCGAGGCGGCGACTACAGGCCGAAAAGGAAGAAGCACCCAGAGATGCAGCACCAGTAGAGTATGGAGTCGGAGGAGATGGGCCAGTCTAGCTTGGGTGCTCTCGATTCAGTGACAGTTACAGCGACGCTTAGTTTTACATGTACTGGGCACAAGCCCCCCTTTTGTACTCTGATGTTATACTGTGGACGCTCCCTTCGTGGAGTTTTTATTTATATGTGATATTATATTGTGGACTGCAATTCTCTTTTTTGTTCTACTTGCTACTTGATTGTGATCGAAAAGGCCGGCAGAATCGGCGCGTTGTAGTGACGACCTTCCCGGGTGCGAAGGTGTCACCGCAAAGCGGTGGTTCTGGGCATAAGACCCCGAGTTTTGAATCGAAAAAAAGGGGGTCTTACAGCAACAAGGGCTTTAGCCTGCTATTTCCCGCTCTGCTCCGCAGCACCTGCAAGCAATAAACCACCGCTCGGTGGCAAACAATAGCAACGGTCAGCAATGCTGACCAAATTATAACGAAACCGCCCCCATATTCGGGGCGGCGATGCTCTTTCCCTACACTTTATTAGCATAGGCATTTTTATAAAGTATTTGCACTTCACCACAAGCGTAGGCTCGCACGGCCACACACCCCATGCACTCAGGGCACATTCTCGGCGAACCGGCCAACGTCACGTCAATTCAAGCCATAGACGTTCCCAATCTACCACCGCCTCTTGGACGGTCATCCATATGAGCATTTTGTCTTATTGGCCTTGGTCACGGCAATTTAAGCCATAGACCGCCGAAGACCCTCATCCATGCCAACGGTCCTACCGAACGACATAGACCGGGTACGGTTCCGCCTGACCCGTGCTCATACCGCAACGACAATTTAAGCCATATGCGCAGGCCAAGACTCACCGAGTCCCGTTTCCACCACAATAATCACATAACCCGGTTATGTTCACGTTGGCCCCCGACCACCGTGTTGGCAAAACCCGCTTTTGCCCAGTTTTCCGGGTGTACTTTGGAGTTAATCTCCAAGGCTCCCTGATGCAATCTACCACGTAGAAAACCCGAAAACACCCAAACATCCGGATTCTTGCCCGGTTCAAATGCAATGCAACATCACCGATCCGGCTCTACATGTCCGGATAGGCTTCACACACAATGCCTATGTCCGTTTACGCATACGGACTCTACACAAGGGGGACTTCACATATCTACCACAAGGAACGCTCCAACTCTTCGCTCACTCGCGAGAGAGGGCTTCCTATGCAAAGGAAAAGAGGGCTTCACATGCCCAAGGATGAGAAATCGTTACCCTTGCGTTCTTCCACGGCGTAATGAGAATCTATGCGGATGAAAAGCACCGCAATCTCCTTGCCTCCGCGGATCCGAAGACGGCTCGCGATTTGGAGCTCCGAATCTCCACCGGCCGCCGGAGTTGACCTCCTTCTTCCTCCTCCAAGCTCTCCCTTCTCTCTAGATTTTAGAGAGAGAGTACCCAAGTGAAATAAAGGTTTCAAAACCCTAATCCTGGCTAAAACCACCCAGGAGCAGCCCCCCACCGTCGGATCCAAAGCCAAGGAAACGAACGGCCAGGATTAGACCTCAAAATACAAAATCTGGGCCGAACACGGGTTCACACACGGCCGTGTGCCTGGCCGTGTAGCTCATTCGCCGTCTCGACCAAAATTGAAAACCAGCAACACGGCATGTGACACGGCCTCCGACACGCCCGTGTCACCTGCGACACGCCCGTGTCGGGACCCGTGTCACGCCCCCCGTGTGCAATCGGCCAACAATTCGTAGTCAGAGAGGTACACGGCTTGGTGACACGGCATCAGACACGCCCGTGTCAAACTAGACACGCCCGTGTTCGTGCCCGTGTCACTGCCCGTGTATCCCACCTCACAGCCCAGGAGTGACACGGCCTGGGACACGCCCGTGTCCTAGGCCGTGTTCCTCCACACGTACATCGTCGACCTGAATTGGTCGACTACACGGCCAGCTCGACGACCCGAGCTCGACACGCCCGACACGGCCTCCAACACGCCCGTATCGGGGCCCGTGTCACCTGCACCAAAACCTTGTCTTGGCCAAAATCGATCCCCATCGCTCCTACAACATTTTGGGGTGTTACAATTCTACCCCCCTTAAAGAATTTCGTCCACGAAATTAATAAAGGAAAAACATGTCTTAACGTAAAACAGTACCTGAGCGGAACAATTCCGGGTACTCCTCGAGCATAGTCTGCTCCCGATCCCAAGAGAGCTCCTTACGCCCGCAATTATCCCACCGGACCTTAACCATCCGGATCTCCTTGTTACGAAGCCTCTTGACCTCAACATCTTCAATACGAATGGTGAAAGTGAAGGGATAGATACAACTCTAGAGGGGGGGTGAATAGAGTAATCAAATTTTGCACAATACAAAACTTAACTATCTACCCAACTCCCTTGGAGTGAAGTGCGGAATGAAGAGATTATAGATATTGATTAACCTTAAAGCCTAACACAAGTGTTGTGTGCAAACACAAGCTAACTGTAATTACAGTTAAAGCCTGGAAAACCTAAGCAGCAACTAGCAACCTAGTTATATCTATTCACAGCCACAGTACAGGAATTAAACAGATGAATCCAGACGACACAAGGAAATTTATAGTGGTTCCCCAAACAACTTGGGTACGTCCACTCTTCTACCCACAAGGTAGGAATCCACTCAGGTTTTTGATCAGGTGCCCTGCCACCAACAGAATCTGCTTCAGGTAGATTCAGAAACCCTTTAGACTTTTGATCAGGTGTCTAAAAACCAAGCACATGTTTTTGATCAGGTGCCCTGCCACCAAGGGATACTTTTGAAGGGAGTAATAACCCTGTACAGGAGGGGGAAGAAGGTTAAGATGTCTTCTCTATTTTACAAAAGATTAGAGAAGCACAAAAAGCTTGCACTGAGCTAGAATGCTCTAAAGAATCAAGGCTCCCCCTGGCTCAAAGAGGTCCAGGTGAAGTCTTGCTTCAGTGCAGAAACTCTTCAGAAAATTCTGAAGGAAAGAGCTACAAGAAGAAAATAAATAACAAAAAGAAATCTCTTCAAGCAGCTATTCTTCTTCTTCTTCTTCTTCAAAGAAACTCTGAGTTGAACTTCCTGAAAGCAGGAGAACTCAGGTGAAGAAGAGATGAAGATCTTAACACTTCTCAGTTAGATGGAGTTTGCTGAGAGCAGGAAACTTGAGCTTGATGAAGGCTTGAGTGCTTTTGAATATGTATGTAACACTTCTGTTAACTAGCTTGAATCCTTCTGCAAAGGGTTCTTTTTATATCATCATCAAGCAACGGCTCTCTTCCATTTGAATTGATTTGTCTTCTTCTAAGCCTTGAGACCTGGGCTGTAAATATCAAGAAGACAGAAATATTTCTGCAGCAAAACATTCCATAAAAAGGAATAAATCTCTTTCTAGGAAGCTGCAGGCTTAAATCAAATAAACAGATAGACTAAATAAAGTCACATCAGAAACTATCTCTTTATAGCAAAAGAAGACTTTTCAGTCTAACGGCTATAAAGGGGCTGACAGCAGATAAAGTAATTTAAATAGACAGCTAATAAGACAAACAACTTTATCTTAAAAGATTTTAACTCAGGCAATAAGAATAGAGCAGATAATGCCTGGAAACTTTATCATACAGCTTAAAATATCGTGCCAGAAAATGTATTAAATAATTAAATATAATAAATAAATACAAAATCCAAAGGCAGACAGAAAACGTCGAACGACCTTTGAAGATCGTCGAACGACGCCAGGAGATCGTCGAACTACCGGGCAGATAGTCGAACGATCCAGATAGTCGAGCTATCAAACAGATAGTCGAGCTACCGCAGCAGATAGTCGAACTATCAGGACAGATAGTCGAACTACCAGATAGTCGATCTATCTAGGACAGATAGTCGAGCTATCAAGCGCACAGAGATAGTCGAGCTATCAAGCAGATAGTCGACCTACCTCAGAAAACAGATAGTCGATCTATCACAAGATAGTCGAACTATCAAAACAAACAGATAGTCGATCTATCAACATATAGTCGAACTACCAGCGCAGAACAGATAGTCGAACTATCAACAGATAGTCGAACTACCAGCGCAGAACAGATAGTCGAACTATCAACAGATAGTCGAACTACCAGCGCAGAACAGATAGTCGAACTATCAACAGATAGTCGAACTACCAGCGCAGAACAGATAGTCGAACTATCAACGGATAGTCGAACTATCAGCGCAGAACAGATAGTCGAACTATCAACAGATAGTCGAACTATCAGTGCAGACCAAGGCGTCGACCAACTGATAGACGATCGTCGATCAGTCGATAGACGATAGTCGAACGGCGTTCGACTATGGTCGAACGAAAAAACTACTTAACCAAATTCTCAATTTGGAAAAGCGAGGACTCTACAGCTAGACTCCTAACCATTGACCATAGATATTTCTTGGGTCAAGGAGCACAAAGGAGAGGACTGAACTCAAATCAAACTAGGGTACCAACAATCTCCCCCTATTTGAGTTAAGTCTCTCAAAAACTAAAACAGCTAGCAATAAAATAAACAAAATAATTTCAATAGATAGATAGCAATAAACTGGCAGATTATCAGATAAATAAATATAACTCAGCAGATTAATCAAACTATCAAGAATCTTTAGGGTCAGGTAATGGATCAGATGAACTAGAGACAAAAGAAATTTTTCTAAGCGGGTCATCTGACTCCTTCTTTGATATCTTCAGATCCTGAGCCCCAATGATCTTTAATTCTGTAGCTCTGGGGACAACAGCTTCAGGATATTTTTCCATGTATTTTGCTGGATCAAATATCTCAGGATTGACTTGGAATTTTTCAAATTCTTTCTTTCTATATGCTGACATAGTAGTGAAGCCAGTTGTATCTTTACCTTCGGCTCTTGCTTTTCTTATTTGGGCTGCTCCTACAAGCTCTTGAAAGCGAGCCATCCTAAAATTAGGATCGAGCTCAGGATTTGCATATACGGGCTCTGGAGAAGCAGCAGCTATTATATCTAGATAAGACATTAGAATAAACTTAGCAAAAGAGACTTGCTAGAAGGTTTTAAAACACTGTAAACTATTTACCTTTTGAAACACTCTTCTCAGATTGAACTGGAGAAGGAGGTGGGGAAAAGGTTGGTCTTTGGGCCACAACCTCCTTCATTGGTCTTTGAGATCCATAAGATGATTTGCTTTGTGAACTTTGATGACTTTGTCTTGGTTGGTGCTGAGCAGATGCAGATTTTTCATAGGCAGCAGATCGACTAGCAGGTAGATTCCCAGAGGCTCCTGCACCGGGAGGTGGAGGAGGACCTTTGGGAGTCCATCTGGAGACTGGACTGTCATACCTCTTAGTTCTCTTCCTTTCTTTTTGCTGATTCTTCGAAAACCTCATCCAATGCTGAAAATCTTTAGATTTGGGGTCAATGCCCTTCAAAATGTAATAGGGAATGTCATTGTCCTTATTTGGAGGAGGAGGAGGAGGAGCTTTTCTTTTCTTAGCAGCAGTTTTCTTTTTCCTTGAATTTTCAGACACATCTGAATCATCATCATCATCAGAATGGGATGATGGAGGGTTCTCATAGGGATCATAGGCTTCTGAGACAGCCTTTTCTTTAAGCTTTGAAACCGATTTCTCCCTTTCTTCTTCCATGGCATCCAAAGCCAGAAGGGAGTCTAAATCTAATCCAGGAGAGTCATCCCAGATGGATGACTTTTCACATTGCAACTCTTTCTCTTTCTCTTTTAGGGATTGAACTCTTAATTCCCAAGCAGCCCTTGCTTGAATTTCTTCCAAATTTAAAGCAGGAGAATCAACTTTGATTTCCTCTTGATTTTCATCCTCTTTATCATTTAAAAACACATCCAATTCTGGATCTATTTGAGTATCAGAATCACTTGGAGCAGCCTCAGAAACAACTGCTATTTTCTGGGCAGTTAAATCTTCTTTAATAAAATCTGTAGAATCAAGAACACAGATCTGCTAAATAAGCTTGAATCATACCTTCAAGGTATTCACCAGCAAGCAAATAAATTGACTCATCAATAAACCGGATTAGGGAATTACCTTCATATTTAACCATCTCCCAGCAGTCATTCAGATATTTAGTTATGATTCCTTCCAGGAATCTGGCAATCATAGGAGAGGTTATATCTTCTAAGCATACTTTCACAGCAATTTCTGATAGCAGGATACCATCTGATATTTCCTTCTCAGTCAAGACTGGAGCTAAAACTTTCTTAGCAGGAGCAATTTCTTCCTCAGCTGGAACAACCACTTCCTCAGCTGGAACAACCTCTTTCTCAGCAGGAGCTGTCTCTTCCTCAGCAGACATAACAATATCTGGAACTTCTTCTGGCTCAACTTGAGCAGATTCTGGCTGGACAGATACGACAACATCTGGAGCTATCTCTATATCAGCTGCAGGAGAAGCAGGAAGGTCTGAGACATCCTCATTGAACATCTCCCCCTGCCTGATTTCAGTAGCTACTGAAACCAGGCACCTAGAGGTAGATGGCTCAGCTGATTTGGAAATGGATTGGATGGAGGCAGTTAGACGGTCAATGGAGGCAGCAAGGGGAGCGATTGCCTCGTCAATCATGGTTTTGATTGACGGGGTAATCAGCTCCACGATGCGGATGATAATCTCAGGAGAGATTTCAAAAGATGATGGATTAGAGGTGGATGGAACAGCAGCAGAAATGGTAGATGTGCTGGGATGGAAAATATTGGGGACAGGGGATCGAACTGGGGTTGCAGCAGGAGAGGGAGCAGGGGATGGGGAATGAACTGGGGAATTAACGGGAGATGCATGAGGAGTAAGAACTCTCTCTGATCCTAACAAATCGAAGCTAGGAGCAGATATCCTAGCCAGATATGCAGGGAGAGGAGAGGCTGGAGGAGACAGAGGAACAACCATGGTTGTTTCAGGTGCAGCAGAAGAGGAGGGTCGTACCTCAGCAGAAGTTGATGGTACTTCAACTGAGGTAGACGGCAAAACAGAGGAGGAGGAAGGGATAGCTGAGCCAGCTTCACTAGGTTGAGGAGCGACTGAAGCAGTCCTTGTGTCCTCAGATTGCGCTGGAGCAGATTTCACGAATGTCCTCTTCCACTTTGAGAACAGATGGGGATCCATCTTCTTGCTGGCATTGATGGTTGTTGCGGCAGAACTCAGCAACTGGGGGAATTTCTCCTTCAGGAAAATACCTATAACCCTTCCCAGGGTGACTTCCTTCTTTCCTGTCTTCTTCCTGATCAAATCAAACAGAACAGCAGCCCAATCGATCCTTTTCTTATTAACAATTGCACACATCAGTGCGAATTGCTGCCTAGTTATGTTATCATGGGCAGAATGCTTCCCAAGGAGCACTTTTCCGACAACCTCAGCGAGGAACTTGATCTTGAAAGGGAAATTTACCTTGAGCAACTTGGAGGGAATGCCTTCAGCATGTCCCAGCTCGACGAGCATCCTTCCAAACTCCTGAGCATCTTGCTCATAATCTTCGTCACCGATAACTAGACCAAAAACATCAGAAAGAACAGCCGGAGTTAGGATAGCTTCTACTCCGCCGATGGTACCGATCATCGACTCGTCTGTGGAAGACGACGTGAAAGCCCATTCTTTTATTTCTGGAATATTAATCTTGATCCTTTCAGACATCAGCTTCTCTAGGCCTTGATCTCTGCAGAGCTGGAGAACTTCCACTATGCCGGCATCGCAACTGCTGAAAGCTTCGAAATCTACACTGAATCCGGCATCGAACTTGACGACAGCTAGAACAGCTGGGGAAATCGCCATCGAATCGCTGGAGAGACGCGAGAAAGAGGAGGAAGACGAAGAGGACGGAGCGGCAGAAAATCGCAAGCGGGAAAGCAGAATGCGAAAGGGCACGTTCCGTCGACGATAAACCAACAGATCTTTTAACCTAGGTCGACTATCGGCTTTATATTGAACCGGATATAGTCGGTCTATTTAAAAAGATCTTGAACCGATAGTCGAACGGCCGTTCGACGATCGGCTCAGAAGCAGAGTAGTCGGACAATCGTTCGACTATTTCTGGCTTCTCAAACAGCAGGCTGTCGTCGTCCGGAGATCGACGATGAGCTCAGCCTGTTCGACGATGGTCGAACGTCGATCGACGATCTTCAAACAGATGATCTATCATTAACCAGAGGTCGACGATAGGCTCAATCCGTTCGACGATCTTCGATCATCGTTCGACGATCTTCAAGCAGACCTCAACATAGGCAGATATCGTCACACTTAGTCTCGTCCATTGATCATGCCTAGTTGGACTAAAAAGAACAGATGCTTCTGTTCATCTAAAGGCTTGGTGAATATATCACCTCTCTGAAACTCAGTGGATATGAACTCAAGACAGATCTTGTTCTTTTCCACACAATCTCTCAGGAAATGGTGCCTAATCTCAATGTGCTTCGTTCTAGAGTGGTGCACTGGATTTTGTGCAATAGAAATAGCACTGGTACTATCACACATGATCTTGGTGTTCTTGTGTGAGTAACCATAATCCACAAGCTGATTTTGAATCCACAGGATCTGTGAACAACAACTAGCAGCAGCTATATATTCAGCCTCTGCAGTTGAAGTTGAGACAGAAGCCTGCTTCTTACAGAACCAAGAGACCAATCTCTCTCCCAGGAACTGGCAAGTTCCTGAGGTGCTCTTCCTGTCAACTCTGCAACCAGCATAGTCAGAATCAGAATATCCAATTAATTCAAACTCTGACTCAGCTGGGTACCAAAGTCCTAGATTTGGACATCCTTTCAGATATCTCAGGATTCTCTTTAGAAGAATCAGATGAGATTCCTTGGGGTTGACCTGGAATCTAGCACAAAGGCATGTAGCAAACATTATATCTGGCCTACTTGCAGTTAGATATAATAGGGAACCAACAATGGCCCTATAATTCTTTTGATCAACTGGCTTGCCGTGATCATCAGAATCAATAACTACATTAGTAGCCATGGGTGTAGGCATTGCTGAAGCATCAGCCATCCCAAATTTCTTTACCAATTCCTTGGCATATTTGGATTGGGAGATGAAGATACCATCAGCATCTTGCTTAACTTGGAGACCAAGAAAGTAAGACAGCACACCCATGCTACTCATCTCAAACTTAGAGTGCATCAAGTTGGAAAACTTTTTGCAAAGTTTGGGATCAGTGGAGCCAAAGATAATATCATCTACATACACCTGAACTAACAGGATTGTGTCCTTGTGATGCTTAACGAAAAGGGTTCTATCAACTACTCCCCTAGTGAAGTTGTGCTCTAACAGGAAACTGGCTAAGGTCTCATACCAGGCCCTAGGAGCTTGCTTTAGTCCATAAAGAGCTTTTTGCAACTTGAAAACATGAGAAGGCTGAGTTGAAGAGACAAACCCTGGTGGTTGTTCAACAAACACTTCTTCCTTAAGCTCACCATTTAGGAATGCACTTTTGACATCCATTTGGAACACCTTAAACTTCATGTAGGCTGCGTAGGCCAAGAAGATCCTTATTGCTTCTAGCCTTGCAACAGGAGCAAAGGTTTGGTCATAGTCTATACCTTCCTCCTGTCTGTAGCCCTGAGCTACAAGCCTAGCTTTATTCCTTACTATTATTCCATTAGCATCTAACTTGTTTCTATACACCCACTTGGTGCCTATGATCAGTTGGCCTTTAGGTCTTGGAACCAAAGTCCAAACTTTACATCTCTCAAACTGATTGAGTTCCTCTTGCATTGCAATGATCCAGTGGGGATCTAGCTCTGCATCTTTAAAGGTGAGGGGCTCAACCTGTGAGAGGAAACAAGCATGCATCACATCCTGTCTTAATTGATGTCTTGTTTGCACACCAGCTGATATGTCTCCAATCACGTGAGATGTGGGATGATCTCTAAGTGTGACAATATCAGCAGGTGGGATGTGATCTTCAGCAACAGTTGGGATTAATTCCTCAGGAGGAATTTGATCTACTGTTGGTGGAACAACAACAGCTTCAACAGCTTCAGCAATGTCTTCATCACTGTCTGATTCAGTGATCTGAAGAGTTGAAAGTTGAAGGATTTCTTGAGGGGCATCATGTACCTGCAAAGAACTAGAGGGAGGAGAATTTTCTTTCTCCTTGTAAAACATCTGAGACTCATCAAAAGTCACATGCACAGATTCTTCTATCTTACAGGTTGATTTGTTATAAACCCTATAAGCTTTGCTTACTTGGGAATATCCAAGCATAATTCCCATTGAAGCTTTTGCTTCAAATTTTCTAATATATTCTTTATTATTGTTATGAATATAAACAGTACAGCCAAAAATTCTAAAGTAATTAATTTTTGGTTTCTTTCCTTTAAGCAACTCATAAGGAGTTTTACACTTAAGTTTGTGTATCAAACTTCTATTCAAGACATAGTTGGCTGTACTAACAGCTTCTGCCCAATAGGATAGAGGCATGTTAGCATCTGCCAACAATGTGCTAGCAGCTTCAATTAGTGTTCTATTCTTCCTTTCAACTACCCCATTTTGTTGGGGAGTTCTAGGAGCTGAGAAGCTATGTTTGATACCTTCTCTCTCACAGAATTCTTGCATGAGAAGAGAGTCAAACTCAGTACCATGATCACTTCTGATCAAGGCCACATGAGTAGAGTACTCAGTCTGCACACAAAGTAGAAAGTCTGTAAGGGCTTTGAAGTTATCAGACTTAGTTCTCAAAAAGAAAACCCAACTGAACCTAGAGAAGTCATCTACAATTACTAAAGTGTAATACTTCCCTCCTAAACTCTGTACATTTATTGGGCCAAAAAGGTCCAAATGTAATAAATACAGGATTCTAGGGGAATCACTTTTATTTACAGATTTGAATGAATTCTTGGTTTGCTTGCCTAGCTGACAAGCCTTGCATAGACTCTCCTTCTTGTAGGGGCAAGAAGGTAAGCCTCTAATAAGGTTGTGCTTAGATAACCTAGATATATTTTTCAGGTTTACATGACTAAGCCTTTTATGCCATAAAGAATTATTATTAAGGGTTAATTCATTAAACAGGCAGATTTCCGAGTGAGATGAATTAAAATCTACTAAATATATATTGCCTATTCTATTACCTATCAAGACAACATTATTATTTAAAGTAATATTGCAAGAGGAGTTAGAAAAAGAAACCTGGTAGCCAGCATCACATAGCTGGCTAACTGAAATCAGGTTGTGCTTCAGTCCACTGACATAAGCAACTCTCTTGAATGTAACAGCTCCAATTGTGATCTTGCCATATCCTTCTGTCTGACCACAGCTGGAGTCTCCAAAGATAACCTTTGGGCCGAGCTTAGCTTTGTACTTTGACAGAAGCTCTTTGTTTCCTGTCATATGCTTAGAGCATCCACTATCCAAATACCACTTATTTTGAGTGATTGGATAGGCCTTCACCTGCAAAACAACTATTTAGACAGAGTGGACCCAGGTAACCTTGGGTCCCTTGTTTTTCACATAAGAAAAACTGGAGATATAAGAAAATGCAGGCTGAGGGTGATAACCTAGTGGGTGAGATCTCCTAGGTGGGATTCTCCATGCAGATGATGGGTCAACAAACCTAGGGTTTCTATTTTCATTTAAGTTTCTATGGAATGGATTATGATTTTGAAAATCATGTGGAAATCGTCGATCGACGTTCGACGATGGGCGCTCAGATCGTCGAGCTTCGTTCGACCATGGAGCATCCGATCGTCGAGCGGCGTTCGACGCTCTTTGCATTTCTTTGAAAAATTTCTTTCTCTTTTCTCTCTTAGCCTTATTTAATGTTTTATTTACAAGGTTTACTTGCTCAGTGTTCTTCTTTCCACTAGCTGAAATGAAGTTCACTGGAGTTGAAAGGTTATTTTTAAGCAAGACTGGGGGTTCACTGGGAGAAGCTCCTAAGCCTAATTTATCATTTCCTGTCCTAGTGTTAGCCATGCTGGTAATTTCTAACAGCTTAAGGCTTCTACCATTAAGGGACTCTTCTAATCTCTTAGACTTAGCTAATTCTACTTTAAGAAATTTGATTTCTTCACTACAAGTAGTGAGTTCTTCTTTTAACCTAACATTTTCAGAGGCTATTGATTCAGAGTCAGCTAGCCTATTTCTAAGTTCTTTTATCTCTTTTTCTGAACTAATTAAATCTAAACATAGAGATTTAAAATCTAACTTAAACTCTTCTGAAGTAAAATCATAAGATGAAAGTACCTCATCTTCAGTAGGCATTTCTTCATCTGAGTCAGAACTCTCTGCAGCAGAGTGGTTGCTGCAGGCATCTATTGCCATGAGGCAAACTTCTTTTGCCTTCTTTTCTTCTTCATCCTCACTAGAGCTTGAGGATGAGGATTCTTCATCAGAATCACTCCAGGTTTCAGCAATGAAACCTCTCTCCTTTTTCTTGTTCTTGTAGGAGGATGGCTTGGAGTGCTTCCTGTGCTGCTCCTTTTCTTTCCTCTTGTCTTTGTTTTTCTCCTCTGGACACTCTGGCAAGATGTGTCCAGGCTTCCTGCACCCATAACAAATAATTTCTTTAGTTGGAGTACGATCATACCTTGGCTTTTCTTCATACTTTGAAGATTTTCTTCTGAACTCTTTTCTCCCCATTTTGAGAAATCTCTTGGCAAACAATGCCATGAGCTCCTCATTTGATTGGCTGCCTTCTGAGGCTTCAGCAGCTTTAAGAGCTAGAGATTGCTCTTTTCTTGTTGGAGTGGGGGTCTTTGCTTCAGCTTCTGCTTCCCTTGTCTTCAGCACTTGCTCAAAAGATTTGAGCTTGCCGAGAAGGGCTTCAGTTGATATCTCATTGGTGCTTCTGGCTTCCTTGATTGGCCAGATCCTCAAATCCCATGTGCTAGGGAAGCACATAAGGATCTTATCATTGACCTCTGTCAATGAGATATCCTTGTCAAGGGTCCTCAGCTCATTGATGATTGAGCTGAGCCTGGTGTACATTGCTTCAACTGATTCAGCATCAGTCTTTTTGAAGTTCTCATACTGTGAGATAAGGTTGGACCTCCTGTCCTTCCTTTCATCAGCTGAACCAGCTACAATCTGGTTCAGTGTGTCCCACATGGCCTTTGCTGAAGAGCAATCAGCAACCTTCTGGAACACTTCATCAGACATAGTCTGAGCCAGTATGTTCATTGCTTTGGCATCAGCAATTTTAGCCTTCTTGTACTCATCATTATAGTCTGGAGGAGGCACTGCACTCATATCAGATGATGAGGCAGTGGCTGCAGCAGGTGCTCTTGGGGGACCTGACAAAATAGAAGCAAAAATACTCTCATCAATAGAGTTCATATAAAGTTTGATCCTTGCCTTCCAGATGCCAAACTTTGCTAAGTTGCATGCTGGAGGTCTGGTGCTAGAATAATCCTTAGACTGGGCCATGATAGTGAATTTCTATAAACTCTTGGTATCTATCAGGATCTTGTGACTTAGGTGTTAGCCTATACAGTCAGACAACCTCCCTCTGATACCAATTGAAAGTGAAGGGATAGATACAACTCTAGAGGGGGGGTGAATAGAGTAATCAAATTTTGCACAATACAAAACTTAACTATCTACCCAACTCCCTTGGAGTGAAGTGCGGAATGAAGAGATTATAGATATTGATTAACCTTAAAGCCTAACACAAGTGTTGTGTGCAAACACAAGCTAACTGTAATTACAGTTAAAGCCTGGAAAACCTAAGCAGCAACTAGCAACCTAGTTATATCTATTCACAGCCACAGTACAGGAATTAAACAGATGAATCCAGACGACACAAGGAAATTTATAGTGGTTCCCCAAACAACTTGGGTACGTCCACTCTTCTACCCACAAGGTAGGAATCCACTCAGGTTTTTGATCAGGTGCCCTGCCACCAACAGAATCTGCTTCAGGTAGATTCAGAAACCCTTTAGACTTTTGATCAGGTGTCTAAAAACCAAGCACAGGTTTTTGATCAGGTGCCCTGCCACCAAGGGATACTTTTGAAGGGAGTAATAACCCTGTACAGGAGGGGGAAGAAGGTTAAGATGTCTTCTCTATTTTACAAAAGATTAGAGAAGCACAAAAAGCTTGCACTGAGCTAGAATGCTCTAAAGAATCAAGGCTCCCCCTGGCTCAAAGAGGTCCAGGTGAAGTCTTGCTTCAGTGCAGAAACTCTTCAGAAAATTCTGAAGGAAAGAGCTACAAGAAGAAAATAAATAACAAAAAGAAATCTCTTCAAGCAGCTATTCTTCTTCTTCTTCTTCTTCAAAGAAACTCTGAGTTGAACTTCCTGAAAGCAGGAGAACTCAGGTGAAGAAGAGATGAAGATCTTAACACTTCTCAGTTAGATGGAGTTTGCTGAGAGCAGGAAACTTGAGCTTGATGAAGGCTTGAGTGCTTTTGAATATGTATGTAACACTTCTGTTAACTAGCTTGAATCCTTCTGCAAAGGGTTCTTTTTATATCATCATCAAGCAACGGCTCTCTTCCATTTGAATTGATTTGTCTTCTTCTAAGCCTTGAGACCTGGGCTGTAAATATCAAGAAGACAGAAATATTTCTGCAGCAAAACATTCCATAAAAAGGAATAAATCTCTTTCTAGGAAGCTGCAGGCTTAAATCAAATAAACAGATAGACTAAATAAAGTCACATCAGAAACTATCTCTTTATAGCAAAAGAAGACTTTTCAGTCTAACGGCTATAAAGGGGCTGACAGCAGATAAAGTAATTTAAATAGACAGCTAATAAGACAAACAACTTTATCTTAAAAGATTTTAACTCAGGCAATAAGAATAGAGCAGATAATGCCTGGAAACTTTATCATACAGCTTAAAATATCGTGCCAGAAAATGTATTAAATAATTAAATATAATAAATAAATACAAAATCCAAAGGCAGACAGAAAACGTCGAACGACCTTTGAAGATCGTCGAACGACGCCAGGAGATCGTCGAACTACCGGGCAGATAGTCGAACGATCCAGATAGTCGAGCTATCAAACAGATAGTCGAGCTACCGCAGCAGATAGTCGAACTATCAGGACAGATAGTCGAACTACCAGATAGTCGATCTATCTAGGACAGATAGTCGAGCTATCAAGCGCACAGAGATAGTCGAGCTATCAAGCAGATAGTCGACCTACCTCAGAAAACAGATAGTCGATCTATCACAAGATAGTCGAACTATCAAAACAAACAGATAGTCGATCTATCAACATATAGTCGAACTACCAGCGCAGAACAGATAGTCGAACTATCAACAGATAGTCGAACTACCAGCGCAGAACAGATAGTCGAACTATCAACAGATAGTCGAACTACCAGCGCAGAACAGATAGTCGAACTATCAACAGATAGTCGAACTACCAGCGCAGAACAGATAGTCGAACTATCAACGGATAGTCGAACTATCAGCGCAGAACAGATAGTCGAACTATCAACAGATAGTCGAACTATCAGCGCAGACCAAGGCGTCGACCAACTGATAGACGATCGTCGATCAGTCGATAGACGATAGTCGAACGGCGTTCGACTATGGTCGAACGAAAAAACTACTTAACCAAATTCTCAATTTGGAAAAGCGAGGACTCTACAGCTAGACTCCTAACCATTGACCATAGATATTTCTTGGGTCAAGGAGCACAAAGGAGAGGACTGAACTCAAATCAAACTAGGGTACCAACAAATGGGCTTGACCCTAGTCGTCAACCCTTCGTCCACCGGCACTTGATCAGCCGCAATCACCTGCGAAGGCTCTTGCACCGCCTTCCGCAACACAGAAATGTGGAACACATCATGTAGCCCACTTAATTCCTCTGATAGCTTCAAACGGTATGCAGCTTCGCTGACTCACTCCAGAACCTCAAAAGGTCCAAGTTATCTTGGGCTCAGCTTCTTTAAGCGTCTCACCCGCGAAACCCCCTTGAACGGCTTCACTTTCAAGTATACCCAATCGCCTACCGTGAACTCCACGTTCCGGTGCTTGGCATTGTAATACTTCGCCTGCCTGTCCTGAGCGATCAACAAGCGCTCCCGAATGATCCGCACCAACGAGGTAGCACTCTCCACCTCCTGCTTCTTGTACAACCTTGCCTCACCCGTTTCAAGCCACGATAACGGCGTGCGACACTTCCTACCATCCAGGGCCTCAAAGGGCGCCATTTGTATACTTGCTTGGTAGCTGTTGTTGTACGCGAACTCCACCAAATACAGGTGGTCTTCCCAAAGCTTACCGAAATCCAGAACACACAGTCATAGCATGTCCTCCATCGTTCTATTGACCCTCTCGGTCTGCCCATCCGTCTGCGGATGGAAAGCTATACTGAACTTTAACTTTGTCCGCAGCATCTGCTGCACCAACCTCCAATCATTTGACGTGAACCGCCCATCGCGATCACTCACAATGATACGGGGCACACCATGCAGCCTAACAATATTGTCAACATACAACTTTGCCAGTTTCTCCACTGGATCATCCTTCCTATGCGGAATGAAATGCGACACCTTAGTTAGCCGATCTTCGATCACCCAGATGGCGTCGTTCCCCTTCTGCGACCTTGGCAACCCGTGCATAAAGTCCATAGATATATCGTCGAATTTCCACTCCGGTATAGGCAAGGACTTCAGAAATCCTCCCGGCTTTTGGCATTCCGCCTTCACCAAGGCGCGCGCTTGGCATTTAGCCACGTACAACGCCACATATTTCTTGAGCCCCGGCCACCAAAATAACTTTTTGAGATCACGATACATCTTCGTGCTCCCTGGGTGGATTGAGTACTTGGTATGATGAGCCTCGTACATCAACTCCGCCCGGAGGTTACCCCCACTCGGGACGCACAACCGATGATCCTTCCTTAATAAACCATATTCCACCGAGAACTGGGAATTTGACCCATCCAGAGCGGCATCCAAAAGCTCCTTCATGGAGTCATCCAACTCCAATGCCTGCCGAACCCGGTCAGCCAGGTCATACTGCACCTCTGTCCAGTTTAACATTGCTTTGGCGCTCGTCTGTTTGTCAACGCAACAGATCTCAAGCTCCTCCAACTCCCGTACTAGCCGCTCATCATGCACCAACAACCAGTTGGCTTGGGCGGGAGCCCTGCGGCTCAGCGCATCCGCAACTGCGTTGCCCTTCCCGGGTACATAATGTATTTTGAAGGTGTAGTCCCCAAGGAACTCCATCCACCTCCTCTGCCTCATATTAAGGTCCTTTTGATCCAACAAGTATTTTAGGCTCTTGTGATCGGTGTATATATCGACCCTTACGCCGTAAAGGTAGTGCCTCCACAACTTGAGTGCAAATATCACGGCTGCCAACTCCAAGTCGTGCACCGGATAATTCCTTTCATGCACCTTCAACTGACGCGATCCATACGCTATCACGCTCCCATGCTGCAACAACACGCAGCCCAAGCCACTACCCGAAGCATCGCTATACACCTCGAAGCCCTCGGTCCCACTCGGTGAACTAAGCACTGGTGCCGTGGTCAACCGCCTCTTCAGCTCCTCAAACGCTTGCACGCACTCTTGCGTCCACAAGAATTTATGATCCTTCCTTGTCAACTTCGTGAGAGGTAAAGCTATCCGCGAGAAGTTCTCTACAAAGCGCCTGTAATATCCGGCAAGCCCGAGAAAACTACGGACTTCCGCGACAGAAGACAACGCAGGCCACTCCCGTATCGCAACAATCTTCGCCGGATCCACCGCTATACCTTCCCCACTCACTATATGACCAAGGAACGCTACCGAGGGTAGCCAGAACTCGCACTTGGAGAACTTTGCGTAAAGCTCATTCCTTCTCAGAGTCTCCAACACCAGGTGCAAGTGCTTGAAGTGGTCTTCCTCGCACTGCGAGTACACTAAAATATCATCAATAAAGACGATCACAAAGCGGTCCAGGAAATCTCGGAACGTCCTGTTCATCAAGTCCATAAATACCGATGGCGCATTCGTCAGTCCAAACGGCATGACCGTGAACTCGAAATGCCCATACCTTGTGCTGAACGCCGTCTTCGGGATATCACACTCCCTGATCCTCAGCTGATAGTACCCCGACTTCAAGTCCAACTTGGAGTATACCGACGATCCGACTAACTGATCAAAGAGATCATCAATCCTCGGGATCGGGTACTTATTCTTCTCCGTCAGCTTGTTCAATTCTCTGTAATCGATACACAGCCGCATACTTCCGTCCTTCTTCTTAACGAAGAGGACCGGTGCGCTCCAAGGCGACGAACTTGGACGCACATAACCTTGCTCCATCAGCTCCTCCAGCTGAACCTTCAACTCCGCCATCTCCTTTGGCGCCAACCTATAAGGAGCACGTGACACGGGCTTGGCACCCGGCACGAGCTCGATGGTGAAATCGATCTCCCGCTGCGGTGGGGCTCCGGGAAGACTATCCGGGAACACATCGGGGTATTCGCAAACCACGGGAATCTCAACCAAAGTGGACTTTGGCTCCACAGCCCCCACTATTGCGAAGAACAGCTCTGCACCAGCACGAACTGCCTTCACCACCTGAAGAGCAGACATCAGTGTCTTGCTCGACCCCTTCAGCCCCTCGAATGTAGTCTCCCGCCCTACACCCAACTTGACCTCCTTCCGGTCACAGTCAATCCAAGCTTTCTGCTCCGAAAGCCAATCCATTCCAAAGATCACGTCGAACTCTACTAACGGCAACAATGACGCTAGCAAGTCGAACTCTTGGCTCCCAATGCGAACCTTCACTGCGCACACTCTGTCCGCACGCATCGAGCATCCATTCGGTAGCAGCACATCCAACTTGTCCTTCTCCATCGAAGAAGGGACTCTGATGCGCGATATAAAACTTTCGGACAAGAAGGAGTGTGAAGCTCCCGTATCGAACAGTGCCCGTGCCGGACTATCACTAATCACAACAAAGCCTACACAAACAATATTAGGCTAACAAGCAATAAATAACGGTATTAAAGCTAACTTGCTATAAATTAACTCATACCTGTCACCACATCCGCTTGCTTGATGGACTCCTGCTGGCCCAAGTTATAGACTCTAGGCTGAGTCGGAGCATAGTGGGACGCGGTCGACTCCACCGCTTTGCCCTTCTCCTCGTAGGTAGCTCCTTGTTTCCTTTCGGACTTTGAGCGTCCACTCCAGCAATCACGGGCAAAGTGCCCCGTCTTTCCACACGTGAAACAAGCGCCCGGGGTTCGATTGGTAGTTGCCCCCGAGGCACCCGTAGAAGAAGCTGGACCTGACGTCCTAGCCTTCTTGAAGAATTTTCGATAGCCCGACTTCGACGTAGTCGGCGCTTTGAACTCCGCTTTCTTACTACCGGATTCCTTCTTCGCTTGGACATTCTTCATGTCCTTCTCCAAGGACCGGGCCGAACTGACCAGGGTCATGAAACCCTGCGACTCGGGCCCCGACAGTAGCAACCTTAAATCGTCTCTTAGCCCTTCATAGAAGCGGCTCGTCTTGCGCTCCTCGTCTGCGAAGGTAGCGCCGGCATATCTCCCCAACCGAGTAAACTCGTGGAGGTACTCATCAATGGTGCAATCCCCTTGCACCAACTTCTGAAATTCGCTTTCTAGCGCAATTCTCTGCGCCGAGGGGAGGTATCGAGCCATGAATAGTCTCGCAAACTCCTCCATCGAAACTTCGGCCAACGGCCTTCCCTGCAACTGATGTAGCTCTAGGCCTTCCCACCATAGTCTTGCGTCCCCATCCAAAAGGAAAGTCGCTATAGTGGTCTTCTGCCACTCTTCCGTTTCCGTCGCAGTCATCACCCTGTTGACCCTTGAGAGCCAATCCTCTGCTTGGGTCGGGGTTTCTGCCCCCGTGAATACCGGTGGATGAAAGCCCATCACGTGCTTCAGTTGTCTTTCAGTTGCTCTCCGAGGCAACTCTGGCTCCAAAACTACTTGCTCGACCCTCCTTTGCTCTGCCGTCTGAAGCGCTACTTGCTCCGCAGCAGGAGCAGGATGCTGCACCTGCCTTGCAGGCTGCGCATTGATCATAGCAAAGACAGCTTCTGCCACCAATCTAATGGTCTCGGCAGACGGAGGTGTTGCAGGCGCATCGCTTGGCGCACTGCTCACCTCAGAACCTGGCCGTTCAGATGGCCCAGCACCACTCCTGGTCACCTATAATTGTGCAAAACACCGATAAGCGACCAAAAATTACTGCAAACAGCAATAATAGGAACACGCAGGTTCCTCAAACATGTGTATTTTCATTCCTAAGTGGACATTCATGGGTTCTTTTCTTGTTATAACGATGACACACACACATGTGCTCACCACCCCTTAAAGTGAATTCGCCCACAAATTCATTTAAGCTTGACCGAAACCAGAAGTCTGATACCAATTTGTAACACCCCTATCCGTCGCATAGCATATAGCAGTAGGTCCGGCCGGGGCCCGACGCCATATACTACGGACAGACCGGTTGGTTACGCGTTGAAACCATTCAACCAATCATGTCGTCCTACACAACACCTAGCGGAAGCAATTTATTAGGTTGCAAAAGAAATAAGAACCCAGCCACAACAGCATGAATGTCCACTACAAACTCAGGAATGTAAACATACACCAAAAGGGAAATGGCCTTAAGGCCTTACACTGTTCACTTAACAAAAGAAGTGTTTTCCAAACTTCGGCACGTAGGCCGGCCATACATGAAAAACGGGAAAGAAACATAAGCAATTAGGCCTTCGAGGGCCGGCACAGCAACAAGGGCTTTAGCCCGCTATTTCCCGCTCTGCTCCGCAGCACCTGCAAGCAATAAACCACCGCCCGGTGGCAAACAATAGCAACGGTCAGCAATGCTGACCAAATTATAACGATCCCGCCCCCACATTCGGGGCGGCGATGCTCTTTCCCTGCACTTTATTAGCATAGGCATTTTTATAAAGTATTTGCACTTCACCACAGGCGTAGGCTCGCACGGCCACACACCCCGTGCACTCAGGGCACATTCTCGGCGAACCGGCCAATGTCACGTCAATTCAAGCCATAGACGTTCCCAATCCACCACCGCCCCTTGGACGGTCATCCATATGAGCATTTTGTCTTATTGGCCTTGGTCACGGCAATTTAAGCCATAGACCGTCGAAGACCCTCATCCATGCCAACGGTCCTACCGAACGACATAGACCGGGTACGGTTCCGCCTGACCCGTGCTCATACCGCAACGACAATTTAAGCCATATGCGCAGGCCAAGACTCACCGAGTCCCGTTTCCACCACAATAATCACATAACCCGGTTATGTTCACGTTGGCCCCCGGCCACCGTGTTGGCAAAACCCGCTTTTGCCCAGTTTTCCGGGTGCACCTTGGAGTTAATCTCCAAGGCTCCCTGATGCAATCTACCACGTAGAAAACCCGAAAACACCCAAATATCTGGATTCTTGCCCGGTTCAAATGCAATGCAACATCACCGATCCGGCTCTACATGTCCGGATAGGCTTCACACACAATGCCTATGTCCGTTTACGCATACGGACTCTACACAAGGAGGACTTCACATATCTACCCTAAGGAACGCTCCAACTCTTCGCTCACTCGCGAGAGAGGGCTTCCTATGCAAAAGAAAAGAGGGCTTCACATGCCCAAGGATGAGAAATCGTTACCCTTGCGTTCTTCCGCGGCGCCATGAGAATCTATGCGGATGAAAAGCACCGCAATCTCCTTGCCTCCGCGGATCCGAAGACGGCTCGCGATTTGGAGCTCCGAATCTCCACCGGCCGCCGGAGTTGACCTCCTTCTTCCTCCTCCAAGCTCTCCCTTCTCTTTAGATTTTAGAGAGAGAGTACCCAAGTGAAATAAGGGTTTCAAAACCCTAATCCCGGCTAAAACCACCCAGGAGCAGCCCCCCACCGTCGGATCCAAAGCTAAGGAAACGAACGACCAGGATTAGACCTCAAAATACAAAATCTGGGCCGAACACGGGTTCACACACGGCCGTGTGCCTGGCCGTATAGCTCATTCGCCGTCTCGACCAAAATTGAAAACCAGCAACACGGCATGTGACACGGCCTCCGACACGCCCGTGTCACCTGCGACACGCCCGTGTCGGGACCCGTGTCACGCCCCCCGTGTGCAATCAGCCAACAATTCGCAGTCAGAGAGGTATACGGCTTGGTGACACGGCATCAGACATGCCCGTGTCAAACTAGACACGCCCGTATTCGTGCCCGTATCACTGCCCGTGTATCCTACCGCACAGCCCAGGAGTGACACGGCCTGGGACACGCCCGTGTCCTAGGCCGTGTTCCTCCACACGACCATCGTCGACCATAATTGGTCGACTACACGGCCAGCTCGACGACCCGAGCTCGACATGCTCGACACGGTCTCCGACACGCCCGTGTCGGGGCCCGTGTCACCTGCACCAAAACCATGTCTTGGCCAAAATCGATCCCCGTCGCTCCTACAACATTTTGGGGTGTTACACCTCGGAAGGTCTTTTGGAAACACATCCAGGAATTTCGACACAACAGGTACCTCATTCACACTAGCTTTTGGCTCTACCGTTGCTACTAGCGTGAAGAACAACTCGGCACCCTTTCTCACGGCCTTCCGAACTTGCAGAGCGGATATCAACATCTCATTTATCCCCTGCATGCCGCTAAACCTTATTTCTTGTTCGGTGTTCTGCCCCCAACACAACTTCGTTAGAATAACAATCAATGCGAGCATGCTGCTCTGACAACCAATCCATACCGAAGATTATGTCGAATTCCGAAATCGGCAGCACAAGTGCTTCCAATCTGAAGTCCCAACTTCCTATTTTCCCTTCTACACAGCCAGACTGATCCGCGCACAAAACACCTCCGTTAGGTAAGAGTACCTTCAAACTTTCTATCGTGCCTCGTATCGGCGCGCTAATGCGCAATACGAAATCCTTTGACAGAAACGAATGTGACGCACCAGTATCAAACAGTGCTCGTTCCGGATGCTCCCAAATTAGGACGAAGCCTAACATAGCAACAGCACAATAAACACCAAAAACATAGCAGCACTACACAAAGGGAAAAGAACTCAGAGATCACGCGCACCTGTGATAACGTCGGCCTGCTTAATGGCCTCCTGCTGTCGCAGATTGAAAACTCGAGGCTGCACTTGCGAAGCAGAAGACTCCGCCACCGCCTTCCCTTTATCCGCATAGGACGCGCCCGGCTTCTTATCACCTTTCGGAGGATCAACCCGACAGTCCCAAGCAAGATGTCCTGGCTTGCCACACGTATAGCAAGTACGGGATTCATAGCCCGACGACGCTTCCGAAGTAACTGATGAAGGAGTTTGCCCAGAACGTCTGGACTTCTTACCCCATTTCTTTCGAAATCCACTTCTCTCCAGACGCGGCGGTTTGAACTCCGGTTTTGCAACAGCCAAAGGTCCTTTAGATTGTCCTCTCTTCAAATCTTCTTCCAATGCCTTCGCGGTGCAGACCAGAGCTTGAAATCCCTGATTCACGGAACTCAAGAGTAAATGCCGCAACTCATCCCGCAGTCCCGCATAAAAATGATTGGTCTTGCGCTCTTCCTCAGCAAAGATAGCGCCCGCATAACGCCCCAAACGCGTGAACTCATGCAGATACTCATCCATGCTGCTCTCCTTTTGAGTCAACCGCTGAAACTCCAATTCCAACGCAATCCATTGCTGCAACGGCAAATGCTTGCCCAAGAACAACCGAGAGAACTCGTCCATAGAGACTCCCGTCAACTGTCTGTCTGCCAAGTGGTGCAGTTCGACCTCATCCCACCACAGCCGAGTTTCTCCTTCAAGAAGAAAAGTGGCTAACGTGACTTTCTGTTCCTCCTCAACTCGAAGGGCGGTCAAGATGCACTTGATCCGAGCAAGCCAATCCTCTATTTGAGCTGGGGAACCCGCCCCGATAAACGTCGGAGGATGAAAGCTCATAAACCGCTTCAGCTGCTGATCTGCGGCACGCTGATCAACCGCTATGCCCACCGGTTCTTGACGCACTGCCACAGGCACGGGAGCCTCAGGCCGAGCTTGCCCTGCCTGCTGAGCATTCATCACCGCAAGTACCGTTTCTATAATCAAACGTACAGTTTCAGCTGATGGAGGAGGGGTGGGCAGCTCTGCCGGCGCCGCACTCTCAACAGAATGCTGAGGTTCTGACTGACCCGCAATACTTCGCGTCACCTATATGCGTCAAACCACACAATTCAGCGACAAGCCACACAACAAACAGTTAAAACAAACACACAAGTGTAACATACCAGTGCATTTCAATCCTATGTGGACATGTTTGAGTTCAATTTTATACACTCACACACGAGCTCGCCACCCCACAAAAGAATTCGTCCACGAATTCAGAGGAGGGAACCAAGGAATCTGATACCAAATTAAAACACCCCAACCCGTTACGTGCAACATAGTAAAAGGTCCGGCCGGGGCCCCACACCATGTCTTACAAATAGGCGGAGACGTTACTAAGTAATACCAAATACGCATCCTATCACAGAGCATGCTAGCGGAAGATTAAAGGGTTGCAAGAATGAACTCAAACACTAACACAGAAGTCCACAGCTAAACCAAACATGCCATAGTATAAAACCACAAGTACGGCCTATTACAAGTGTTACTCTTTATACAAGAAGGTATCTTCCATACATCGGCACGCAGGACGGCCACACATGGGTTCTTACACAAGGTACAAAAATAGCCTTCGAGGGCTAGCACTCAGCAGCAGCAGCTTAGGGTCTTCCACCCTCATCCCTTCTTGGCCCTTCTTGACCTGCACGCCAAAGATCCACCAAGCAGTGGCAAACAAAGCAACGGTCAGCATTTGGCTGACCATTTATAACGACCCTGTCCCTAGCACGGGACAGCGGAATTCCTTCCCGTCATAACACTTATATACAATCAAAAGGGTATACTTTAGCACATCACACTTGTACGCCCGTACAAGTCATCATCCATCACAAACGTCGGCACGACGGCCTGACGTTCCGTGCTCTCAGGGCACATTATCGGTGTACCGGAAAACCAGGGTCCCACCACCGTTCAGAGGTCCCAGACATGACAGCAATTTGTGAGCATTCCAATCCTCCATGGCTCAATTAGCCGGAGCGATTCTCATTCTGTGATCCTAACAGGGCCTTAAGCACCCCATGGTTAGACAACCAGAACGCGGGTACAGATCAGCCTTTCCCATAGCTCACATACGTCAGACGTTGATCAGGACTGACATGGGTACAACTTCACCTTGCCCGTTCGCCACACAGGCTTTTCCACAGTTGCAGCCCTACTGGCTCAACAAGTAGCATTCACAACTACAAGGGTTGAGATCACACATCATCAACCCCAAAGTAGTACTCACAGCTACATGGGCTGAGATCACACAGCATCAACCCATCCACATACTATCCTGCTGCACCAAGCTACAGGTGTCCACCAAGAACATCACACGCATCACAATAATACAGAGTCTTGCTCTGATGTGCATACAATCATCACCAATCCGGACTAACCTATCCAGATGGCTTCACACAGCATGCCTACCCGTACTTCTCGCTTCCGGGACTACTCCAACAAGGATCAAGGGATGGAGTTCAACATCCCAAGAGAATTCAACTCTACCTTTGTAGAGGATTCATGCATATGCAAAAAGGAAGGATTTCATATATCCAAGGAGGAAATCGTTACCCTTGAAGGACGTTTTGGAGCCATGACAAGCACTGCTTGGAGTCCTGCCTTCCCGAAAATGGCCTCTGATCGCGAATCCGAGCTTGGACTAGCTGGATCTCCCTCTTCTTCCTCCTTCTTCTTCTTCCTTCCTTCTTCCTCCTTCCTTCTCTCACTTAAGAAGATAAAGTGAGGATAAGTTTGCTGGTTCGGGGTCTTACAGGGGCTGGGAAAACTGAAGACCACCAGATCTGGAAAGAGGGAAACAAACGGCCGAGATCTGCAGAAAAAGTCAATTTCGGCCCTGACACGCCCTGTGACACGCCCGTGTCACAGGCCGTGTCCCTTAAGCGTCCCTTAAGCGGCAAAGAATCGCCTCAACACACGGGTTGACCACGCCCGTGACCACCTGACACGGCCTGAGACACGCCCGTGTCTCTGGCCGTGTCGCATCTCTCGACAAATCTCGTCTATCCCGAGATTATTCTCGCCGATCGTCTACATGATCTCGCCGATCGTCGAGAAGGACACGCCCTATGACACGCCCGTGTCACAGGCCGTGTCGCCTTTTCTCGTCGATCGTCGATCACGATGCTCAACGATCGTCGAACGCGCGACCTGCAGCAACCCGAGGAGGGCACGCCCTGGAACACGCCCGTATCTCAGGCCATGTCACTCCAAAAATACCCGAAACCCAACTTTGAAACTTACTCGAGACCAGCTCGAGTATTTGCTTTACACACCCTGGGATACGCCCGTGTCCCAGGTCGTGTCACTTGGCCTGAAAACCAAAACTGGGTTTTGGGGTATTACAATCCTCCCCTCCTTGCAGAAAATTTCGTCCCGAAATTTGAATGACTGAAAAACTCAATAAAGTCCATATTTATTGATTCTTACAAGGTCTCATACCCAACCAATTACAAAAATTACTCGGGAAATTCTGTCCGCATGGTTTGCTCACGCTCCCATGTAAGCTCTTCTCGGCCACAATTGTCCCACCGGACTTTGACCATCCCGATTATTTTGTTCCTCAATTATTTCTCGGCGGCATCTTCAATCCGAATGGGCCTAAACTTTGTAGTTAGCCCACTATCGACTGATACTCGATCTGCAACTATCACTTGCGACGGCTCTTTTATTGCTCTCCGCAGTACCGATACATGAAACACATCATGTAAACTACTTAACTCAGGCGGTAGCAATAACCGATAGGCTGCCTCACCAATGCATTCAATCACCTCAAAAGGTCCTAGATACCTCGGGCTCAACCTTTTCAGACGCCGTATCCTGGACACACCTTTAAAAGGTTTGATTTTTAAATATGTCCAATCACCCACCGCAAACTTTACGTCTCGGTGCTTGGCATTATAATATTTGGCCTGCCTATCTTGCGTAATTAACAACCTTTCACGAATTGTACGCACCGTATCATGCATATCAGCCACATCTTGCCGCTTGTAAAGCTTCGTTTCACCCGTCTCTGCCCAAGATAACGGTGTGCGGCACTTCCTGCCGTACAAAGCTTCGAAAGGGGCCATCTGAATACTGGCCTGGTAACTGTTGTTATAGGCAAATTCAATCATGAACAAATGATCTTCCCAGCGACTTCCAAAATCTAGCGTACACATCCGGAGCATATCTTCTAACGTCCTGTTGGTTCTTTCAGTTTGCCCGTCCGTCTGGGGATGAAAGGCCGTACTGAAATGCAACTTTGTGCCCAACAGCTGATGAATTAGCCTCCAATCTCCTGATGTGAAGCATCCATCTCGATCGCTAACAATGTTACGGGGAATTCCGTGCAATCGTACGATCGAATCTACGTACATTTTAGCCAATTTGTCGACTGGATCATCTCTTCGATTTGGAATGAAATGAGCAACTTTTGTTAATCGATCCACAATCACCCAAATTGCATCATTACCCCGCTGAGATCTCGGCAATCCATGCACGAAGTCCATGGAAATATCATCAAATTTCCACACTGGGACCGGTAGTGACTTCAGGAATCCTCCTGGCCTTTGGCATTCCGCTTTCACCAGAGCACATGTATGGCACTTAGCAACATAACGTGCTATATCTTTCTTCATACCCGGCCACCAGAAGTTCTTTTTCAGATCCTTATACATTTTTGAACTTCCAGGATGAATCGAATACCTTGAAAAATGGGCTTCGTACATGATTTCTTCACGAAGATTTCTCTGACAAGGAACACATACTCGATCGTCTTTTCTCCAAAGTCCATTGTCAAAAGAAAACCGAGAGCTCTTATCTTCCGCTGCATAACGCTGCAAACTATCATCCAATTCCATCGCTTGGCAGACCCTATCCATTAGGTCATACTGTACCTCTGTCCAATTCAAACACATGGTCGCAGCAGTATTTTTCTCCGCACAAGTAATATCCATCCGTTCTAGCTCATGGATAAACCGTTCATCATGGTATGACAACCAATTCGCCCTTGCCAGAGTCCTACGACTCAGGGCATCTGCGACTACATTCCCTTTACCAGGGGTGTAATGAATTTGGAAGGTATAATCACCAAGAAATTCCATCCACCTTCTCTGTCGCATATTTAAGTCTTTTTGATCTAAGAGATAATTCAGACTCTTGTGGTCTGTATAGATATCCACCTTTACACCATATAAATAATGATGCCACAACTTAAGTGCAAAGATGACTGTGGCCAATTCCAAATCATGGACTCGATAGTTCCGCTCATGGGCTTTCAATTGGCGCGAACCATATGCTATCACCTTACCACGCTGAAGGAGAACGCAGCCTAAGCCGCTACCCGATGCATCACTATACACCTCAAAATCATCTATGCCACAAGGTGTTGTCAAAATTGGGGCCGTAGTCAACCAACTCTTTAACGCTTCAAAAGCTCGGGCACACTCGGGCGACCAAACGAACCTTTGTTCTTTCCGCGTTAGGGTAGTGAGAGGCAATGCTATTCTTGAGAAATTTTCCACAAAACGCCTGTAGTAGCCCGCAAGTCCAAGGAAACTCCTAACTTCGGCTACCGACAAAGGAACAGGCCACTCCTGCACAGTAATAATTTTGGCAGGATCCACTGCAATGCCTTCACCACTAACTACATGGCCCAGAAAAGCCACGGATGACAACCAGAAATCACACTTAGCAAACTTGGCATAGAGTTTCTTTTCCCTCAGGGTTTGCAATACCATCTTCAAATGATTTGCATGCTCTTCTCTGGATCGGGAATACACCAGGATATCGTCAATAAAGACGATCACAAAGATATTCAAATATTTCTTAAACGTTCGGTGCATTAAATCCATAAACACTGAAGGTGCATTAGACAATCCAAAGGGCATCATCGTGAACTCATAATGCCCGTAGCGTGTGCCAAACGCCGTTTTGGGTATGTCACTTTCCCGAACCCTCAGCTGATAATAACCTGATTTCAAATCCAGCTTAGAATACACCGAAGAGCCCACTAGCTGATCAAACAAATCATCGATCCGTGGGATCGGATACTTGTTCTTCTCTGTCAGCTTGTTCAGTTCTCGATAATCGATGCATAGACGCAAGCTACCGTCCTTCTTTTTCACAAAGAGAACCGACGCACACCAAGGTGACTGACTTGGCCTTATAAAACCTTGATCTAGCAATTCTTGCAAATGAACCTTCAGCTCCGCCATTTCTTTTGGCGCTACACGATAGGGGTAACGGGCCACAGGTTTTGCACCCGGTACCAGTTCTATCGTGAAGTCAATTTCTCTTTGGGGTGGTAACCCCGGAAAGTCTTTTGGAAACACATCCAGGAATTCCGACACAACAGGTACCTCATTCACACTAGCTTTTGGCTCTACCGCTGCTACTAGTGTGAAGAACAACTCGACACCCTTTCTCACGGCCTTCCGAACTTGCAGAGCGGATATCAACATCTCATTTATTCCCTGCATGCCGCTAAACCTTATTTCGTGTTCGGTGTTCTGCCCTAACACAACTTCCTTAGAATTACAATCAATGCGAGCATGCTGCTCTGACAACCAATCCATACCGAAGATTATATCGAATTCCAAAATCGGCAGCACAAGTGCTTCCAATCTGAAGTCCCATCTTCCTATTTTCCCTTCTACACAGCCAGACTGATCCGCGCACAAAACACATCCGTTAGGTAAGAGTACCTTCAAACTTTCTGTCGTGCCTCATATCGGCGCGCCAATGCGCAATACGAAATCCTTTGACAGAAACGAATGTGACGCACCAGTATCAAACAGTGCTCGTGCCGGATGCTCCCAAATTAGGACGAAGCCTAACATAGCAACAACACAATAAACACCAAAAACATAGCAGCACTACACAAAGGGAAAAGAACTCAGAGATCACGCGCACCTGTGACGACGTCGGCCTGCTTAATGGCCTCCTGCTGTCGCAGATTGAAAACTCGAGGCTGCACTTGCGAAGCAGAAGACTCCGCCACCGCCTTCCCTTTATCTGCATAGGACGCGCCCGGCTTCTTATCACCTTTCGGAGGACCAACCCGACAGTCCAGAGCAAGATGTCCCGGCTTGCCACACGTATAGCAAGTACGGGATTCATAGCCCGACGATGCTTCCGAAGTAACTGATGAAGGAGTTTGACCAGAACGTCAGGACTTCTTACCCCATTTCTTTCGAAATCTACTTCTCTCCGGACGCGGCGGTTTGAACTCCGGTTTTGCAACAGCCTAAGGTCCTTTAGATTGTCCTCGCTTCAAATCTGTTTCCAATGCCCTCGCGGTGCAGACCAGAGCTTGAAATCCCTGATTCACGGAACTCGAGAGTAAATGCCGCAACTCATCCCGCAGTCCCGCATAAAACTGACTGGTCTTTCGCTCTTCCCCGGCAAAGATAGCGCCCGCATAACGCCCCAAACGCGTGAACTCATGCAGATACTCATCCACACTGCTCTCCTTTTGAGTCAACCGCTGAAACTCCAATTCCAACGCAATTCGTTGCTGCAACGGCAAATGCTTGCCCAAGAACAACCGAGAGAACTCGTCCATAGAGACTCCCGTCAACTGTCTGCCTGCCAAGTGGTGCAGTTCGACCTCATCCCACCACAGCCGAGTTTCTCCTTCAAGAATAAAAGTGGCTAACGTGACTTTCTGTTCCTCCTCAACCCGAAGGGCGGTCAAGATATGCTTGATCCGAGCAAGCCAATCCTCTATTTGAGCTGGGGAACCCGCCCCGATAAACGTCGGAGGATGAAAGCTCATAAACCGCTTCAGCTGCTGATCTGCGGCACGCTGATCAACCGCTATGCCCACCGGTTCTTGACGCACTGCCACAGACATAGGAGCCTCAGGCCGAGCTTGCCCTGCCTGCTGAGCATTCATCACTGCAAGTACCATTTCTGTAATCAAACATACAGTTTCAGCTGATGGAGGAGGGGTGGGCACCTCTGCCGGTGCCGCACTCTCAACAGAATGCTGAGGTTCTGACTGACCCGCAACACTTCGCGTCACCTATATGTGTCAAACCACACAATTCAGCGACAAGCCACACAACAAATAGTCAAAACAAACACACAAGTGTAACACACCAGTGCATTTCAATCCTATGTGGACATGTTTGAGTTCAATTTTATACACTCACACACGAGCTCGCCACCCCACAAAAGAATTCGTCCACGAATTCAGAGGAGGGAACCAAGGAATCTGATACCAAATTGTAACACCCCTACCCGTTACGTGCAACATAGTAAAAGGTCTGGCCGGGGCCCCACACCATGTCTTACAAACAGGCGGAGACGTTACTAAGTAATACCAAATACGCATCCTATCACAGAGCATGCTAGCGGAAGATTAAAGGGTTGCAAGAATGAACTCAAACACCAACACAGAAGTCCACAGCTAAACCAAACATGCCATTGTATAAAACCATAAGTATGGCCTTATGGCCTATTACAAGTGTTACTCTTTATACAAGAAGGTATCTTCCATACATCGGCTCGCAGGACGGCCACACATGGGTTCTTACACAAGGTACAAAAATAGCCTTCGAGGGCTAGCACTCAGCAGCAGCAGCTTGGGGTCTTCCACCCTCATCCCTGCTTGGCCCTTCTTGACCTGCACGCCAAAGATCCACCAAACAGTGGCAAACAACGCAACGATCAGTATTTGGCTGACCATTTATAACGACCCTGTCCCTGGCACGGGACAGCGGAATTCCTTCCCTGCATAGCACTTATATACAATCAAAAGGGTATACTTTAGCATATCACACTTATACGCCCATACAAGTCATCATCCATCACAAACGTCGGCCCGACGGCCCGACGTTCCGTGCTCTCAGGGCACATTATCGGTGCACCGGAAAACCAGGGTCCCATCACCGTTTAGAGGTCCTAGACATGACGGCAATTTGTGAGCATTCCAATCCTCCATGGCTCAAATAGCCGGAGCGATTCTCATTCTGTGATCCTAACAGGGCCTTAAGCACCCCACGGTTAGACAACCAGAATGCGGGTACAGATCAGCCTTTCCCGTAGCTGACATACGTCAGACGTCGATCAGGACTAACACGGGTACAGCTTCACCTTGCCCGTTCGCCACACAGGCTTTTCCACAGTTGCAGCCCCACTGGCTCAACAAGTAGCATTCACAACTACAAGGGTTGAGATCACACATCATCAACCCCAAAGTAGCACTCACAGCTACATGGACTGAGATCACACAGCATCAACCCATCCACATACTATCCTGCTGCACCAAGCTGCAGGTGTCCACCAAGAACATCACACGCATCACAATAATACAGAGTCTTGCTCTGATATGCATACAATCATCATCAATCCGGACTAACCTATCCAGATGGCTTCACACAGCATGCCTACCCGTACTTCTCGCTTCCGGGACTACTCCAACAAGGATCAAGGGATGAAGTTCAACATCCCAAGAGAATTCAACTCTACCTTTGTAGAGGATTCATGCATATGCAAAAAGGAAGGATTTCACATATCCAAGGAGGAAATCGTTACCCTTGGAGGACGTTTTGGAGCCATGGCAAGCACTGCTTGGAGTTCTGCCTTCCCGAAAATGGCCTACGATCGCGAATCTGAGCTTGGACTAGCTGGATCTCCCTCTTCTTCCTCCTTCTTCTTCTTCCTTCCTTCTTCCTCCTTCCTTCTCTCACTTAAGAAGATAAAGTGAGAATAAGTTTGCTGGTTCGGGGTCTTAAAGGGGCTGGGAAAATTGAAGACCACTAGATCTGGAAAGAGGGAAACAAACGGCCGAGATCTGCAGAAAAAGTCAATTTCGGCCCTGGCACGCCCTATGACACGCCCGTGTCACAGGCCGTGTCCCTTAAACGGCCCTTAAGCGGCAAAGAACTGCCTCACCACACGGGTTGAACACGCCCGTGACCACCTGACACGGCCTGAGACACGCCCGTGTCTCTGGCCGTGTCACCTCTCTCGACGAATCTCATCGATCGCCGAGATTATTCTCGTCGATAGTCGACATGATCTCGCCGATCGTCGAGAAGGACACGCCCTGTGACACGCCCGTATCATAGGCCGTGTCGCCTCTTCTCGTCGATCGTCGATCACGATGCTCAACGATCGTCGAACGCGCGACCTGCAGCAACCCGAGGAGGACACGGCCTGGGACACGCCCGTGTCTCAGGCCGTGTCACTCCAAAAACACCCGAAACCCAACTTTGAAACTTACTCGAGACCAGCTCGACTATTTGCTTGACACGCCCTGGGACACGCCTGTGTCCCAGGCCATGTCACTTGGCCTGAAAACCAAAACTGGGTTTTGGGGTATTGCAGTATCGCAAACTTCCTGTAACATCAGCGAGTGTTTCTGGAACAGCCGGGTCACCCACCTCTTCATCTCTTAAGCATCCTGCGGGTCACCCAGGTATTCTGATATGTGGTCCGCGGAAGTGGGAGGTGAGTACCCCCCAATGATGTTGACGTTGGAGGAGGAGACTGCGTTGAAGCCTGCAAAATAGAAAGGGCCAGAGGAGTAAGCGGACGACCAAAGATCTTTGAGAAAGTCCTCAAAAGCGTGGATAAGCAAGCAAGCGTACAAACTCACTGGGGGTCGGCATGTCCCCTGCGCTGGTATGCGGGCGGGAGGTACCTGGCTGAACCTAGAAGGGCTCGACTTCAAGAGTTTCGAAAGATTTTCCTAGCCCGAGGCGGGTTGGCAACGGAGGAACCGTGAGAAGGGCAGTCCCTATGGTCGAAGGGCTAGCGACCCGCTCAGTTACCCGCGGGGATCAGTGCCTCGACTCATTTCCCTCGCGAAACGTCTCCTGCGAAGAAGGAGAGATCAAAATCAGAGTGGCAATAATGTCAGGAAACCAGCTCGCGTACCTCATGGGTGGCCTCAACTCCGGCCGCCAAACTAGACGTAGGGGCGTCGTTCGGGAGAGATCGCCTGACCAGCTTCGCCTCTTCGTCCTGAAGGCAGGACTGGGTGACCCTAGTGCGAGCCAAGGGGCAACATCAATGACCTGCGCCCGCGTACCCTCTCTCGCGGCCGCTAGGCGAGCTCGCATTTCTTCTGATATGGGCATCGCTAAGCTACATGAGTTCGCAAAGAAAAGAAAAGCAGAAGGACGAAGGCTTTTACTTTGAGCCTGGTGGTATATTTATAGAACATTGATGGGACTCACCAAAAGATTCCCTCTAGCTCAGCAAGCACTCATCGAACATGTGGGGTTGGATGATTCTTTCTGAGCTTTGTCAAGCTCAAAAAGAGTGGGGATTGTGTACAACCTAGTGTTTGCCGAGTGGGACTGCCAAGTAGGCGAGACAGGCGGGCGAGTGGGCTAAGACAGATTTTATGTCGCCATCTTCCAAGGCGTTGAGTGAAGCTCGCCCAATCGACGTCATTTTCTAGGGCATTGAGTTAACCTCGCCCTGTCGATGCTTTCTTATAAGGTGTTGTCGACGCCATCTTCCAAAGCATTGAGTGAAGCTTGCCCAGTCGACGCCATTTTCCAGGGCGTTGAGTGAAGCTCGCCCAGTCGACGCCATCTTCCAAGGCATTGAGTGAAGCTCGTCATGTCGACGCTTTCTGAACTTAGCCAGATTTCTTCTCAGTTTTGATGGCTTTGACAGCTCCTCTAGGTCCGCCAAGCAGGCGGGCGGGCCGCACGAGCTAACTTGACCCGCTCGGCTCGCATTCGCCTCAGTGACCATCCAGCCAAAGATCGCCGGTTCGCCTCTGTGTGAGGGGCAGACGAGTCGTAGGAGACTGGCTCGCGCTCGACTAAAAAGAGGGGCGAGTCGTGAGAGCCAGGCCATGCCCACCCATTGACGGGCGAGCTGGCCCCGACTTCCCCCTTCGAGTGAGGTATAGGTATCATGTGGTTAAGCATAATTTGATCTGCCAAATGTGATTAGGTCTGCAAATAGCCTCCCAGAACAGCGGAGTTTTGCTGTTGGCAGAGCACTTTTGGCTGCATATAGCCGTTTAGAATAGCGGAGCCTCGCTATTTACATTCCAGACTTTTAAAACTATAAATAAGCCCAAGAGGGGACAATAGAAAGCAGGCTTTCCATTTCTCTTACTCTCTTGTCTTATAGCGCTTTCTGAGGTGCCCTTAGCACAACACTTGGCTAAGGAGGAGAAGCGCTCTAAGGTTTTTCGGGTGTGTGGTGGGACCTCCGTGCTATAGCCTTGGGTTAGATTCAAGTTCTAAGTCTTCGGTCAGCAAAGCTTGCTAGGCAAAGTAAGTGTGCGGACACCCCTTCCCCAAGGGTTTGAACTCCACAGAAGCCGGTTTCCAGTTTCATCACACGATAGTTTGGAACCCACAAAAACTCTTTGTACACAAGGGAATTTGATGTGAGGTTGGAATCTCTTATTTTAGACTATTTGTCTAATCGACCCGTCATTGATGTAGTCATCTTCATTATTATCATGACTCAACTCCTACCTTGAAACATTCACCTAGTGTCTCATCGATGTTAACATAGTATCCATAAAAAAATAAATATCTTGGTATGATCGTAGGTTGAACTTGAAGGATCGCGGTTTCCCTTGGCAACGGAGCGATGCAGAGCGCAAAGGATTTTAAAAAAAAAATTCACAATCAATCCATCACAAATGGTTTAGGATACGATACCTCTAGAGAATGTATCTCTAGGTGAAGTGATGAATGCGTGGGTGAAGACGACAATGAATCCACCACGAAGGAGAAAGCAATCCCTTTCGCCTCTCGGTTCACCTTGAACCCGAACAGCTAGGAATCTCTATTTCGTTGACGGGGAATGGAGACACAAAGCCTAGACATTCTCTTCCAAGTGCGTCGGGGACTCCTAGTGGCCGAACCACACTAGTCGCCGGGAGAGGAAGAGGAAAAACTTGGGGCTTGGCTGGACCGTCTAGAGGAAGAAATCCTCAAGGCAAAACACTTGCCTTCACTCGAACTCCGGCCAAGAACCAGTTAGCGCTCCTCCTCCGCCAACTGTCGATGGCTTGAGAAAACCGTCCAGCGACGATAAGGAGGAGGCTAGCTGAGTGAGATCTCGCCGGTGAGGAGAAAATCGGCGTGGCAGCACATCCGCGCGAGCAGGCCCGAGCGCTGGGAGGCCACCGTCTCGAGAAGAAATCGGGAAAATCCTAACTCCTTCTTGCCCGAGCCCTCCTCTATCCTTATATATGGAATCATATTTGCATATATACTTATATATATATTATTTGTATATTTATATATATATATATATATATATATATATATATATGTATATTTATGTACACAAAATTCTCTTGTACATATATACAAACGCATTCCATAATCAAGCCCTTATGGTTACACACAACCAAAATACAAAATTATGCTCATCTACCAAAACAATTACGACAACTCGCCTCATCATAATTTTCTCTTTTAATAGTCGCACAGAAAAACTTGTCTAAGCATGTCGAGACACGACATAATGCGTTCGCACTTACTATAGTATTTAGATCGAATTTCCCAGGAAATAAATACCCAAGTAAGACGAACTGAAACTGTTCCCGTTCATTTGGTGCGACCTTACAGAGAAACTATGTCGTCAAGGCAATAATATAACAAACTATGTCACTGCATTATAGTCGCCTCAATAACATAGCAACTAGGTAACGCATACTGATGACCTGTGTCTTTTTCTTTGTCACATGATATCATAAACATTGTGCAAAATAGGAGCGTGTCGTTTTCACACTATATTTAATCTTTTCTCGGTCTCATAAGCGACGTGTATTTATAACTACATCAGTTATATTGCATGCTATACAAACTCGCTTTACAAAGGGGCCCATAAAAATCATAACTCAAATAAATTTGAGGGACACAAATATTATCTCGTGTAGATTACACACGCACGGGTATGAGCAATGAATCACGATATTTATCACCATCAAAAGATAGTCTTCAACCGCAGTCACATTGCTCACACCAATGCGCCAAATCCACACATCTCATATCTACAATACATAAGACAAGTTGTGAACATTAATGACACTCAACACAATCCAAATAATGTTACAACATGAAATAGGTCAAACTCAATACGTATAAAACACATAGACATATTCATATGATTAAATGATAATCCCTTATCAACATTTATAGAACTAAAATGTATTTTAATCGATATGACAATCTTAACTTGGTAATCAATGTTCCTCTTTGATTATCTCGATTGCGAGCAGAGCATAAGATTACGTGATGATATAAACTCAGAGTTCTATAGTTCAGGACCAAGTGCATCTTCCCAAACCAAACATGAGACTCAACACATAATCAAGGAACAAAATGTGAAAACATTTATAAGCAAATGACAACTTTCAAAAACACCACTTCCTTCAATCTCCCACTTGTTTTTAAAGTTTATTAATAAACAAAAGTAAAACATAAAGAGAAACCCATAGAATCAATCAACAAGCCACTCTCCATGGTCTTGAAGCCCCATGGACTCGAAGTGAACTTCGCCTTTGGCTTGAGATAAAGGTTTTGTGAAGGGATCAGCTGTGTTACTGTTTGTGTCTATCCATAAAAGTGCAATTTTGCCTTCGTAAATAAAGTTGCGCGTAACAAAATACTTTCTGTCTATGTATTTTGTTTTATGATGTTATTTTGGCTCCTTGATTTGAGAAATAGAAGCGCTATTGTCGCAAAACAACTTCAAGGGCCCCTCACTGGACGCAACGACTCCTAGTTCCTCAAGGAACTTCTTTATTCATACTCCTTATTTGCTTGCTTCTGCAGCTGCCATGAATTCCGCTGCGGTGGTCGAGTCAGCTGTGGTTGATTATTTACAACTCCGCCAACTCACGACACCACCATTCAGAAGAAAAACGAACCTAGACTGAGATCTCCTATCATCCGGATCTGTCATAAAGCTAGCATCCGGTACCCTTCGACAGCTAGATCCTTCTGCCCACCAAAAACAAGAAACTTATCCTTGGTCCTCTTCAGGTACCTAAGAATATTTTTGACGGCAGTCCAATGATTAGGACTGGGCGAAGCCAGATGTCGACTATTCATGCTCAAAGCATATGCGACATCCGGTCTTGTGCAAGTCATGGCATACATGATGGATCCTACAGCGGAAGCATACGAAACATTCTTCATATATTCAATGTCTTTATGCGTTATAGCGCAGTGAGACTTGCCAAGTTGCACAGACACTTTCATTGGCACATTCCCTTTCTTAGAGTTCTCCATATGAAACCTTTCTAAGACTTTGTCAATGTAAACGCTTTGACATAGGTGTACAACCCCGTATCCCGCGAGTGGTCGACAGGAGTTGAACCGGCCGGCTCAGACCAACTTGGACCCAGTATGCCGAGCCCGAGCTCGGCAATAGTCGAGCTGAGCTCGGCGATGGCCGAACGAAGCCCGGCATGCCGAGACCGAGCTCGGGTGCAGGAACAGGGCTCGACGATAGTCGAGCCAAGCTCGACGATGCCCGTGCCGAGTTCGGCTTCTGATGGAGCTCGGCGTGCAGGAACAGGGTTCGACGATAGTCGAGCCAAGCTCGACGATGCCCGTGCCGAGTTCGGCTTCTGATGGAGCTCGGCGTGCAGGAACAGGGTTCGACGATAGTCGAGCCAAGCTCGACGATGCCCGTGCCGAGTTCGGCTTCTGATGGAGCTCGGCGATCGTCGTGCCGAGCCCGAGCTCGGCAATAGTCAAGCCGAGCTCAGCGGTAGTCGAGCACAAGTCTGCCGAGTACCTGCCCGCCTAGGCCCAAGGCGAGGCGAGTCAGGCCTCCTGCCAAGCGAGTGCCCCCTCAGGTCCAGCTCGAACCTCGGCCATGGCATACCTTTACTATGTGGCCCCTTTTTGTTTTCCTGTAGTCCTCGAAAACAGTGAAGGTTGTATATTAGCAGGCCATCTTTTCCTATAAATAGGACCCAAGGGGTACCTCAGAAGGCACGCTTACTAATTCTCCGGCCTACTAGCGCTTTCTGAGGTACCTTAGCCCGGCATTTGGCTAAGGAGGGGAAGCGCTCTAAGATCTTCCGGGTGTGTGGTGGGACCTCCCCGCCGGGCCCTTGGTCTAGTCCTTGTTTCTTTTCTTTTCTTTGTCATTTGCTTGCAGGAGTGAAGTAGGTGCGCGGCCACCCCTTCCCCAAGGGTCGAACTCCACAAGAGACCGGTTTTCCGGTTTCAACATTTTGGTGCGGTGAGCGTGGAGAGTGGTCAGCAGAGAAAACCTCTTACAGGCTCGATGACTGGAGAAGAAGGACAAGGATCAGGCAGGGGCAACTCGCCACCCCCTCCCCCACCCCCAGCAGCGAGTGTGCCGGCGGAGCTTAGGGAGGAGATCCTCGGGCTCGTCAGGACCGCTCTCGGCATGCGAGCTGAGAGTGTGACGCCGGCAGTCCCGGTGGTCGCCGCTCCCGCACTCGGCGACGACGCGCCGCTCAGGCAACCAGGGAAAGAACCCGCCGAGAGGGGCGAGCGCGAGTTCCAGGGGCGAGTTCTGTTCCCTGGCTCGGCCGCCGAGTACCACTTCGGCGAGACTGCAGGGAGGGAGTTCCCGACTCGCCCGGCTGAGGGGGGGAGCCCCTTCAGCGAGTTCGTTTCTTCAGCCCCAGTTCCCGAGGGGTTTCGCGAGCCGGAGATGACTTACTACTCCGGGAGAGGAGACCCGGTCCACCACCTCCAGTGGTTCGAGGACATGGTCTCCATTCGACAGATGTCAGACGGCTTCAAGTGCCGACTCTTCGCCATCACCCTCAGAGAAAAGGCGAGAGAGTGGTTCCACCAACTCCCGACCGGGTCCATCTACTGCTTTGAGGATCTGCGACGGGGTTTCATGCTGAGATTCACCACTTCTAAGAAAAGGAAGAGGGAGGCGGAGTCTTTGTTCCGCATCAAGCAGAGGGTGGGAGAGACCCTGGGAAGCTATCTGGACAGGTTCCAAGAGGAACTGTCCCAAGTTCAGGAGATGCCAGGGCACACCATGATGGTAGCCTTCACCCTGGGTCTCCAGTCCGGATTCTTCGCAATGGAACTAAAGAGGTCACCTCCAGTGTCTTTTGAGGCACTCCTAGAGAGGGCGGCCAGGGAGGCCGAAATGGAGGCAGCACATCCAGAGTTTGCTCGAAGGTTGGCCAAGTGGGCCGTGGAAGAGGAAAGGCCAAGGGGTGGCCGAATTCAAGAGGAAAGGAGGGCTGAACCTCGGCAAAGGGAGCAGCCGCAGCAGCAGCCGCAACCCTGGTGGGTGCGTCCGGAGCAGACCCACCGTTTGGGATGGAGGCCCGAGTGGCAAGACCAGGCACCACGAAGGGGTTATCAGGGAGGAGATAACCGCCAGGGTGGCCGAGGGCAGTACAACCCCCAGGGGGGTAGGCAGGGTCAGAGACCCCCTCTCCCCGACCAGGAGGAGGCAATGGCAATTGCCATGAGGGGAAGGAGGAGAGGACAGCCGAGGAGAAGGAGGGAGGTCAGGGTGGACCTGCCCTATTGTGACTTTCATCAGGAAGAGGGGCACCTCACATCCACGTGCCCGGAGTTCCTCGAGATGAGAGGGAGAAGGGAACAACAACAACAGGGCCATCAGGAAGTTCGGATAGAGGAGATCCGGCCTCGGGAGGAGGGGGATCGGTGCGAAGACCGGGTTGATGTGGGCACCCAGGGGAGGATCGGAGCGATCCACGGGGGGGCCGGGATCGAGGCCTCCCGTAAGTCAAGCCTCCACACTATGTACCGGAGGAGCGTTGGCTCCACATCCCAATCCCCTCCCCCGGAGGAGAAAATCACCTTCTCCAGAGAGGACTTGCCGGGTCACGAGGACCCCTTCTGCGATGCGCTGGTTATCCAGACAGCCATCGAGGATTTCACTGTCTCCCGAATCCTTGTGGACAATGGGAGTTCGGTCAACGTCATCTTCAAGAAGGCGTTCGATGCGATGAAGGTAGAGGCCAGGAGGGTGTTAGCCTCGGACGGGCCTCTGTTCGGCTTTTCAGGGGAGAGGAAAGAGGTCGAGGGAGGAGTGGGACTCCATGTCACTCTAGGGGGGCAGTCACGCAACTGCAAGTTTGTTATCGTGGACGCCCCTAGCAGTTACAGCGCCATCTTCGGGAGACCCCTCATCAGCGCCTTCCGCTGCGTCCCCTCGTCCTTCCACCAGTATCTAAAGCTCAACGTCGAGGGGGTTCAGATCCGGGTTCGAGGAGACCCTAAGGAGGCAAGGGAGTGCTACGTCTCGGCGGTAAACTCCATCTCTTGGTTGGAGGGGGCCGAGGAGATGGGGCGGAGGTTGGAGGAGGAGCAGGAAGCTGGCAAAGAAATGGAGGTGGAGTGCCGCGCTCGGGAGGAGGTCACGGAAGAGACTCAGGGGTCGGCCGAGGCCATGGCCGTCGAGGAGGCCGAGGAAGAGGTCCTCGCCCCCGGAAGGGGAGGTATCGAGGAATGGGAGGAGCAGTCCCGTCTGGAGGCAGCGGAAGAGGTGGAGGAGATGGAGGTCCTCACCATTGGAGGTAGGGTGGAGAAGGTCCGCGTCAGCGGAGGCCTGACCCCGGAAGCTCAAGGCAGGATGCTGGGGTGCATCCAGAGGAACGTGGACATCTTCGCCTGGAGCGCCGCAGAGATGCCAGGGATCGACCCCGACGTGGCCTGCCACCGCCTTAACCTGGACCCGGAGGCTCCCCCCATCCAGCAGAAAAAGAGATCCGTCACGGACAAGCTCGCCGAGCCAATCAGAGAGGAAGTCGCCAAGCTCCTCGAGGCTGGCTTCATATCTGAAATCCAATACCCCGGCTGGGTCTCCAACGTTGTAATGGTTAAAAAAAGGAGACGGCCGGTGGAGGATGTGTATCGACTTTTCTCTTCTTAATAAATCATGCCCGAAAGATTGTTATCCTTTGCCTCGGATCGACGCGCTGGTTGACTCAGCCGTCGGTTTCCCTATAATGAGTTTTCTGGATGCTTTTTCAGGTTATCACCAAATCAGGATGCACCCCCCTGACGTCAAAGATGTCTCGTTCATCACGGGAGACGGATGTTATTGTTACAAAATGATGCCCTTCGGGCTAAAGAATGCAGGGGCTACCTATCAAAAAATGATGGATAGGGTCTTCCGAGAGCAGAAGGGGAGGAATCTCGAAGTGTACGTGGATGATCTCATGGTCAAGAGCTTGGATATCGACTCCCACATCCAGGACTTGGAAGAGACCTTCGCCACTCTCCGCAAGTTTAAGATGAGGCTGAACCCTTTGAAGTGTGTCTTCGGGGCAAGCCGGGGAAAGTTCCTAGGGCATCTTCTCACCCCCGCTGGGGTAGAGCCTAATCCAGATAAGGTGAGGGCAATCCTGGAACTAAGGTCGCCGCAAAATACCAAGGAAGTACAGCAACTGACAGGGAAGTTGGCAGGGTTGAGTAGATTCCTCTCCCGGGCCGGGGAGAGGTGCTCCTCGTTTTTCAAAACTTTGAGAGGGGGTCGAAGGTTTGAATGGACCTCGGAGTGCGAGGAGGCATTCCAGGCTTTAAAGAAACAGCTGACTCAGGCCCCCCTGCTCCAAGGGCCCAAGGAAGGGGAAGACTTATCCCTATATCTAGGGGTCGGGGCTGAAGCCTTGAGTTCGGTTTTGGTTCGGGAAGAAGGGAAGAGGCAACTCCCCGTCTATTATGTAAGTCGGATATTGAAGAGGGCCGAGCTCCGGTACCCCATCCTGGAAAAACTGGCCTTCGCCTTAATCATCTCAGCCCGGAGGCTTCGGCCTTATTTCCAGGCACACTCAATCCGAGTAGTGACTAACCACCCCCTGCGCAACATCTTCAAGGGGGTAGAGCATTCAGGTAGGTTGGCCAAATGGTCAGTGGAGCTGAGCGAGTTCGACATCTCCTTCGTCCCCCGCCTCTCAATCAAGGCCCAAGCTATGGCTGACTTCCTGGCAGAGTATGTAGTTGAGGTGGCGGAGGAGAGACTCACTTGCCCTCTCCCCTGGAAAGTCAGGGTGGACGGTGCCTCGGGGAAGCATTCTTTGGGAGTTGGGGTCATCTTGGAAAGCCCCCAGGGGATAAAGATCGAGCAGACTGTGGTAGTGCACTTTCCTATCACCAATAACCAAGCCGAATACGAAGCCGTAATCGCAGGTCTGCGCCTGGCAAGAGACTTGGGGGTGCATGACGTGGAGGTCCTCACTGACTCCATGGTGGTGGCTTCCCAGATCAAGGGGGAGTTCGAGGCAAGGGAGCCCACCCTGCAGCTCTATTTGATGAAGGTAAGGGGAGTCATTGGGACCTTCCAGACCTTCTCAATCAAGCACGTACCGCGAGGGGAAAACGAGCCAGTCGACCAGCTAGCAAAGCACGGCCCCCGGATGGGGGGCACCATTACGGATCTCTTCCGACCTTCCATCGAGGAGGGGGAACTAATGGAAGTAGAACAGCACCCCTCATGGATGGATCCCTTCGTCACCTTCTTGTCCACCGGAGAATACCCGGAGGGAATGGACCGAAGAGGGCTCAAGCACAAGGCGGCATACTACCTCCTACGTGAGGGACAGTTGTACCGCAAGACCCTCTCAGGGATGTTGGCCCGTTGCGTAGCCGAAAGAGAGGTGCACAAAATTTTGGAGGAAGTCCATTCCGGTGAATGTGGGAGTCATTCGGGGAGTCGGACCCTGGAAGGGAGAATCGTCAGACAAGGGTACTTCTGGCCCACCCTCGGTCAGGATGCAGCCGAATTCGCGAGAAAGTGTCATAAGTGCCAACTATATGCCCCGCTCCAGCTCCAGCCGGCTCAGAGTTTAAGAAGCATCATGGCACCATGGCCCTTCGCCATATGGGGGCTGGACCTCGTAGGACCTTTCCCTCAGGCCAGCGGTCAGAGGAGGTTTTTGTTGGTCATGATTGATTATTTTTCTAAGTGGATGGAGGTGAAGGCTCTAGCCAAGGTGACCTCTCAAGTAGTCAGGAACTTTATCTGGGGAGAGATCATCTGCAGGCATGGGCTGCCACAGGCTATCGTCACGGACAACGGACCTCAGTTTGCCAGCACGGAGTTCATTCGCTTCTGCGAACAGCTAGGGATTGACCTTCGGTTTGCTTCTGTCCATCACCCCAGGAGCAACGGGCAGGTGGAAGCGGCCAACAAAATCATCGTGAACCTCTTAAAAAAGAAAGTGGAAAATTTGAGGGGAAGTTGGGTGGAATAGCTTCCATCAGTCCTCTGGGCCTTGAGGACCACCCCCAATACGGCCACAGGGGAGACACCTTTCAAACTCTCTCACGGCTGCGAGGCCGTTCTACCTGTCGAATTCGAGGTCCAGATGCCTCGGGTCGTCGAGGCAGGAGTCGGAAGGGAAGAATGGAGGTCAGAAAATGAGGAGGAGCTTCGACTCTCCCTGGATATGGTGGAAGAACTACGCGACTTGTCCATCGTCAGGCAGGAAGAGGCCAAGCGAAGGATGGCCAAGTATTTCGACAAACACGTCTGTGTCAAGCAGTTCGTAGAGGGGGACCTTGTTTTGAAAAAAGTGGATGTGGCAGGGAGATCAGCCGCTGTGGGAAAACTCCACCCCAATTGGGAGGGCCCCTACATTGTGCAGGAGGTCTTGAAATCGGGGGGGTATCGCCTCCAAGATGCAAGAGGGGACACCCTCAGCCACACTTGGAGTGGCGACGATCTGAAACGTTTCTATCCTTGAAAATATTGTAGATATCTTGGCCTCATGAATAAAAACGAATCTCATTATCTCATCTTATGCTTTGGCAGAATAGTGAGGGTAGAGGGGCTCGCAGTTTAAACCCCCGAGAGGCAAAAATTTCTAAGTCTTCTCGCTCTGGGGTTAGGTCTCGTCGCTCCCCTGCCAGGCTCCCACCTAGCTGGCACGGCCGAGTCTCGATGGACATCGCTATGACCCTGGGGCTGAGCCCGGAGGATGTTCAACACCCGCCCTCAGGCTCTCACCTAGCTGACTGGCCCGGTGGTAGCACCCGGGAGAGGCAAAAATTTCCAAGTCTTCTCGCTCTGGGGTTAGGTCTCGTCACTCCCCTGCCAGGCTCCCACCTAGCTGGCACGGCCGAGTCTCGATGGACATCGCTATGACCCTGGGGCTGAGCCCGGAGGATGTTCAACACCCGCCCTCAGGCTCTCACCTAGCTGACTGGCCCGGTGGTAGCACCCGGGAGAGGCAAAAATTTCTAAGTCTTCTCGCTCTGGGGTTAGGTCTCGTCACTCCCCTGCCAGGCTCCCACCTAGCTGGCACGGCCGAGTCTCGATGGACATCGCTATGACCCTGGGGCTGAGCCCGGAGGATGTTCAACACCCGCCCTCAGGCTCTCACCTAGCTGACTGGCCCGGTGGTAGCACCCGGGAGAGGCAAAAATTTCTAAGTCTTCTCGCTCTGGGGTTAGGTCTCGTCACTCCCCTGCCAGGCTCCCACCTAGCTGGCACGGCCGAGTCTCGATGGACGTCGCTATGACCCTGGGGCTGAGCCCGGAGGATGTTCAACACCCGCCCTCAGGCTCTCACCTAGCTGACTGGCCCGGTGGTAGCACCCGGGAGAGGCAAAAATTTCTAAGTCTTCTCGCTCTGGGGTTAGGTCTCGTCACTCCCCTGCCAGGCTCCCACCTAGCTGGCATGGCCGAGTCTCGATGGACATCGCTATGACCCTAGGGCTGAGCCCGGAGGATGTTCAGCACCCGCCCTCAGGCTCTCACCTAGCTGACTGGCCCGGTGGTAGCACCCGGGAGAGGCAAAAGTTTCTAAGTCCTCTCGCTCTGGGGTTAGGTCTCATCACTCCCCTGCTAGGCTCCCACCTAGCTGGCACGGCCGAGTCTCGATGGGCATCGCTACGACCCTGGAGTTGAGACTGGGAGTTGGCCCGAGGAAAACTCCAGGGAGCGAGCTCGCCAGCCAAGACGGCGAGCTCGGAATATCCTACCCCCCCCCCCCCCCACACTCTCTCTCCAGCTCGCTACTAAGGAAGCCCTGGTCCTATCCCAGACCCAGGGGTAGGAAAGCGGCTCTCTCCAGCGAGCCTAGCCTCGCTCCGGCTAACTCGGCGAACGACACGCCCTGATGTCTAAGGCGGATGCCGGCAACATCTTGACCCAAGCGTATTTTCACTTGTCTGAATTATCGAAAAATTAAGGCGAGACATGGCGGGGGAAGGTGAGGCGCGAGTAGGATATGGCGCGAGCACGTGTCCTAGGGATTCGCCGCGAGCACCGAGGGGGCTGGTCCTAACTCAAGACATTCTACAGGCGAGGTCGCTCTACCAAGCGCGCGGGTATAATATCGCAAGTGATCTTAAAAAAAAAGAGCAAAATTATGCAAAATATCTTTGATTCATCATTACAAGTTTACAAGGCCCGCCTCGGCAGGGTGCAAAAAAAAAACAGAGAAGAAAACAGAAAGTTAACTCTCGCCCTCCCCCCTCGAGTGACGGTCCTCCTCATCACCAAGCCGAGCGTCCTTTTCCCTCACCCCCGCAAAGAGCGAGTCGAAGCTATCTTCATTCTCGCTGAGCGGGCTGGGCGGGAACAGGGTTGGCAGGAGCTCCCGGACGGTGACCTCCTCGCAGCCTTCCGCCAAAATCCCCGTCCCCCTCATGGCCTGTAGAAGACACTCGGCAGCCTCGACGGAGTTGACTCGCAGCCGCTCCGCGACGTCAGCCTCGCCAAACACCCGGGGCCTCTTGAAGGGGAAGGCCGGCTCGCTGGCGTCCGGGGGAAGGAGAGCGTCGGCTTGGCGGAGGACCTCTCCCAGGAGCCCCTTGTTCTTTTCCTTCAATTCCTCCACCTCCGCCCCCAGCCGGGCGGCAACAGCCTCCTGCTCCCGGGAATATGTCTTTTGTTCGTATAGCTGGGCTTCCCGCTCAGCGAGCTGAGCCCGCAACTGAGCTACCTCGTCTCGCATCGCGTTAGCGGCTTCGGCGTCCTGTAAGATTAAAGGTTCAGAACACGCGCAGGAACAATCTTAAGCAAGGTAAATAGAGGTATCCAGTGATTACCAGGCCACCGACAGACTTCGCGAGTAGAGCGTCCGCGAGGCCGAACCGCCTTTCCGTGTCGACCGCGCTCTCCTTCGCCAGGTCGCGCTCCTGCTCGGCAGTCAGCAGGGCGTTGCTGAGCTGGAAGCCGCGACGGACCATCATGTGATGGAGCTCGAAGGCCCGCAGGTGAGCCTGCATCCCCTCGTAGCCGAGCTGACTGGGGGTCAGTTTCTTGTACGACTCGGCGCTGTCGCGGCTGTAAAGGCCGAAGCCGAAAGCGAAGGCGTGGGCGGTGGGCGGCCGGCGAGCTCCCCAGGAGGGGGCGCGAGTAGAGACGGAAACTCGGTGAGCCCCCTCGTCCCACTTCAGGATGGGCTCGCCAGCCGCATCCTTGCTCTTGCACCCCTTGCCGAAGTTGGGATGATCCTTCGGCAGACTGGGCTCGCGGAAGGTGTCCTCCCCGGTAGAATCGGAGGACGGCCCGCTCTTCTTCTTCCCCTTTCGGGGGGAGGAGGCTTCTTTCAGCGGACTCAAGGGCGGCTCGTCGGACAGAGCCTCCGGCGAGCTCATGAACTTGGTAGGCGACGAAGGATGGTGCAGCCGTCCGCGCGAGACCACCCTCGCCCTCTTCTTCTTGGGGAGCGAAGGCTCGCGGCGCGAGCTTGACCCCCCGGACTCCAGGCGCTTCCTGCCGGGGAGTTGGTCTCGCGCGTGCTCCTCGCGACAAGCCAGTGCCGCCGCCCGGGCCAGCTCCAGAGGATCTGAGAATATCCCTGAGTCGGCGAACGGCGGGTGCTCCGGCAGAACCCGTTCCCCTGCAGAGAAAGACTTAGTCAAAAAAAAGAGAGAGGAAAAATGATATGAGATCCACCTTGATGAAGTTCGCGAGAGGACCGAGCGAGGTATACCTTCACCGGGGAGAACGGGTTGAAGCGAGTCAAGGCCGCGGCGGAGGAAGGCGACCTCGAAGTCCTTGTGGAGGAAAAACTTGTGGAGGTCGGCGTCGCTGCCAGACAGGGAAGGAGGACGATATATGTCCTCGCTCTTCTGCAGGGGGCGAAAGGGGATGTTGCCGAGCTCGCCCTTGATGAAGACGAGCCGGGTCATCCAATTGTGATTCTTGTTCGCTAGCTCGCGAACCTTGATGAAGGACCCGCCGAAGTAGGCGACCCCGTCGGGGGTAGCCTTGTAAGAGAACAACTTGCGGAACACCGCGAGGTTGAACTCAATTCGCTCCCTGCGGAGGAAGCAGGCGAACGCCACCATCATAGCGATGGCGTTGGAATTCAGCTGCGCGGGCACCGCGCCGTAGTACTTCAGGATCTGGCGGATTTCTGGCCAGAGGGGGAGGCGCAGTCCCACCTCGAAGTGCGAGATGGGGAAGGCGAGCTCACCCTCCGGGAAAGAATTGATGGCTTCATGCTAGGCGGGCCTGCGAGCCTGGAAGCCGGGGGGGGACGAACGCCGCCGTGAACTCGACGAGCTCCTCCTCTGTAATATGCCCCTCGAAAAAGCAATGGTCAACAAAGTGCTGAGCGCACTTAGACCGACCGTCCGCGTCAGGGTTGGTCTTAACCATGGTCGCAGGGAAAAAGAAAAACCGCGAGCTCGGGAAGACAGAGACGAAGCGAGGATTCGAAAGCAATAAAAGCATGCCTCGGGGGTAGGTGAGAAGGTCTATTTATAGAAGAAGGTAAAGAAGGGCGAGAGGGAGGGCGAGTCGGCCGATCGGTCCGGTCTCGCCGCGCCACCTCGCCATCCTCTCCTCGCAAGTTCTGCGAGCCGGCCAGGCCCCCGAAGGGGGAATTCGAAAAGACTCACCAAAACATTGAAAAAACATCTACATATACAAAGTGGTTGAAAAGTTATTCCAAGTTATTACAAGCAGACCATTCAGAGCAAATAAAAGAAAAAATATAAATAAGGGCGCGAGGACCATGCGAGGGCGGGGGCGAGTACCGGCCGACTGATAGAGGAGCCGATTCATTCTCCCCGGTCTCGCCGGCCCGCCGTCGCAGGCCGCCGCGCATGAAGTTCACGAAGTCGCCCCATGTTCCTATTTATCACCCGCAGGTTCTCGTCAATTTCGTCCATCAGCACCAGGGAAGACGCCTCCTCGAATGCCAGGCTGACTCCAGCACCGTCCGCGAGACGCGAGCACTCCCACTGCAGCCTGTTGTTGTCCTTCCGAAGGTCGTGGAGCTCGCGCACCAGCTTCTTGAGAACCTTCCGCTCCCGTCTCGCGCGTTCAGGGCTGCCCACCTCGGAGTCCAGGAAGGCGTCCAGGGCGCTTGGAGAAGGGAGGGGCGAGTAAGGAGGTCGATCCACGGACTCGCCGTCCTCCGTCCGCCCGGGAAATTCTGGGTGAAGAACTGAAAGACGGTCAGAAAAGCAAATATCCACGGAACAGAAGAGCAATGCCGGAGACTTACCGCGCGAGCCTGGCTCCTCCGGGTTGGCGCGAGGAGAGAAGTGACGCAGGTCCTTGCCACGCCCCGGCAGTTCTTGAGGAGCGAGTTGGTAGCCGGGAACAGGGATAATCCCGGCGCCTCTCCCCACGACTAGGGATCCAGGGGAGGGTTGCCGGGAAGGGAGGCGACTCGGCGACGCCGGCTCTCGCGAGCCCGGCTCCTTAACCTCGGGATCCTGCCGTGGCGAGTTGACGGGAATACTTTTGGCCCGAGGGGTGGATGCTTCGCCGCTGTTCTCCCGGTCGGAAGACAATTCCACTAGATTTTTGGCAGAAGAGCCAAGAACTGGCTGGTTGGAGGAACCGGCCCCGTTCCCCAAGGCGGCAGTAAAGTCGGCCAGAATGGGTTCGGCCCCCGGGGGAAGGGGCTTCGCCCGCTTGGCCGAGCCAAAATCGGCAAAACGGCGAGCAGGGGCCTCAAGGTTGGTCAGCCCCACGGCCTGGGCAGCGATCTCTTCGCGGGAACGTGCGAGTCGCTCTAAGACTTCCTTGGGGAGCAGCATCTTGACAGAATTTGGGGAAGGGCAAAGGTCAGCCAGATGCGCAGGGGTACATATATATAGCTACCTGTGGGGCCTACCAGAAGATTCCTTTTTGCCCCTGTCGCACTCGCCGGATCCTATGGGGTTGGATGTTTCTTTCCGAGCTTGACCCAACCTCGTAAAAAGCGGGGATTATGTACAACCCCGTATCCCGCGAGTGGTCGACAGGAGTTGAACCGGCTGGCTCAGACCAACTTGGACCCAGTATGCCGAGCCCGAGCTCGGCAATAGTCGAGCTGAGCTCGGCGATGGCCGAACGAAGCCCGGCATGCCGAGACCGAGCTCGGGTGCAGGAACAGGGCTCGACGATAGTCGAGCCAAGCTCGACGATGCCCGTGCCGAGTTCGGCTTCTGATGGAGCTCGGCATGCAGGAACAGGGTTCGACGATAGTCGAGCCAAGCTCGACGATGCCCGTGCCGAGTTCGGCTTCTGATGGAGCTCGGCGTGCAGGAACAGGGTTCGACGATAGTCGAGCCAAGCTCGACGATGCCCGTGCCGAGTTCGGCTTCTGATGGAGCTCGGCGATCGTCGTGCCGAGCCCGAGCTCGGCAATAGTCAAGCCGAGCTCAGCGGTAGTCGAGCACAAGTCTGCCGAGTACCTGCCCGCCTAGGCCCAAGGCGAGGCGAGTCAGGCCTCCTGCCAAGCGAGTGCCCCCTCAGGTCCAGCTCGAACCTCGGCCATGACATACCTTTACTATGTGGCCCCTTTTTGTTTGCCTGTAGTCCTCGAAAACAGTGAAGGTTGTATATTAGCAGACCATCTTTTCCTATAAATAGGACCCAAGGGGTACCTCAGAAGGCACGCTTACTAATTCTCCGGCCTACTAGCGCTTTCTGAGGTACCTTAGCCCGGCATTTGGCTAAGGAGGGGAAGCGCTCTAAGATCTTCCGGGTGTGTGGTGGGACCTCCCTGCCGGGCCCTTGGTCTAGTCCTTGTTTCTTTTCTTTTCTTTGTCATTTGCTTGCAGGAGTGAAGTAGGTGCGCGACCACCCCTTCCTCAAGGGTCGAACTCCACAAGAGACCGGTTTTCCAGTTTCAACAATAGGCCAATGAGTCTCCGCGATCGGTCTCTATATATCTTAATTCCCAAGATATATTGAGCTTGACCCATGTGCTTCATTGAAAAAATTATTTTCAATGAGTCTCTTGTTTGTTCCATTAATGATAATCCATTCCCTATTAATAAAATGTCATCGACATATAAGACCAAAAAGATAATGTGACTCCCACTAACCTTCTTGTACACACAAGGCTCTTCTTTGCATTGAATAAATCCAAGAGTCCTAACCTCTTCATCAAAGCGCTTGTTCCAACTCCCCGACGCTTGCTTTAAGCCATAAATGGCCCTCTTAAGTTTGCATACTTTGTTGATATTATCCGAATCTTCAAAACCTTGAGGTTGTTTCATGAACACATCCTCATCAAGCTTTCCATTTAGGAACGCCATTTTGACATCCAATTGTCATATTTCATAATCATAAAAGGCGGCAATGGCCAACATGATCCGAATAGTTTTGAATATTACAACCGATGAAAAGGTTTCATCATAGTCAATCCCTTGGACTTGACTAAAACCTTTTACCACAAGTCTAGCCTTGTAGGTTATCATGTTCCCATTCATGTCCATCTTCCTCTTGAAGATCCATTTGTTGGGAATGAACTTCCTTCCATCAGGAAGGTCAACCAAGTCCCATACTTGGTTGTCATACATGGATTGTATTTCGGATCTCATGGCTTCTTGCCAGGCAATGGAATCTATCCGTTTTAATGCTTCTTCGTATGTCAAGGGGACTTCGGTGTCGATCACCGATACTTCATGAAAACCCATGTATAGGTCAGGTTTTCTTCACACCTTTGTCGATCTTCTGAGTCCATTTTGCTCATTCAACTCCTCTTGAGTCACCTGAATATCTTCCACAATTTCTTACGGAATTATTTCATGCTCAATGCGAGTCAAGCGATTGCTTAGTGGTGCGGTATGAACCTCCTCTACAAACATTTGTGGAGGTGGAATGTTCATACTCCCACTGAACAAAGGAATTCTATGTGACATCTCGTGATCATCTTGAATGTCAAAATTCATCTCATGATCACTCCCTTGTATGCCTTCTTGAGTTTCCTCAAGTGTTATCCTACGGTCACCGCCTTCAATTCTTTCGAGAAACTCTTTATCTAAGAACGTTGCACCCTTCTTTACGAATATGGTATTCGTCGACTTGTGCCAAAAATTATACCCTTTCATTTCTCTTGGGTATCCAATGAAGAAACATTTGTCCGCTTTGGGTTCTAATTTTGACGATAGCATACGTTTAACATATGCCTCGCAACCCCAAATTTTGATAAAGGATATGTTGGGTGGCTTGCCAACCCAAATATCATGAGGAGTTTTATCAACAGATTTAGTTGGAATGAGATTTAGAGTGTGAGCTGCAGTTAATAACGCATGACCCCAGAAATATAAAGGTAGATTGGTTTGGCATATCATGGAATGAACCATGTCTAGCCGGGTTCGGTTTCTCCTTTCGGAGACACCATTCCACCGCGGGGTGCCAGGAGGAGTAAGTTGTGGTACTATACCACAATCCTTTAGGTAAGTAGTGAACATATTGCTCAAGTACTCACCTCCACGATCTGTTCTCAAGATTTTAATTTTCTTATCGAGTTGGTTCTCTACTTCATTCTTGAATTCCTTGAATTTCTCAAGTGATTCACTTTTGTGCTTCATAAGGTAAACATAGCCATAACGGTTATGATCATCTGTGAAGGTGATGAAGTACCTATAACCATCTCTCGCACTTGTACTCATTGGACCGCATACATCGGAGTGTATCAATTCCAACAAGTTGCTCGCTCTTGCACCTTTCTTATTGAAAGGTGTCTTGGTCATTTTACCGTATAAACAAGATTCGCATGTCCCAATCACATCAAGGTCAAAATAATCTAAAATATTAGCTTGATGCAATTTCCTTATGCGTTTCTCGCTTATGTGACAAAGACGATGGTGCCATAAGAGTGTATCATTTATATGAGATATCTTGAGCCTCTTATTATTGATGTTCAATACAGGTTTATCTTCAACTATATTAAGCAAATACAAGTCATTTGAAATGAAAGCATTTGCATAAAAAATATCATCCTTCTTAATAGTCATTTGTGAATTACTTATCACAAAACAAAAACCTTCCGCATCCAAGCATGATATAGAAATAATGTTTCGAAATACATAAGGGACATGATAAACATCTTTTAAAGTTAAACATAAACCACTAGGTAATTGAAGATCTAGGGTGCCCAAAGAAACTGCAGAGATTCTCGCACCATTTCCAACCTTTAACACAACTTCTCCCTTGGAGAGCAATCTTCTATCCCTTAGTGACTGCACATTAGAAACTAAGTGAGAACATGATCCGGTATCTATTACCCAATCAAGGATAGTTGTGACCAAGTTTAAATTTAATTCAATAACATATATACCTTTGGGACGCTTGCGTTCAATCTTGCCTTCATCCAAGTCACGCTTATACTTGGGGCAATTCATCTTGTAGTGTCCTTTCTCATGTCAATGGAAGCACTCGGTGACAGATGTTGGAGAGTTCTTCACTTTGCTTCCCTTAAAGGTGCTCACTTGAGCCCCTCCCTTTTTGCCTTTGAAAGAAGGATCTCTACTAGAGGTCTTGTTGACGTTGTTGCCTTTATTCTTGAAATTCTTCTTGCTACTTGACGCAACGGCTAAGACAGGATTTGCCTTTGTCTTGCCCATGTCCACCTCAGCTATTTTGAGGGCATTATGGAGCTCATTTATGGTCATCTTCCTTTCACGCATGTGATAATGCATTATGAAATCCTTGAAGGAGTAAGGAAGAGACCCCAAAATGATATCCTCTATAATGTCTTCAGGAATCGGAGAATTCAATTTCTCCAATTTCTCCAAGTAGCCATGCACCTTAAGAAAGTGCACCGAGACAGATTCACCCTTCATCATCTTTCACCTTGTGAGTGCTATGGTGGTCTTATAGCGCTCTTTTCGAGCACTATCGGTGAACATCTTCTCCAGTTGTGTCACTATTTATTTTGCAGGAGTATCAAGGAATTTCCTTTGCAACTGATCGCCAATGCTGGCCAAGATCAGTGTTTGAACAACACGTTGTTGGTCATTCCATTTCTTTTGTTCCTCCTTTTCAACATCAGTTTGTTTGCCTTTCTCCTTCTCTTCTGGGCAACTGCCATCCAGAATTTGTTGGAGATTTTTCAAACGCAACACAATGTTCAACTTGACGATCCAATCAGAATAGTTTGACTCGTCGTTATCAAGCGGGCTCTTATCAATAATGGAACGTAGGAAATTGGGAAGTGTAGACATAGCTCTCTAAATAAAATTAAGAAAAGAGTAAAGACAAGTCCATAAAAATATTTTTCAATATATATAAAATTGCCACACAAGATCCTATCCAAACAAAAGGACTCATCCATTTGGTTTGTGCAGGTAGGTACTAGTCACCAATCATAACCTTTTAAGTAAAAAAAACTTAAACCTTATGATTCTTGAGAATAACCAAAAGCACTTTCCCAAAAATTCAAGCCTAGATCTTGAAAATTTGATTAAGAAAACTCATATTATTGGGCAACCAATGTGACCAAGATATTCCCCCAACATGAGTAGGATGTGCCTCACACAAAACCTACTCACATGCGGCCTAATATCAAGTTCAGACCTGTTCCACCATATCCAGTAATTGGAGTCACACTCATGATTATCCATGATTACTGCTTAAGTGGACAATATGAGAAGGAAAAAAACATCTTAAATTTTTCATTTTATATTCCCTAATTCCTCTAAACAACGAAGGAAAAAAAAACCTAACTCATGGTATTCTAATTATTACATCCATCACAAGCAATACATTCCAGAGATGACATAATAATAAAGGAATGCTAAGAACAACTCCGCAACACAAAATGAGTTGGACAGCCAAAGCCGCCTCTACGCAAACCGATTCATCTAGATCACTCTTGTAGCCAAACTAACAACAAAGCAATAGTGATCTTCACATGAACCCTAAGGGGCAAAAACCAAAACCGCATCATTTGCCATGAGCAAACCCTAAACCTGGCTCTGATACCACTGAAGGATCGTGGTTTCCCTTGACAATGGAGCGATGCGGAGCGCAAAGGATTTAAAAAAAATTCACAATCAATCCATCACAACGGGTTTAGGATATGATACCTCTAGGGAATGTATATCTAGGTGAAGTGACGAATGCGTGGGTGAAGACGACAACGAATCCACCACGAAGGAGAAAGAAATCCCTTTCGCCTCTCGGTTCACCTTCAACCCGAACAACGAGGAATCTCTATTCCGTTGACAGGGAATGGAGACGCAAAGCCTAGACATTCTCTTCCAAGTGCGTCGGGAACTCCTAGTGGCTGAACAACACTAGTCGTCGGGAGAGGAAGAGGAAAAACTTGGGGCTTGACTGGACCGGCTAGAGGAAGAAATCCTCAAGGCAAAACACTTGCCTTCACTCGAACTCCGGCCAAGAACCAGTTGGCGCTCCTCCTCCACCAACCGTCGGCGGCTCCAGAAAACCGTCCAGCGACGACAAGGCGGAGGCTAGCTGAGTGAGATCTCGCCGGTGAGGAGAAAATCGGCGCGGTAACACATCCGCGCGAGCAGGCCCGAGCGTTGGGAGGCCGCCGTCTCAGGAAGAAATCGGGAAAACCCTAACTCCTTCTTGCCCGAGCCCTCCTCTGTCCTTATATATGGAATCATATTTGCATATATACTTATATATATATATATATATTATTTATATATATTTATATAAATATATATACATATGTATATTTATATACACAAAAGTCTCTTGTACATATATACAAGCGCATTCCATAATCTAGCCCTTATGGTTACACACAACCAAAATATAAAATTGTGCTCATCTACAAAAACAATTACGACAACTCGGCTCGTCATAATTTTCTCTTTTAATAGTCGCACAGAAATATTTGTCTAAGCATGTCGAGACACGACATAATGCGTTCACGCTTACTATAGTATTTAGATTGAATTTCCCAGGAAATAAATACCCAAGTAAGACGAACTGAAACTGTTCCCGTTCATTTGATGCGACCTTACAGAGGAACTATGTCGTCAAGGCAATAATATAACAACCTATATTATGGACTATAAGAGGCTCTGTCACTGCATTATAGTCGCCTCAATAACATAGCAACTAGGTAACGCATACTGATGACCTGTGTCTTTTTCTTTGTCACATGATATCATAAACATTGTGCAAAATAGGAGCATGTCATTTTCGCACTATATTTAATCTTTTCTCGGTCTCATAAGCGACGTGTATTTATACTACATCAGTTATATTGCATGCTATACAAACTCGCTTTACCAAGAGGCCCATAAAAATCATAACTCAAATAAATTTGAGGGACACAGATATTATCTCGTGTATATTACACACGCACAGGTATGAGCAACGAATCACGATATTTATCACCATCAAAATATATTCTTCAACCGCAGTCACATTGCTCACACCAATGCGCCAAATCCACACATCTCATATCTACAATACATAAGACACGTTGTGAACATTAATGACACTCAACACAATCCAAATAATGTTACAACATGAAATAGGTCAAACTCAATATGTATAAAACACATATACATATTTATATGATTAAATGATAATCCCTTATCAACATTTATAGAACTACAATGTACTTTAATCGATTTGACAATCTTAACTTGATAATCAATATTCCTCTTTGATTACCTCGATTGCGAGCAGAGCATAAAATTACGTGATGATATAAACTCGTGGTTCTATAGTTCAGGACCAAGTGCATCTTCCCAAACCAAACATGAGACTCAACACATAATCAAGGAACAAAATGTGAAAACATTTATAAACAAATGACAACTTTCAAAAATACAACTTCCTTTAGAACTATCTTTACGAGCCTGGGACAGGTCTCGCAAAGAGAGGGGATTGTATACAACCCCGTATTTGTCGAGTGGGCCTAGCTGACCCAAAGGCAGGAAGCAAGGGGTAAGTTTTATCAGGCATTCACTGCTTATCTAGTGTAGTAGTAGGCGGACAGAGCCTGCGAGTTGATATCTCGTCTATAGGCGAGAGGCAAGGTGGCGAGTGCCCAGCTCTATTGGGTGCTCGCCGACTGGGCAAGTGGCAAGAGCTCAGTCTTATCGAGTTCTCTCCGCCTAGGCGAGTGGGCTGAGATGCGCCGACTCACCATTAGAGGATATTCATTTCCATTTTCCATTTTTTGATAATTCGTTTCTGGCCTGCCATTAGCCTCTCCTGAAAGCGAAGTCTCTCTATTGACAGATCACTTTTGGCTGCATTTAACAATATTCAGAAGGCGGGATCTCGCTATCGGCAGACCATCCCCAGAAAACAATAAATAGACCCCCAATGGCACCTTTGGAGAGGACCTCTTTTTGAGTTCCCCTCTCCCCTGACTAGCTTTGGTTGGCAGGATCTTCAGCTAATCATTCACCGTGGCCTCCAGGTGGGTGGATGGAAGTTCCCTTGGCTCTCCAAAGGTGATCGATCCAGCATTGGTTTGGGAGGGGAAGCATGTTGAGATCGTGCCACCTCACTGATCCTAGGGACTCCGATATTCCTAATTTGGGCTAATCCTATAATTGAAATATCATTAAGGGATATATTAATCCAGGGCTGATCTTCCTAATTTCAGCCAAGCCTTATTTGGTTATCTCCTAATATGGAGATTGTCTCCTCAATTAGAGATGAGCATTTTCAGGCTATAAAAGGCACAGGCCTCAACCTATCCAAGACAAGCAATCCAAAAGCAATTCAGAGAACAAATCCGAGAGGCCAATATAGCAATCAGTGAGAGGAGGGATTCATCCTGGCGGAGGCGGAGCCCTGTCCCGGCAACATCAGATTCAACGTCGGCTACAGCCTCAGGAGCGAGCGGCGGCGGCTGCATATGTACGAACGACGGTGGCAGTAGGTGTGCTGCGGCAAGGGGAGACGACTTCAGGCAGAGCTAGCAAAGGCGGCATCCGGTCGGATCCAGTCGGATCGACATCAGGCCGGCCTCCTGTAGTTTTCCTAGACGGCGATGGCGATTCCAAGCGATGCGGCGGTGGCGATTCCAAGCGACAGCTCCTATTTTCAGTTTTCAATTATCTTTTTATTGCTCGACCTTTGCGGTCTCAATTGTAATCTGTAACTCCTATTTTTGATAGTGGATCTTTTCCGGCACGCTCTCCCCATGCACATAGGAGCTCCTCTCCGAACCACGTAAAAATTTTGTTTGTCGACCGTGTGCTTGAAATCTTGCTCTGTTTATATTTTGCTGATTGTTTTTGCTCGATTTATATTCCGTTGTGCTATCGCGGTACTCGACTTGATTGCACAATAATTGGTATCAGAGGGAGGTTCCACGGGGGTGATTGTTTGGACGTTCCGGTTTTAGATCTGGGTCAACGGTAGGTGACAACTTTGGTATGCTCCCTATCTTCTCAGATCTGGTCCGTAAGCATTATTCTGATCACCCAGTAGCTCTGCGAGCAAAACAATGGTAGAAAAATTCGAGATTTCGAAGTATAACGGCAAAATTGACTTCAGGTTATGGCAAAAGCGGATCAAGGCAGTTCTCGTTCAGCAAAGTCTCCACAAGGCGCTAATCGGCAAGGAGAAGTCCGGAAAGAAATTTGACGAATGGGAAGAACTAGATCTGAAGGCCATCAACATGATTCAGTTAAGTCTAGCTGATGAGGTCATGTATAACGTAGTCGACGTTGAGACTACAGAAGATTTATGGAAGAGATTGGAGGAACTGTACATGTCTAAGTTGTAACACCTCCCCTGTAATGGCCGTATGATATGGGTCCGGCCGGGGCCCCACAGTATACAGTCTCCACAGCTTCAGCATTATAAGATGATATTTCTACCCAAACTCAAAACTCAGAACTAAACACAGCGGAAACAAAGCAACACCACTAGAAGTTATCCACCACTATCAGGAGTATCAAATGGCCTTAGGGCCTTACACAAAAGAGTCAATCAAATAAAGACCACATGGTCAAACATGAATGTGCAAAAACACTCCTAAGATATCTCGGCGTGCAAGTCGGACAATGTCCAAAACATGGATCATACATGACAAGAAAAAAGAAACAAGCTAAAAGTACAGCAACACTTCATGAGGCTTAGGGCTTTTCGCCCGACATACTAGCTCCTGCTTGCGATCCTTGCCCTGTAAAGATTTTAAGTAACGTGGGTCAGCAAAGGCTGATCTCTACTGTGTAACAAACACATCTCCTCCCGGCCGCCCATAACGAACCCCGGGGTACCCCTCCAACCTGCAGGTCAGCACTTCGTATACCAAATACAAATATATATAAAGCTTTAAAAATGGTTTGGATGTCTCATACAACAAACCAATTTTCTATGTTTAGAACAAAGTGAAAGGGGCCTATTATGCAATATGTATGCAAACCCGGGCTTCGCCCAAGGCACCCTATTGTGTATGCATCTAACACATCATCAAACACTGGCTACTTCCGTTTCCCCATTTGTATAAAGCCGCAAGCAAAAGGGAACAACTATGTCCCTAACAACCCAAGCACCGTTACACGGAAATCTTGCAAAGGCCCCACCTGCACATGGGTCTTAAACCTTGGGCTTGCCCGCAAATTCTGACTTCTCACGTCAGGATTTCGTATCACACACAAAATGATTCTATGAACCCTTGCTGGACCCCACCCGCTCGTGGCTTCATTGCCCGGGCTTGCCCTATGCTCGGCGTTCTCTTCAGTCTCACAGAAGGGGACTAGTCTCGCCGGGACACTTTACCCAAGTGACATGCACGTCATGGGATAGCCAGCCGACCACGGAGACGTAGCCACGCCTTAGCACAGCACAACCATAGTTTCCCACCCTAATCCATCATTCGTACCGCAACGTTCCCGCGCACCGAGGAAACCATCTATCGCCGAAGCGGAGCTAACCTTGCCCGATTTCGGCTGCAAGTACTCACTCAAGAAACAGGGGAAAACACATAAAACATAACGACATCTAGCCGTAACGGATTTCTACCGAATCCTCAAAGCTCGATATGCAACATCATCGAGTCGGACTAACGATCACGACTTCGGCTTTATCCACAATGCCTAATCCACTAACGGAGCGGATCTCTAATGCAAAAACATGTCGGGGAAAGACACAATCAACCCGGAGGTTTGTCTTGAACCATGACAACCCAAAACCCCTCTCATTTGAGAGATTTAGAGCCCAAAAACAAAATAAGAATAAGAGAAGATGATAAACGTGTATCCTAAAACCAAGAGGAGAAGTGTCATTACCTTACGACCTCTCTTCCTAGCCATGAAGAAACTTGCTTGGATGAACATCACCACAATGATCTCGCCTTTGCGAATCTGGACTTTGCTCGCGAAACGGGGCTCCGAAGCTTCACCGGCAACCGGAGTTGATCTCCTTCTTCCTCCTAGCTCTCCCCTCTCTCTAACACTTAAAAAGAGGAAGAAGATGGGAAAAGTAGGTTTGAAAACCCTATTCCCGGCCTTAAGATCCAGCATTGACCAACCGCAACCCTTGGATCCCAAAAGAAGGAAACGAACGGCCACGATTCGCCCTGAAAATAATCTTCCTGGGCCGAAAACGGCTTGTGACACGCCCGTGTCCGAGGCCGTGTTCCTCATTCACCGTCAAACCAGAGAACCCCGACCATGACACGGCCTATAACATGGCTTGGGACACACCCGTGTCACATGTGACACGCCCGTGTCAAGGCCCGTGTCACGGCCCGTGTGCCCCAAATGACACAGGACCAAAACATCATGCAAAGAACACGGCCATGTGACACACCTGTGTCACATGCCGTGTGCTAGACATGCCCTAGGACATGCCTGTGTCCCAGGCCGTGTACTGCCCTCAACACAACGCGCAAAATTGCCCGAGCAGGACACGGCCTATGACACGCTCGTGTCTCAGGCCATGTGCCCGGTGTCGATGCTCGTTTACTGAAAATCGTCGACCTCTCGTAAATCGTCGACCTCGTACCCGACATGCCTTGTGACACGCCCGTGTCACAAGCCGTGTACCCAGTGTCGACACTCGTCGACTGAAAATCGTCGACCTCTCGGCAAAACATTGACCCCCAGCATGACACGCCCTGTGACACGCCTGTGTCACAGGCTGTGTCAGCCTACTCAAGACCCAACATGGCCTGAAAATGCCATCCGTTCCTCTTTTGAGTTTTCGGGGTGTTACATAAGTCTCTCACGAATAAGCTCTACATGAAGAGAAAATTGTACAGTCTGAGGATGTCCGAGAGCAATCAGTTACTGGAGAACATGAATGCGTTCAACAAACTCATCTCTCAGTTGCGGAGCATGGACGTGAAGGTCTAAGAAGAAGATCAGGCTCTTCTATTAGTATCATCTCTACCAAAGTCCTATGACCATTTGTTCACCACCATCCCTTACAGAAAGGACACTCTTAATATGGAGGAGGTGATGACGACGTTGCTCTCAAATGAAATGAGGAGCAAATCTGACCTTAGCACCAGCGAGGGTTTGTTCGTAAATGAAAGTCTTTGATTACAAGGGTAGCTAATCACCTAGAGGGGGGGGAATAGGTTATTGCAGTCTTTTATAGTTCTTTAAAATCTTCTATAACTTATGTCCTACTGTGTATACATAATTCAGCTTTCAAGAATACAATACTCAGTACAGCAAAATACAAGATATAGCACACCAGATTTTATAGTGGTTCCCCAGTGTATTGGTACATCCACTGTCCCTCTCCGCCTTTCTAATAGTATGTTAGACAAGGATCTTCTCCAAAAACTATGGCTCCTCAGAGATTACAGCACGATCCCACCGGATCTGTCAGTCTTCACTAAGACTTACAACACATGCTCACAACCCTCCACACAGTAATCTCTTGACTACCAAACAAAGACACAACTTCCCTTAAAATAGGCTGGGAGAAATAGCCCTTCACAGATCCATACAAGGATCCAATTACAGGCCCACGACCCTAACACATATCTTACAGATCCTTCTCACAGTCTTTATAATTTAGGCTTTATAATAAGATCACACAGATCTCTCACACATCCTAATCAATCTAGGTCTCAACACAGATCTATCACAGATCCACTGATTTTGAATGAGGAATGTTGATTCAACTCAAGATAAATTGCTCCCTGAGTCGATTTCTTCCTGGGCTAAGAAAATCTCAGCCCTATCTGCTTCCCAGAAACAAGAAAATTGATCTTCAATGGTCTGCGATTTGTGCTGGAAGTTCCTCAGAATCTTGATTCTGTTCTTGCTGATGAAAGAGGGGAAGACAATCTTTAAATAACTAACCTTTAAGGCAGATTGCAATTCCTCTGCATTATTCTTCTGTCCAGTCAAAATCTGGCATAAATATCTTTTTCTTCTTCTATTCAGAAAATGATCTTCAGTTTTGGCTCAGATTGAATCGTGAAGCAATTTCAGCTAGGGCTTGCCTAGACTGATTCGTTTTCCTCAGAGATATCATTTGTACTTATTGTAGCAGATGTTGATTGCACTAGCGAACTCAGAAACCATTCAGATTTATCAATTTGAAGTTCTTGGCTCTGTAACAATGACGGATGAAGACGATGAACTCCTGTTTCTCGTTTTTAGAATGAATTAATGTTAATTTGAAAAGTTAATTTGATCTCGATCTCAACTGCTATTTATAATCCTGTCGATTTGCGGGATGATTGACATGTGTCCCAGTTTTAACAGTGGTTAAAACCTCAGCTTAATCAAATTGAGATTCACTGTAGACTGACGGTGATGTTAATGCCGATTTGTAGTATTTAAATAACGAATCTAAAATTCGTTGACTTGTTGACTTTGCTGACGTCAGCATCATTCTGGACTTAGCAAAATCAAACATCATTCCAGAAATCCTCAGTTCGACGAACTCAAAATTTTGTTCGACGAACCCAAAGCTTAGCTCGCCAAAAAAGTGAAAGCTGAGTTCGACAAACTCTGAACTCAGTTCGACGAACTAAGAGCTCAGCTCGACGAAAAGTGGACAAGCAATACTCAACGATTCTGGACTTAGAATTTTCTTCAGCTCTGCTAGGCATTGAGTGAATAGGCCATACTAAACGAATTTGGACTTAGAAATATTTTAGCTCTGTTGAGAGCGTTGAGTGTATATGCCTCGCTCAACGCTTTCTGCCTTAGCCATATTCTTCTGCCCTTTCTGCTTAAAAGCGTTGAGAGCGTTGAGTGTATAAGCTTCACTCAACGCTTTTATACTTAGCCTGATTTTCTGCAATCTTGTCTTCTTGCTGAAGTTTGGCGTTGAGTGCGTTGAGTGAACTGACTTCACTTAACGATTATTTACTTAGCCGAATTCTTGTTTCTTCATAGGAAGACTAGACTCAAAGCCTTTTGACTTGGCGTTGAGTGAATGAGTTTCACTCAACGCTTCTGTACTTAGTCAAATTTTCTGTCTCCTTATACATTGGCATTAACAGAATATCCTTGACTCAACGATTCTAGCCATATGGCGTTGAGTGAGTTGAGCTCACTTAACGCCTGTAGACTTAGCCATATTTCTGTCTTTTCAATACTGTAAGCTTTGACTATCAGCCTTCTCTCAACGTTATTAGCTGTATGGCGTTGAGTGAGCTTACCACACTCAACGCTTCTGGACTTAGGCATTTTTCTGAATTTCCATCATATCACTTTGAGTCCACCTGTCATTGTCTCTTGAACTATGATAGAGTTAACTTCAAGACAACCTAAACACCTAGAGGGGGGGTGAATAGGTTCTTTTCCTTATTTTAAACTAAGGCAGAATATAGCTTCAGTTCTTTAATATAAATCTCAAATCTCTACAGCTAACACAACATATACAATCACAGAATCTAAAATAACACAAGCATCATAGATTGCACATAGGTTTATAGTAGTTCCCCAAGGTCTGGGTACATCCACTTTCCCCCCTTCACCTATCTAACAGTGTGCTAGATTCGGCCTAACTTCTTCCTTCTTCTCAGATCCACAGATCTTACAGCTCAGAACCCTGAAAGGTTCCTACAACTCAGAACCCTATAAGGTTCCTACAACTCAGGCTAACAGCCCTACCTCAGCCTTGCCACAAGGCCTACAACTCAGAGAACAAATTCTCCTACACTCAGGCTTAATCATCCTTACCACTCAGAGATCAAAATCTCCTACACTCAGCCTTTATAACACAGGCTTACAACTCAGATCTTTGAAAAGATCCTACAGAATTTGATAAGTAATTTGATGGACTCTTATCCTTGTTGAGAGAGAAAAGATAAGAGAATTCTTGATCAGCTTCTTGATGAGACTGATGATTGAAATCAACCTGTTCTTAGCTTTCTTCAAAGCTTCTTGAATCTGAACTTAGTAGGGTTGATCTCCTTTGAAGTTGACTGACTGGCAGCTTCCTTCTTGGATTCCAGATATGGATCTGGATCTACTTAGTAGATTAGTTCAGGATCTACTTCTTAAGAGACTTGTGATTGTCTCCTTCTTGACCTCAAAACAGCTGGAGCTCTCTCTCCCCAAATCTTCTGAAGTTCCTTCTGAATTCTTAATGAATTCACCTTAGACAAAATCAGAGTGGATAATCACTTCAGATTGTCTTCTTAGATCTTCTCACGAAGATCTTCTTTTGTGTGACTTGCACTTTCTTGATCAACGATCAATCTCTCAATAGTTGTGTTAGTTGTGTGTGTATAATCTGTTGTTTTTTTTCTTCTTCTGAATCCATCTATATATATAGACTTCATCCATGGTAACTGGCTGATCCGGTTTCTAACTAACTTCTGACAAGTCTGACAGCTTCATTAAAGTTGTTGGAATGCACAGCTGTCAAGTCCCCAGTCAGCTCTTGAATCTTTGTTTCTGTCAGCAAAGCGTCGAGATTGACTATCATTATGTGTCGAGACAAACTGTCAATATATGTCGACACATGTGACTTAAGTGTCGACACAGACTTTGGTGAAGTCGACATAGCTGTCTTGATGTCGACACTGCTTCTTGACACTGCATCTTGAGAATGTGTCGACATAGAGTATTTGTGTCGACACAAACACTTATTCACTCCACAGCAATCAACTATGTTGAAACTCTGCTGTGTGTCGACACAGTTGATGTAGACTAAGAATTCTGTGTGTCGACACTGCCTCCAGGTGTCGACACAGTTGATGTCGACTCTGCTTCTCTGTATCGACACTGCCTCCTAGTGTCGACACAGTTGATGTCGACTAATATATTCTGTGTGTCGACACAGCTGCTTCAGGTGTCGACACAGCTTTTCCAAGTGTCGACACAAACTTCCTTAAGTGTCGACACATGGACTTAGAAACTTTTCTTCTGCATTTTAGCCAATACTTAACCTGCACATATAAACTAAAAATAACATCAAATACACCTTGATGTATATCATTGAGCTAAGTGAGGCTTCTCCAAATCAGGTACACATTTTCCAATGTACCCAATAATCTCCCCCTATTTGGAGAATTCATAACCCTTTTGTCAATTATATACACCACTTATGATAAATAAACATGATGATGTGTATAAAAATTTTTAACAGGGTAACTTATAAACAAAACAAATAATAAACTATCATCACAAAA